>CM068828.1:130524968-131212468 GCA_028554795.2 Sinohyriopsis cumingii
CACGCATGACTTATTCATCTACACTTTGAAAGGAACACAATAATGACAGCTAAAGTTGTTCATTTGATGTACTCTTATACGCATGTACATCACTGGGTATTTCTGCCCCTGAACTCAGACATTGTAAATATCAGCTCGTTTTCCCACCACTCAGCAGCTAGTAGAAGTCTTTAAACTTGCTGCCTAGCTATTGGGTCATGTTCTTTTTTGATGTACTCTTATAATGACAACATGGGGAGTCCTTCAGCCACTGAATTTTCTCATTGTAAATATCAGTTGTGTGCTTCTGGAAGACTCCTGCTTAAGTGAATTTCTGCATCCCAGATTTTAAAAAAATTGCATCCAAATATGCGTGATTAACTGTTTCTGAATCTTATCTGGCAATATGACCATTTTCAGACCTTGGGAAAAGAAGAAGAAACCGGCTTACGAAAATTTCATGTCAATAATATCAAGTAAGAAATAGTTATAGCGTTATTCAGTTGTTACTCAAAACGTCAATTTTCATTGTATCTATTTTTGTGTCTCATTAGTACTGGTTTTCATTTCCCCTGTCTAATTCATGCTGTATTTTTACACAGGCTTTGGCACAGTGTATATTGGTCTTGAGAATGCTGCCAAGGCCCTGGCCAGAAATATCGCCAATGAAACAGTGGATATTGTTGACCACAAGTAGGTTGCTGTGAGTCATATCAAAACTAAATACGGTGTAGCAGTTATATTTGATGAAGTTTGGGCTGTGTGATAAAAAATGCAAACAGTGTCGTAATTAAATACTGCTGACAGGATGGTAATACATCAGGGTATATAGAGCTTACCAAACTTAAACCATGGATGATTTCAACATCAGCTTATCTATTTGTAAATCACACAAACCTGGCATCAGATGTAAAGTGCCATACAGTATGATGGCCACTGTAGAAAATAATCCCATGTACAGTTTCTTATGATTATTATAGCATCCCTCACTATACAGCCGTTCATTATAACACATTACCATTTATAAAGTAGGTATGGTCATGGATCTCATTTTTTTATTTAGAATTATTTGTACATTGCAATAAAGCAATCTAATTATAAGGTAGTATACTCTTGGGCTGCCATGGATGGCATTATAATTAGGGACTAATACCATATATACTAGCTTATAAGATGAGTACAGCTGCAAACTTATAAGGCGAGTCCAACTGCAGTTGCATAATGCATTGACAGACCTGGATCTGTGCAGTTTGTAATAAGTAGAACAGACAGCATCATGCCTGATTTGCAGGCACATTATGCTATGGCAGATAATGATCTTTTTCATTTGCAGTCTGACTTGATTTTTATATATATATATATATATATATATATATATATATATATATATATATATATATATATATATATATATATATATATATATATATATATATATATATATGATACCAGAGTCTGGTACCAGTTTGCAGATAGATAAAAGAATCTCAGGTTGAGCCAGAGGAACTTGTATGTTTATATGATATAACTGTGGGGTGGGAGGGGCTTTCTCTTATTGAATGATTTTTTGAAAACTAAAATCAACAAAAAATTCAGCACATAAATAATTTCTGTTGGTCAAAAATATAGCCTTTCATTAAGAATAAAACTTACAGACAGTTTTTATTATTATTATTATTATTGATGGTTATAAAAGGCCAGGTTCCATCCTTTTCAGCAATATCAGTTATAGAACATAATATGAAATTTATTTGCTTGCAATATGTTACTTAATACTTCTGATGTTACCTTGCAGAATATGTGTATTTGTTAGCTAGTGGTTAATATTATTTTTTATATATGGTGTTTGAAATTTTGGCTAGATTGCAAAGCATTAGGGAATCATGAGGTCAGTCCATTTGGATCAACACTGATGTTTGTATTTAGGTCATTTTCTGAGACAGTATTACTTTAAGAATAACAAGACATGATATATAAATGTGTTATGAGGACTACCAAAAAACTGGGTTACTATGACCTGTATTGCATGGTGTGCATCATTGCCATTGCTGTTTTTTTTCGTTTTCATTAAGTCTAATATATTGTCCATCTGATTCTGTGAAATTCTATAAAAATCTGAAATAGTCATATTAAAGATTATGTCTTAGTGACCCCTTAAGAAGTTAGTGCTATGACTGGTCGGCCTGGTGTCAGGATATTGTGACTGGGTGGGACATGATGCTACATGTCTGTGGCATGATACCCCAGTGCTAGACATCATGATAAACTGCCATACTGCAGTAATCGTAGCAATATGACTGACATTTTGTTAAAGCTACATTAAAAATCCAAATCACACACACACATTATTTGACTATTTAATGTGATCCGGTAATGTATTTAATGGAGAAACTGTACTCTATGTACAGTCTGTCATATTGGTACTGAAGTACCTTTTTGCTGGTGCACAGCCAAAATTGGTACTTCAGTATGATAGGCTGCTAACTACTAAAATTACCAGATCACATTAACATTGGGGAAAATAACCCATGCTACCTCTGAATCCAGCCCTCCCATATAGAGAAAAAAAATGTCTTTATGTCCTTATATCATATAGACTAAGGGAAGTAACTCTTTCAGATTAACTCCCCTAGTCCCCACTAGGTGACCAACTGTATCCTAGATGTTTGCAAGTTTTAAACTTTTGTTCAAACTGCAAACATTGCCCTCCAAGAATCAGTTGCAATTTATCATAATTTTAGACCATCCAAAATTTCTTTAAAGTGGTGTAGTAAGTCAGAAAGTTGATAAACCTGGTGTAGACAACATTTGTGTCCTATGTTGTGAATTGATTCATAATTATGCATATTTTCTGCTTGTCATTATTGTCCATGTGATATAGGTTTGACTGGTGTATTTTGTATTGTACTCTTAAATTTGTTCATTATGCATTTCTTCATAGGTTGTTTAGGTTGCATAACATGAGTATGCCTAACTGAATACACCTCTCCCTTGATAACTCGCACACAGTGCAGTCTTGAAACATATAAGAGAGGGCACCAGTTAATGAGGGAACTAATAAAATTAAGAGGGAGATGCCATCCATGCTGGCAATTGAGAAATCCAGATGAGTGGGGGAAAAAGAACAGTTTAACAGCTGAATAAACATTTTATAATTGCATTGGAAATAATTGTCAGCAACTAGCTTTTCTAATAAAGTAGCTTGCTTTTTTGTATAAATTACCTTTTTTCTTCAAAATACCTAACCTCTGAAGGATTAACAACATTAACTCCAGCTGGTTTCAACAACCATCATGTGTATGCAAAAACAGTGTGTATTAGGAGATGGGTTTTGTTGTTGATTCAAAACAAATTAAGATCTTTTTTTCTCAAAAAATAGGGATATTTATATCATGAAACAATTGTCAGCATTGTTCTGTTAGTAAAATATTGATGCCATGATTTCTTGGCACGTAATAGTTAAACTTACCCTCATGGAAATCTCTTGAGTGTCAGTATTCACAAATTTTAATTTCAATACAAGCTTTGGAACTTGCTTCTCCATAATGAACCACATCTGTGAATCAAACGTTTTCTTTCTCACCAAGTTGTCATTTCAGTTGGTAGCCTTGCTATCTTTGATCACATTGTGAATGAGTGGTCAAATTTAGGGTAGTTTAATTATATTACTTACATAATAATATTTATGACATTGTTCGAATAATTAGTTTAAATGAGTTGACCTGATGCACGACTAACTGCTATCTCATATGCAGGTAGGATTTACATGCATATTAATTTTTCTTTTATTCCACTGCCTTTATTCGATTTGATACATAATAACATGATAATGTATTGCAGGTCTGGTTTTAATTGACAATAAAACAAATAATTTTACAAGGTGCAGATCAAAACATGGATGGCACTTAATTAGGTTCTTACAAAAATGCTTTCAGACAATAGATGAGATCATCGATTGACATTTTTCACATCTGAATACAAGAGTGCATTTTGCATTTATGAAATCAAAGCTACAGCAACATTCTAAAATGGCCCTGGTCAAGATACCTATAATAGGGCCTACAGTAACAGTTCTGATGATATCAAAGCTACAGCAACATTCGAAAATGCCTGGTCAAGATACCTATAATAGGACCTACAGTAACAGTTCTGATGAAATCAAAGGTACAGCAACATTGGAAAATGGCCCTGGTCAAGATACCTATAATAGGACCTACAGTAACAGTTCTGATGAAATCAAAGGTACAGCAACATTTGAAAATGGCCCTGGTCAAGATACCTATAATAGGACCTACAGTAACAGTTCTGATGAAATCAAAGGTACAGCAACATTCGAAAATGGCCCTGGTCAAGATACCTATAATAGGACCTACAGTAACAGTTCTGATGAAATCAAAGGTACAGCAACATTCGAAAATGACCCTGGTCAAGATATCTATAATAGGACCTACAGTAACAGTTCTGATGAAATCAAAGGTACAGCAACATTCAAAAATGGCCCTGGTCAAGATACCTATAATAGGGCCTACAGTAACAGTTCTGATGAAATCAAAGGTACAGCAACATTCGAAAATGACCCTGGTCAAGATACCTATAATAGGACCTACAGTAACAGTTCTGATGAAATCAAAGGTACAGCAACATTCGAAAATGACCCTGGTCAAGATATCTATAATAGGACCTACAGTAACAGTTCTGATGAAATCAAAGGTACAGCAACATTCAAAAATGGCCCTGGTCAAGATACCTATAATAGGGCGTACAGTAACAGTTCTGATGATATCAAAGCTACAGCAACATTCGAAAATGACCCTGGTCAAGATACCTATAATAGGGCCTACAGTAACAGTTCTGATGAAATCAAAGGTACAGCAACATTCGAAAATGGCCCTGGTCAAGATACCTATAATAGGACCTACAGTAACAGTTCTGATGAAATCAAAGGTACAGCAACATTCAAAAATGGCCCTGGTCAAGATACCTATAATAGGACCTACAGTAAAAGTTCTGATGAAATCAAAGGTACAGCAACATTCAAAAATGGCCCTGGTCAAGATACCTATAATAGGACCTGCAGTAACAGTTCTGATGAAATCAAAGGTACAGCAACATTCGAAAATGACCCTGGTCAAGATACCTATAATAGGACCTACAGTAACAGTTCTGATGAAATCAAAGGTACAGCAACATTTGAAAATGGCCCTGGTCAAGATACCTATAATAGGACCTACAGTAACAGTTCTGATGAAATCAAAGGTACAGCAACATTCGAAAATGACCCTGGTCAAGATACCTATAATAGGGCCTACAGTAACAGTTCTGATGAAATCAAAGGTACAGCAACATTCGAAAATGACCCTGGTCAAGATATCTATAATAGGACCTACAGTAACAGTTCTGATGAAATCAAAGGTACAGCAACATTCTAAAATGGCCCAGAATTTGCACCTTATGGTGTCAACTGATATTAGACCCATTTACATTGAGGTGGAACAACAAACTGTCTCTTTCATCTTGTCAGGTACACCCTTCAAAGAAAGGGGCTCTGTACTTCAATTTTGGAGAGAATCTCGACAGTTTGATAGCCCTCCACTTTGAAGGCTTATGAGGGGAAGTGAAGTTGTTTCACCAAATGGTGTCACATTACTGACGTCACACCTCTTTGAGCTTCCAACCCACAATTGGCTAACTTCCATATTTTCCTTTTTGAGGACAAAAAGCTAGACTTTCACAATCAAAGGATACCATTCTATAATTTCAGACATATTCAGACAAGAGACAATGTTGGCAGCAACAAGGATCTTTCTGACCTCACTGAAGTTATCATTCAAGACTTGCTTCCTGATAGCACTAGCTTCAGCCTCCAGGGTGTGCGAGCTGCACGTGCTGTCAGTGGATTGAACTACTGGCAGCTTTCCAGATAATTACCATGACAACACAATCTCAGTCCTGGGCATGACCTTACATGTTTTGCTGGATTTATCAGGGAATCTTTTACACACAGGTCAATATCTGCAATTATACTGCTTCACATTATGAGAGAATCATCTTTTTACTAGAGCAGTCATCATACTCCAACAGATGAACTGGGTGGAAGTTGGATGCTCAAGTATTTGCTCTTATCTCAATGTTACTGTGATCAGGTTATGTATTTGACAAAGAAAACAAGTTTTTTTTAGTCAATTATGTTTAACCAGCCACATTACTATCAATCTCTCCCACACTTTACTACAAATGTGAGTATCCTTTTATAAGTTTTGCTCAAGCTGAAATTGGCAAACATCTGGGATATGGGTTGCCATCCAATAGGAGCTAGCGAAGTTAATGTGTAAGAGTTACAGCCCTTTGTCTTTATGCTCTAGGGATGGAAAGCTGTTTTTCTGAGGGGGGAGGCTGGATTTGGAGATAGCAGATGTTATATTATATATAATTGGATACAAGTTTGAAAGTTTAACAAATGTATTATCCTTTATTGCTGAGCAGACTAGACTTTGAAATGGTATGGCATCTCTGGTGAATCAAATAATTTTATAGGCATTACATCCTATTTTATATCATTGCAGCATTAGGATATGATTTCAGTCAGATTGCAATTTTCTTTTCAACAGATATGGTTGCCAAGCAGGCCAGCTGACAGAGAATGCCCTATACGCTGCAGGAAATATTGCCATGACTGCTCACAATGCGAAAAATCTCGGGGTTAAAGCCATAGTCAAGACAGCAGCTAAGAATGCTGGGAAAGTACTTCTGGAAGATATTGCTGAATCCAGAAGTAACAGAGATCCCTCAGGTCCCCCTGAGTGCCCTTCTGACAAGAAGATCTGATGTAGATAGCCCTTTAAGGTGTTCTGGGTCAGTATCAGCATGATGCATTCCTAGAGTGTATGGAATTACTTGTCAGTAGCATGACAGAAAGTTGGTAAAAGAATCTGGAATGTGTAAAACTGTAGCTCTGGTTCCATTGCTGTACAATCAAAATCATGACATATTTGCCTGTAATTTTGTTTACTCAAATTAAACCATTAGTAATCACTGTGATATATCATTTTGTTTTGCTTTTTTATGGTTTAACTTCAGTAGGCCTGCTATAATTGTATTGTTATGATGTTGGGCATCTGTACATTACCAATTTTGTTTCCACAGTGTAACTTGAGTTGTGCACCAACTTCATTAACCAAACTTTGTGGATTGATTGCACTTGGGTTAAGAAAGAACCCTATTGATTTCATTATTGAGTTCAAAGGTCAAGATCTCTTGGACTTGATGAAGAAAACTGGTCTCTGCACAATAACTCGTTTTCCATTATCCTCAGCTACCAAACTTTGTAGATGGTGTGCACTTGGGGTTATAAAGAATCCTATTGATTTCAAATGTTTGAAGGTCAAGGTCACTAACTGAAAGCAGTAAAATGTTCTTGTTCAATAACTTGAGTTCTCTATCATGTATAGGTATCAAACTTTGTAGCTTGTACTTGGGGCAAGAACAAATCCTATTGACTTAAGGTTCAAAAGACCAAAGATCAAGGTCATTGTGACTGAAAGAAGAAAAATATTTTCATATTATCTGGCCCAAACTTTTTGAATGGCTTACACTTGGAATAAGCAAAAAGCCAGTTAATTTTGAGGTCAAATATCAAGGTCGCTGACTGAAAGAAGAAAACTGGTTTCTGCACTGTAGCATTAGTTCTCCATTTTAGACCAGGACCAAACTTTCTGGATGACTTACACTTAGGGTAGGGAAGAAGCATATTGAACTTTATGGTCAAAAGATCTAAGGTCAGGGTCACTGTGACTGAAAGAAGAAATGTGGCTTTTACACACAAATTTTAGTTATCTATGAGGGAGGATTATTATGCATTGTCCAAGCATATAATATGTGATTTACAGTACTTGGGTAAGGGCATATGGTATTATGACTTGCTCCTCTGGGATACTATTTATAAGAAGAGAATAACTTCCTTATATAAAAAAAGATTGCTGTCAAGATTAATATTCCTGTGAAAAGGTTTTTTTCTTATTTATAGACATTGGAAATGTAAAAGTTAATTTAAAGTTTACTATTTTGTTTTCTATTGCTAGTTTTTTCCCTATTTAAAGCTTGTTGCATGACATAAAAATATAATAACATCATAAATAAAAATATTTTTGTGTACATCCATTTAGAGAAAATGATACATTAATACATAACAGACAGATAGGGTTTGCCTAATTGTTCAGTACAGACTTGCTTGTGATTTATTTTTTTGGACCAATCACAGATAACATTTCTTTCCAAAGGTCATTTTCTGATTGGTTGATAGTGAAAACTCGGACTCCATTTCAGTGATTTATGATATCCATGCCAGATTATTCTGCTCAGGGACGGTTGTTTACATATATAAAGTGTCTTGCTTCTTTGTACACCATTCCTTCCAAATGGACTTTTACATCAGAACTGGCTTCCTATTTTAATATCAAATTCATTTTGGTATTTTCCTCACTTGGATAATCATATGCTATACTAATAACATAAAGGTCATGCCTGTTTAATACAGTTCTTGTACAGTTTTAAATAGGAAACATTTAAATACTTTTTTCATGCTAGGATCAACCTAGTTATATTCGAGTAATCTGGGATCAACCCAAAATACTGTTGTATGGATCAGCCTAGCATAGATTTTCTTAAGATGGAATCAGCGCAGAATACACTGTTATGCCAGGATCAACCTAGCAGATAACCTACTTAAGATGGGATCAGCCCAAAATACTCAAATGCCAAGATCAGCCTAGCACAGCTTAGGAATCTTAGTCTTGTACAGTGCTCCATTCATATTCTAGCCAGCGAGTAGAGAGAGCCATATATTGTATTTGTCTTAAGTATTGATATTATTAGATTCATACATTTTGACTTGTTGAATATTGGTAAAAAATTAATAGAGACTTGCTAATTGAGAGAGAAAGAGAGTGCAATATACTTGTGTAACATTTTATCTTACAATTCATGTATTAAACTGTTCCTCGTAAAAATCTGTATTTTGTTGTACATAAAGACCTTGTTAGTTTTTAACTATACTGGTCATATACCAGAAGAGCTGATGGGAAGATATGTTGTCTATCGTCTGTCCATCCATTAGCACAAGTTTGTTATCGCTACTCATCTTAAAGTACTTGAAGGATTGCCATCAAGCTTGAAACATGTCTCAAGATCCAGTTGGACCGCTGTAAAAAAAAATGCTGCTCAGGAATTCAGTATGGCCACTATTTCCTCTGAACAGATGGTCATATCAACATGGTGTTTTCACCAAAAGACATCTTATCATGTCTAGTTGGTCCTAAGTATAAATTGTGCAAATCTGATGCCCAGTATGGCAGCCTTCATCCTATTCTAACAATTTTCATTACACTTAAAATGGCAGTATTATTATTATGGAAGGATTTAATTTTTTGTAAATGATCCAAAATGGACTGTAAGAGTCACTGATAAATAAATCTAACTTTTCTGTCAACTTTTTAAAGTTTTATTACAACAAAAAGACCATAAAATGTTTTCCTTATTTCCATGACGATATAAACACATATGGGCACACACACATGCACACTTTTACAAAATATTGCCATCCGTATCAGGTCTCCTTGATCATGAAAATATATGCTGATACTAGTGAGCATTGTGTTCAGTAGTGCCTGGGCAGGCGTCTCCAGTATTTTAAAAAAAACTCATTCAGAACTGTTTTTGTTTGTACATTGCATTTGATACCAAACTAATACTTGTTACTACTACACATTATTATTGTTTATATTAATAAAAATAATATTGTTAAGAATAAAGAGCTTAAGTCAACCGTATTATCACTTGGATTTTTTTGTCTTGTGATGCAACTGCAGAAGAGATCACAAGTGCTTCATGATTGCTCTGCTTTGTCCATGTCTCAAAAGGTAATGTTTTGACTTTGTTTTGTTCATTTAAGTTTCACTTCTGTTTTCTGATTGTATATTCTATGTATATGCTACAAATGTGTGATGGTATGTTTGGAGTTCCTGCTGAATAGTTTTCTTTTTTTTTTTTTTTGATTTGTTTTCTTCTTCAGAGAGACACATACTATGTCATGTGTGATCTCTCTGTATTTACTCTGACAGCTGTCATCCATGGTATATATGACGTGACAGCTGAGTAAATCTGGCCCAGACTGGAACAAAGATGAGGAATGGCCATTGAAGACAAAATAGTATATTTACGTCATATTCATAATTGTATGTAGCATGCATCTCCCCCTCTTGTGATTACAGACAGACATTCATAATTATGTGTAGTATTCACATCTCCCTCATGCTTACAGACATTCATAATTATATATAGTATTCACATCTCCCTCATGATTACAGACAGATATTCATAATTATATATAGTATTCACATCTCCCTCATGATTACGGACAGATATTCATATATAGTATTCACATCTCCCTCATGATTACGGACAGATATTCATAATTATATATAGTATTCACATCTCCTTCATGATTACAAACATATGCACAGTGGTGTTACCAGTAAAAATTTCAAAGCTATATTTGATGAATATACACTTGTCACTGAAAATTACTGAGTAGTGACTTAAAAGGAATATTCCTTCTAATGGCTGATGCATAATAACACAGCTGAATATTAAAATTTCACAAATCTGTGTTATGTATGGTAAGACAGATTTCCTCTGTAACTTTAAAAAAACAATAACCCCAGCTAACATTGAGTGAATTGACATCTTTAATTTTCCTTAAAGCTGACATGCAAAATTTGCATGACACTAAAACTGAATATATTTTAAACTTTAAATTAGTGATATATGCTGCCAAGAATCCAATTATCAATGTGATACATATGTCTTACCTGTCCTTCACAGGTGAGAATACTTATTGAAAAATATTTATTTGCAGCATTTCTACATGTGAATATTTTTTTTACTGTGTATGTACAATATTTTTTTACTCTTTATGTACAGTAGCTCCCCAACAAGGACATCTCTCTCGCACATGCATGAAATAAGATGTTGCAGCCAACATTTATTGTAAAATTGCAAAACGATGAGTAGTGTGAAAATAATGGTTTTGCATTTTTATTACTGATCTAGGTTAAAGGCTTCTCCCTTCCATGACTTTGTCCTCATATCATGGGTGCACACCTGTGCATGAAAATTATCATCAGGTGCCCATGCAAGAGGAAAATAATTTGGGGTAGAAGTCTTTAAATGAGATCAGTAACATACAAAATTGCTATTATATTGCTACTTATAAATTCCATTGACATGAAAAGTACAAATCCAAGTCCAAAATGCAGAAGTACATCTATGTCCACATCCACTGTCCATCATCCACTGACTAATGTACATGCCTATATCCACTGACCAATGTTTGTTTATTATACTACTATATACATCTCCCAGATTGTTGATTTGACAAATATATATGTGAAGATATACATGAAAATATACACAGAAACATACGTGATGACTTCCCTAAATATACATAATTTGCATCAATGCTTGCATGGTAAATGAAGCAACTACTATTATTTGAAATGTATTATACACTTTAGTGTAGCACTCGGTTGTCAGTGCAGCCATTGCTATGCACTTTTCTTGCCGACTTATGGATATTTGCATGCATGCTTAGTGTAGGCTGTCTGTTATGTTATTAGAATGGGGCTGAATCTTGTATAAGAAAGCATTAAATAGTGTTTTCCAGGTGCCCTTCAGTTTTCTAAAGGAAAATAGTATTTTGACTTAAGCAAAGGTATTATTCTGCGTGCCTATTATTTCAAAGTAAAATTATATTCTTGTCCTTATACAAGAGTCAGCAAAATTGATAAATGTCGGTGCGAAAACTGCTCACATTATTCCAGGCAAAAGTGCTAAAAATATTTGAGAGACCGATTATTATTATTCCAGGATAATGTATGCTTAACATTTTTCAGGACCATATATGAATATATATATAATAAGCCTTGGAATAATAATTCAAAATGCTGTAATTTTTACATTGACATAAAATAAAAATGGTGTTTTCTTCCACTGGGATGTTGACTTCAAGTACGAGTACATTCATTTACTTGTTAAGTGTTCTCAGTTGACCAGTCAGTTACAATGTTATACATCTGATCAGGCTATTGCAGGTTTGAAACGTCAGAGTTTAGGTTGGTTGTATATTAAAATGAAAGTTAATTTGATGGAGTAAGATCGCTATCAATTACAAGTATGAGGCGCACAATTGCTTGAGAGGTAATTTAGTCTGAAACAACATCTTGAAATAGGCAGCTTGCTTATAATCTCAAAGAAATACATAACCTGAACTGTGAAGTGTCATTTTATGTTAAACAATTACCACGTTAAATCTAATGTAATGGCGAGCAGTACACAGATTTATGCATATAGTATTTTGCAAGGACTTTGTGCATATATAATATTGTCATCAGATTACTTGAACAATATAGTATTTCTTAATTTACATTCAAAAAATTAAATCGCTAAATCGTTTTAATGCATCATATAGATTTGTCAAGGATACCCAAAAGATGCACAGTTTTTCAAGCACATATCTTGATATGTTTATTGACTTATTATCGCGGAACAGTACAATCGCAGGCTTGGCCAATAATTCAACAATAAGCGTTAGAGGTTATTATTTGATACTGTCCAAGAAACTTCAACTCGTTGACGCCTAGTTATAAAGCGTGTGACAACAAAGACACCAAGATTCAGTATTAATGTAACAATGTAATAACATTACAAACTCAGGCTTGGCCAAGAATTCAACTCGTTGACGCCTAGTGATAAAGCGTGTGACAGCGAAGACAGCAAGATTCAGTATTAATGTAACAATGTAATAACAGTACAAACGCAGGCTTGGCCAAGAATTCAACTCGTTGACGCCTAGTGATAAAGCGTGTGACAGTGAAGACAGCAAGATACAGTATTAATGTAATAATGGCATTCACACTCACTAACAAATGGGTGAGATTGTATGAACCCCTAAGTTCAGATAGGCAAAAGCCATAGCTGAGGTATATAAACAATCCAACACGTTTAGAATCATTTAATGTTATCCTTTCAACGGCAGTATGAGAGTTTGGCGCAGTACGTAGCTATGGATTATCTCAGCTCATTTTGGGCCAACATCGACCTGAGGCACATTTTACATAAGTTTATTGCCCAATTAGATACACGTTCTCTCACACTACATGTATTGCCCAATTAGATACACGTTCTCTAACACTACATTTATTACGATTCTAACAATTGTAAAGTAATTTTTCTTATTTAATATTTAATAAGAGACAAAAGATGAACCATTTCGTGTTATGTAGAATTTCTCCCAGATTTTTTTTGACCGCTATCATACATATAGGTGAAATGTGACATCATATCATCTTGATGTCATAATGTAAACATTACATCATTTCGAGCTGCACAATAAGCATTGGTTTTTAAAAAGATGATTACCTTAATAAAAAGTTTGGTGTGGTATTACATATGCGTGAAAACGTAGATCTACCTGATTGCTATGAGAAATCCCCCCCCCCCCCATAAACTCTGGTAGATACATGTCCAAAGGTAAAATGTACTAAATTCGATCGTGAAATTGGGTCATATGCTTAGCTAATGACAAAGGTATATTTTCCACCTAGTTGCTTGGAGGGGGAGCTATATCAAAGCGAACGTTGATAGAACATGTTTAGAGGAATGCATGCAAATCTTGCTTTTAATCAAACTCATCTAATATCTTCATACTATTTAAGGTGGTCTTACCAAAATCTAATAAGAAGCATTGTAGATAAAGTGTTGACAAACTCATCTAATATCTTCATACTATTTAAGACGGTCTTACCAAAATCTAATAAGAAGCATTGTAGATATAGTGTTGACAAACTCATCTAATATCTTCATACTATTTAAGACGGTCTTACCAAAATCTAATAAGAAACATTGTAGATAAAGTGTTGACAAACTCATCTAATATCTTCATACTATTTAAGACGGTCTTACCAAAATCTAATAAGAAGCATTGTAGATATAGTGTTGACAAACTCATCTAATATCTTCATACTATTTAAGACGGTCTTACCAAAATCTAATAAGAAACATTGTAGATAAAGTGTTGACAAACTCATCTAATATCTTCATACTATTTAAGACGGTCTTACCAAAATCTAATAAGAAGCATTGTAGATATAGTGTTGACAAACTCATCTAATCAGATTCAAGATCACGTCATTAACATGTGTGAATTTTGTCCACTGTTGTACTCAACTAAGATCTTGATGACATAAACCTATTGACCAGGTTTGATCACAGTTCTGTCCAGAATACAGTTTCTAGAGTGATTAAAAATACTAAGCTAATCAGATTCAAGATCATCCCATAAACTAGTCCTATACCAGGCCGTGGAGAATCTTTGGGCGATAAATCGCCATCACCATGTCCTGCAAACAATGCTTTAACATTGAAAAACATTTTTCGAGGAAACTTCCTGCAACGATTTATCCATCGCAGCGAAAACATTTCTTTGAAACCCATACTTGGATCGATTTTACCGACATTAACTTATAAAATTTTGCATTCTTACATATAAAATTTTCCATTCTTACATTTCGAAACCACATTGACGTCGTAAGCATCTCTGTAATAACGTGATGAGTAATTAACTTCTGATCGCAACACTGAATTATTTGAAGAAAACTGAAGGAAGTTAAAAGTAATGAACAAATTATGACAATGAATTGCACCAAATAAATCCATTCAGGCCATGCTTCCACGAAAGCTGTCTCGTTTTAGCACAAGACGGATTTTGTATGAAAAAAAAAACAAGTTTGCACACATGCCTACACTTCCTGACATACACACGCACCCACATATGCAAGCACACGCTAAACGAAATAATACAAAATTATAAAATGGATAACAACAAAAGAAATCATTAACCAATGTACATATTGTGGTTCTAGTCAAATTTTCATTCATCGTATGATAAACGATAATGATTTAAAATACGTGAACTGTCCTTGGATAAACCGTTTGTCAGTGTACTAAAATCATAGGTAGCGTATCGTAAGGTTTGTCACCAAAACCGGATATATAAAGCCCCCATCCAGCTTGCATGATAGTGGCTATTCCTGAACACAAAGCTTGCTGACAGTTACATACGTGGCAATCTGTCGTGAGAATCTTTAGTTTAGGATAGTTACAATCCCACCCCAATCCCATCTTGTTTTAAACAGGCTTTATATCCATATTGGGTGTGAGCTTACATTTGGGATTGTTAAAAGGTATGTAAGTTCCCGGTTCTTAAGTACGCGTTTCTTTCCTTATCTTCCTTCATTCCAATTGATAATATTGTTATGGTTGTAGAATTACCAGAATGATAAGGGAATGGTAGTTTTGTATATAACACAGGTAAGTTATAAGGGGCCGTGAGGTTTTACTTTATATATAAGAGGATCATAGGGTGGTTGGAGGATAGGGTAAGAAGTTTTATTTATAAGGTTTTAAATCTTTGTTTAACACTCACTCTTTTGTGTCCTACCATGTGTGAGTAAATAAATACGTGTTGATCACTCCAAGCGGCCGATTGGTAAGGGGGAGTTTTTGTAACATTACATTTTCTGTTAGAAGCTAAAGAAAATCCACAAATGTGAAATCCACGATGTAATGTTGATTCTTGCTAGATCCCATTTATATAGCCTCAATAGCATATAGCCTCAATAGCAATTTCCCGATATAAGTCATATAGTCGCATTTGAAGCAAACGATGAATGGATGTTGAATAATAAATAAGAAAGTATTGGATAGTATGTGACTTAGTGTTAAACAGAATATAACTGAGTGCTGGATAGTAGATGAGGTGAATATCTGTAGAGGACTAGTACCACTTTTGTATACAAAAAAAAAAAACTAAAAATACAGGGACAATGGGACATTTCATGTCAATTGTCTCCATGGCAAGTTCCCATTGTCCCCATGTGCCAGTCTCATGTTAAATTCCCGTTAGAGTCCCAGGTGCCACCTTCATGTTAAGTTCCCATTGTCCCCATATGCCAGTCTCATGTTAAATTCCCGTTAGAGTCCAAGGTGCCACCTTCACGCTAAGTTCCCATTGTCCCCATGTGCCAGTCCCATGTTAAATTCCCGTTAGAGTCCAAGGTGCCACCTTCATGTTAAGTTCCCATTGTCCCCATGTGCCAGTCCCATGTTAAATTCACTGTCTACTAGAATATACAGCTCTTGTACGGGAGGGGATTTCTCTTTATGCACATTGCATTGAAAATAGCGTTTAATGTTTGGGGCTAAAATACCGTTTTTTCACGAAATCCTTTGGCATTTATTAAATATGACTATTAATTTCCAATATTCATTTGTTTTTATTCAACAAAGTGCACCAAACATTGTTTGGCCTTAAAAAAAAAGAAGCTCATGCCGGTTTTGAATATTAATTTGAGGGAGCAGTCAAGGTAAAACAATACAATCTGACTTTTCGAATCTTCACTTTCTCCCATATATGTAATTTCTGTAATCAGTATATCCTATTTTCTGTCCTTTTCGAGCTACCGCAATACTTAAATATAATTTTGTCATAAAGGGAACAGGTTTATCACTTGTGTCAGTTTTTCTTTTATTTTAAGATCCTGATGTTATTTGCAGTATCTTCGTCAAATATTACTTTCATGGCATCCCTTGTGATCAGCCTATGTTTCCAGGTATGCGATTTGTTTGAATTCTTCTTAATCAACCACGATCATTGAATCCCGAATATACACATGCTTTAATAGAAAGTACACAGTGGAACGACTTACAGGTGAATATGTTACACGACACCTGTGGGACCATATTCATATAGAAAGTACACAGTGGAACGACTTACAGGTGAATATGTTACACGACACCTGTGGGACCATATTCATATAGAAAGTACACAGTGGAACGACTTACAGGTGAATACATGTATGTTACACGGCACCTATAGGACCATATTCATATAGAAAGTACACAGTGGAACGACTTACAGGTGAATACATGTATGTTACACGACACCTATAGGACCATATTCATATAGAAAGTACACAGTGGAACGACTTACAGGTGAATACATGTATGTTACACGACACCTATAGGACCATATTCATATAGAAAGTACACAGTGGAACGACTTACAGGTGAATATGTTACACGACACCTGTGGGACCATATTCATATAGAAAGTACACAGTGGAACGACTTACAGGTGAATATGTTACACGACACCTGTAGGACCATATTCACATAGAAAGTACACAGTGGAACGACTTACAGGTGAATATGTTACACGACACCTGTGGGACCATATTCATATGCTGCTTGCTTGTACATTATGATAATCTTCTCATACCTTGCAAAACGTGACAAAAATAATAGTCTCAATTCAACAACACTGTGCTTTGTATTTTATTTCATTTTTGCAGTTGTGTTTATCAGTAGCATTTATAAAGCATTCAGTACATTAAATTGTTATTACGTATTGGAATATATTTCCTGTTACAATATACGTAGGCTACTGAGGTATTTGAACGACACACGGATGTTGTGGTAGACTCATTCTAATAAAATATATCCTATATACATCTATCTGAAAAGCAGTAAATTTTCTAAACTGTTTACAAAATAGAATCAATGAAACACTGTGACGTACTTCACTCTAACAATGCATAAGTGGGCTATGTTCAAATTGATGAACTCTGAACAACCACGTAGTCTCAACAAAATAGAATCAATGAAACACTGTGACGTACTTCACTCTAACAATGCATAAGTGGGCTATGTTCAAATTGATGAACTCTGAACAACCACGTAGTCTCAACAAAAAGTATCGGTGCGGTGGATGGCGCTGACATCATACCAAGGGCTGTGACTCTGGTTACCGGTGTGGCGGCCATTGGGATCTTGTCAACCATCATTGCCGCCCCAGATTTCGGTATGGGTTACTGCTGTTAGCTATTGTCTAGTTGCCGTTGTAGGAAATTGTATCAGCCTCACTATCAAAGCGAAAAAACGTGTTGTTTGGTTTGGGGAGTTGTTTTTTTATTATTACGAAAACAAAGCTAAATATGAACTTAGACCACATCAAAAGCCCGCTGCAAAGACGCAATCGCAGTGAATGAGTTTAGATTCACCCACGATAAAGTTGACAAGTATATGGCAATCAAAAATGAGATAATGTTCTAACGCCAGGAGGGATTTCACTTCAGTCACTATGAATGAAGTGACAAAAACGAGCAGATCGCCCTCGGGAGATTGGAAGCTCGCCAGGTCAATCTCGGTCGGAATTTATAAGTTGTGTGGTGTCAGTGAAAACAACATCAGAACAACATATTTCTGACTCAAGGCATGTCTCCAGCTTGTCCCCGCCGTACAATGCATTTTGTTTATCTTATGTATTTTCGATCGCAATGATTCTGTGGCGTCAACTTTTTGTTCAGCTTAGTAGATGTATACACAAAAGAGCTTACCAAAGAAGCTTTGGGCGTACTTGCATTCTGTTGGCGCAGCACCGATTGACTGAACTGTGGTGCGACCCTCAGCACGAAACAAACAATATTGCTATCTTCGCCAGTAAACAAAAAGATGGTATAGGCCCAGCATAACAAGGCGCGTGAATTTGAAAAATTGAGCTGCCCTCTCACATGTCATGTTGTTAAACAATTGTATAAACTGTTACATTGGGTGACCTCTCTTTGACAACGAGTCTTTAATGGCCACAAAAATCTATGCCGCCTCCCCCAGCACCGTAGCCTCGGGGTAATACCAGAAGAAACATATGTACTGCCAGCAGGCAACAAGGCAACAAAAAAAAAAAAGAAGAAGCTAAACTCGGAGTTTTACTGAAGCCAGCTCGTAAGCTATATAGTGTATGGAAGAATTCTAAACTATTTTAAAGCGCAGAACAACTCATATTTTCCAAAGGATTGTGACTGTACAGAATACACTAGTTCACTTGGGACACGGACATTTTAGGGGATTTATAGATATACTGTAAGTAGTAGTGAAATAATCTCAGTGAAAATGGAAGTAGCAACAGAAATCTTGCCTAACTATGTGCAGCCGAGGGGAACCAAGCTAAGTACATACTTTAAGACTAAAGTAGAGGATAGAGTACTCATAGCATTCCACCCCCCTGGGTGTCAAACGATAGATTTTGGAAATGTACCAGCGCGCCTAGGCAAGCTGAAGTTCTGACTGCCCTTAAAGTAATGGGGACTGGCATAGACAAGGTAGATGGCCTGCAGAATGCAGGCTATAACAAATACGTCATATATCCAAAGGACTTTGACACACCCTTGATAGAGGCAGACGGAATTGAAATAAAGGAAAATAAGGCAAATATATACAAAACTGCACCCTTAACCAGAGAGATAGAGGCCAAAACAAAAGATGTCTCCATCTCAGGCCTCCCTCTGGAAGTAGAGCTCAACAACGTTGAGTTTAAACTGAAAACCAAAGTTATGAGAGCAAAAACGGCCACATTTTGGGGTTTCGGAAATGTAAAGACAGGAGTACGAATCCTCACTGTGGCAAAAGAAGATGCCCCAAAAATTCCAGCATTTTTTTATGTAATGGGATTTAGGTTGAAAAGCTGGTTTCGGGGGTACGAGAATTACAGGAAGTACCCTAAATGTCAGCAAACAGGGCATAACCCCAAGGAATGCACAAACCAGAAGGTACAAACAACAACAACAACTTACGCTAGCAAAGTTGCTAGTGGTCAACCAATAACCAACAGTGACATTGACACACAACTAAGTAGATTAATACAGAAATAAGAAAAGAGGGAAATGAAGGGGGAGACAAAACTGATATCTCAGTAAATAACTAACTCGTGACCTTACCAGAATGTAACAGAGATAAGGGACAATTCACCAAACCTGAATGGGAGATAATCTTAAGTCCCAATAAAACAGGGAAAATACAAACTCCCTACAAGGGAAACCCAATAACACTGACTAATAGGTTCTCTCACCTACAAGAGGAGGACAACTCCTTGGGAGACGAGAAGGAAAAAACGGAAGGTGAAGAGTCAGAAGTGAGCATGAAACACCTGACCTCTACTCCCTTACCAAAACTGAGACCAAAAAAAAGGAAAGCCCTCTCCAGGTCGAGTTCACCTCAGGAGAGAGGCAATAGTGATACAGAGCATGAAAGTCCACAGACAATTTATGAGAACAAGGAGGATAAGATAGGGGGGAACGAAAAAGTTGAGACAGGAAAGTGATAGTGAAGACTTGAGTGAAATAGACAGTGACAATAAAGACTACAGTGAATATGACATTATGACAGGAATGGAAAATGAAACGGACTGAAAACTGACGGAACACGACAATGGAACCGAAATGGATACAGAAAATACCACAGACCAAACGAGTATAGACAGGACAGAAGACAATACAACGGAGGAAATTACTCCAACGTATAGTAATAAAGAGGGCGGGGGTCCAGCGCCCCCTAAAACAAAAACAAATTAATTATTCAATAAACTAACATAATACTATACTTTTATAGCTATATTTTAAATAATAGTCACTGTATAACCGATATGCGGCAACCTGGAAGGATAATGAAAAATGGAGAGAAAAAACTTCAGTGTTTCATCTATAAATGTAAATGGGATAAATAAGGAAAAACTAATTAAATTATGTAATGAAACCAATAATGACATTCTATTTATACAAGAAACACATAATGGGTTCACTAAAGAATTAATGGCACTATTTGAAGATAAAATGAATGGTGTACTGATTTTAAATGATTTTAAGGGTGAAGATGTAAGAGGAGGGGTAGCAACATTTATTAAAAATAAAAAGGGGTTTAACCGGTAAAAGGGAAAACGAAGGAGAATTTTTTAAAGGGAGGATGATCCATATTATAATAGAAGATGTCCACTTTTTAAATGTATACATGCCCGCGAACAAATATCGTAAACAACAATTTTTAGAAAATTCATCTAAATACATGGAACAATTTACCATGGAAAATTTAATTTTATGGGGAGATTTTAACTGGGTGGGGGAAAATATAGATAGATAAGGGAATTAACCACAAACGATGTAAGGTTTTAACCAGAGCTGGATTTTTTCTTAAACAAACACAAAATGGTAGAGGTATATAGGAAGTTAAATTTACTTAGGAGGGAATACACGTATGAATACAAAATAAATAAAGGGAGTAGATTAGATAAATTTTATTGTACCAATTATGAAAAAGAAAAGATATATAAAGAAGCAGGCATTACGGATTTTAAAGTTTCAGATCAAAAGTTAGTATATTTAGAAATAGAATTGAAAATTAAACATAAATGGGGTAAAAGGAACCGGAAACTGAACAACAAAATTTTGGAGGAGAAATATTTTATCGAAGAAATTAAATTAGAAATAACAAAATTTATAGAGAAGGGGAACATAGATATTTTAAATGAATAGGATAAACTAAAACCTTTATTTTTAAGAAAAGCTATTACATACTCAAAAATTAGAAAGGAAACACAAAAAAAATGGAAAAAGACGCGATTAAAAGACAGCTAGAAAAAATTAATACAAATGAGAGAGAAAAAATACTCAAAGAGAAATTAAATCAGATATTAGAGTAAGAAAACAAAGGGAGAGAAATAAGGACCGGAAAATTTACCACAATATACAAAAAAGCGGAGGGCCTATATAAAAGAGAGGAGGGCGAAAAATATATTGAAACTTTAAAAATTAATGAGGTAAAGGGGGTATCCCACAGGAAGGAAATTTTAAAACACATTGAAGAATTTTATAGTAAGTTGTATACATCACAACAAATTAATAACAACACAATAGAAGAGTACCTACAAGGAATAGATTGCGAGATGAAATTGTCAGAACACAAGAACTTGTGTGATGATTTCATCTCAAGAGAAAAAATCTTAAATAGCATAAATAATTTGACCAAAGGAAAATCCACAGGTAGAGATGGACTCACCGCGGATTTGTATATGAAATTCAGCGTCGAGTTGTCGCCCATTTTAGAATGGTTATACAATAATATTCACGTGAGAAATGATACTATGACAGAAAGCATGAAGGGATTATAACACTAATATACAAATGGAAGGGAGATAGGGAAGATCTTTTAAAAAATGGAGGCCCATCTCCCTCCTAAATACGGATTATAAATTAGTAAGTAAAATTTTGCAGAAAGAATTAAAAAGGGAATGGATAAAATCATAAACATAAATCAAACATGTGTGGCTAGGGGGAGGGACATTCAGAACAACATTTTAAGTATTAATAACATTTTAAGAATTAAAACAATCATAGATTATATACAGGAACGTGGGCTAAAAGATGATATGGTACTTTTTGACCAGGAAAAAGCATTTGACAAATTAAAACACAACTATATGCAGAAGGTTTTAGAAACATTTGGATTTGGAAATAATTTTCAAAAGTGGGCTAAAATCCTGTACAACAAATTAGCCTCAAGAGTACAGGTAAATGGAGCGAACACGGGAAAATTTGACATGTAAAGATCAGTGAGGCAAGGATGCCTACTATCTATGCTATTATATGTAATAGCGATTGGGATCCTAAGTATAAAAATAAGACTTAATAGTAAAATTGAAGGTTTTAAAGTTCCAAATATAAAGGACGAAAGGACGAAATAATGATGCTACAACATGCAGATGATAGTACTAACTTTATAAAAGACCCAAACTCCTTCAAACACCTGGAAAAGGAATTTGAAAATTTTGGTAAAGCTTCAGGGTCTTAAATCAACCACGAAAAAACAGAAATATTAAAGATAGGGAACTGGTGGGGCAACCACCCCGAACTACCCCCCCCCCCCAATCTAATTAAAGATCGAGTTAAGGCATAAAATATATATATATATATTGGTACGGTTTTACTATGAGGAATAGGAGGGAAATATATAAAAATAATAATAACATATTTTTTTAGAAATACCTAGGAAGTTCAGGCTTGTTAAAGAATTACTAATTAAATATCGCGATAAAACAGAGTTATGGGAAAAGGAGGAAAAAGATACATACCAATGGATAAGAGAAGATACAACAAAAAGAAGTTGGAGTGAAGTAGAACAAGAAAGTTTAGGAGTAAATTGGGACATGGCCTGGGGGCACTGGAACAAATTAGGATCACTTAAAATTCAAAGCCTCTGCTTCAAATACATGCACAATGCATGGTTGCCAGGAGAGCTGGCAGTGAGACGGCACATGATCAGAGTATTACCTTGCTATAATTTAGTAAATTTTTAAAATTATCTATATAGGTTTAATTTTGGAGAAAAAAGTTTAATAAACAAAATTTAAAGTTTCAAAAACTTTAAACTATGTTAAACTTCATACATAATTTTTTACATTTTCAAATTTTTCTCGATTATTATAAATTTTACAATTTAAATTTTATGTAATTTATATTGGATTGGGGTTCCTATTTAATTTATATTAAATTTAGGATTTAAAACCAGTTGAAATTTTAAATTTTGGAATTGGATCCTAAGGTTTGGTGAGACTCAGTATCACACCCCCAGTGGGTAGCCAACCGAAGCTCTCCCTCCCATCCCCCTCCCCATTTTGCTCCTCCTCTCCTCAGGATTCCAATTTCTTGACAAGTTATTTCATAATTATCTCCCTATCACTATTATTTGCCCACAGGCTCTCATTGTTCCAACAATGTAATCTGTAATTTTATAAAGTGTTTTTGTCAAATTTCCCATCTAAAAATAAAATGTTATTTCTTTTATATTTGTCTTTTTTACATATTTCTCCTATTAACTTTAGTCTTTCATCCTTTCTTTTTCCACATTGTGTCATAGTATGATATTTACTGAAAAGGGCGTTCTTACACAGTGGACCTTTTTTTTTCATTTTTTTTTTTCATAACCTAAGGAGACAAAGGTCACAAAAAATACAAGGGAAGGGACTTCGAGCAAGGTGAATAAAACCAGACTCGGACGAACATAACCGTTCCGATAGCCAAAATTCTAAATTGAAAAATAAATTAACGGAAAATAACATAAAATATATTGTAATGGATTTTAAATCCAAAGAATTGAAATAAGACAACTGGGGAAGAAAAAAAATTGATTTATACTTGCTGTCTCAAACATACCGAAAATATAGCATACACACAATATAGCACTAATACAGATAGCAAACACTGAGACTTAGGAGACCTCGAGCAAAGGTCACAAAAATTACAAGGGAAGGGACTTCGAGCAAGGTGAATAAAACCAGGCTCGGACGAACAACCCTTTAGATAACACTAGGGAAAAATAAATACCCCATCAAAAATTAAAATTAAAATTTTTTTGTACAAAATTCTTTATAAATAGAACATACAACATATCTGAGGGGGAAACACACAAACATAAAATACTTTTTATATTTTTTTTTAAATGGGACGGGGGGGGGGGGGGGCACGGCACCAGAAAGCAAATTCCCACCATTGCAATTGTGGCGACTTTTAGCACAGCAAGCGACAGGGTCCCATCGATAAAGAATAAACCTAACACACGTTACCTATATTATGTCGGTATTATTTCAAAACAGAACCCCACCCAACACCACACATGCATTAAGCCCAGAAAACGTGGTTGTTGTTGTTGTTGTAGGGTTTAACGCCATTTTTCAGCACACGATAGGCTATACATGGCGGCCAGTATTAATGGTGGAGGAAGAACCCGGGAAAACCCCAGAAAGAACCACCGACCCACGAGAAGCTACTGGCAAGCGAAAACGTGGTAATGTTTCTGCTATAATTTTTCCAGCGCCTCACGTAATTTATTATTCATAAGTTGTTGTGGATCGATTATACCACTTTATTACGCATTTTCCTAGCACTTCACTGTATAAAAATAAAAACACGAAACAGTTCAATATCGAAACATGTGACTAAAGCCTTGATCTGTTTCGATTTTAAAAATCTATTCACTCAACTATCGATTTCTTTCTCAATGAGTTTGCCTATCGAATTTTACATGCCAGTTTACACCTGTGGGAATTAGATGAGACAGGTTGTTTTCTTTCTTTTTTTTTTTTTTTTTTTTTTTTTTTTTTACAGATAAGCATGTAGAAACCAGTACATGGGTTAATAAATATAACGTTTGAATAAGAAGCAGGTTCAGGCTGGAACGCCCGCGTTTTATTCTAAAATATAGTGTGTGTACATTGTGACGTTTTAGTTCTCGAAGGTTTTGTTACGCTTGTTGATAGGCCGATAAATCAGCCCCTCACTAATGATGATGTTGACATATCGTCCCCCAGTATCAACAGTTTGGGGGATTTATTTAGACTAGCTTGTTGATACTTCAGGCTTGAGTGTGACCATCTGTTTCTGCGCGTTACGAGAGCATCTAATGCCAAAATAGAGAGAATTAGATGTTCTTTCGAAAATAGCTAAGATATACAAAGTCTTTTTTTTTTTAAACCAGTACAACCAGAGAGGAAACCCGGGGAAATTCTTTTTCTTTAAAATAATGCAAAATACGATATTGAAGAAGCACCATAACTGGCGGAAGAAGAACCCCGGGAAAACCTCAGTAAAAACCACCGACGCACGGGAAGCTACTTGCAGCTTCCTCACATACCCACAACGGCCGAGCCCCAGACTCAAACCCATGAGGACAGAGACGAAATGGCCGTGATCGGCAAAGGCAAGCGTTAGACCGCTAGGCCATCTGGGACATTAGACCACTAGGCCATCCGGAGTTCCCAAGAAATGCAGCATGAAAAATAGTAATGAATTCTGGTTCTTGGATGAAAGTACATTTCATGTTACCCCACAAAAGCATTTAACACTGTGCTCTAGTATTACTACCACGAGCAGAGGTTTGCGAGGGACCACATATCTACCGCTAGAATACCAGTGTCGAAATTTAGTTCTCTGCACTTGGATAAACTCGGTGCATTCGTATCTTACCTCGACCCCCATATGTGAGCTATAAATCGCAGTAAGTAATCATTTTCCAGAGACGAGGCTGCATACATTTGGTGAACGCATGTTAGTGCGTCGTAAATTTATAAATATTTTTTTAAAACCAGTCTGTGCCAATACTCGTGTATGGATTGAGTTAAGTTACCTCAGAGTAAATCTATTTACATCTACTATGCTTACTGACCTCCAAACAACCTATCAGGGACTGGCCAATTCGAATACAATCTAGAGGTTGCTTTATCTTTCAACAACGAAGTACATGTAAATATCATGTGAGACTTAATAATGATACTAACACTAAATGGCAGCATATGATACAACTGCACAACCTTGCACAGGTAATCAATGCTCCGACAAGAGTAAACATCCTGTTTTAGCTGATAAAGCACATCTACACTACCCACACTGACAATCACTACAAAAAGATAAACAAACCGTTCCCCTATTAGTGATCATCACTATCCCAAGTGCAACTTGTAAGCAAAAGAATGCCAAGAAAAAATTTACACCCCTATATGCAAAAACAGATGCTTCCAAATTTAAAAAAAAATGGATGCAAATTAATTCGTTTCTGAACTATCACAAAATATTAGCTCATTAACCTCCTCTAATATCGACCAAGATTATGACTTGTCTATCTAGAACCACTATTTTCTTCCTATTTGAAATAAACACGCTTCCATACAAATCAAAAGTATTAAATTATAAAAACAACCAGAATGGTATACAAATGAAATCGCCAAAGTGCAAAATAAATGAAAACTCCTGTCATAAATTTAAAAAAATTCACAAATTTTGTTTTATGGGGGAAAAAGTCAAATCACTCCTTGTAAAATGCAAGCACTCCTTTTTCCAAGAAGCCATCGCCTCAAACTCTGATAACAAATCCATCTTGAATCACTTGTGAGAACCGACTTCAAAAAAAATCTAACTCCATGAGAAATTATATTTGATTACATTAGTTATACTGATGACCACGATATTGCAAACCAACTTGACTTTATTAATTATACATCCCAAACACTTGACAGGTGTTATTTTACGGAGCCCAAATCAAGATGGGCTTACAATCACTGTCCGACATTTTAAACCCAAGGCACACACAAAAGGTTTATAACACTGCCGATTATAGTTCACAAGTGAACACACATGTTGTAGAAATAAAACAAATAACCCCATCCACAGAACTTCATGAACTAAACATAATCAATTGAAATTAAGTGTTCTGAACAAAAGTGCAAAACAGATCATGGCACACAATATCCCAAAATACAGGGAAGGTATGAGATGAACTGCTCTGATTATAATAGCATATTATAAGCCAGAAACTCGTCTTAAGTCAAATATTACCAGAAAGATGGGAAAGGACCAAAAACACTCAAGGTATAGCCGGAAACTGATGTTACAAATTAACAGAAAAGACTTGCGAGGACCGAAAACACTCAAGGTATAGCCGGAAACTGATGTTACAAATTAACAGAAGAGACTTGCGAGGACCGAAAACACTCAAGGTATAGCCGGAAACTGATGTTACAAATTAACAGAAGAGACTTGCGAGGACCGAAAACACTTAAGGTATAGCCGGAAACTGATGTTACAAATCAACAGAAAAGACTTGCGATGACCGAAAACACTCAAGGTATAGGCCGGAAACTGATGTTACAAATCAACAGAAAAGACTTGCGAGGACCGAAAACACTCAAGGTATAGGCCGGAAACTGATGTTACAAATCAACAGAAAAGACTTGCGAGGACCGAAAACACTCAAGGTATAGGCCGGAAACTGATGTTACAAATCAACAGAATAGACTTGCGAGGACCGAAAACACTCAAGGTATAGCCGGAAACTGATGTTACAAATCAACAGAAAAGACTTGCGAGGACCGAAAACACTTAAGGTATAGCCGGAAACTGATGTTACAAATTAACAGAAAAGACTTGCGAGGACCGAAAATAGTCTCATATGGCTTCAGTTTCTGCCAAATTTTTATTTTTGTTCATTTTCAGGAAAACATCTTGATTTCTGTCAATGACAGCATGACTCGTGAAAAGGCTTGGCAATTTTGGACATTCATGCCAAATTCAGGACGACGGGCATGGAGGACTTGCGAATCAAGTAATATTTAAAGTGGTGTTCCTCAAGGATTTATATTAGGGCCTCTTCTTTTTCTACTGTCAATTAATAACTAAACTTTGAATCCAGTGCACTCTAGATCATTTTTGCTGATGACTCTACATTGCATTCATCTAGTAAATCTCCGGTGGCCTAATTGATTAGAGCATCAGCCTCGAATATGGGAGGATGCAGGTTCGAACCTCCAGCAGAGACATTCCAATGACTTATAAAAATGGTACTAGCAGTTGCCTTGCTTAGCATTCAGCATTAAAAAGTTAGTTAATACTGGTTGGCCTGGTATCAGGATGTGTCTATGTGGGACATGCTGCTATTTGTCTGCGGCATTATGCCCCAGTGCTAGATTTTTTTAAAACTGCCACAAGACAGACATTGTAGTGATACGACTGAAAAATTGTTAAAGCTACGTTAAAAATCCAAATCACACATATCTAGTAAATCTCCTGACTACATTTAACATAAATTTCGAATTGGCCTAAACAATACATCGTTTTAATGTCGGCAAAACAAGGCGTATTAAATGTCTCTAAAAACGAAATTATGACCATCCACACTAACAGATTAATGCTGCACCATGACGAAACATACAATTAAAACTTATCCAAAATCTACCAACTCGTGAAAAGGGCCGCCCAAGTTATTCCGAAACATACCATTATGACTCCCTCAAATATATATATTTTTTTCATGACTACAGTGGGTACCAATTCGAAAATGTATTCATTTGAAAGGACTCAGAACATACAAGTCTTTAAATGATCTTTCGCCGGATTATAGTTCCAACACAGATGAACTAAGATCATCAAAAATTGAGCATAATCTTCAATCAACAACCAATGATCTCCAGATTCCCTTGTTGAAAATCAACCATTACCAACGTTCATTCACACTATTGGAACCTGCCTTATACAATTCCTTACACCACAGATATACGATTCAAATTTCATTGATTCATTTAAAACATTTCTTTCTTGACCAACTGGAAAAACATTAAAGTTTCCAAATAGGGAACTTTCTCAAGTCCAGAAATTATATTTGCACATTTTATTCAGTGCATCATGGGTCAAGCTAGACTTGAATTCTAGGGAGAAATGACATCCCTTTTCGACAGAGGAGGAAGAAGTGGGAGCTGGACAGGGAGAAGTGGGAGCAAAGCAAGACAATATATATATATATATATATATATATATATATATATATATATATATATATATAGTGTGTGCTTGTTTTCGTTCTCTTATTTGAAGTATGCAATATATATATATATATATATATATATATATATATATATATATATATATATATATATATATATATATATATATATATATTGTGTGTGTGTATTTGAAGTATGCTCCCCACTTCCCAGTATGCATGTTTGCCTTTAACATTGGTTTTTTAAGTAATACATTATTTTCAAGTAGAAAATTTTCAGAGTTGTATCTTTAAACATATTAGGTGAATGTTTAAAAACTATCATATTCATATACTGTGTATTTTTGACAATATGGCATATTCATATACTGTGTATTTTGGCAATATGGCTTATTCATATACTGTGTATTTTGACAATATGGCATATTCATATACTGTGTATTTTGGCAATATGGCATATTCATATACTGTGTATTTGGCAATATGGCATAGTCATATACTGTGTATTTTGACAATATGGCATATTCATATACTGTGTATTTTTGACAATATGGCATATTCATATACTATGTATTTTGGCAATATGGCATATTCATATACCGTGTATTTTGACAATATGGCATATTCATATACCGTGTATTTTGACAATATGGCATATTCATATACCGTGTATTTTGACAATATGGCTTATTCATATACTGTGTATTTTGACAATATGGCATATTCATATACTGTGTATTTTGGCAATATGGCTTATTCATATACTGTGCATTTTAACAATATGGCATATTCATATACCGTGTATTTTGACAATATGGCTTATTCATATACTGTGTATTTTTGACAATATGGCATATTCATATACTGTGTATTTTGGCAATATGGCATATTCATATACCGTGTATTTTGACAATATGGCATATTCATATACCGTGTATTTTGACAATATGGCTTATTCATATACTGTGTATTTTGACAATATGGCATATTCATATACCGTGTATTTTGGCAATATGGCATATTCATATACCGTGTATTTTGACAATATGGCATATTCATATACCGTGTATTTTGACAATATGGCTTATTCATATACTGTGTATTTTGACAATATGGCATATTCATATACTGTGTATTTTGGCGATATGGCATATTCATATACTGTGTATTTTGACAATATGGCATATTCATATACTGTGTATTTTGGCAATATGGCATATTCATCTAATGTGTATTTTGGCAATATGGCATATTCATATATTGTGTATTCTGGCAATATGGCCTAACAAGAGAACAGAAGCTATACATTTTAATGAATTTTAACTAACTAGATTACAGTATTGTAATTGTAAGTTAGTACAAATGCTTCATCATCTACCCTTAATTAAGAATTTTTCTTTTTGGTCTCTGAAAGTTCGCTATGAAATGGCAGTTGAAAAGATTTATAAACCTTTTTGAAACAACCCCTATACCATGTACATGAGCAAATGCACGCGTCTTTCAGATCATACTGTTTGTCCTAATTTCTTCGTTGCCAATAAAACTTTACCGTAACTGTTCATAAACACACTGAAGACTTAGTATATGAATGAACTAAACCCTTTTCTTTTTTCCCCCAGCCACCATGCAAGTGCATCTATTTTTTAAAAAGTGTGTTTTCCTTAACGGTTACTCTCACTTTATAGCTTCGCTACAACTGACCATTTATAGGATTGTAAAAAATAAGGTTTTATTATTTGTCTACACACTTGTAATAACGTTAGACTTTCCTTAAATAGCATTTGCTTCGCAGTTTTATTTTTCCTCGCATTTACACAAAATGAATGAACCCAGAATACAACCTTGACAGTCCACTACTTACAGCGTCTAAAATTCCACAACACAGAATTGTACCGTATGTTTCTGACTTACATAATTGCATTTTAAACCTAAATCTTCATTAACATAATATTCAGCTTTCTATGAGCTGTATATTTTCCTGAATATATCTGGCTGATGGTTTATGAAAAGAGACAATCTAATAAAGTGGTACATTGCAGACACAGCGATGTCCGCCCTTATTTCCCCATGACACGTTCACTTACGGTTCCAAACTGATTGTTATTTTTTTAAAAAAATAATGTACACGCAGCAGTTAAAATATTAATGTTACAGAGTCTATTCTTACAACACAAATTGCTATCTACCTAAGTTTAAGTTTGGAAACAAGTTTGTATGTTGTTCTCATTAAAGGACGACTTGTAGTTATCAGGCAATGGTAGCTGCCAACTTATTCGGGAAAGGCTTAATGGTCAATCAACCATCAAAACGCTTGATACTGAATGTACGAGAGTTTATTGGCACAGTTGTCATCAACACAACTATTTGATTGCTTGAAGCCTACATTTCACCTTGAGCTGTAACGTAACACTGGATATAAAAGCGCTTAGGAGAGGGAGCATCTCAAAAAGGTGATCATTCAATTTTCCCCTATAAAATGTCAGGACGAAGCCGTTTACCTTTTTTGGTAGCGTGACCCTGATGCATGTATATACGACTTCTGATAAGCTGAAAAGTGTACGTCTGTTGTTGTTGTTGTTGTAGGGTTTAACGCCATTTTCAGCACATGATAGGCTATACATGGCGTCCAGTATTAATGGTGGAGGAAGAACCCGGGACATCCCCGGAAAGAACCACCGACCCTACTGGCAAGCTTTCTCACATACCCACATTGGCCGAATCCGAGACTCGAACCCACGCAGACAGAGATGAGATGGCAGTGATCGGTAACGGAGAGCGCTTTAGACCACTCGGAGCTCCCTGTACGTCTGTGTATAGTACATTATTCACTTATCTGTTGACCAGTATAGTTAAAAAGGCCTCTGCTAGGAATCGTATTTGTTGCCAAATGCTAAAGAATTTTTTAAAATGGCACTATTTTTTTATTTCTTATTTTTTTTGGACAGACTGGCTAAATTTGCTGGCGACAAATTTTTATAAAATAAATTTTTAATTTTTCATTGATATAAGCAACTCTGGCCACTTAATACCCATTTTCACTATCTGTGGTACTCAGTGGATCATGTTGGTAGGTGATAACAAGACGGTATTCGAACATGACTGCAGCTCACTGCAAGCTGTCAGTCGGTTTTGAGAAACAATTAAATGTGATTAGTAGGAACTTAGGAATGACTGGTGGAAATTCTATGTTGTTGAACAGGTCGGCAAAAAGATCCGGTGTCATTTGTATGTGTTGCTAACTTTATGCTGACTGCAAACCGAGTGAGACGAACTTTGAACTGCTTAGTGTTTAGAGATTATTTATTTAGATAACGTTTTTGTGGTCTGAACTTAACACAGGATGCCGCTACAAGGATGCCAGTCGTCGACTGTAAGGGGCCGTCCATTTAGTACGTAGGCATGGGGGGTGGGGGGGGGGGTTAAGTAACCCAAATGCATACGCTTGCTTGTTGGGGGTGGGTGGGCCTACTGATCTGATAATGTACGTGCGCATAGAAAATGGGGGACCTCGATAATAATTTGTCCAATAGGTAACCAGTTCGACTTGGTTCAGTCTGTGTTTGAATTTTAGCGGACACATGACAAACTTTAAAGTTCTGCAGCTTATTTCTTTGATGCAGCCATTCAACGTCGGTGACTATCTTTTATTAAAAACGTTATTATTATTAACCCTTAATCGTTTCTGTGTGGATTACAGTATATACACATCAATTTCAGATACTATTTTTAGCTGACCAAACCTATCCCATAACCGCATCCGGTACGGTCATGCGCATTTGACGTAGGGCAACTCGAATGACCTACACTTCTTACATGAATAGAACATTTCAGTATAGATCGCCGCAGATCTTAGTAAACAATATATGCCATCCCACAAGTATTAAGAGTTGAACTGTACGTTTTCATGAAGTATTTTTAACAACAAATGAGTATATATTGCTTTATGTTACTGCATCGGGACTCTCATCTTAACTCCGCCCCCCCCCCCACATGACTGCTTGTTATCGAATAATCCGAAAATAAGCAAGTTAACTTGTCTAATTAGCAGCAAACAATCAACATTAAAAAGGTACATCACATATTAAGCAAATTCCTCAAAGATTTTCCATTTAGTTAATAGATTAAATGGGAATGAACGTGAATCCCAAAATTGCTTATGATACATTGGATTGGCTAAGGAATGTACTCTCTCTCTCTCTCTCCATAGTTTTTTAACTCCATGAAAAAATATGGATAATGATGAATTAACTCATCTTGTGAGACATTTGCAATGGCCAGTTGCTATAGTACTATCAACTATGTGTAACTCATGTGGCTTCTTGGATTGGGCGTGGGATCTGATTACGTTGTCATTGATGATGTCATGTTCACCTGTATGCATCCATCCACTATGAAATTAATTATATGCTTAAAAGAGATTTGCAAGTCCTCATGTTTTCGCAAGTGTATTGTCTTGAAAAGTCATCTAAATACACGTAGATTTGTACAAATTGTAACTCTCACATAGGAAAATCGTCCACCCACCCCTTTCCTTTCAGAAATGGATCATCCAATGTTTGAAGTCCTAGCCAGAACCATAGGCAAATTCTGGGGGACCACCGTTGTTTCAATTTGCAATTCATTGGGGCCTACTGGATAGTTTTTCCTAGGGTCAACAAATACTGTCCGCTGCCCTGGTCCTCTCTGATACTTTTTGTGCTTGTATCTACTTTTGTTTTCAGATTACTGAACTCGTGATTTTTTCACACACTATTTCTATGAAGGGTGTACAGATCTCAAACCTTTACAAATTTGTTTGAAACTTTCTTCACGAACATGCACTATATTAATAACAATCGCTTAGAAGCTGCCCTACGTTGATTGCGCATGCATTAAATATTGGAGTGGAAAAACCCAAATTCAACTTCCTGAAAAAGGTCTATATAGACCGTTCTATAGAATTGGGGGTGGGTTTGTTTTTGTCAAGCATGTGGGGGTGTTAAAAAAAAAGTATGCGTGTACACTGTACAGGGAGGGATCAAGCTTTGCCAGATTTTTGTGCATGTACTAATGGATGTCCCCTAAAGGGCCCTGAGTTGCTTATATCAATGAAAAATTAAACTTTATAAACCAAGTCTGTATCAAGGGCAAAGAATATGGTTAATCTAGCTCTGAATAACAAAGATTTATATTCAGCTGCATCTGAGGCAGCTACCAGGTTACTTGTTGCCTCTATTTCTATTGCAGACAGTGGGAAGGCTTCAGTCGCCAGGATCTGATCAAAACAAACTTAGGAAATTCTATGGGTATACCTACTCTGAAAAAGTTAAAGATAATTTCTTTTGATGGGCCCAGTGTTGAGAATTATTATTTGAGGAAAGCATGCAAGAAATAGTCTTTGAAAAAAATGAGGCGGATATTGATATAGTGTCATCGACATTGTTCATAGAGACTAAGCAGTATTTTATACTATCAGTGATAAACATTCTTATTCATTCTTGCTTTTCATTTGTTATACATTGAACTTCACTTGTATATAATGGTATCATTATACTAAAAAGTATTCTTGTGCTTTGACATGAAATAAAACGGGTAAAAACTGTTTTACTGTCATGTTGATTAAAAATAGGGCCAATATAATATACAAATTTCATGGCAAAGAAACATTTCCATGGGAGACAGCCGTGACTTCATTTTAATAGGTATGATTGCGAGGATTCTTGAATGTAACTGAAACTTTTGTTATGTTTTTATTAAGACGGTAAAATAAAATTGAGGACCACGTGGCAGATAGGCCTTTCATGACCAAATGCGTTAGTTTTTTTTTATTATTAAAAATTGTCACTAAAACGGGGGACAAAAGTGGTCAATATTTTTGGCATATGGGAAAAGTACACCAACACTTGAGTGACATGTTTAGGTACAAGAAAAACTGAAATTACAATTAAAGACTACAAATTTCTATTCATGCATGCACATTTTGGAGAAATTTGGTTCCCAAATACATGTGAATCAGTGTGCAGCAATAAATTACCCCATCTAGATTTGAACAAACTACTCTGAGATACAATTAAGAGTTTGACGTTTTTTTTCAGAGTTTATCATGGTATAAACTATCGGTTGCCAACTACACAGCAAATAACGCCAGAAAGGTGTTATGTAAGCTGTACACGTCAGCAACTGACAGCTTATACCACAATAAACTTGGACAAAAAAGCATATTTTTTAAACATTGTTAGAATGTTCTTCTCCCTTAATGTTTACTTTGTGTCTGCCTTCACTGGCAGTGCTCATCTTATGCTGTACTACATGACTATTTATAGAAGTAGGTATTCTTAGAAAAGAGGTCTCCTTACAGTTCATACAAAAATAAACACAATTCATTTTGATCACATGGTAACATTATGACCAATGGAAATGTTACTTTCCTTTACCAGCTACTGGGATTGCAATTATTCACAGGTACATGAAAAAAAGTGATCACTGATGAATGTAGAAATTTACAATACTCCATAGCCAGTTAGATCTTTTGTAAGCAAGTCCTGGTCATTACAATGTGTTAACATTGTGTTTGTGCATAGGTGATTATATTCTGCAGAACATGGCTAAAATTCATTAACAATTTTTTATTTTATGCTAAGCAGTGAAGCACTTGATTTTAGCCAAATTCTGCTTCATTCACTCACTGTTATCACCGATCAGAATGCTAAAAAATGGCATCTCATCAATTTCACTTTGGTTGAACTTTTTTAATATTTTCTTGCGTGCCAATAAAAAACAATTATACCATGGACCCATTTTGTATTGTTAGCGCAACTCGTCAACTTGTTTCTAGGGCGAACAAAAATAAAGTATAGCAGGTATTGTTAAGCTTTTAATGTTTTCAGACGATTCAGCTGTTGCTTGATTACCATGAGCCAAGTTAGATTTTTAAATAAGCATTGAACCTAAATAGAAAACTTTGAAATAATCTGCATGACAAGTGCCAAATAAAGGATTTTCAAAATAATGAAACTCACAAAAACATCCTATAAATAAAAAGAAAACACATGAAAACTGCTAAATAAATGTAAATACTTTCCCTGCATTCATTTGTAAATATGTTCTCATTAGGTCTAAATATATAGCATATTCTTGTAATGTTTTTTAAATGGCTAACCAAAATTGTGTTACAATTCAAACAACTTTTGAATTTTAATATTGCAAAATTTCTTTTTCTTTCAAAAAATCCAATTTAAACAAAGAATGTTCTATAATGTCCAAATAAGCCAACAGATGAACTGATCAATAAAGTAAAAGTTGATTCAATTTCCTCCTCTCAGACGGAGCACCAGATGAAGGGTGGACTCCTTCTGAATGTTGTAGTCAGAAAGGGTTCTACCATCCTCCAGCTGCTTTCCTGCAAAGATTAGACGCTGCTGGTCAGGTGGAATGCCTTCCTTGTCCTGGATCTTGGCCTTTACATTCTCAATGGTATCAGAAGGTTCTACTTCCAGGGTTATGGTTTTCCCTGTCAGGGTCTTAACAAAGATCTGCATACCACCCCTCAGACGGAGTACCAAGTGGAGGGTAGATTCTTTCTGAATGTTGTAGTCAGAAAGGGTTCTGCCATCTTCCAGCTGTTTACCAGCAAAGATCAGACGCTGCTGATCTGGTGGGATGCCTTCCTTGTCTTGGATCTTTGCCTTTACATTCTCAATGGTGTCAGATGGCTCCACTTCCAGGGTGATGGTTTTCCCAGTTAGAGTCTTCACAAAGATCTGCATGCCACCTCTCAAACGAAGTACCAGGTGGAGGGTAGATTCTTTCTGGATGTTGTAGTCACCTAGGGTTCTTCCATCTTCCAGCTGCTTGCCAGCAAAGATCAGACGCTGCTGGTCTGGTGGGATGCCTTCCTTATCTTGGATCTTGGCCTTCACATTCTCAATGGTGTCAGATGGTTCCACTTCCAAGGTGATGGTTTTCCCTGTCAGGGTCTTCACAAAGATCTGCATACCACCTCTGAGACGGAGTACCAGGTGGAGGGTAGATTCTTTCTGGATGTTGTAGTCACCTAAGGTTCTGCCATCTTCCAACTGCTTGCCAGCAAAGATCAGACGCTGCTGGTCTGGTGGGATACCTTCCTTGTCCTGAATCTTAGCCTTCACGTTCTCAATGGTGTCAGAGGGCTCTACTTCCAGAGTGATGGTTTTCCCTGTCAGGGTTTTCACGAAGATCTGCATGCCACCTCTGAGACGGAGTACCAGATGAAGTGTAGACTCCTTCTGAATGTTGTAGTCAGAAAGGGTTCTGCCATCTTCAAGTTGCTTGCCAGCAAAGATGAGACGCTGCTGGTCAGGTGGAATGCCTTCTTTGTCCTGAATCTTGGCCTTCACATTCTCAATGGTATCAGACGGTTCTACTTCCAGGGTGATGGTTTTCCCTGTCAGGGTCTTCACAAAGATCTGCATACCACCTCTCAAACGAAGTACCAGGTGGAGGGTAGATTCTTTCTGGATGTTGTAGTCACCTAGGGTTCTGCCATCTTCCAACTGCTTGCCAGCAAAGATCAGACGCTGCTGGTCTGGTGGGATACCTTCCTTGTCCTGGATCTTAGCCTTCACGTTCTCAATGGTGTCAGATGGCTCTACTTCCAGGGTGATGGTTTTCCCTGTAAGAGTTTTCACGAAGATCTGCATACCACCTCTGAGACGGAGTACCAGATGGAGGGTTGACTCTTTCTGGATGTTGTAGTCGCCAAGGGTTCTGCCATCTTCCAGTTGTTTACCAGCAAAGATCAGACGCTGCTGGTCTGGTGGGATCCCTTCTTTATCCTGGATCTTGGCCTTCACATTCTCAATGGTATCAGAGGGTTCCACTTCCAAAGTGATGGTCTTTCCTGTCAGAGTTTTCACAAAGATCTGCATACCACCTCTGAGACGGAGTACCAGATGAAGGGTTGACTCTTTCTGGATGTTGTAGTCACCAAGGGTTCTGCCATCTTCCAACTGCTTGCCAGCAAAGATGAGACGCTGCTGGTCTGGTGGGATGCCTTCTTTGTCCTGGATCTTGGCCTTCACATTCTCAATGGTATCAGATGGCTCCACCTCCAGGGTGATGGTTTTCCCTGTAAGGGTCTTCACGAAGATTTGCATGTTGACTCTGTAAGAAAATAATTGTATTACAAGTCTAGTTATGTGCCACATAAATTTCAGGACAGTTTGGTAAAGTTAAATACAATATTAACCCATTACTGTACGTTTGCACGACTACAAGAGTACAATGGGCACTCCAGTTTGTCAGTTTCTGGGAAGTTTTGAATTTCCCAAAGTCCATCTGGCCAAGAACAAGAGTCCCTCAAAGGAACTAACACTGCTGTATGAAAACAATTGCAAACTGACAAGTGTTGAAACCATCTCTAATATACTCGAGTTAAAAGATTTTGAAACTAAGCAATAATACTGATATTGTTTGGAAGATCAGCTCAATTTCAAGAATAAATAAAAATCATTATTAGGCTGTTGGCTAAAATCTCATGCCAATATGACCAGTCATTCAGGACAATTTAGGACCAATTGGCCATCAAGTCTTTTGTTGAAAACTGTATCCATACGACTATTATCTCCTGAACTAGCAACAAGATTTTCAAGATGACCACCATGGGTGTCATATAGGTACCATCTTCATTCAGAATCAACCTGATGCCAAGAGAAGTCTTGCGATTAAAATAACTTGACACAACTTCCCATGTAGAAGTAATAAGAATGAGATTTTCATCTGGAAATTATTAACCAAACAACGGATGGTAAGCATTGGTTCTATTTGGAACTCAAAACTGGTGAATAGTTACTAAACTTTGTATCTCTTATGCTATAGCCTTTTAGAATTTAACCACTTGCTAGAGCTCAGTTTACCAACATCTCACACTCCAAAGTTACATACACCTCTTCCTCAATAACTCGCATACAACAGGCTCCACATAGACCACACTACAAGCGATACGCGAGCTACCGATGGACCTTCAAAAATTGAAAAAATCTGACAGAAAACCGAGTGTGTGCGTGTTAGGGAACTGGGCTGTTTATTGACTGAATCTCATTTTACAGTCGATAATTTTTAATAACGAGCTTTTTCTAATGAAGTTGTTCATTATTCCGTTTAAATAACACAAGATCGTTCCAACTACCATCAGGTGTACATGTAAAAAAAACTATTACATCACTGCTTTTTGTTTTCTTGACGAGACTGGTCCCCATAATGATGTTTAATATTAACCTGACAAACGGGAAGTCTATAGAGCAGGGAACTAGATCAACTGTTGATACACCACCAGACAAAATTCTTTTTTTTTAAAAAAAACATGCGACTTTTCATGAGAATAGTCTACAATGAAGCTCAATGTTTGTATTGCTCAATTAGTACAATATTGATGTAATTAATTAATGTAATTAATTAATTGGAATTAATAACAAAACTTCTTATCCTTGAGGATGTATCTATGTGCCAGTTCAAAAATTCTGAAACCCGCTTGCCCACAATAATCTGTATCTGTGAAATCAAACTACTTTACGAAGTATTCATTTTGCTTGGCTGTCTTGTTATCTTTGATCAGTTATGAAAGAGTTGGTTAATATATGGTAGTTTATGTTACATACACAATAACATTTACAAGTGTTTGATTGATCGAATCAAGTTAGTTCACCCGCCATATGTCCGAGGCCGCTAGATTTTAAGTTTGTAGGATATTTGTGTCTTTTAACTTTTCCAATCACCTTCTTAGACTCAAAAGAATAATTAACGTGATTATACAAAGGAGGCCAGCTTCTAATTCAGTACAACAATACAACAAATATTTCCCACCAGTTATCAAAACGTCAGCACTTAATTAGGTTCTCAAAGAAACGCTTGCAGACATAGCTGTTATGGTAGATTGATGCATTTTACGTTTAATTACAAGGGGACACATTGCATTTATGACGATTACGCTTAAAAGGAACTAAAAGATAGAACTAGAACACAGATTTCGATTGAATTTGTCAAATTTAATTTGTATTTATTAAAGTACTGCCTCCACCAAGTGTGTCATTTTCATTGATTGAAATTTCATTACATATCGTTAATTGCAGTGTACTAGGAATGTCATTGGAAAGAAAATGCAAACAAATGTATGATCTATTTTTAAATTTGACATTTCACAGTGTTGATATCTACTGTTTATGATGATAAAACGAGTGATACATCAAAGTTTCAGTTACCAATTTTGATTGTTTGGAATGGTGATCCAGATAACAACAGCTACTAAAAACATTGGACAATGTTAAGGACTTATGCTGACAGTAGGAGTTGAAATTTATAAAACAATGGATGAAATATCAGTTGTCATCTCTGATATCCTTGATGGATCTTTGTTTCAAAACTGCAAATGGGTTCAAGTTGATGGGGGTGCAGAATTCTAAAGTACATATCAATCTGGTCAATGTACGAGTGCATTTCCTCATCTTAATGTTTGTACCAAAATTTAAAACAAATAAAGCGCAACCAATTAATGAATGCTCTGCACCATAATCGTCATCAAGAAATTTCCAGACAATTTATTGACCACTAGAAACGGCCCTAGGATGTGCAGGGCCCAAGGCAGCAAGAAATTAGCTGGGTCCCCTGAGGAAAACAATGTGCGATTTGGATTTAAAATGTAGCTTTAACAATTTTTCAGTCATATCACAGTGTGGCAGTTTATAGTGATGTCCCCACTCAGTCACATTTATCCTGACACCAGGCCGACCAGACCTAACACTAACCTCTTAATGCCAAGCGAGGCAGCTGTTAGTACCATTTTAATAAGTCTTTGATATGACCCTGCCAGGGATCGAACACACAACCTCTTGCATCCAAGGAGGCCACCGGAGCAGTTGCAAAAACATTTGCATGGCAGAGTTGATTTCCATCAGCAGCGCATGGCCCAAGGTGGCTGCCTCATTCACCTTGCCCTATGGCTGGGCCTGTTGACCACTATCAACTTTTACAATAGTGGCCAGGTACTAAACGGGTCAAGAAAAGAGCATGTTGGGTCTAATCATCACAATGAAGGTAGTACAGATTTTTTTTCAACAATGCATAGCTTTCAATTGACCAAAAATGTCCATATCCCTTAACATAAAGAGTTTTACCATATTCGTCCGGGTGTGTAAATAACGTTTATCCAAAGGAATATGGATGTACAAAGATACAAATAAAGTGGATATCCCCATTCACTACGTGTAATCATAATTAAAAAACCACACCCGTTACTGACGTAGTCGGAACTGCATAACACGACCTGTACGACTTTCATGATATAAAATGTGCAAGTTTGATCTGATTAAGACAAAATTATAAATTGCAAGTTAAATGGTTGGAATGTGGGGAAGTCGAAATCACTTAAAATACTCGGAACGTCTCCAGAAATGTCTTTTTGTTGAAAGTAATATAACTGAAATAATCGCGCTGTAAATTATAGATTTCTTTAGATAAAATGGGTAACTGTTGTAGTATTTTGTTATGCTGATAAATGGATTGGAATTCTGTTCCATAGTAAGCGTAAAGTTTTAACATTTTTTTAAAAACATCAAACGTTCTCATTTTTGCGAAGGCTTCCCACCCACCGACCAATCCTAAAATAATTAATCAACAGATTTACAGAAACGAAGACAACTTTGATCCTTCCAATTTGAAGACTCCTTAAACCAACACTCATCGGGGCTTTTTTCCATTAAACACGCCACGATAAATGAACCTACAATAATTTTTATGAAAAGTTATCCAAGATGGCGCTTGTGATAATCATAATGAACTTCCCGTTTCAACTTGATAAAAGTTTATACAAATTTTACTTCTATTTAATATCTGTACCACACGTAAAACTGTATGCATACAATAGTATTTGTGTTTCCAATTTCTTTTAAATCAACAAAATAGTGCGATAACAAAATACGCGGCATACTTACGTGGTGGTGTACTTGTGTATCGCTTTCTTTCTTGATCGATGAGTATGGTCTTGCCGAGACAAATGCGCAAAAGTTTATATACTAACCAGTGACGTCAGTACTATTTTTGGTACTATAGTGAAAGACTGATCGCCTGTCCATATTATAGGTTGTCAAATTGAGCAGATAAGTAAATACTTGTAAGGAACCAGGCTACTATTACGGACTTTGTAACGTCACATTGGCCTGGTTCTCAGCTGCGATGTGAGCTGTAGCCATATATAAAAGTTAAAAAGTGGACCAGTCTAATATCGCATCTGAGTATATCAAATCAGCTGGGATGACACAGCAAGAAAAGGAAAGGAAATGACCACATGATCACGCGCTAAAGCATTTGGACCATCTCAGCTATGTCCGCGAGATCAAATGATATGAGAAGTTAGTACAGCACATAATCTTGAGAAGTTATAAGCCCTTTGCCATATTTGATATCACAGAAAATATACACAACGACATGAAATTAAAAAACAAAAACATGCTGACAATAAATAAGTAAACATAATTAAGTCTTTAAGTCTGTTCATTGGGTTCCTACAAAGACAAAAACAAAAACAAAAAAAAAAACAAAAAACGAAATATACTTATATTGTACCATAATACCGATGAATATAAAAATATTAGGATTTGTGTGTGTTTGAGTCATGAAAAAAAGAAATAAAATTTGATTTTAGTGAGTTTTTATAGGAATTATTTTTTATTTTCTATATATCACTCCATTCGTGCAATGAAGACACGCCGTCGTACTTGATTGGACAGCTTTTACCGCCTTTTGTATGTCCATTACGTCTTTATTTTAATTTAATACACATAAGAATAATTATATTTTCACTGAAATTATATAAATTTGCATTCTGGATTCTCACAATCTCACTCTGACATTTTAAATTCTGGCCGATTCGCGATCTATTTTGCATGTCTAATCGAGTAAAAATTAAATTAAATTAAAAAGTACAACCGAGTGACATCATTACATGGATTGCGCTAGAAACTGGTGAAAATAATTCGGCTCAAAATCGCTTAAATCAAAGTTTGTTTTAATTATTATTATTATTATTATTATTATTATTATTATTATTAAAACTATTACAAATTATAATACTGGGTTGTACGTGAATATATACACCTAAAATATCTAAATACTAAAATATGTAAATATATCCCGGTATGCTGTATTATCGTGGTACTTAATGTTCTTATCGGTACATATTAAAACTGTTTTGCTATTATTGCTTACTAATAATTTGTAAAGTTTCTATGACTTTTCTTCTTTCTATTCCTATAAAAAAAATCTTTGTCAATCGAAGCGCGTTAACGAAAATAAATCAGCATACGGTGCCTGACCCCGATTTACGTACCATGGGGGAACAACTATATATTCTCGCGGTATTCGCCTAACTTAGGTATGATATCATGCACATGTTAAAATAAACCTAAATCGCAACTTACGTAAGAGAAGGATTGTCCAAGCTTGTACTAGCAGAATATTTCCACCAAAAATCGAAAGGATCCAATGATCAAATCGAACACACAAATGTGATAACGGTGAAAATCCAAGAATAACAACATTACAAATTTTAAAAAATTATTATTTTACTTTATTTGAATTTTGAATGCAATGTAGGCAAAGAAATGTAAATAAATAACAATTATTATTATTATTATTATTATTATTATTATTATTATTATTGAAATATTACTGAATGTTCAACTGTTGTTATTTTCTTATATACGTACGGAAATGATGGTCGAGAGAAACATTTTGTCAATTATTTTCTATATTGGCTACCATGAAATCAAATTGCAACCATAACATTGTAAGGACATGCACGTCACCATCAGTATCTATAATCATCAAACATCAGACGATACACTGAATGTATTTCGTAATCAAAGCAGATGCAGGTATATCAAGTTCGACTGGATTTTTTTTATATGATGATCAACGTAACTGCATGTACTTGACAAAAAAGTGATGTTCATTCTTATTCAATGTAAATTTATTTTTAAAAATGTTGACATTTAGAGGAAATTGTGCTATTTGCGTCCTTACTCACTACAGCCGTACATCTGTAAACAACCGAAAGACGGCGCGTGTCCAAAATGAATCGGAAAAAGCCTTTTTCCGCGATAATATAGAGCCCGCAATAATACAGCGTTGGAGAATAACGAAATGTAGTATAGTGAACAGATTTTGCGCTTGATTCTGGGTCGAACTGGAAGCTGGTAAGATGTCTCGAAATTGCGAATGAGGCTGAAATACGCTAAGGAACAGTGAACCACAGCTAAAGCAGCATGATACTTTATGGAGTAACTGTACAACTTTAATTAAAGACAGTTCACGAGTAAATAAATGAAAAATAAACTTAATCCAAGGATTATATCTTTAATGTAGACTTAGTCTGGTCCTCCGTTATTCTTTGTTTTTACTGAGGGGCCAATCTGCGTAGTGAGAGAGTGGCAGGTGTAAGGTGAAGTTGTTTACCTTTGCAATATACACAGTGGAGACAATGTTGGTATTACATATCTGTTACTTTTATGTACTTTTGCTGACATTTATTTGCTTATTGTGAAACTGTGTATAATCTAAGCCCACAGGTGACCAAAATGATTGTTCCCTTGTGCTAAAATTTCAGCCTGAGGTAGTCTAAAGTACACTATCTTTAACAGTTATTAAAATAGGGAATATGAATTTTGCCGGGCTAGAGAAAACCAGCTTTTGAAAGTCTGAAAGTGCAATGAATGAATTATCAAATATATAAATTGTAAAAATAAAAATAAACAAAATTTTGACAAATGTTATGGGATGGATTTTATTTTATTTTATTTGTTTTTTGTTGCAATTTATCTCAGAAGTCCAGAAGTGAAAATGATTAAGCGGAGCTAGGAGGTTTTTTTTATGTAGACGCACATCTGAAGAAAGACCTAGCTCTATAACCCATATTAGACCCATCAATCAACACCAAAATAAAGGAAAGTATTGGTTATTTGAACTATTGCTAAATACACGACGTTCTTCTTCTTAAAATGGCCAGTAATCCCAGTGAGGAAACCCTTTATAATCCTTAACATTCCCCCCCCCCATCGCAAAATACGAAACTCTAGAGCACCACCCGAGTGGAGTACGGTTAGGAAACTCAGCTGTCATTCGGACCACTTTGGCTATTTAGGAAACATAATATTCATCTGGGAATTTGGACGCTCTAAAAATAAAAGAAGACGCCTTTATAACCAAATTTTTTTTTTATTTTATACTTCCTTGTAATTTTGAACAACACAAAAAACACTGTATATAATTTATGTCTTTTTTCATAAATAAATATAAAATATAATAATTAAGTAATGTTTGTTGATTTGGACGAATATGTGTGACAACTGTAATCATTGGATGACACAAAGTGCCAAATTAACTGGAGCGGACTTAGAAATATTTAATTTTTATTCCAACAATATACGCTTTCATGTAATTTTTATATATATTTTTTTTTAAATAAAATAATTTTTGTTTTTCGTACACTTGTGTGAGGCAAGTTTTGTGGTCCAACGCGCCGTAACTCCTATATTTGACCAATCAAAAAGACTGTTACATAATCGATCTGATTCAGAATACAATCCAATCAATTGTTTCCACGTGCTGGTGTCCGTATACCGCGTGCTAGTCGCCGACTCTTTCCTGTGAGAGCGACATACAAGAAATTCTTTTCTTTGCCAAGAGGCGGTAGTATTTGTTGGATGTAAGTGTATTCAGCGTATACTAATTAATTTGACGGTAATTATTCGCCTATATCTGTATTTAATAAAGCGTGGACATTTATAAACGACGCTTTATCATGCAACTGGTGAGCTAATATAATTTCGTTTGTCACTCAATTTCGTATGCTATATAAATTTTCTTGAAATTCTTTTACACTACATTGTTTTCTTAGTGTTTGCAATAAAACGTGGCGATTGCTTGTTGATACTTATTCTAGATACCTCCAGACAATTGTTTAAACAAAATCAATATATTTAGATGTATATTCATGTTTCTTTGTTGTGCCGCAAGTAATTTCAATCTGGAATGTATTGTATTTAGGGAATCTATATGAACTGTTTTTATTTTCCTTCATAATGGTGCATTCTGTTTGTGATATCTACCAGGACTCTGTGACATCATCAGAACTCTTTGTGATATCACCAGGACTCTGTGATATCACCAGGACTCTGTGATATCATCAGGACTTTTTGTGACACCATCAGGACTCTTTGTGATATCATCAGTACTCTTCCCTTATTTCAGCGAAGTGATTGGTCAATTATTTAATTCACAAGCAGTATCAGACAGGTGTACGATCTTAGTCTAGTCCTACATGTAAGACCTCGACACTAATATTTATATTTTGGGCAGACAGGTCTTACTGTCCAAATAACAGTGCTGTGTGGCATGTTTTGAGATGTCGACTAACATTGTAATGAAAGTCAGATTTTCAGGAATATCTCACACAACTGGCAACCAATAACGATGCTTTTCTACAAAGTAAAGTCATAATGTTTTAGTTAGACTTTAATTAGTCTGATGTCTTTTCTCGAATAAATTAAAATTCTCACGAAAGAAATGGACCTGTTTTCAAGTTTTGTTGGCCTACATTCACTTGGCTGAAAGCGATGAAAGCTGGGAATGCCAAAATTGGGTTAAGTAGAAGTATACTTCTTTAATGAAACGAATATAAATATACTAATATTGAAGAAAGTTTAGATAGTTTTGTTTCGTTCACGATTCTAATCCTTTTAACTGATTTCGCTATTCCCTAACTAGGTCACAGAACTTGAAAACATGTCCATTTGCTTGAATTTAGTAGGAAAAAGACATCAGAGTAAGTAAAGTCTGAATAAAACAACTTTAATTTGTCGAAAAGCGCTGGTATTGGCTGCCAAGTGTGTTAGATATTCCTGAAAATTTGACTCATCGTTCCGATGTTAACTGACATTGGACCACGCTATACAGCACTGCTGTTTGGGCAGTAAGACCTAGATGCCTAAAACAAAACATAAATATCAGCATTGAGGACTTACATGTAGGACTAGCCTTTGTCTGGCACAACTGCAGATTTGCACACATTCCAGTTTGTTTATTCCCACCTACTGATTTCACAGACAGCATCAAGGACATAAAAAATACACAAAACATAGTCATTTTATTCATCAATTTATAATTTTTATAATTACTAACCTGATTGTTGCCTGGAGGACCCAGACACTAACAACTTCCTGGAGTTTGGCATCAGATGGTAGTTTCTTTAATAATATGGTCACCATATTTGCATGGGCAAATCTATGTTTTCAGGTAACAACTGTAATGTAGTTTACCATCTTTGATCATCTCACTAATTCAGTACATTTTGGATTTGCATCGTTTTGAAAACAGCTCTAGTAGCCTAGTGATTAGTGTCCACTCTGGGATTCAGGAGGTCGAGGGTTCAAACGCCAGCTGAGTCATACCTCTATGTGGCATAATCCCCAGTTGCAGACATCATAGCAGTATGACTGAATTTTTTTTAAAGCTTTGTTAAAAATCAAAATCACTCACACACACACCTTTTTCTTCTTATGTTTTAGAACTATTAAAACTAGACACTACAGATACTGTATGCAGATGACAGTGTATTTACTGAAATGGACTATTCTACAAACCAGAAAAGAGCAGTTGGAATGGTTGTTTTCATTCAGAGCTTCCATTTAGTTCAACACAAATAAGCTGACAATGTTTAGGGCTTTCTGGTGACAGTCCAGTTAGAAATTTATAAATTGATGATTGAAATGACTAAGTTGATGCTTTTTGTTTTATACTATACAAACTTGCCGAATTTTTTTTAACCTTACACATTTTTGGACCCACCCAGCTTTATGCATTTAAACATCATTTACAACTACTTTTCTTTTATACAATGTTTGTCTGTTGCTTCATATCTTGTCTGTGGGATTGAAATTTGAAGGTGTTTAATTTTTGTTCAGATCCACGATAAAACTACAACCAATCAGAATTAACTAGGTTGTTCACTGCATGATACCAGACATATTGGCATCCAGAATGATACAAAGCAACATAGAAACTTCATACAAAGATGGCTTTTAATTTGTAAAGTGCTTAAAATTTTATGTGGTGAACATGCTTGGAACATCTCCTTTTGCACTGATATATATAATCAGCGACTGAAAGTACCAACTAGATAGAAAAAAATGGCACAAAATTGGCATGGAGTAGATTTCAAAATGCACAAGCTACAATTTATAGCCACCTTGCTAATTTGTAGAAGGGAAGAGGGTATTGTTGATAGTTTCCTTTTACAGTGGTGTAAGTAAGTGGCTGCAGCATTTGTTGTGCATTTGCAGGAAGTACAATGTGAAGGATTTAATTGTTTGTTACCTCCACTCCCACATTTTTGACTTTTCCTAGATAAGATTTTCCTTGCAGGAGGAAATTTATGTGTTTCTTTTACTTTGAAGATAATACCATGTTACCTTCGAAAATTAAAGTGAAGACTAGAAAGTTGAAATAAAATATACATGTAGTGCAAAGAAATGGTGTAGTGACCAAGATTAGTCCATCAGCAGCCCAAAATAACCTGACTAAAATCACTGACAACCAACGGGTAGTCTGTGTGGAAGTGGGTTTTGTTTGTTTACTTATTAAAGATGTGAATGGCATAATACTGTCTCTAATCATCATACTGCAAATGTAACCAGTACATTAACAAATATAAAATGGCAACACTCTACCACTGACAGACCTTTTTAAACTATAAAGATCATCATGATGTTGTGTATTGATAATATATCATGTTATTCAAAGTGTATCGTGATTTATTTCGATACTCGTCAGAGGTTTGTATCATTTCACTCCAAGTTAGACACACATGCAAAGTCAAAATGAAGAATAGATGAACATTTTTTGATGCAAAAAAAGTTGTATTTTACTTTTGAGCTGGTAAATATCTATTGTAAAAAAGAAATTATTGTTGGTTTATTTTTCAGTAATTGGAAACATCAAGATGATGTTAAGGTGCCATTTTTTGATGATTGTGGTAATTACACTCTTGTTAGGGAGTGTAAATGTTGCCGCTGATGACGATGATGATGATAGTGCTGTAGAGGACATCCCAGATGAAAAAGAACCAACACAAGTAGAGAAAGTATGAACTATGTTACAAATATATCAATAATTTATACAGATGCAGTGGTCTGAAATGCACCTGTGACAACATATTTAACATGGTTGTGTTCATATGTCCAATGGAGTTGTCAAAATGTATTTCTTTTGTTTCTACTAAAACTATTTCACTGGTTTTATATACTCACTTACAAGTCATGATCAGATGCCAACAAGATAGACCCTGATGTAACAAGATAACCGCGTGGGATTTTGGATTTACATCAGTATACTTTTGATGGTGATACAAATACAGTGTTTAATGATAAATGACTTGAATGAGAAAAGAATTATGATTAATGTGTGCATATATAATCTCCAAATATTGAATCAATTAACAAAATCCGCACTAATTAAATAATGAAAATACCAAAAAAAATGACCTTACACAGTACAGTGACATAGGGTGAATGAGATTCACAGTGATTTCACAATGAAAGAATGATGTGTTTTACTCAAATAGTGAAAATGATGAAAACAAAGGGACAGATGTACAAAATATCTGTACAGTCCCAAAATCACACTGGGTATTACAAACCCCAGCAATTAGCCCACAGCTAAAAGATTTCATGTATGGAGTTACACACTCTGTTTTCAGCACACTTGGCTAACAGTCACACTGGTCAATCAAGCAGACAGTATTCCAGGTTGGTCAGTCAAGCAATCGGTGCACGCCAACCTTGGTCAGCACCACCTGATCACCTGCTACTCGACCAGCAACACTTTACTCAGCTCTACGGCTGCTATGGTTCAGCTTCACAGCTGCTAGTCATTTCTCTATAGCTATTCCCACATGACTGAGATCACTCTGGTCAGTCTGATCACTATTGTCATATGAAAATACATCTAACACCGTGTACCTTGCATGACACAGGCATATATGATAAAACATAATGATGTTATGGACGGTAAGCTACAAGTCACAAACAAGAAGAGAAATATTTGCATGATACTACATAAGCCGAAGCTACATAGAAAATATACAAAAATAAACGTGTTAGTACAATAGTTATAATTTATACACAAGAAATTAATAACTCGCATACCTCTACAGCCAAAGATGTGCAAGTCCTTAAAGTAGACCGCTCACTGAGAAGGCGTTCCGTAATGTAAAGATTTTGTCTTACAGTGAGGCATTTATACACATACGATGCTGCAATATATGTCTGCACTGGAAGTATTCAGTTCTTCCCATCGAAAGCACTTAAAATGTGCGGCATAAGATGAACCGAACTTGCTATTTCAATTTTTTTATAGAATAGACATAAATCACCCTCGGGTATTGTTGTACACAAAAAATGAAACCCAAGTACATGTATAAAAGGATTTATACAATTCCGTGTCACCTGATCTGTCATCACTTAAGGCATTGGCAGATCACTGTTTTCTATTGATTAGTTCCAACAAACCAGGGATCGTCCTGGGCTTCGCCAATGTCGCAAATTGCGATTTTTTTTCCTTATTGGCGACAAAAATATCCCATCTGGCGATTTTTTTGGTGACAGACTTTTTGGTTATTTAATTTGTACATACAATTATGGATTTTGACTGGATAAATTAAAAGGGAGACTAAAAGGAAGCCACAAACTTGACTAAGCAATGCATTGGAATCAATCTGTTACACAAACGATCCTTTGTTCGCATTGACAACCCCATCTTTACAGTGCATTGTTACATCATAATCTGCTTATGCTGATATCTGGTTTGAGTACTGTATGCTGTGATACAATCATGCTGCCGAACTATACCTACAACTGACCGACTTCTGAAGATGGGAATAGAACAGATACAATTAATTGAATGGCTAATCCTTCTGTTGTTGTCTTTTTTTTTTTTTTTACATATACCAATACAATAGTTTTGCTTAACCTTCATAGAAAACTGATAACCTTTGAAGTACCGACTATTGTGTATAAATACAAAGCAAATGGAAAAAATCTCAATCACAATTATATCTGTCGCCAGTGCAGCATTTTACTCATTGATCTTTTCCTTTTGCCATCAATCCGTGTTATGGCTGCAGAGACTTAAACTCCGCAACAAGAAATAGCAAAAAAAACCAAAAACAGTTTTGCATAATTAATAATAATTATTTATTTCTCAAAATACAGGAGTGAAAGAATCCCTAAATAGGGTGTGAATTTATGCTTATATATACAGTCCAATATTGCCAGGTGTTGACTCATGTAAGTTTCATTCGTGGGAATGGAGATCCTAGTTTGCTTGTCGAGAAAATTTATACAGCATTCAGTGATCATTCTTGGGATTTAGGAAGCAATTCACTTCAAGCTTTGTGAAGCTAACTATAAGGGGGAGGGGGGGCTGCTGAGAGACTACTGGTGTCACCTGTCAGCACTGTAGACTGTGAACGTGGATTCAGTAAGATGAACCTCATAAAAACTGACACCAGAAATAAACTCTGCATCTCATCTCTCGAGAATTTAATGAGAATCAGCATGTACAGATGTGAAAAATTAGACTTTGAAACTGCATTCAACAAGTTGGCAGCCCTAAAATCGCGACGGATCTTCATATAACACTTTGTAACATTTTGTTAATGCATATTGTAATTAGAGTATTAACTAACCCATCTTTTGTAATTTTCATTGCCTGTTACATTAATAGACTAAATTAACACTTTAAAAAATGTACACTACTTGTTCTGGCGACACTTTTTGAAAATTGGCGACAAAATATTGAGGTTGGCGATTTTTTTGGCAACAGCTTTTTAAAAGCCAGGACCATCCCTGAACAAACCCATAGACCCAGATCTGCAGATGCATTATGGAACAATAGATCTTGATTTGTGCAGTTTGCATTTGGATCCTACTTAAAAGCCGGAAGATAATTTTAGTACAATATTTATTGGATTACAAGTTCTTTTTACTAAATTTTGGAAATATCTTTGAGAATAAGACTACCTTGGCTTTTTGACAAATGTATTATATCAGTCCCATGTTTTTATCATGAAAGAAATTATGTACTTTATTGATGAGAACCTGTTTTAAATTAATGTGGTTTAAATTTATGTGGTTTCCCAATACAGTGCTATTCCTTTTTGTGGTTCACTGTATAACATATTCTTGTAGGACAGTCTGATTTTAAATGAGATAACATATAGCTGATAGACGTTAGTATGAGGTCATGTTCTGCAGAAATGTATTTATGAATATGGAAAACATCATTCCGAGCATATATATAATTCTCACTAACAGGTAATGCAACACTTTATAGGTTACAAAAAATAAGTGGACTTGGAATTCAAGAGGTCACCAGATCTTGATTTTAATCAGATTGCACACTGCGACCGCTATGGTAGTGGGTTTGAACCCCAGCCTAGTCATGCCAAAGACTTATTAAAATGGTACTCAGCATTAAGAGGTTAATGTTAGGACTGGTCATCCTGGTGTCAGGATAATGTGACTGGGTGGGACATCATGCTATATGTCTGTGGCATGATGCCCCAGTGCTAGATATCACTATAAACTGCCACACTGCATACATCCTAGTGATGTGACTAAACATTTTTTAAAGCTATGCTAAAAATCCAGATCACAGACACACACATTGCCCATCATGATATGGCAATGCATAGATTTTAATTTTCCTCATAAGATATGCCCATGCTTATTTAGTAATTTTTGTTTATGGCAGCCATTTTACCATCATCTTTGCCAAACAAGAGTATGGTATGGTAACAAACTGAATTTTCCTTAGTTTGGCAAAACGGATTTTTCAAAATTTGGAGAAATGGTTTGATTGGATGGCGAGATGAAGTGATATATCATCATGACGATGGGATCGCACCGTTCGGACGTAAACATAGCACTACTCTTCCTGAATTGGTGTCTGTTTAATGATATATTTTTAAGCAACAACAACCTGACGGTGATAATATCATAGCTGTATATATGTATTTTTGGGTTTAATGGCATGTGAACACAATGTTGGCTATATGGTACCAAGATCTCGTTGAGTAATGCACATGTCAGGTTGAACTAGATTAGTGTTGATTCACTGCAACAGAATAAATAAAACATACCAGAACATGTCATAGGAATGTATGTATAATTTTTCTTATGCTGTACTGTATACAGGGTTTCATGCCATCGGGAAAAAGTCAGGAGAAATGATAATTTTTTTCCAACTGAAAAGTCCTTGAACTTTGCAAATATTGATGCAAGTCCTGAAAAACCAGTGCGTTTTCCGCCACCACTTGATGCCTGAAAAAATTACGCAATTGAGTGGTAACTGAACTGATAGCAAGTTAGATTTTGGTTGAGACAATCCAAACGCTCAGTGGATTAAACTCGTCTAATAGGCAAGATATTTATCTCAGTTGACCAGTAAATACTAAACATGCTGCTTACGAGAAACTATTTTGAATATAGTTCAGACAGAAAACAAGTATGATCCTGAAAATTGTATAATGATTCACAGTCTTTACAAAGGAATATATTAAATTAATACATTCACATATATGCTAGTAAATAGCCAAAACATTAAACATGTTTTATTGTTGTTTTAATTGAAATGTTTCTAAGAGTTAGATTCTTCCCAGAGCTGTTTCACAATTCATGTGGCTACCACATTGGCATACATGACATGTGTCAAAGGTGTGATTTAAGGATCAGAAATATAATCGTATGTGTCACCATTAATTTTTTCAGAAAGGACAAATTTGTTTGAGCTATTTCATCATGAATAATAAAAACATGCTATTAATGAAATTAAAGTTGTAACAAGATCCATTGGGAACATTCCTTACTGATGGAAACAACTGATGTACCAGTACAGTCAAAAAGTGCTGTGCTGCCCATCACTGGAAAAAATTGCCATGGTATGCCAATAATACCTCACACCTCTAAACCATACACTGAAGACGAGTAAAATCAGAAATCTTGATATTCATTCAATATTTGCTGCTCAGATGTACTCTGACTTAGCAGCTAAATCTAGACTTGTCTTTTTAATAGTCAAATCACAGTGAATTTTTTCTCTGCATTGCTCCTGTTTTACATTACTTATTTGTTTTTTTCCAGATAAAGTATGTTGAACCTAAAGTACAAGGAAATAGCTATTTTGCAGAACCGTTTGATAAAAAGGAAGATTTCAGCAAGAGGTGAGTTTTTTCTTCTGTGCATGTTCATGCTGTTCTGTCTGCGACAAGTTGTTCAAATGCATACATCATTGCTATACTCCTATATATTAAATATATTGTTGTTTTGTTTTTAAATTTTAATAGCTTGCCACAATTGTGTTGGTCCATATTTGCTTTTTTGTCCACTTATTCATCACACACTGGTTACATTTTGTCAAAAGAGGTAGGGTGGCATTTCCATCTTAGCAAGATCCAGTCCATTATAAATTATAACCCAGCTTCATGTTCATTTACCTGGGACATTTACCCTCTCCCTGAAAAGGTTGATTGTTCTGAAAATTTTATACCAAAATTTGGAGTCATGTTTTGACATGGCTTTACATACATGTGAATTACTGAATAATATGGCAGCATACAACTGTTCTTCAGAAATTACAAAACTTATTTGCTTTTATGAAAGATGTGGCATGAACTTCATCATTCTGTTTATTATAGTTAATTAAAAATAAAAAAGATCTGATTGTAATATTTTGGTGATATACAGTCTGAGATTTAAAAGTGACCATATATATAGCCTTGTATTACCTTTAAATTGTTAATGTAACCAAATTTGTTGGTTTTGAAAACATTTGGAGCACTCTGCACTGATACAGTATTTAAAATACAGCTCGACCTCATTGTAATGTGCTTCATAATAATGCATTTCTGGATATAACATGGTACTGCTGAGCATACCTTAACCAAACTAATCCCACTAATAATGGGTTCACATAAAACAATGCAAAGCTTGGTATTATGCCTTTATTTCCTGTTCAAAACATTTTTGCAAAAAAGTATTATTCCCCATTTTAATGTAGTTTGATATACTATGTTGCTTTCAATATGTCATGATTCTGTGCATGCCATGGTTCTTGCTATCAATGATGGATAGTATGTGGGTGGGTGGGGGTGCAACCATGTGGTGTAAATCATGAAAACTCTGTATAACTCATGAGTAAAGTTACAGCAACATACGATAGTATGTGGGTTGGTGTGGGTGCAACCATGTGGTGTAAATCATGAAAACTATTTGTAACTCCTGAGTAAAGTTACAGCAACATGTGTTATTGACGATGACCTAAAATGTGAACTTTTTTCTTTCTTTTTCCAGATGGGTACTATCTGAAGCAAAGAAAGATGGTGCAGATGAAAGCATATCAAAATATGATGGTATGACATTCAAAATTATTTATCTTTTTGCTATATATAATAGAATCTCTGGGCTTTCTTCACATCATTGTATTTGCTGCCAAATATAGGAACTTGATAGTGAAATTTGGTTTGATTTTGTGTTTTATCCCAGAGCAAGATATTTAGTAGCAGTGTAGTTGAAATAAAGTGGATGGACTACTGTAGCTGACCAGGATGGTCCAATTAGAGCTGGTTTGATATCATAAATGAATCATAGTACAGTGTGACCCTGCTATAACATGATCCGAATTCGGATATAACACGGTCATGGTGTGGCTTCCGAAATTTTATATACATGTATTTTTCTTGTACATGAAAAAAACCATAAAAAATATTTGTTATCAGTTTGGAGTAGAGATCTCACATGAATAATACAAGACGATTGTGGCGTGGCTCCTGAAATTTTATATGTATTTTTCTCGTACACGCAAACAGTTTCTTCTTCTTAAAAGTACGAAAAATAGTGTGTAAAAAGTTTATATTGGGATCATGTAGAGCTTTTCCAATGTCTCAAACTGCGATTTCCTTATTGGTGGCAAAATATACCATCTGGCGATTTTTTAAAATTTATTGGCGACATTGTTGGCTGTTTAAACTTGTATATACAACTATTGGTTTTGAGTGTAGAAATTCAAAGACCACATGAAAGGAAGCTGCAAACTTGATATAAAATGCACTGAAATTTATCTGTTGTTACATAAACAATTTCTTTGTTCATATTGACAATCCATCTTAACAGTGCATTGTTACATCATAATCCATTTATGTTGACGTGTGTTGTGAGATCCGCTTTTTGGTTGTTGACATTTCTGGTAGCGGAGATCAACCGGATGAGGCATTATCTCATAATCTATCTGTCATTGGATTTTCGGCGCTCGCTGGAAATTAATCTATTTATATAGACTGAGATTCGTATGTGGGTGGTAAGTAAAGTTCCACTTCTTTTCACTCAGAATTAAATCTTCAGAACACTCACATTTTCTGTAATAATCCCTGTCATCAGACCAGAACACCTGCGTCTCTATTGTCCGTTGACCCTTTGTTAAATTTTTGATGCATGTGTGGAAGGCAGAATCACTCCACTACAACAAAGTAAAACAAAAAAAAACCCATCTTATCAAACAACAGCCAATTCCTTTTTAAAAAAGTACACAGATAAAATAGTTTGCTGAAATTTCAAAGAAAACCGATTACCTGTGAAGCAGCAGCTGTTATGAAAATGTACTAAGCGAATGGAAGAAAAAAATTTAGTCTCAATTCATACAGTACAATTATTTTATATTGCCGCCACAATAAGAAACAGACATTTGTTTGGTTCTCCAAAGCTGTCCTTTAGCTGTGACTTTAATAATGCACGCACCTTTCATCAAAGAAAGCTGACTACAATCTTCAATAAAAAAGAAAGAACTTTTCTTCAGAGAAAGTCAGTACCAAACTTAAATAAAAGCAATGGAATCGGATGAATTTTTTTTTTCATTTTCCAACATGACTGGAACATGTTTACTGTGCTGTGAAAGTTTCCTTTTTGCAGGGAAAAAGTTTATGCTTACAAACACTACCAACAGCAGCTTCAAATGCAAACTAACTTTTACCGGTTTGGGATGTACTGAAAAGTAAATGTACTTCATCATTCATTACGTGATTGTGCTATGTTTATCCACTGAACTGAGTATTTAAAATCTCTCTGTGTGTGCATATTTTAGATGGAATTGTATTGTGGATTTAATGTATATGATGAGATTTGCACGGTGTTGATACTTTATTCATTCTATACATTAGATGTGTGTATATATAAACAGTGTACACACATATGTACCAATACGTGGTTCTCTAAGTAAAGTAAAATATTATATTTCTTCTCTGTTTTCACTACATGTGTATTTCCCATTCAATATGCATCGATTCAGGATGATAACTGTGCCAATGAAGCACATATTTTACAACCTGCATTTATTAACTAACCCCCTCCAACGCAAATTTTGTTCCGGTACATGTATCGTTTTCTTCAGCTAATTGACCTGGTTGATTATAATACGGTCTGGTTCTATGGCTTCCAACTACCGTGTTATAGTGGGGTCACACTGTATTTACTGTAGCAATACTCAAGCTACAGGACAATTGTAAATGTCATATAAATGATATGAACCATCCAAATGTGCGCATTTTCTTTCTGCTCTGAACTTTGGATTTACCCTTCACCAGCCAAAATGCTCAGTGAATTCTGTGGAGTCATACAGCCTCTCCCTGCACTTCTAATTTAGCTTTCACCCGGCAGAATACTTGGTGAGGTTTTGGGGGTCACACACCCTCCCCCTGCACTGCTATCTCTGACTGCTTTACATTTCCAAAACACATCAGTATATGCATGATATGTTTGGCTTTCTTGCAGGAACACATGCTTTCCCTTAAAATCGCTACATTCGAATTGCTCAGTATCTCCAATGTTCACTCATGGCAACATGTTTCGCACAAACTGTTAATCCGACAGTTGGAATTGTTCTTAAATTTGTTTTACTTTTGTTCTGCAGGTAAGTGGTCTGTTGAAGAGCCCACTGATAACCTAATCCAAGGAGATTTGGGACTAGTTTTGAAGGTATGTAAACAGTTTCTTGCAGTACACTAGTTATATCATAGTTTTGAAGGTATGTAAACAGTTTCTTGCAGTACACTAGTTATATCGTAGTTTTGAAGGTATGTAAACAGTTTCTTGCAGTACACTAGTTATATCATAGTTTTGTGATACATAATCTAATATCAGCTGGGCATTTTTCAGGATAATTATATACATTAGCTTTTTTGTAATAAAGCTAGGCTTGGTTGAATAATATGACATTATTTTGTAGTCCACAAGAAAAATAATGACAGATCATATCCATGTTAAACTTTGAGGGATGCTCTGTGTGCATTGCACACTATGTGACATATTTTTGGCCTTGTCATCTGCTGGGACAACTTCAGTGAGAAGTGGTTGCCATTTTTGAGCCAGAATCTGTGAAAAATCTTGTATACCATAAGAGTTTTGCAGAATTGTTCTGATTGTGGATGTAATCTTATTTAGCATTCATTAGTTTTGGAAAATACTTCGATTTAGTTTTGTAAAAAGGAATGGTGATAAAAATTTAAAGTCAGTATTCACTGTAATAGAAGGATGTCCCTTTTCTTTGACACCCATGTCTGCCGTTATGGTCCTTCTAGCAGATTTCTTAAAGAAACAAAAATAAAAAGAACTCTATAACTGTGCCAGTCTGTATTAATTCTTTAAATTCATTATATTTCACCCAAGACGTTGCTGTTTATGTATTTTATGAGTTTAACAAACAGTTTGTAAAAGTGGTCTCACAATTAACAAAAAAAATATTTGCACATATTGTGGGAAAAACAACCATTTTTCATCAGAAATCTCGTATACAACCTGTCAAGTCACCAGATCACATGCATTTTGAAGCAGAGATATCCATGAGACAGTACCTGTCAGCTGTGGAAAATTCTGCAAAACAACCGTAAAGAACATTGCCACAACTTGTGACCACTCCGGTGGCCTAAGTGGTTAGAGCATCCACCTCAAGTTCAGGAGGTTGTGGGTTTGAACCCCAGCTGAGTCATACCAAAGACTTTTTAAAATGGTACTAGCAGTTGCCTCACTTAGCACTCAGCATTAAGAGGTTAGTGTTAGGACTGGTTGGCCAGGTGTCAGGATAATGTGACTTGGTGGGGCATAATGCCTCAGTGCTGGACATCACTATAAACTGCCACACTGCAGACATCATAACGATATGACTGAAAATTGTTAAAGCTATGTTAAATATCCAGTCACACACTCCTCAGCTTGTTGAACTATTTAAGATAGTAATGCATGTCCCCTTCAGATGGTAAGCTGCAAAAGCAATTTCTCAGCACAGAATACTTCATATCCAGGTAAGGGACAGATTAAGCTCAGAAACAGTCAACAGTTTAAAAGGGGAATCTTGTGAGGATTTTGGTTTTCAAAGATTTTGTATACTACCCTTATGTTAGAGACAAGGGGTAACAACAGCACAAACCCCATAATCACTAAACTAAAGGCTTTTTATTGAAATGGCCATTGATGATTCTAAAGATTGCTTGTGCCAACATAGATATTACATTTAAATACCATAACAGAAAGTAACACTTAGATTCCATACAGCAAGTAACACTTAAATACCATACAGCAAGTAACACTTAGATACCATACAGCAAGTAACACTTAAATACCATACAGCAAGTAACAATTAGATATTATACAGCAAGTAACAGTTAGATACCATACAGCAAGTAAAAGTTAGATACCATACAGCAAGTAACAGTTAGATACCATACAGCAAGTAAAAGTTAGATACCATACAGCAAGTAACAGTTAGATACCATACAGCAAGTAACACATAAGTACCATACAGCAAGTAACACGTAAGTACCATACAGCAAGTAACTTAAATACCCTACAGCAAGTAACACTTAGATACCATACAGCAAGTAACACTAAGTACTATAACAGCAAGGAACACTTAGATACCATACAGCAAATAACACTTGAATACCATAACAGCAAGTAACACATAAATACCAGACAGCAAGTTATTTTATGGATGTAGAATTCAGCAAATAACAATTTCAGATCTAGGGAGTTTACAGTATATTAAATTTAGATGGACTTTAGTTTCACAATCTCGCTCTCATGCTCAGTTGCTAACATTTCTTAACACTTAAAATTACCTACTATACAGTAATTTATGCATTGATGATACAAAATATTCACTGATGATACAGAATATTCACTGATGATACAGAATATGTACTGATGATACAGAATATCTACTGATGATAAAAATATGCATTGATGATGCAAATGCATTTGTATATTATCTTCGTAAAGAATGAATAGTTTATTTCTAATTTTAGTCCAAAGCCAAACACCATGCAGTTTCAGCCAAGTTGGCTAAGCCATTCGATTTCAGTGGAAAGCCCTTGATTGTCCAGTAAGTAACACTTTACTAGCTAACAAGCATGTTCGCCGCCCCAGTGGCCTAAAAAAGAAATTAGAGCATCCGCTTCAGATGCGGGAGGTCATGGGTTCAAACCCAGCTGAGACATATGAAATACTTTCAGAATTGTACTACAGGGTTCATTTGGGGAAAATGAGGTAGCATTGTCAAGGCCTTGAAAGTTTGGGAAAATTGAGCAGATTACCCTGAGGTCTTTAAAAGTCTTTGAAAATTTAAATAAACCCAAATGTTTAAATTTCTTCCCATAATCACAAATAAAATCATCCAAGTTTGTTACATTTGTATTTATAATGGTCTGACTATACCAACCTGTTGTTTGTACCCCCTTGCCGAAATTTCAATAATGGAAACCTTTAATGTGATAAAAAGTGCAAGGAACTTTTTTGTCAAATCATTCACTGATTTATAATATCTAACCTGACTCTGAGTAGAGTGGCCCTAACACCGCCATCATCTGCACGTTTCATGCTTAATGGAAGTTTAGTAAAATAAACAGGCATACTCTAAATCCATTTCCAGTTCCTGGACAAGTCCATTTTCAGCAAATGGGTGTGTGCACGACTACTGATGTACGTACATATTTTGTCTGCTTCTGATATTTATAATGTGGGATTGAGCAAAGAAAAAGAATGACGTCTTGAAGCTGACATTGCCAGCTTACATGCTTCCTCTGTTCAGAAGGCAGAAGACCAAAGTTAAAAGGGTTCATTGTGCTTCCTACAGAGTCAAATGCTCTTAGGAGAAGAGCAGAGAAAAAGATGACAGCGGTGGCTTCTCTTTCCAAAATGACTGAAGAGAAAAAAGAGCAACTATAATAATGCATTTAAATTTGTGCTGATGTCTGTTTAGAGAAAAGTTATTTTGTATTAAATCTGATGTACAAGTGACGTATTTCTGAAATAACAATGAATGTTGGCCTTTCTTCCAGATCATTATAAAGAAATTTTAGGAAATTAATTATAGTTTGCGTTTCATCATTAAACAATATTGTTGTAATTTGCATTCATTGTTTGGTCATATAACCTGTATACAAAATGTTAGCGAAAATAGGTCTTGGAAATCTATGTTTGTAGTCTTGGAAAGTTTGGGAAAAGTCTTTGAATTTATAATTCAGAGTTCAGTATGAACCCTGTGCTAACAGCTGCCTCACTTGGTGCTCAGCATTAAGATGTTAGTGTTAAGACTCCCTGGCCTGATGTCAGGATAATGTGACTGGATGGGATATGATGGTAACTGTCTGCATCATGATGCCCCAGTGCTGGACATCACTATAAACTGACATACTGCAGACATAGTGATGTGACTGAAATACTGTTACAGCTATGTTACAAACCCAAATCACACACACACACACACACACACACACACACAGACAGTAACAGGCGTGTTCAGACGCAAATGCATGCATGCATACACATGCACGCAGAGAGACCAGATTTGTTGTAGCTTCATCACATGTATCATATATACAGTTGACGAATTTAGGTATCAGCATTTTGTTTTGTTTTGTTGTTTTTTACTTTACAGATATAATGAGTTTCAAAAATGTTTCCTCATTTCTGTAATTGCCAAACAATATTTGTATGATGAGAAGACTTTGTTAAAGAATTAACACCATTTTAAAAGAAGTCAGTGATAGCGTTATTTTTCAGTCAGTATAGTTCTTCAGTATGTTGGACATTTCCATGTCTTATTGTCTCAAAAACAGTTTCCTGCAGTTATAGGTTTTATTTGTAAATTATTGAAATATGTTTCGAAAACATCTTGTGACAAAAAAAGGCACCAGATTTAGCAGTTCATATAGACCTAATAAAACAAAAAGAGAATTAGTACAGATACAACCAAAACTTAGTGTGAAGTTCACTTGCATTTCCTTTGAAGATAAATGTGCAGTTAGTATGAAGTGAATTTTATATACCCACTCACGGATATTGTACAGTTAGTATGAAGTGAATTTGTATACCCACTCAAGGATAATGTACAATTAGTATGAAGTGAATTTGTATACCCACTCAAGGATAATGTACAGTTAGTATGAAGTGAATTGTATACCCGCTTAAGGATAATGTACAATTAGTATGAAGTGAATTTGTATACCCACTCAAGGATAATGTACAATTAGTATGAAGTGAATTTGTATACCCACTCTAGGATAATGTACAATTAGTATGAAATGAATTTGTATACCCACTCAAGGATAATGTACAGTTAGTATGAAGTGAACTTGCATTTTCATTGTAGAGTAATGTACACTTAGTATGAAGGGAATTTGCATTTCTTCTGTTGAATAATGTACACCTCGTTTCAAGAAAACTTGCATTTCCATTGCAGGATAATGCACACTTAGTACGAAGGAAACTTGCATTTCCATTGTAGGATAATGTTCACTTAGTACGAAGGGAACTTACCCACTAACAGATAATGTTTAGTATAATGGGTATAAAAGGCAAAACAAAAATTTGTTGACAAGTTTTCTGACTACCTAATTTGTACCAACTGACTATACATGTCCATCTAGCATTATCATAGTGAAGGAAACATTTGATTAGGTCTGTTACATTGAGCTGTAGACTAATTACTGTGAAGTGCATCAGTAGTGATCTAAGTCAAACAGACTTCTTTTCTTTGCCAGGAACTATATATCCATTGTCTAATGCTGCAAAATGAAATAATGATAATTTAGCTAATTGATCCAAAATTCATAGATAAAAATGTAAACACACATTCATTTTTAGGCCTAATATGCTAAGTGGTGTTGGAGTCCCATTAGGTTTGTCATAATGTGTTTTACTAAAAAGTTCAACTCTTATGGAGGTATGAGGTGAGATTTGAAGATGCCATCATCGAAAGTGTTTATACAGTTTATGATTAGACTTTAAAATGTGAAAAAAGTTTATAATTATTTTTCTGTTTATACATATGCCATTATATTTTCTTCATTTTGACCAGGTATGATGTGAGATTCCAAAATGGCATGGATTGCGGTGGTGCCTACATAAAACTCCTGTCCAAGAAGGATGGTGTACATTTGGTAACATATGGTCATTTTTTAATAATAATAAGAATTCGGTAAATCCGCAACATTGGTGTTAACAAAATTGAAGTGACTAGTCGGATTATTCCGGAATGAAAGTCAGATCAGCATATTTTTTTTACAATGAATGGGTTATGATGGCAGTCAAGTCAATTGGATTGTAGTGGTGTGCATTCATATAGAACATGTACCACTGTTTAATGCACACAATGTGCTTATTAATTACTCCTGAGGGAGGGAATTGGAGCCACCTCCCCCAGGCATTTATGTACTCAAAGAGTTCTATTTAATTTAGCCGTTAGGTTGTTGGACTATTTAGTCCTTAACAACCTAAGTGTAAGGCTCTTACATGAGTGGGAAATGAAACACGCACTCATGTTAGTCAAGTTTGATTGAACTGCCCCAGGTGTCAACCCAAGCAGTATGTAATGCCCACTGTGATTGGTCGGCAGCGATGACATCACATTAGGACACCTTGTCATGTGGCAGGTGGAAATCGTTCCACATACTGCCACGTGTACGTTGTCCGAGCATGTTGAAGGAGGAAAAGGCACTCGGCAAGCCAGCCATGGACGTTGTGTACTTCCTGAAACGCTAGCCCGTACTTATTTCAAATCAAGTCCAGTTTTACTAATGAACAATAAATATACCAATAATGTGTTAGCCACCTATGCAATTAGTTCAATTCATACGAGTCTAATAATTTTCCTACTTTCCTAGTTAATCTATCTAATCTAGTACAAGGTGTACTTTAAAAAATCCCTACTTTCCCTTATTTAAGTTAATATGTCTAAGCAACATTTAAGAGTTGTGTCACTGTTAGGTTTTTGATAGTTGTAAATTTTGAGCGGTGGTCCAGTGGTTCAAATTTGTAAGTTTTTGGTTAAACCAAGAAGGGAAACCAAGCTAATTTAGGTTTCCCTTATTAGATGAGAGGCAATTTTTCTAGCCCTTAAAAGGACTGTTATAGTGGGGCACCTCTGTATGGTGCTCCACCCACATTAATGAAATTTCTTGGTGGTGAGTAGCGTCTACGGGGGCGGTCTTTTGGTGGACCTGGTTCAATTAGGTTTTTCAAAATCCAGTCTTTCATTCGAACCTGGTATGCAATGTTAGGTGATTCTATTCAATGATGGACTCTCACAATGGTAGCAATCATGACGGCTAGATTGAGTGGACATTCCTGGAGTTTTTCCCCTCTCTTTTTGAATGCGGTCAATGTTTTTTTGAGTTTGGTTTTGCTAGGTTTGGTGATGGTGGTTGTTTCAGCTTCCCATTTGTTGAGAACGAGAGTGTACAATTCATCCAAAAAGAGTGTAGCTACTTCTTTATTGTGCCATAATTCTGTTATGCCATAATCTTCTGTGTACCCCCAGGCGATATGTCTGTTTGCCTCATACAGGCTATTTTTACCCACTCTAGGGTCTGCTAGTTAGGTGGTGATATGGTCGTTTTTGCAGGCTCCGTTTGGTCAATTTGGGGTGGTGTGGGTAGAGGTGACACTGATTGTTGAGGTGGTGGTGGCGGCGATGAAGTTAGATTGAGCTTTTTTTCTTGACCTCACCGTTTGTTGAATTGGTGTTACAGTTGTAGTTTCTGTACTGTTCAACATAGGTGATGGTTGTGGTGGTGTTGATATTACAACGACTGGTTCAATCTGCTGTTTGTTTGAGATATCAGTCATAGTTGAAGCTTCCTTGGTGGTCGCCGCCATTTGTAATATTTGTTGCTCTTTTGTCTGGGTTGAAATGGTAGAAGTGATGGTTAATCCAGTTAATAGGGGCGTTTTTATCAGATGTAAGTGACCTTGTGTTTCATCCGGTCTTGTATGAGGTGTGGTAGAGTGGCTAGTCGCCTGTTTCTGGTCGAGTTTCCTTCTCTGCCCATGTGTCCTGTAATTATGTTTAGTGGTTTTACGAAACATAAGTCTTCCTTTTCATCGATTAAATTTCCTCCCTCAGTACTGGTTTCCCAGACAAGTAATAGTGTAGATCTTCTCGCTCCAGCTCTAATGGCTCTGTGCCGTGCGGGGATCACTGCAATAGCCTGCAGCCATATTTTCGTGACGCTTTGTTCGCTTATTGCAGTTCTGCTTTCCATCACTGTCGTGCTTCTTCTTGCTGGTTCAACGCAACTCAGAGGAGAGTGATGGCAGTGCATACTAGAAGTCAGCATATTTTTGCAATGAATGGGTTATGATGGCAGTGCATACTAGAAAGGTCCTTACATATTGTCCATTTATCTGATGGAATATAAAATGTTAAAACTTAATGTATCACTTTAAAGAATTCAGAATTTTGAGGGGTATTTGTATATTATTCAAAACTAATAAATAAATAAAATTGTATAAATTTAGATGGATCAAAATGACACCAGTAGTGTTTTGTTGCTGTAGTGGCACTCCAGTTGGATTTTTATATGTATTTATGCAGTACACTGTGATAATGTATCGTAAGGAGGTAGTTTGGTTTCCATTAGAAAAATGACTCTTTGACAACTTTTGAAAATTTGTATAAACTCCAAGAAAAGTCCTGGAAAATCAGAAAGTGTATGAACCTTGAATTAGGAAAAAATATATCTTTTACTAATTATTCATAAATTTGCCTATTGCTTGTCAAAGAAATGATATAAAACTTTATTTTTATTATCTATTTTCAGGAAGCTTTCAATGACAAGACACCTTACACTATAATGTTTGGCCCAGACAAATGTGGAAATGATCACAAGGTACATTGCAGTTATAAAGATGCCTTTTATAATGGCTTACATTTCTGTGACCACTTTTTCTTAAGGAAGATTCAGGAATCAGGAGTGAGCATGTGATAAGTACAGTGATTGAATCACAATAAGCATGTGATAAGTACAGTGATTGACATGATAACTGTTTGGTCATACAAACATCCCATTTGGAAGCTACACTGAAAATAAAATTGTTACCAGTTAGCTTGCAAATTTCCCATGTCTCCAGCTGACATTACACTGCAAGCAACCAGAATCAGAAAACTGTTTTTGACCAAGTGCATGTAAATGTCATTTTTCCGATGACTCACTCCAGCATTAGGAACTCTAATATTCCACCGTACATCTGCCTAAATTGTAGTTTTTTAAAAACAAAAAGAAAAGAAGAACTATTCACCATTTTATGTTTATATGAGCATAATGAATACTCGACCAAAAATGAGAGTCAAGTTGTAATGAAATCTAGTGCTTAATGCTTTGACTCTTTATGCAAAAATTGAACTATGTTGAAAATAAGCTTCACTTTCAGTATTACCCGCACATGACGTGGAATCAAAGCAGATTAGTGTCTCTTTATCACTGATTTGAAGAAATTAACACTTTTGAGTTGTTCCAATCATTGGCAGGGTTGAAGAGATTCTTATGATGATAATTCTGCTTCTAAATGTGCTTGCTTCACTGTGAAGGATTTCAAAATCATAATCTGCTATTAGCTCGTTGGTATTGCCCAGCATCTGTCAACAGTTGCTGTTGTTAAAAAAAAAAAAAAAACACGACTAATTTTGACCAAAAATTAGGCACAGAGCATCCTGGTATGAAAGGGTTTCAGTTATGGCTGCCATTACTAGAAATAGTAAAAACTCTTTGAACGAAAAAACTGCGGAAAAGAATGTGGTCAAATTTGAGAGGGGAAAAATTCTGGCAGGAAAACCTTTCAATTTTGTACAAACAATGCTGATTGACTTTCAGATATGGTCACTATTACTAGAAAGAAAAAACCTTGAAATGGCTTCTCCAGTCCTTTAAAAATTTGTACAAACGATAATCCACAATCAAAATATAGCTGCTGTTGCTAAACTTATAAAAACCTTGAAACAGCTTCTCAGAAAACTACTAACTTTCACCAAATTTGACCGCACAGCATGCTGAAATAGATGAGATTTCAGTTTTCTACAAGATGTACAAATCTGTGATAACACACGGCCACCAGTCTGAAAAATATAAAAACCACTGTAAGGCTTCTTTCCGAAAACTGTTGAAAAGAATCTGATGTTTAATTGAAAGCATCTGACATGAAGGCCTTTAAAATTTTAACAGAAAATATATCTGCCTTACCTAAAAATAGAAAAATCTTAAAATGACAACTTATTAAAAATTGTTTAACAGAATTTTACCAAATTCACAGAAAGCATCCAGTAATAAAGGGCTTTAAACTTTGTTCACCTGGTGCTAATCCACTATTAGATATGACTACCATTACTAAAAATAGACAAAACTTAAAATGGCTTCTTCTTCAGAAGCACAAAACTGACTTTTGTAATATTTGACAGAAAGCATTTTAGTATGAAAATCTTTTCAGATTATACAAAATGATGCCATTCTACAATTAATTGTGGCTGCTGTTACTAAAAATTGGTAGAACTTTGAACACCTTCTCCGAAAATCACTGAATAAAATTTGATCAAAGAAAGCATCCTGACATGAAGACCTTCAACTTTATGCTAATGATGCCAGTCTGTTGTTAAATATGACCACCATTACTAAAAAATAAACAAAAGCTTGAAACAATTTCTCAAAACCACCCAAGAGAATTTTACCAAATTTGTAGAAATTATACAGATCCACCCTTACTGAAAGTGGAAAAACCTTTGGATAACTTACTCATCGCTGTTGAATATAATCTGACCAAACTTGACATGAAGCATCCTGACATGAAGACATTTAAAATTTGTATAAATGATGTCTTTGATGAAACCTCTGAATCAAATTTGGCAAAATAGAAAGCGTCATGGCACACGACCTTTCACATTTATACAAAAGATGCTGATACATCATCAAATATGGCCACTATTACTAGAAATATAAAAATTTAAAGCAACTTCTCAAAAACTACTCAGCTGAATTGGCCAGATTTGACAGAAAGCATTGTAGCACAAAAGGTTTAAATTTATTCAGCTGTTATGATCCTTTCAGATATGGCCACCATTACTAAAATCAGAAGAACCTTTAAGCAAAGTTTTCCTACAACCACTCGACAGATTTTGGCTAAATTTGACAGGAAGCATCTTTCCATAGGGGTCTTTTTATGTTTTTTTATACAGCAATAATGCCACATATTAACTCCATTTTAATCAGCTGCCATAACAACAAGAAGTTCTTTTTTTGTGGTGGGTGGGGTTTGATTTGAATCAACTGCTTAAACATGTAGTTGTTGTTACTTGCACACAACATCATTTGTTTCAAATGGATTACCACTGCCATAGGAAGATATATGTGCATGTGCTGTCATGTACATTTATAATGGTTGTTTTAAAGTATCTGTTAAATGTTTTTGACACGGACTAGAAGAGCTTATGGGATGGATTGTTTTGAGTTGTGTGTCAGCCAGCCAGCTGTTAGTTAGCACACATTTGCTACTTCTAACCGTCTTAGAGGATTGAATTGGAACTTAACACACACATTCATCTCAGGGTCTAGTAGGTATTAAATGAAAAGGGTGCTGCTCAGACATAAAATATATGGCCTGAACACTCTTGTTATTGCTACTCCTGAATGGATGATCATATCAGCATGGGGTTATGATGTCTAGTTGGTCCTGAATGAAATTCATGCCAACTTGACTTCCAGTAAGACAACCATGGCATCCATCTTGAAAATTTTGTCTAAACTCCTGAATTGAAAGTCATATCCACATTGTTTCCACCTGAAGACTTCTTTTGATGTCTGGTTGGTCCTTAATTTAAAAAATGGTTCCACTTTGATATCCAATATGGCCACCACAGCAGCCATCTTGAAAATCTTGTTATTGCTACTCCCTGTGAATGGATAGTAATATCAACTAAAATACTTCTTATAAGGTCTAGATGGTCCTAAATGAAACTAGAGCCAATTTGATGTCCATTATGGTTGCTATGGCAGCCATCCTCAGAATCTTATTGCTTCTCCTCCTGAACAGAAATTCATATCAGGGTGTTTGTACCAGAAGACTTTTAATGATATCTCTTTGGTCTTCAGTGAAAATCATTCCCTCAGACACACCACAGTGGTCATCTTAAAATCTTGTTATTGATAATCTTCCTGTTTGGATGGTCATCATATCAACATGGGGTTTCACTAAAAGACTTCTTAATGATGTCTAGATGGTCCTAAATGTAAATGTTGCTGATCTGACAAGCCAGTATGGCCACATCAGCAGCCATATTCAAAATCATTTCGCTTATCCTCATTAACAGAAATTCATATGGACATGGGCTTTTCACCAGAAGACTTTTAATGATGGCTATTTAGTCTTAAATGAAATTGTTCCACTCAGACGTCCAATATAACCACCACAGTATTATTATTGGTACTCTTTCTTAATGGGGGGCCCCGAGTGGCCGAGTGGTCTAAAGCGCTCTCCGTTACGGATCACTGTCATCTCACCTCTGTCTGCGTGGGTTCGAGTCTAGGATTCGGCCAATGTGGGTATGTGAGAAAGCTTGCCAGTAGCTTCTCGTGGGTCGATGGTTCTTCCCGGGGTTTTCCTGGGTTCTTCCTCCACCATTAATACTGGCCGCCATGCATAGCCTATCGTGTGCTGAAAAATGGCGTTAAACCCCACAACAACAACAACTTTCCTAATGGATGGTCATATGAACATAGGGTTTCACTAAAAGACTTCTGATGAGGTCTAAATTGTCCTTAAACATTAATGGTACCAATCAAACATAGTGTGGCCTCATCAGCTGCCATTTTGAAAATCTTATCACTTCTTCTGAGAAGAAATCATATTGACCCGAGGTTTTCACAAGAAGACTTCTAATGATGTCTAGTTGATCCTCAATGAAAATGAGGCTGACATGACATCCAGTATGGCCATCACCGGAGCCATCTTGAAATTCTTGTTATGCAACTCTACTTAAATGGAAAGTCAAATTGACATGTGATTTCCACCAGAAGACTTACGGAGTCTTAAAAAAGTGTCAGACTTTAAAATCGTATTGCTACTCCTCCTGGATGGCCTGTCATACCAACATTAGTGTTTCACCATTATGATGTCTTGTTACTAAATGAAAATGGTGGTAATCTGATGATCCACTATAGGCACCATGACAGCCATCTTGAAAATTTCCTCCTAAATGAAAAGTCAAATCAACATTTCACCAGAAGATTAAGATATCTAGTTGATCCAGAATGAAATGGTGCCACTCTTTCTTTATGACCGTCACAATGTGCATATTGAAAATTATGTCACTAATTCTCCTGAATGGACAGTCATATCAACATCGGGGTTTCACCCAAAGTTTTCTGTTGGTGTCAATTTTTTCCTAAATGAAATTTGTGCTGATTTTACTTGAAATATGGCTGCCTGAGTTGCCAATTAAAAACCTTTAAGATGTTTTCAACAACCAATTAAAAAATGAAGAAATGGTATTATCTTGAATTCCAGGACATTCTTTTTGGACAATAGAGCATTGATTGTATTGTGTAATCAGTATCGTGAGTGAATTATATAGATACAGTGTTGTTTTTTGTTGTGGAGGAAAAATTATTTTTAATAATCATGGTTGTTTTGTCTTACAGCTCCACTTCATCTTCAGACACAAGAATCCAAAAACAGGAGAATATGAGGTATACATTGAAACAGTTTTGCTGACCATTCAAAATTCAAAATAATTTCAAACATCCAAAATATATAGCAGATTTTTTTACCATCACTTGCTTCTTCAGGCAGATTTGAGAATTGGAAAATGAATGTTTTTGTTTTGTTATGTTGGACATTTTTCCTGACTGATGTCATGAAAACCCATCAGCTTCATGCCTATTGCACTGATTCCCTTTGCATTATACTGGAGCCTTTACTTTAGCATCGGAATATTAAGTATAGTTCCCTTGTGTTACATGTTTCACAGTTCACATAGGTTTTAGCAAAGTAATGTAAATGTAACTATAACTCTACTTGGTTATTCGGTATTCATTGTAGCATAGTTATAATGAATCACACCATCAACCCAGTTACAAGAATTAGAAAGAAAACAAGTATTATTTCCAGTTGGTACTGGCTTAAAGATTTACATAACCACTTTATTCAGGTTGACCATCACCAAAATTTTCTATTATAATCTGCATTCTGCTCAGATAGGCCACTTCAGTATTCTGTAATTGTCAGTCAGGATATTTACTTAAAATGCTAATTTGTCATCCAATATGGCTACCACAGTAGCCATTTTGAATTTTTATTGCCTGAAATCTTGATTAGCGCAGAGCCAATATTGCCATGTGTGAAAGTTGAATTGTACAACTGTATCATCACACAATGTAATAAATATCTACCAGCATGTAATAGTCAGTCCCACTTCTGATCTGTGTAAATAAACAATTATCTATTAAGACAAATGATGGTAACCCTAACATGTAATAGTCCCACTTCTGATCTGTGTAAATAAACAGTTCTGAATTTATTATCTATTAAGACAAATGATGGTAACCCTAACATGCGACCCATCAGTACATATGAAGCATACCTTTAGAAAATTAGTAGAACATTGCACAGTGACGTTCAAAATATAGTCACTGCCTCAATTTGTATGTGATCTTGAAGGTAAATGTAAGGTAGCTAATGGAGTCAACTCAGTTCAGCATCTCTATACCATATATACTCACTTATAAGTCAACTCAAACTGCAAAGATCTTGATCTGCCACATCATAAATGTACCTGCAGATCAGGGTCTATGCTGTTTGTTCTACTGATTGTTCCTAAGAAACTGCACAGACCCAGGTCTGTTGGTGCATTATGTACAGTTTGCATTTTGACTCATCTTATTATATACTGTATAACTTTGATTTGAACAAACAGTAAATTCCAGTTAGATTGGAATGTAACATATTTCACTACATGACACACCGGAAGTTTAGTCTTCAGATTTTGTCAAAGTAGACAAGATACAAAGCAGCTGAGAAACTTAATGTAAAAGTGGCTGTTAAAAGGGTCAGTATTGTATTTCATACATGGGAAACAAGTTTGGAATGTCTCCTTGATGTTGATGTTTGTTATAATTTGCTGAACTTGTTGAAGGAATAAAATAATTTACATGGAATTGGCTAGGGTGGTCTGAGAGATATTTAAAACCACATCACCTTTTTTGTAAAATGCATGTTGGTGTTTTCAGCAGTTTTTCATTGAGTTCCTGTGCTCATGATGGCTGTCCCTGTGCTCATGATGGCTGTCTCAGTTTAAATTTTAAATTGAAAGACAAAGTACTTAAAATTATTGATGACTGCTGAAGATTAAAGTAATTTGTATAGGGTAAATATTTATCTGTATCAGCTCATAACCTCTTGTATCGATTTGAGTATTGATGTAATAAAAGATCAATGCATCAATCAGGGTCCATACGGGACCTTGAAAAGCCTTGAAAAATGAATTGTTCCCTCAAGGCCTTGAAAACACCTTGAAAATTAAAATATTGTCTGGATACCTTGAAAAGCCTTGAGTTTCATAAAACAAAAAGGAATTAATAAATAGTTTTCTTTTACAGAATTAAATGAAAAGAAGGGGAATAAAATAAAAAAAATCTCTCGCTAAGTTTGTGCTGGAACGGAAATTTTTTCACGACTGGCCACTGTGCAGTCATACATTTTGAACTTCGATTGTACGAAGCCCGGATGTAGCAGTGGTTTAAATTTGAATAATTTTCTACATGGGTGGCTGCCAATTCCAACTGCGAAGGCTAGATGAAGAAAAACATAAAGTTTGGATTATGAGACCTTGCTCAGATAGCTTTGCAAAATGCAATTATGCCAGAATGGGAGAGAGTGCTCCTCGGTCACGTGCATCTAAAAAAAATAACCCAAGCTCTTGTAATGACGCTTAATACAGCCAAAACAAGAAGCCTTCAGCATGAAATCATTTTTGACGAAAGAGGTATGTCAGTGAACAGAGAGATTCAAGTTTTAAAATAGAAACTGTATAGTCTTAATTTTGGATTGAGTGGAAATAGGACAGAGATAATTGCAATGAACACGATTGATCTATAAATATAGAATACAGCTGAGCTGAGAGAAATGTTAATATAAAATAGTTTAAAATAACCAAACACTGTTTTTTTAATTAAGCAATAATATAAAAACAAATAGCTTTACTTTTTTTGTTTATGGGTATGAGTGAAGAAGAAAGGAAGGTACTCAAAAGACATTGAGACAATGACAGCTTTTGCTGATGACTATGCATTGAAAGCAAAGATCCATTGGAAAATTTCCTTTATCACAAACAGCAAAATAATTTGAGGAAAAGTGAAAAGGACAAAGTCGCTAAACTTAGAGCTCTTGAAAAACGGCTTGATGACAAAATACAAGAACTGAAAAATTCACTCTAAAATATTTTGAACTTTGTAAATAGTGTAGTATAGACAGTGAAATGAAATTTGTTCAGTGACTACATTATTCTAATGCCCATATGTAGGATGTTTAATATTAATGGGAAAGATATCAATGATCACACTACTGACTGCATGTTTTATTTTTGTTTTAAAAAAAAATAAATTTGCAAGAAATTTTCCGCATATGGAGTAATAGTAAGTATTAATTTGTGTTTACTTACAGTTTCATTTATGTGTCCTTTACAATTAATGTAATAACGCACCTTGAAAAACATGATTTTAAACCTTAACATTTTTTTGAAAGAAATATGCTACTGACCCTGATCAGTACACTGATGAATTGTTTAACCCCTACCACTGGTCAGGAAACAGGCTACTAAAAAAGCAACCCTCTCATATGCCTAGCAATCCAGAGCACCTCATGATGGACAAGAGAAATAAGGACTCCACTAAGACACTCTGACAGGGAAACCCTCCTGCAAACCTTATTCTTTTGCACAGGTCCTGTTTCTCGGAGCAAGAGACAACACTGCACAGGGGGAGATGAATCAATTTCAGCCAAGTTACCATTCTTGCTGCAGGAAAAGATGCCATGTTCGTGTCTCTTTTTTCTAACATCCCTACCAGCAACACATTTGTGTATCCAAGCAGAGTATAGATACCCCATTGTTGACCCTCAGTACCTTCCAAGAGATACACTGTTGTCAGTTCCAACCCCAAAGATGCATGCAAGATGGCCACCTGTTTCTTTCCTTTTGGTAATTCTTATCTCAAGTGCAGCCAAGGCTTAACTACTTGACCAAACTATCAAAACATCTGTCTAAATGAGGCTCCATCTCAGCAAATGGAAGGACTTCTCATAGCTTACAGCAAGCATTTTATTTTTCCACCAGCTGCCAGAAATCATGATTCCTATTGACACTAACTCAGCTGGCCAGGGTACACATCTCCTGCCCTCCTTACCAGTGAGCAGGATTTGATCCCTTCAGGAGTGGTCCCTGCATACCAGCTTTACAAAATCAAAGCCATTCCAATTCTAACACCTGTTCCGTTGTTAATTGCCTCCATCTACAAAGGGGATTCTCTGCCTTCCTGTTTGAGATTCCCAGAGTTGGTTTCATTCTCAACAAATCCACATTTAAATCCCAACTCAACCAGACTCAGTGTCTAGCAGATTTGCCATCCCAACAGAATCCAGCAATTTACATGGGGTCTCTGGGTTTAAGGCACTCACATTTACAGATCATTCAAATCCCAGCTCTGTCCATACAAATTCAGGTCTCCACTCAGCCAATCTGGGTACGTTAGATATTTTGCTGTGGGTCAGTTATTATTCCTGGGATTATCCTGGATTCTTCCTTTACCAAATATACAGGTTGCTATGTATAGCCTATTATATGCTGAAAAATGGCATTGCATGCACAAAAACAAAATGAACAATTCACACAGGATGGTCCGTTGATCACCTGGTCCTCTGTCAAATCAGTGACTGTCAGGGTTGGCCCATAGTTGACCTTCTTCCAACAAGGTGAAATGCCAAGCTTCCAACCCTCATTTCCTACTTCTCTACTCTCTAATCCAGAAGTTGGTATCCTTTCTCTGATTTTGAATTGTTTTATTTATCCCCCACACCCCCAATCTGTCAAGGTCAATCAGAGGGCATGGAATAAGGAAAGTACTGCTTTCTCCACACCTGCTGAAAGTCATGCATGCAGGTTTTCAGTTGCAACCCAGAATACTGAATCTGCCTGCTTGGTTCATATCAAACAGGACTTAAGAAGAAGAAAAAAACATTTCTGTGAAGTGGTGAACAGAATTGCTCAGGTATAAAGACTGTGGAGAGATATGGAGTCTACTTCCAGTGATTCAAGCAGAGAAGCACCTTTACTTTAATAACCTTGGCATCACAAATATCTAACTTCTCCTATGGCTTCTCAAGGGGAACTTAGATGAAATCACAACTGTGAGCTACCATTTCAAAATGTATGGCACATTTTGCATCATAAAAGAGAGGAAATAGGTCAGCACAAAAACCTCGCTGGCTTTATAGTCAGTTTGTATTTGTGTCATCGTAAAACCTTCTCCCTTTGCCTGGAGTGGAACCTAATGAATTTTCAGGTCTTTTAGCAGGGCATCCTTTTAACAACTGTCTCAAGCCTCACTGTTTCATCTTTTATATAGGACCAGCTTCCTTGTACCCCCTAGCATTAGCATGTAGATTTATTCAAATTAATGATCAGTCTGAACCATTAGAAGTTAATTCCTAAAAGTTTTCTTTTTTTTTCTTGACAGCCCACGTGTCCTTGTAAAGAACAGGTGCCTGCTGTTGGGAAATTAGTCCTTTGCTTTCTTTAAGTATGGCCCTGGTGTTGTTGCTATGAGGGGGCACCTGCTGATGGGATATCAGTCTTTTGCTTTCTTAATAAGATGGCCAAGGTGTCATTGCTAAGAACATGCACCTGCTGATGGGAAATCAGCCTTTTATTTTGAAACCACTGACTTCATTGGACCCCTTTTCCCAAGGGTGTCTTATGATCCAACAGGTCATTGAAGTGGTATCTAAAATGTACTGTGCTGTTCAGAACAGGCGTATCTCACTTAATCCAAAACCAAATTTATTTCTTGCATATATTGGCTCAGGAGGATAAGGCAAATGCCTCCAGCATAGTATTTGAGCAAAACTTCCCTAACTGACATTATTCAGGTTATGAAATGGAAGTCTGAACCGACATTCTCCATCTTCTCTCTGTGAGACCTTTCAACCCTAAGGGTTTGGTTTGATCTAGTGGGATCTATATCAGAAGCTCTGCTGCATTAGCAAGAGTGAAAATCTTTTCCTTAAGATAACAATCCTAGCCAGTATCTCACACATGACTCGAAGCTGTTTTGCATACATTAATCAACCTGAGCAAAGGCCAGCTCACAGGTAAGGGGATTTAAGTATCACCACATCTTACATTTATATTAAAATCTATGTATTTCAACAAGAAGCCAATTATTGGAATAAAGTCCATTTTCCTGATCATAATATGAACATTCTCTTTCGAGCCTTACACAGCACTCCACAGCACCTTCACAGAAGAGCAAGCCCTCCACACAGTCACATTCACAGGAGAGCAAGCACTCCACATTCACATTCACAGAAGAGCAAGCCCTCCACACAGTCACATTCACAGGAGAGCAGGCCTTCCACAAACACTTTCATGGTAGAGGAAGTGCTCCACATAGTCACATTCATGGAGGGGCATGCCTTCCACATAGTCACATTCATGGAAGAGCATACACTTCCATTAGTAAATGATGAATGACAAGGTTTGGTCTCTGTTATTTTTATAATTTATTTAGAATTATAATGATGACCTCATGTTTTCTGTTGTCAGCTAGTTAATTATTTTATGGCTCTGTTAATGACTTTCTGCTTGAGATGGCTCTGCTGATGGTACTGTTCCTTGCACACACACACCACACAGGTCTTACTAAATCATCCTTTGCTTCTCACACACACACATGCCCTTACCAAATCATCCCTTACCTCACACACACCCTTACCAAATCATCCCTTACCTCACTCACACATACACACACACACACACACACCACTTACCAAATCATCCCTTACCTCACACACACCCTTGCCAAATCATCCTTTGCCTCACACACAACACTTACCAGATCGTCCTTTGCCTCACACACACACACACCACACACACCCTTACCAAATCATCCTTTGCCTCACACACACACACACACATGCCCTTACCAAATTGTCCTTTGCCTCACACACACACACCACACCAGCCCTTTCAAAATCATCCTTTGACTCACCACACACACCCGTACCAAATCCTTTGCCCAACCATTTATAGATTTTTGGGTTTGCTTCTGCATTAGGTCTCAGCAAGGCAGCAACTGTTCATCATTGTTTGTTAGATTATATTCATTTTAATATCACACTTAACACAGGTAATAAAATCAGGTAATGAATACCAAGTGTTCAGTATTTAATTCATCTCTTCTCTATTTTACAGGAAAAACATGCCAAGAAGCCTTCAAAAAGCATTGATGGCTATTTCTCAGATAAAAAGACTCATCTATACACATTGAGTAAGTGCCTATCTATACACATTGAGTAAGGGCCTATCTATACACATTGAGTAAGTGCCTATCTATACACATTGAGTAAGTGCCTATCTATACACATTGAGTAAGGGCCTATCTATACACATTGAGTAAGGGCCTATCTATACACATTGAGTAAGGGCCTATCTATACACATTGAGTAAGTACCTACCTACAAGTATTAGTCTTGGTGGCATTTTTTTATTCCCTAAGTTTTGGAGTACAGTAAAACCTGTCTTTGAAGACCACCCATTTTGCCTAAAATGTATGGTCTTTCAAGACAGGTTTTGTGATAGCAGTGGTCTATTCTCTTGAAAGACTTGGGCATCACTTTTCTGACTGGCATTAGTGTAGATGTTAAAGTTTCATATTTAAATTTTTGCAAGACTGATGGGGGTGACAGAGTGAGTAAGGGGTATATCAACTCAGAGGCACAAGTGGGACACCAGCTTCAGCAGAACACTTGCCCCATCTTTGCTAGGCAGAGACATGTGATTTGGAGGCATATTTTCATTGTAATCTCTTTTGTTGAACTGTGACTAAAATCATGGCAATTACTTGATAGAAAGAAAAATGGTGTAATCATTATGGAAAGAATCCACGCATTAGTGAGTTAAGAATATTGGTCAGACTACTACGTCAGTACTTTTTCTCCACAGATAAATATGAAATAATCAGCTTTGCTGGTGGTAGACCAGAATAATTTAGTCTGTCACACTTCTGACTGTTAGCACAAGAAATATTGTACTAGTTGTTTTTGTTGAGTATTTTTCACAACTGTTTACACATCAGGATTCATTGACTTGACATGAATGGTTGTTAAACTAAATCTAATTGGCAGTTTCATGTAACAAGCATTCTGTAATAGTTTGAACCTTGCATCAAGGAAGTTCTACAAATGCACATCAATAATACAGACTATTAGAAGACCAAAAATAGCTGATTCTCAGCATGGTTCATCTTTAGATTTTAAAAAATTTCAGCAAATACTAGCTCTTGTTTTTAATCTGTGGATGGTAGGTTAAGATCATGTTTCATATCATTGATGGACTTCATGACAAAATCATGTCCCATTTACTTAATTAGCTTCATGACAAAATCATGTCCCATTTACTTAATTAGCTTCATGACAAAATCATGTCCCATTTACTTAATTGACTTCATATCAACATCATGTCCCATTTACTTGATTGACTTAATGCTTTAGCAAATATCTTGCAACCATAAAAGTAACTGACGCATGTTTCTTGGCAGATATATTTGTATCTGAAACATGCTAGAAATCTTGGCAACCATAAAGTAACCAACATGTGCCAAATATTTTGACATGTGGGTATGTGAGAAAGCTTGCCAGTAGCTTCTCGTGGGTCGGTGGTTCTTTCCGGGGTTTTCTCTGGTTCTTCCTCCACCATTAATACTGGCCGCCATGTATAGCCTATCATGTGCTGCAAATTGGCATTAAACCCAACAACAACAACAACAACAACCACCACCAAATATTTTGGCAGTCATAAAAATTTAAAGATCTGTTAAATATCTCAGCAGTCCTAAAGTAACCAACACAATTTGATCCAGCTGCAAATAGCATAGACTCAGCTCTACTGTTATATAATACATGGGCAGATCTGGTTCTATGCTATTTGGACTTGATCTGACTTGCACAGGAATATATACAATGTTTGGTTCATGTGTTATATCTTTTTTATTTTTGGTTTTCTTTTTCTTTCAGTTGTGAATCCTGACAATACTTTTGAAATTTTGATTGATCAACAAGTGGTCAACCAGGGAAGTCTCCTGGAAGATGTTAGGTGAGTGCTTTAAAAACTTTTCTTGGCAGTTGGATCACCCTACTAGCATCTTACTGGAATTCATATTCATGGGGATTCAATTTTGACTAGTAATTTAGAGAAATTTGTATGTATTCAATATTTGTGTGTGTGTGTGTGTGTATATATATATATATATATATATATATATATATATATATAAGATTAATTTTGCATGGTTGATAAGAGTAGAGCCATGTCTGAAAAGAACTATCTTCTGAGATTAGAGAATTTATTCCTCAAATTTCATCAACTTTTCTGTAAATGATTATTTTAAGCCACCTTTTGTTACCATATTATCAGCCCCTCTGCTATCAATTTAGTTTCTTGGGTAAAGAATTCTATCAATTTCACGATCAAAAGTCAAAGAAAGTCATTGTGAATGAGAGAAGAAACATAGTTCTTGCACAATATCTCGAGTTGAGCACCATCTGCAGTTGCCAATCATTGTAGATGGCTTGAACTTAGGTGTAAGAAAGAACCCGTTATTGATTTTTAGGTCAAATGATCAATTTTCATGGTCACTGTGATTGAAGGAAGAAAAGTGGTGTCCACACAATTGTTTTAGCCATCAGCCATGTACCTTCTCCAAGGTTAGTGGGTGACTTGCACATTGGGTTGGAAAGAAGCTTGTTGATTTGGGGTCAAGGTCACTGACAGAAGGAAGGAAAAGGATTTTTACACTGTAACTTGAGTTCTAGACCAAATACATTGACCAGCATTTGTGGAGGGCTTGCACTTAAGGTTTTGGAAGAAGCCTGTTGATTTTGAGATCAAAATGTCAAAGGTTAGAGTTGCTCTGTGCCCAAGAAAAATGGGTTGTGCCTGATCATATTTGTTCAAGCAAGTGTTGCTGGACCATATTGTGTGCATGGCTTGCACTTAGGGTAATAAAGAAAGCTATAGATTCTGGGGTCTAAAGGTCAGAAGTCATGTCATGGTGAGTCAAATAAGAAAAAATATGGCTTCTGCACATCAAGTTTAGTGTAGAAAGTGCTTGCAAAGAGGTTTTGTTTTAAATTGTAGCGAATCCTTTCATAATAAAGAAATTCTGAAATTTGAAATTTTCATCAGCTTGCATGGATATTGTTTTTTCTACAGACCACAAATTTAAAAAGCCAGTGTAAAATGAAATATCCTTTAAAAAAATAGGATCCATTGCATGTCAACAAGAAACTTAATAACCTAAGAAAAGCTGCAGAAAATGATACCCATGAAAATAAATAATATTACAGTATTGAATGGACTCAGTTTTGCTGTATTCCTAGACAACAGTGACTTGCACATGAATATTTCTTTTTTATCACCAGTTCTTTCATAATAATAATAAAATTATTACAAATAGGTTTCAGTTAGCAATCATTTGTAGTCCAGGGCACTGTTTGTCTTGCATGAAATATAAAACATTATTAAAAATTGTGTGTAGATGTTTATAAAAACAATTGATAAGTAAATTTTTACATTTTCAGCCCACCTGTAAATCCACCAGCTGAAATAGATGATCCGAATGACAAAAAACCATCAGATTGGGATGAAAAAGAAAAGTAGGTTGATGGTTGACTGAGTATTGTCTTCATTCTACAGTGATTGAAACTTTTTAGACATGTCAGCCAGGGATTGCACTTACTGATGCAGTGTTTATTCTATCAAACTGCCCTTTCTGCCTCCTTGCCCGTCATCTTAAATGATACATGTGTTTGTAGAAGCAAACCTATATGAATATTGCATCTCATATCTTTATCGAGTTCACTGCCAGCAAATTGTGTATGGAAAAGTTGGTTGGCTTTTATTTTCCTGTTGCTGGATTTTAAAAAATTGTCTTGTCTCAGCCCCATGGTTGTCATTTATTCAGTTGCAAATGTCAAGGATGCTACAAGTAAGATTTATCAGTGTATGGAGGGGCATGCCATGATGTGATGAAGGTGGGAGACCCGATTACACAGAACTTATTTCTCTTTTTTTATTTTCTTACACAGTGCAGGACCTAAGCACAACATTAACATTAGTGTTGGTAGTGATTTTTCAGGATGAAATTTTCTGTAGATACAGAAAATAAGGTTGGTGATGAATGCAAATTTAGGTTCGTTCAATGGTATTCTTAACAGTTTGTAAACAGGTTTTAACATGGTCACAAAGGAATTGAGCAGAATTGCAATAATAGAAAGGGTCTTGTTTCAGATATTACATTTCAGGAAGAACAGATTGGAATGGAATCTGAGAGCCAGTCATTTTGACTGGTTAACCATTTTATCCCCTTGCCAATGAAATGTTAAGGGAATTAGGTGTTTTATTCTTTAATTGGTGTGTACATTCATTCATGTTACTCCCTCATATTCCACCTACATTAATGAAGCTTAGTATGTGGGTGTATTTGGGGCACAATAAAAGTTTTAAAAAAATTTAGGTCATAGGACATATTTTTCATGTTTGAGTGGCATTTGTATTTTCAACCATTTGTTCATTATACTGCAGTATTTTGAAACCAGTTTTACCCACACATAAATGTTTATGTGTGTATGCATCTTAACCAGAGTACAGTTGGCTCCACTTAAATGCATATTGCTAAATTGCATAGATCACCTAAGTGCATAGCGAAAGTATGGTCCCGTTTTACATCGTAAATACATTAATTCCGCTTAAATGCATACTCTGTTTGTATGCATAACTTGGGCCTGGTCCCGATGTTATGCATATAAGTGGAGTTGACTGTAACTTGGCTTTACTAAAACTAGATTACTGATGCCTAATGTTTGTGTTCCAGTGACTTTCATATTTTTAGCCATTTGTTTATTACACCCACAATGTCATGGATCCTGCATAGCTGACAACCCATATGATTTTGTCATGAACTTCACGGCTTTTTCAGCGATTCACAGATTCACACTGCGTTAAAAAAAAATCACGAATTCTCCAATTCTGAATTATTTTAAATCTTTAATAAAATAACTAATTTTCATTAAGCACTAGTCATGATATCGGCAGTGGCCGAAACGGTCCAGTACTGCTGGTCACGATATTAGTGGAACTGTAGCTGATTGGTACATTTGGCCTGGTAGCAAGCATTTTAGCCTATTTTAATCTATATGTATAAGAAAAGTTTTACAACTGCTTTTGAGAGAAACTGGGACCTAACCGGAATTTTGTTCCATGCATGTGCCACAAACACTGATTTGAATTACCATTCGGCATCACATCTTGAAAATGTCTTCACCAACAAGGAAAATGAAATGTATTGCACAAAAAGTGAAGTTTAGTTTGGAATATACCAAAAATTGGCTGTGTATTCTGCCATTTAACACCTATATACATCATGATTTTTTCATGCAGTGTGCCACAAATTTTTGCATTGGGCATGGTGGCAGAGACGATGTGAAAAAGCACATTGGTAGTAAAAAGCACATAAGGGTTGGGAAAATCAAAAACTCACAGCAAATCTCAGCTCTGGAATATTTGAAGCCATCAATGGAAGACCTGCAAGCTACCAATGCTGAAGCATTGTTTGTGAGTTTTCTTGTTGAACACAATCTACCTTTATCAGCTGGAGACCATGCTGAACATTTGTTCTGACAGATACTCCCAGACTTGAAGATCGCTTCACGAATTCATGCAAAAATTCACTAATTTGTATCCCTATTTTCACTAAATGCGAGCCTGGAGGGTTGGTAGCTGTAATCCTGTTTGACCTACAGTGATGAAAAATAGTTGCATAAAACCATCTCAAAATTCTGTCACTTTGACCTTATCAAATGTGCCATTTGTTGGACACGTGTTGATTTAAGTTTGTGCTGGGGCACAAAAGATAATTGCTGACTATATGCAAAGGAAACCCAAAGTTTGTGTCAGGTAGACAGAGTAAGCATGAAGCCATTTAGTTCCACGGGGTTTGGAACTGCTGTTTCTGAAACTGCATTGAAGGTAATAAAGATCAAAGTATAGTTAAACATAGTGGTTGCCTGGATTGCATCAAGCTCAGATCACCCTTTTGAACTTTTTAAACACATGTTTTCCAGTGTGACAATAGCATTACATGATAATGTGTTGTACCTTAATGAAAATTGCTCATATGTGCAGAAAAACATGCCATGCAGAGAAAGTTTTGTTAAGCTTGGAAAGTCATTATGTTGGCATGTCTGCTTTATTTTCACCTTTTAATGACTATTGTATTTTGAGTTATTCTCTTGCACCATCAGTTTTACCTTGATCTTGAATTTTTTTGTGCCGTTTAAAAAATATGAACATCTGTACTTTACATGTGGATAATGATCAGTGAAATAGCTTCTATAGAAAGTTCCAGGTGAAGTCATTTAACATTATTATAAATATATTATTACTTTAACCCAGACGTTTGAGTGTGGTTATATCCACAGTGATCTAACCATAATTGAGTTCTGGGAGATCAACGTCAACATTGTTAGTATTGAGATCACTTCCCTGTATTTGATCTTCAAACAGAGTTGATCACAAATAGAAAATATGAGAGTTACTATAGCCCTAACCTATTAAATCACAGATAAAAATACATTCAATACAGATGATTCATTATAGTTTCTATACAGTAGAAATTGCATCTTTGTAGTATTGTATATTTTGGTGTTGACACATTGAAAAATGGTAGAATATTTTAACAATAATTAAAATACACTTGAAATGACAGATTCTTTCAGCCCACCTTCACATGAGGGATTTTTATATTTTATTCCTACAGGGGAAAGCAGCTATCACTAAGTCCATCTGTCTGTAAATTTTTTATTTATGATAACTTTCCGGCTGTTCAAAGTATTACAAACAGAACATATTCAACATTTTTTGTTGAGGGCTTTGTATATTTAGAATTTTCATCATTCATTATTTATTATGCTGCCATGGAATTAAAGTAAAAGTGTAACACAAGTAGTATGCTGCCATGGAATTAAAGTAAAAGTGTAACACAAGTAGTTAATAAACTTTATGTGCTGGACCTTAAGTAGTATATAACCTTAAGTAGTATATAGCCTTAAGTAGTACATAACCTTAAGTAGTATATAACCTTAAGTAGTATATAGCCCTAAGTAGTATATAACCTTAAGTAGTATATAACCTTAAGTAGTATATAGCCTTAAGTAGTACATAACCTTAAGTAGTATATAACCTTAAGTAGTATATAACCTTAAGTAGTATATAGCCTTAAGTAGTACATAACCTTAAGTAGTATATAACCTTAAGTAGTATATAACCTTAAGTAGTATATAACCTTAAGTAGTATATAGCCTTAAGTAGTATATAACCTTAAGTAGTATATAGCCTTAAGTAGTACATAACCTTAAGTAGTACATAACCTTAAGTAGTACATAACCTTAAGTAGTATATAACCTTAAGTAGTATATAACCTTAAGTAGTATATAGCCTTAAGTAGTACATAACCTTAAGTAGTATATAACCTTAAGTAGTATATAACCTTAAGTAGTATATAGCCTTAAGTAGTACATAACCTTAAGTAGTATATAACCTTAAGTAGTATATAGCCTTAAGTAGTACATAACCTTAAGTAGTACATAACCTTAAGTAGTATATAACCTTAAGTAGTATATAGCCTTAAGTAGTATATAACCTTAAGTAGTATATAGCCGTAAGTAGTATATAGCCGTAAGTAGTATATAACCTTAAGTAGTATATAACCTTAAGTAGTATATAGCCTTAAGTAGTATATAACCTTAAGTAGTACATAGCCTTAAGTAGTACATAGCCTTAAGTAGTGTATAACCTTAAGTAGTATATAACCTTAAGTAGTATATAGCCTTAAGTAGTGTATAACCTTAAGTAGTACATAACATTATGATGCTTGATATAAACTGCTTCAGTGGCCTAGTGTTTAGAGCATCTGCCTCAGATGCGGGAGGTCTTGTGTTTGAACCCTGGCCGAGTTACACCAAAGACTTATAAAAGGGTACTAACAGCACACCTGCCTCGCTGGGCACTCAGCATTAAGAGGTTAGTGTTAGGACTGGTCGGCCTGGTGTCGGGATAATGTGATTGGGTGGGATATGATGCCCCAGTGCTAGACATCGCTTTAAACTGCCACACTACAGACATTATAGCAATATGACTGAAAAATTGTTAAAGCTACATTAAAAATCCAAACACACACTTGCACATGATGCTGGATAACAGTGTATTTTCAGTAGGGGAATACATACACAGGAAAACTGGAATGTCATCTCTAAGACTTTAAGAAATTGTTTGCTGTTGTGCAGCAGGGGAAAATAAGCACCTTCCTCTCTTCAGCTGTGAAATCTTAGAAGACAGTAAACGAATTGCATTAGTATCTACACACTACAAAAACCAAGTAGGGATGTTCTTACAAGTAAATTGTCATTAAAGATACATTGAGGCTTAAATATTTGCAGAATCATGCTTTTAGTATTTCCATATTTGCTGATATTAGTATTTCCTTATTTGATGATATTAGTATTTCCTTATTTGCTGATATTAGTATTTCCATATTTGCTGATATTAGTATTTCCTTATTTGCTGATATTAGTATCTCCTTATTTGCTGATATTAGTATCTCCTTATTTGCTGATATTAGTATTTCCTTATTTGCTGATATTAGTATTTCCATATTTGCTGATATTAGTAATTCCTTATTTGCTGATATTAGTATTTCCTTATTTGCTGATATTAGTAATTCCTTATTTGCTGATATTAGTATTTCCTTATTTGCTGATATTAGTAATTCCTTATTTGCTGATATTAGTATTTCCTTATTTGCTGATATTAGTAATTCCTTATTTGCTGATATTAGTAATTCCTTATTTGCTGATATTAGTAATTCCTTATTTGCTGATATTAGTAATTCCTTATTTGCTGATATTAGTAATTCCTTATTTGCTGATATTAGTAATTCCTTATTTGCTGACATTAGTATCTGAGATTTAAAGTGAATTTAGTTGCTTAATCTCATGGCCCATGATTTATTTTACTGGCATCAGGTCTTTCTGTATAACTCTGTCTGCCAAATATCTGCATTGATCGGGTCTTTCTGTATAGCTCTGCCTGCCTCATATCTGCATTCATCAGGTCTTTCTCTGTGGCATTGCTTCATGTTTGAACTTGTCAGAGCTTTCTATATGGTTTTGTTTCATGTCGGCACTCATAAGATTTATATGAATTTTTTTATTTATTTTCAGGATTCCTGACAAAGATGCCAAAAAGCCAGATGATTGGTAAGTTCTTGCTATAAATACATACTGCACAGTTTCCTGTCCTTAGTTTTGGAGTACCTCTGAAAGTGGGTATTGTGCAATGCATAGTTTTTGGCTCCCTCATATTGTGGAGAAATTTTGAAATAAAACCAAAACTTGATTATTTTGTTTTTTAAAAAATATTCAGAGATTGGGGCATAAGCTAAATTTACCTATGAAGTTCAGAAATTGGATATAGTCATGCATAGCAAGTAATCTGCCAATAGATGCAGATCAGAAGAAAGGTCTGGCTATGTACTTGCATGCCCAAATCAACCGCTATCATTGAGATGTAAAAGTGAAGAAAATGATAGGCTCTTTGAACCTCCCATCATTCATCTCTTTCAAAACAAGGTTACTAGTGGGGAAAATTGGGGGAATACTTTTTAATTTTGTTTTTAATCCTGTGTAAAAATGGAAAACTGGAGCAGAACCATCATCTTGCATGCCTGTCTTGAATAATGACAGAAAATCTTGACAATTTAGTATCATATCGATGAAACTAAATGAAAATGGTTACTCAGAAGGGTTGACAATTAGAACTGTTTTGAAATGAGAGTTGTGGTTTTAGACAATCACTTGGCGTAGAACAACCAAAAATTGTGATTGTCAGAATTAGAATAATTTGGATTACATTTGATTCTTTTCAGTGATGTTCATTTGTTAGGAGAAAAAGCACACAAGAATCCCATCCATATTATACAAATAATGGTCTCATTTTGGTCTTCTCTATAAATACTTATCTTTAAATATCTTATCTTTACCTTTTAACTTTTATTGTTTACTATTTCATGTTTGTGTTTATTTGGAAATCTTTATCTTTTTAATATTGATGGAGGGGGTTGCTAAACTTTTCTAGACTCTTTAAGTGGCACAGTGTTGCCGATATTTTGCTGACATGTTATTAAACCCTACTACTCCATCTCACCTCTGTCAGTGTGGTTTCAGCATATGAGTATGTGAGATTAGCTTCCTGTGGGTCAGTGATTCTTACCAGGGTTTTGTCAGGTTCATCCTCCACCAACTGGTCGTCATGTATAGACTATATTGCATCATCATGGTTGACAGTTGCTGACTGAATGATGTTCACTTCATTTGAAACGATCTAAATGTGTAATTTTGGGGTAATTTTATTTTTATATTGCTTATAAACTATGATTTTATATATGGAAGTTGCAACTTAAAAGAACACTATTTCCTTCTCACATGGTGGGAAACTTAAATCATCACTTCCTCGGGTCTTCTGCCATGGTGAGTCCTTGGGAAAGACACTTAGCTCCCTTTCCCTCCACTTTATAATGTCAATGCTGTCTTGAAAGTGCCATAAAAAATCAAGCAATTATTGTCACAAGAAGAATTATATTAATTTCAAGATTTTGTTTTCAGGGATGAGAGTGAGCCAGAAGAGATAGAGGACGAGAGTGCCACTAAACCTGAAGGCTGGCTGGATGATGAGGAGTCGCTGATTCCAGATCCAGCTGCTGAAAAGCCAGTAGACTGGTAAAGTACATCCATCATTACTGACACAACATAGGCTTTGTAATTGATGATGAAAAGGCTGAATAATGTGGAACATTTTCAGGAAGTATTCGGACAGTATGCGTATTTTATCCATGCTCTTGTTACATTCAAACATTAATATTGAAATTAGCTTGAATTCATTAGGCCAGTCTGTATTCAGTTGTCCAACCAGCCATCTGTTCCATATTTCATTTTCACAAAATAAACAAGTTCTCTACCATCTACAGTTATCGGTATGTCTGGATGGCTTGAACTTGGATTAAGAGAAGTCTGTCATTTTTTCAGGTCAAAGGTCAAGGTCCCTACGATTGAAAGATAAAAAATGGTTTTTGCAGGAAAACATTTAGTTCTACACCACAGACTTGAACCAAGCTTTGCAGTTGACTTGCACTTGGGGAAAGGAAGAAATCTTTCAGTTTTGGAGAAAATATCAAAAGAAATCCTCCTTGGGGAAATCTGCCTATCATCCCAATGAATAATGGACATTTTATCATTGCTATAATCTTCACTGTGGCTAGCTTGACTTTATTTTTCTGTCTTGTAGGGACGATGATATGGATGGAGAATGGGAGGCTCCATTGATAGGTTAGTATATCTTCTGTACATGAGTCATTGTTATTCAGATGGAAAAAAGAAGTAAATCATGATAAAAAAAAATCAGAGATATTAAAGTTGCAAAATTGTCATTCCAAACTATTCTTGGTGAGAAAAGGCAGAATTGTCACTCTTTTCACATGTAATGTAACAAAGTGTTTTTTGCAGCAGCCATCTTTTTTGACCATATCATGCAGTATTTTTTGTCCAAAATTTGACATCAGGATATCATTCTGTATGATACATATTTTAGTAAAACCTCTTCAGTTTAAAAGAAATAGTGTACATGGCATACAATTACTGGTTCAGGCTGTAGCTCTCTTTTCCAATAAACATGAAAATGGCACAGCATATGGGCATTGTAGTCTCTTCTATCTTTGTAAATGAACAAAGAATAAACTTGTCAAAATGCAAACTGGTTTTATATATATTCCTACCTTAATATAAATCAGCAATTTTTTTTTTTTTTTTAAACTGTCTGCGGCGGTTTGAGTCAGATTCAGCCAACGTGGGTATGTGAGAAAGCTTGCCAGTAGCTTCTCGTGGGTCGGTGGTTCTTTCCGGGATTTTCTCTGGTTCTTCCTCCACCATTAATACTGGCCGCCATGTATAGCCTATCATGTGCTTCAAAATGGTGTTAAACCCCACAACAACAACAACAACTTTTTTAAACAAATTAGATTTGTGATGATTTTAAAAACTACACAAAATCTATAATCTAAATACATTTCAAAGAGATCATTGATTTCAAGAGGGATATTTCTAACACAAACTATGAGTTTTAAGAAGAAGGATTTTAATTATCGATTTTCTTTATTTAAAATATTTCAGAGAACCCCAAGTGTAAATCAGGCCCAGGATGTGGAGAATGGAAGCTACCAAAGATCAAGAATCCAAAGTTCAAGGGCAAATGGATCCCACCAATGATTGATAACCCTAACTATAAGGTAGATTCTGTTCTAATCAGTAACATTTCCTACTAATGGATCCCATGGATAACCCTAACTATAGGTACACATTATGCCGGTCATTACCATTTCATCCTGATTTGACCACTTTTTAATACCTGTAAATATAAAGTAGGTCTTATACCAATCTGTAACATTTCATCTTTATGGATCCCACCACTGACTGATGACCCTAACTATAGGGTAGATCCTATACCAATCCACATCATTTCATCCTAATTGATTTGACAACTGTACGTATGAGGCAGACACTATACCAATCCACATCATTTCATCCTAATTGATTTGACAACTGTACATATGAGGCAGACCCTATACCAATCCACATCATTTCATCCTAATTGATTTGACAACTGTACATATGAGGCACACCCTATACCAATCCGTAACATTTCATCATAAGTTACATGTGGTTTATCAGAGTTAATTTTAGTTCACCTGGCTGTCAGGCCAAGTGAACTTAAGGTATCACTATGCATCCATCAGCAGTTCCTTGTCATCACACTGGATCCATATTTCTGATCCAATTTCAATCAGACTTGGAATATGGGTTTATATCATCAAATCTTGCTCAAGTTAAATAAAGTGCAAGATCAATGAATATTAATAAAGTGACGTACTTGGTTGCCTAGCGTTGTTACGACTCTGAAGGCCATGTTTTTGATCCAGTTTTGATCAGACTTGAAATATGTGCTTATATCAATAGGATCTCGGAGATTTCAACAATGAGTGAGATCTGCACATTATATATTATCAGGATCTCAGATGATTTCAAAAATGAGTGAGATCTGTACATAATCTATATATTATCAGGATCTCAGATGATTTAAAAAATGAGTGAGATCTGCACATTATATATTATCAGGATCTCAGATGAGTTCAAAAATAAGTGAGATCTGCACATTATATATTATCAGGATCTCAGATGAGTTCAAAAATGAGTGAGATCTGCCCATAATATATTATCAGGATCTCAGATGAGTTTAAAAATGAGTGAGATCTGCCCATAACTATGAGGTGATCTAGCATCTGATTGGCTGAGCTTCTTACCATATTTCTGATCAGGTTTATATCAAAAGGGGAATAAATCTATATATTATCTGGATCTTGGATGAGTTTGATGATGAGTAAGGCTCGTGCATGCTAATGAGATGATCTTGCGTCTGATTGGCTGAGCTAGTTACCCCTCTGGATGCCATATTTCTGATCTGATTTTGATCAGACTTGCAATCTGGGTTTGTATTGTCAAGGGGGCCCTGGATAGCCAAGTGTTCTTAAGTAGAGATGTCAAAATTTTGGGAAATTTCTACCAATTTCTGCTAACAATTGGTTTCCCAGGTAAAAGGAGATTTTATTAAATGTGAATTTGAACTGCTTTGTTGTAGGTTCACACATGCCAACCTTCAGGAGAGGTATAAAAATAATTTATTACTAATATTAGTGTCAAGAAAGCGTAATCTGGGCGTAAAAAGAGCAATCCATATGTTACATGCCATATTTACAGCAAACTGTGCAGAACTTGCATATTTATTTTATTTAACGTACTGCAGTTTAAATTTTTGTCACAAATCAGCTAAATCCATGTGGATTAGTAGTTAATACAAGAGTATAGACACAGAAGAAATTGATAAATTATTTATGCACAACATTCACTTGAACTAGTCTACATGTCTACAGTAACTTATGCAAATAGTCATAAAATCCACAAATGATGACTGGTGTAGTATCCTTAACCTGCCATGGCTCTGTCCTTAACAGCCATCTGGTGCAATAATTTTTTTTGAGTTTAACAAAATCCCTTTCCTCTAACAACCTTTAATTGTATAACATCCAATAGTCACATGGAGACCATGTGATGATAAATAAATGCAAACATGATAAAAGCCTCGAACTGTAATCGTTATTCTTCGTCTCAATTTTTTTATTTTTTAAAAAGGATACCTGGTTTATTTTATTACCCAGGTTATTATTAATGGGCAGGTACCCGATTACTTGGATACCTGTTGGCATCTTTGCGCTAAAGCACTTACAGATTACCCACATCTCACCTGTATCTGCATGGGTTCAGGATTTAGCTCAGCAAACACGAGTATGTGAGAAAGCTTGCCAGTAGATTACCTTGGGTCTGTGGTTCTTTCTGGATTTTCCTGGGCTGTTCCTCCACCAAATATGCTGTCAGCCATGTACAGTCTATTATGTGCAGAAAAATGGCATTAAACCCACAGAACACAAAACAAACATCATTTCCTCAGATTATGGATAATGAGCAAGATCACAGATTTGTACATGGTAATATTGCATCTGATTAGCTGAACTTGTTACCACTGTAGAGACTTATTTTTTTATCTGATTCTGATCACACATGGAATATATGTCTACATCATTATGGGCTCTTACAAGTTAAGCAGTGAGTGAAATCCTTGCATACTATTGTAGCTCCTTCTGGAAGCCATATTTCTGATCAAGTTTTGATTAGACTTGAAATAAAAGCTCATATCATCATGCTCTTGAATTGGTTAGATAATGAATAAGATGTGTTCATATTAATGAATTAATCTTGCATCTGATTGGCTGAGATTGTTATTACCCAGGAGGCCATATTTCAGATCCAATTTTGGTAAAACTTGGAATGTGTGCTTCAGTCATCATTGTCAGAGGCGGCACAAGACAATATAATGATATGATGAAAACAGACATTATCACCCCTTCACTTTGCTTGCACTGTCCCTGATCATGATCTTGGACTATTCAGACCTGCCAGCTCTTAAGATTTTGCCATAAGTCTTACGAAAATTACCCTTACAATACAAACTTATGGCATACTAACAAAAACTACGGAAAACTGATCATTGCCAAAAAATCTGGATAATTGGTTCATCTGTGTTTTATTTGGAGCCTGGTTTCATCTTAGAATTAGTGAAATTAGACAGGAAACCAGACTAACTTTACAGCAGCACCCCAGATGCTTTAAACTGTACCTATTTGTTCATGAGAAGCTTCTGCAAGATCAAACTGTTGATTAAAGAATTTTTAAAAATGGCACCCAGAAAGCGATGGATGATTAAGACAAAAGAGAAAATAAGCTTCAAGAAAAGTGGTAATAATCAACACAGAAGAATAAAAAGGAGCATTCAGATTCTTGTGAATAAAAGATGGAAAGGACACAATTACATTTATTGGACATCACATGCCAATTTGAGTATGTCTTGTGGCAGGAGATATGATTGCCGTTGTCATGTGAGATGGGAAAGAATTTCCAAGAATTATGTCAAGTTGAGAGATAGCAACAAGCCATTGAGCTGCATAGGGTTTGGAACTAGAGTTTGTGCAGATGTACTAATGGTAAATAAAGTCTACACGTACTTTACAAACTTTTCAGTTGATCATAATATTTATCGTTGATGTGTCAATCTTTTAGTTACGTTTTCCAGATTTACAAAAGCAGTTATTGGTATTTTGCTACACCTCACTGAAAACTGGTCAATCTTATGGGAAAAAAAATCAGCTGCCTTACTGAGACGGACTCGTCAGGGTTGGCAGGTCTGACTATTTCAGTTAAGTAGAAAGATTGATGCATATGAACGAGTGTATTTAGAATCTGATTGACAGGGATTTTTGTCGGACATTTTGGTGGGGCAAAGATATGGATGATTATCTCTTGTTCATCCATTAGGGGTACCAGATATATAGGGATGACATTTATTTTAGGCATCTTTATTTTTAGCATGGAAATTCATTTGGGTCTATGATATACGACTAAATTCCTTTTCATAGTAGTAATTAACTACACAGTTTGTACCGGTTGTGATGGGAAAATAAGTTTGGGCTTTGCATCATTTTTAATAAATCTTTATTTTCTCTAATAAGACCCCGCTTCTGAACACAGAACAAATAATTTCACTGTGGACTTTTTTTATAATACTATTTTCTCATGCACTCTTACAATGAGCAATATAAAGGACATTTTATATTCATTCCATGTGTTCTAGGTGTTGGGATTGAGATTACAGAAAATGTCAAATTAGGCAACACTGTTTTCAGATCAAAATAACACCTCTTAAGGTGGGACTCTTTTAAAAAATTGGCATTATCGTCACTGGTACCAGTCTGTCAGATTACAGGTGCAGAAGTCCTTGCTGAAAAACATGTGCTAAAACGTTCTTGGACAGGGTTTATATTGTCTCAAATTCATGTTTATATTAAGAATTACTGTATTTTGTAATTAATTGTATTGCCTACTTCAGTGGAAGATATTTCCACTACCTAGTATTATATCAAACAGAGGTATGAAAGTTGGCTGCTGTATTCAGTACACTGTACGAAGTATGTGACTGGTTTAAATCTAAAAGTAATTGTGAGTTGAGTGCATTTAGATTTTATTGTGCCAAGTTTTCTTCTGATCTCTGTTTTGTCTGAACATTTATTGATAAAAGTATACTCCATTCTAACATCATGTTAGAATATGGTCAGACTTACAGAACAAACTGACATCATCTCATGCATGACAACAGATGAGTCTGAATACAGCATTAGGAACAGCTGGTGTTTTTGTATTTTTACGATGTTAAAGTTCAGGAAAATGTAATACACTATTGGTGTAAAACAGAAATGGATAATACACTTTTGACATTACACAGAAATGTACTAATACACCATTGAAATAACACAGACATGTATAATACACAATTGTCATAGCACAGAAAAGTTTAATAAGCTATTGACATAACACAAAAATGTATAATACACTATTGCTGAAAATTATGATACAATATTGACATAACACAGAAATATATAAATACACTATTAACATAAGACTCAACTATTAAAATATTAATTTATTTACAGGGAGTGTGGAAGCCAAGGAAAATTCAAAACCCAGCTTTCTTTGAAGACCTTGAACCATACAAGATGACACCTATTGTAAGTAATGAATGTGCTTGTTGTCTCCCCTGTGGAAGGATAATTATACATTTGTATTACTTTTCCTGCAATGACACCAGCAGTAATAATGTTAACATAATGAGACTTTGTATTGCTTTTCCTGTAGTGACAACAGTGTTGGTAGTGATATTGTAATTAGACATTCGTATTATTTCAGTTACAGCAACATTAACGTCAACATCAAGGTTTTGTGTTAAATGTTTTGCAAGACAGATGGAGGAGGAATAAGTGGGTGCACAGATGTGGGTAAAACACAGAGGGTGGCCTGTCTCTCTAAGGCTGAACAGTAGTTTAAAGGTATTAATGGTATATTTTTGCATATGTGGCATATTTAAATTGCCTGTATGAATCGAAGGAGAGCTGTCTTAATACCTTCAGCATTCACATATCAAAGCATGTGCATATGTACGGCCTTAACGCATTTCATCCATTCTTTACTCTGTCCTCGGCCACTTTTTTTAAAATGGATTTCAGAGGCAAACTTTGTACATGTTTGTACATTAGTCTGGTGGATGGGTTCACACTGTATAGGTGGCCTTTTGATAAGGAGGTAAACAAAGTTTACTGCCACCCCCACCCCCCAGATTTGTGTTTCAGACATGAGGATTTGAGGACAAGAAAATTGTCTCCAGTTTGGACCATGATAACGATAGGTTTGCCAAAGTTTTTGAAAATTTTGTGACAACATAAGGGATGATCTTATACCTTCTTCATGCTGAACTGCTGGTCTTTGCATCCAGCTACAGGTTGTTCATTCTCCTGTTTGGATATTTTCCGGAGGCTTTTGCCCAAATTTAAAAGCCTTGTCAAAGTCCATGGTACTATCAGCAGTATGCTCTGAACACATAAGAGGTCATACTGGATCACAGTAAGAACTGGAGGCAGAGACTCAGGGACCAACAGGACCAGTCCCTTGCAACTCTTAGCCCAGAAGGAAGTGTCCTTAACCTGACCACCCTTCAAGGCCAGTGTTTTATCTATCCATGCATCATGCATCAATTTCCAATTTGACAAACAAAAATCATCGCCAGTGTGTAAATTGATGCACACTAATGTTATGTTTTGCCTATTAACAAAAAACAACGGTTTGGTCTAAAAATTGTCGCCAGTACATAAATTGACGCACCTCAACATTATGTTTTGCTGATTAACATAAAATTAAGGATTGGTCTAACTACTTTAACTACTTTATTGGCTAGATAACAATTCTCCTAAACGGGGAAAACATGTGCACATCAGTTTCTTATGCTAATGTTTTCATAATACATAGGGTTACAACTGAGTGTGGAGCCTGGAGCTGACCTCATGTGACCTGTAACTGTCACATCATTTGCAGCAACAGGATATTAGAACCGTGTAATCACCCCACCCAAGAAAGAGGCAGAAAATAAACGCGTGATTTTAAAGTGATTCTCATGAGAAACTATTATTTATGCGCACTTTTGTCACGCAATGAAGCAACAATTTCCATTTGCCCAGTTGTATGTCTTCCGTTGTTCCAAGATCTGTCAGCATTCAACTGAAAATAGCGTTCAAGGCAAAAATATTAAAATAGATCCGAAACAAACAAAATTATCTTTTGGACTGCATTTATGACCGATGATGATAATAGCATTGTTATTGAACCAGTGAAGCCTTCATCATCCAAAGATGAAGTAATGGTTACTCGTAAGATAAAACGTAATTTGTGCAGCATCGGTTGAAAACACCGTGGCTATGTTTTCAAAAAGAAGTTATGTCAAGTGAAGAATGTGATGGTGAAGATGCCTTTATGTTTTGCCATAAATGTAGAGGCTAAAAATAACCTCATGACAAAAGTGCAAAAAACAATAACTTTCAGAACAGAACACTGGCAAGGCATGCTTGGTAACCATAACACAAGCTGCTGATTGACGGTTGACAACACCAGGCAGATTTGAATGCAGTTTTACAAATAAGACATAGCAGTGAAAGTGCTACTTAAGTATATACATTGGCTGAGTGTAGAAGACATCCATTTTTTAAAATCCAAATCTCTTATTTAATACACGATTTAATGGCTGCAGAAACTGATGCATTTTGAAGAATTCTGCCAATCAGTTTGACTTGGCTACTATCTGTTCAGAGTTACTGGAGAGCCAGTCAAACAATGAGGATAGTCTTATATGTGACCTGCAAAGTTCGTCATTTGTGACAGCAATGGCAGATGAAAGCATTGACATAGCCAGAGGGGCCCCGAGTGACCAAGTGGTCTAAAGCGCTTTCTGTTATGGATCACTTTTATCTCACCTCTATCTGCATGGGTTCAAGTCTCGGATTCGGCTAATGTGGGTATGTGAGAAAGCTTGCCAGTAGCTGCTCGTGGGTCGGTGGTTCTTTCAGGGGTTTTCTTGGTTTCTTCCTCCACCATTCATACTGGCCACCATGAATAGCCTATCGTGTGCTGAAATGTGGCATTAAACCCTACAACAACAACAACAATGCCAACAATAAACGTCTTGTTATATATGCTCAGATTATTTCTGATGACATGAAGCCATCAAGAAGATTTTTAACAAATATAGAATGTTCAGATTCTTCTGGCAAGGGAATTATCTTAATGGCTTTAGTCACATTATATAAATAATGTTTTTGTTGTTTATTTAAACAATATAATTTTTTTTTAACTACTGAAAACTGATCATTGGCTTAAATAAGACTCATAGGTTTGGATTTTGACTCACTGTTTTTTGCCTTGATGAGTCAAATGACTTACATGCTTCCATTTTTCCTGGACTAGGAGGTTTACCCGTTTTGAACCCTGCCTATTTTCCTTGTCTCCACTTCCAGAACTTGAACCATGGTGATGGGAGTAGTTGCCACCCACCTAAGAGCTCTGTTGATCCACATCGACTAGTATTTTGATGACTGGTTGATGCACAATGGCCTTAAATAAAGAGTCCCTCTTGCAAGATCCATCTTGCTGGTGGACCAGTGACCTGGATAGGACATGACAATTTAAAGCTAATCATATGGCAGAAAACATTATCTGTTCTTAAAATTTGAATTATTGATAGTGTCATTAGTCCATTTTCTTGTATATTCCTTGCAATTTAATATCCAAACTATCACCCCAGTACTGACAGTAGATGCTGAGAAAATTCCCCATTGCTGAGAAAATGCCCCATTGCCATCATCAATAATTGCAATTCACTTGTTTCTGATGGCTTCTAAACGTAGAGTAATTGCTGATGATCAGACATTATCATCAACGACAAGGACAGCTAATTTTTGTTTCATTCTTTAAGATTTGTTCTCTTAAAGCTGTGTCCGGAACACAAGGTAATCTTGATCACTGAGTAGCTTGTCTCATGCCCCTTGAGGTAAAATCAAGTGTCCTAATGACTTAGTGGACATTTCTAATTGTCAGGACACCAAGTATGAGCTAGCAAATTATACAGATGGCGTTTTTTGTGCTTGTTTTCAAATGTGTTGGTGATGTTTTCAGTTTTACAGGTCTAAAAGACACAAGAGCATAGTATGGATAAAACAGAGTTGGTTTTTTCTGTTCTTTAATCATACGCTAATGTGGGTAAATTTGCAATAACAAAAAATTTATAATTTTAAAATTTTCATTCACAAATTACAATTTGTGTTCCCAGGTACTTTGAGCCCTTGTATCTGCACAGTGATATCTCCATAAAACAAAGAATAAGAAAATGTAAATGTTGATTATCAGAATAACTGCAAGAGATAGAGAATTCAACAATTTTTATGTAAAGAAAATAGTTTTCTTCATTTCATTGTGTAATGTTTTGCTTTATAATTGAATTTCAGGATGCAATTGGGCTGGAACTTTGGTCCATGAGTGATGGAATCATATTTGACAATTTCCTTGTGACAGATGACCGCCACGTAATGAACAGCTGGACGGCACAGACCTGGGAGATTAAGACTGACCAAGAGAAAGCCAGTGCTTCTGGGGTGTGTTTCAACCATCATTGTTCAGACAAAAGCTGTGTTTCTTAATTAGCAAGAAATGGATGGAGAGCACTTTTGTGCTGGCATCAGCATCAATATCAATGTTGAGATTTTTATGTTCAGGTTTATGCATCAGACATGATTTTTCTCCATTTTTAAGTGGAATTCCACTTTTTTTTCCTGACTTGAATCAGATTTTTCTTGATAAAGTCGGGGGTTTTTTTTATATCATCTCCGATCCGGTTTTTAAAAAATGGTCTGTCTGCTCCCATTCTGCAACAACCCTTGCAAATTATTAGTTCCATATATTACATAGCACACGACTCTTGTAAAGAGTATTCTGATTGGTCAAAGGTTTAAATTTATCCAATGAATCTTTGTGTAATGGAAACTAATGACAAAACATGGCGTCCCAAGGACCAAGACACAAAAAGTTTAGATAAAAGTTTTAAAAATGTATGGAAATGGGAATGGCTGGAGCGAAAAGTTGACAGAAATTTAGTAGTTCAGTTTTTAAGAAAACTGAAAGCTAGAGGACTTTCATTTTGTGACCTCTGCAAGAAAGATTTGAATTATGGTAATCGCGGTTGGAATAGTTTGGAACAGCAATTACAAAAGCCTGCATTAGAAAAAAAATTGAAGCTCAGAAGGCATCTGGAAAAAGTGCAGTTAATTACTATAAGAAGAAAGATTTCTGCATGAGAGAACAGATGTAGCCCTCTGTCAGAATATGCGCACTGCATGTCACCAAGCACCAGCTTGAAGAGAAAAAGGCTCTCATTGAGAATGAAAAGAAATGATCGCACATTGAGCAAAAACGTCGGTGGTGACAAAAAGGAATGCTAAAGAAATCTTTGATAAAGCTGCAAAAAGAGCTTGACTGGCATATCAACAGGTTGTGTCCATTGGAGAAAAAGACAATTGAATATATGGGATTATTTGTATATAGTTGATGTACTTAGGTGTTTATTTTACAGATTTGTTAAGAAATTAGAGAAGTAATATATATTTGCTGCAAAAATTGAGAAATTATTATGACTTAATTACGATGTGAACACTGGCATGCACATGAAATAACTTCAGCATCAATAGTATTGGAGAACAAATTCATGTGACTATAAATATTGTGAAATTATTGAACTCAAGTTGAATATTTTTGGTAAGTTTATTAGTTTTTCAAATTATTGTTCTTTACCAACATAGGTTGCACCAGAAGCAGTTTTTTATAGTGTAAAATGCATTTTTCGCCGGCACTAACCCTTGAGACCCATTTGGGGGAAAACCCTCAAACCCCCCCTTTCAAATTTTCAGCTTTTTTTTGTTGTGGATTACCAAAATCATGTCTGATGCATTAGCATATATCATAAGATTTAACAAAGCAGGCAAGATATAGTGGGATGTTTTTCCTGTCCCGTTTTCCAGCCTGTGCTTGGAAACTAAGAAAAACATAAACAACTCAAACATCCGACCATCATGCATCATAAGAATTCTAGGATCTGCCTTTTTATGCCTTTGTCGTTTAAATGTTGCAGTGATTGAGAATAATTTAAGGTAGGAAATCTTGAGTCAGATGGCATCTGGAGTAACATGAATGTGTTGCCATAAGTTTCGTATCTTCTGCTCGCAAAGCTCTGATAATATAGGTCTAGTGTAATGGATGCCTTTATACGAAGTTGCATTCTGCAGAACTTGTGTTGTAATTTTGCTGAAATACATTGTCAAGCCTGTCATATCAGAAGTTTGATATATTGGTCACTTTGGTACTTGTTTGCATGTCTGGTCAACCATCGCTGTCTACATTCTAGATTAAGGGCAGTATTAAAGTATTTTTAGATTAAACTCCATGTTAGATTTTATTTTCAAGCTAAAGAAAAGGCAAACTGAACAAAAAGGAATCTCTTGTATTAATTACTGACTCTTGCAGGAATCATGTCAGCTGGATTGATAACCAAGAACAAAACGAACTCACTGATTTCTCTTTGTTTCTTCAGCCATAATCATTTAATCACTTTCGGAGAAGTTCCTTGTATTTGGCTGGCAACAAATTTTGGAAAGACATGGCAGTATTATTGATGACCAGTGTGGCATACATTTTTTGTCCTTTTTTTTATTATACACAACTATTTCACATCACTGGTTGATAAATTTTAAAGTTTATACATGGATGTATTCAACATGGTCCAAGAAGACCAGAAATTATTTATTGGTCAAAAGATCAAACTTCAAGGATTCCTTGAACAGGGAATTACATTCATCATTAACAAGGCCACAGATTTTAATTAAATTCTAGGCAAACATTCATTTTCATAGAAGTATCATTATAATGTGACTTTTTGTTTTCTTTACTCCTCACTTGATTGCAGAACGCCATAGTTAAGGCTGTTACAGATGCAACTAAGGACCGTCCATGGCTGTGGGCAGTTTTTCTGGTGGTCATCATCCTGCCCATAGTCCTAATTGTAGCTTACTGTTGTGTGTCCAAAACTGAGGTAAAAGCTGGTCACACGTATAGTCACAATATCAGTGTTCATGCTGAGATAAAAGGAGGCACTCTTGTCGTTATCACGACTCAACAACCGGTCTTATTTTCAGAATCTGTGAAGGAAAGAAGAAAATAAAATTATTTAATTAGTAATTATTTCCTGCAGATTTAATGGAAACATTTTTGGTGGAGCATCTTTTTTTTATAAAAAAAAAGAACATTTTAAGTAAAATGTTTTTGATCTGAGAGTAGTAGCTATTGTGATAATTCCAGGTTCTAGAATAATTAGATAAATGTCTTTAGGAAATGTCTGAATACTAAAAGTTTGATTGGTGATAACGATGTGGGTGTTTCTTTAACAGTAAACTCAGATTTGTTTTCAGTCTTTGCATGGAATCTTCAGCATTTTTATCTGAATTCTGGTGTACATCAGTTACATTACATAATTGTGGTAATTCTTTTAAAGTTTTGAATTACATTGAGGATAGATTATGGGAAAATAGATCCTTGGGAATTTTTCAAAAGCTACACACACTGGTCTTATAATTGTTAGCATGTACCAGTTACGTGTGATTACAGTTAACCTTTATGACAGTGTGTTACATTAAACATTTTATTATTGCTGCTGATTAGTTATTTAATGCTTTTAAAAAACAGATGAACATGCTGAAGACAGCTTTGTCGGACTGAATTACTGTTGTTTGAATAGTGGTGAGGAAGATGCATCAAAAGACACATTACACAAGAATAGGGTTGGTCTTTGGAAGTTGAAATTTTAGTAAAACACAGTGATATGTAATAAAGATCAACATGTCATTTTCATGTGACTGCATTTGCAAAACTTTGTTACAAGAGCAAAAAATGTAAAGGAATAGCAAGCTGTAATCTCAAATGATGCACCTTTCTCAGGAGTAGTAACCTCAGGTGGTGTTGTCTTTGTAGTAATAATGTTGCAAAGCATGCGTTATTTTGTAGAAAGGGATATGGCAAACCCTAATGAAGGCTGCAGAGGAACGTCCCTGGCTCTGGGCCATCTATGTTGTTGTACTCCTCCTCCCCGTCCTTCTCCTGTCAATATGTTTGTGTCCAAGGTCTGGACCAATCAAGGTAATACCTTCGCAACAGCTTTACTTGTACACGCATTTACATTTTTTATCTTGGATTTATGTCAATATTATCAGCATATTTTTATATATATATAAAAAATGAACCAAATTTTTATATCAGGATATAACAAAGGCTTCAGAATAGGGGTGAAATCTTTCTACTTTATTAACACACCTTCAGCATACTGGAAGTCTGCTTCAGGGTTCAGAATGAAAAGTTGGCCAGCCCGAGGCAAATTAATTTACAAAAGGACCTGTAAATTTCAGTCTTAACGGTCGTCTGTTTGGCTCTAAAACTAAAGAAAGTTGGTAGTTATTCCTATGTAATGATGATGTGAGTGTGAACATTTTGAATTTTTTAGAAAGTTTCCATAATGCAGCTGAATATTTTGTTAGATCACCTGTTTAAGAAGCTAGATACGTGTATTGTAATGAGGTGATCTTGCATCAGAGAGGCTGAGCTTGGTCCATACTGGAGGCTGTTTCTGACTTACTCGATCAAACTTTGTAAATGGGCTTAAATCACCAAGATCTTTGAAAACACTTACTGTTATGAGCAACATTAATGAGGGTCTTCAGCTGAGCTTGTCAACACTTAGAACAATGTTTCTGACTCAGTTTTAATCAGTCTTGGTGAATAGGCTAATTGATACAAGATGTTGCATTAGTTTTATTATAAGCAAAACCATTGAATCTTAATGAGATGATCTTAGATTAACTGAGGGGGTATCTTTTCTGCTATGGACACTGTAGTTTTGGATTTTACTCAGACTTCACAGAGGAAAAGAGATCTACGTTGATCATAGATGAAATCCAGATTTTAATTTGGTGATGGTCTGCATTTGATTAGCTAAGCTTATCAGCTGTATTTCTGATCCAGTTTGGATTGACTTTTGAAATAGTTTCAAGATGTTTGATGAATTTGGTTGTGAGCAAGATTCACTCATTATGAGATAATCTTGTATCTGATTGGCTGAGATTCAAAAATGTGGATGAGATAATCTTGTACCTGATTGGCTGAGATTCAGAAATGTGGATGAGATAAAGGCTGAGGTTCAGAAATGGGAATGAGGAAGTCTTGAATTTGATTGGCTGAGATTCACACGTGGATGAGGTAATTTTGTATCTGATTGGCCGAGATTAACACGTGGATGAGGTAATCTTGTATCTCTTTGAGATAAACATGTGGATGAGGTAATCTTGTATCTGATTGGATGAGATTTACATGTGGACTAGGTAATCTTGTAACTGATTGCCTGAGATTCACACATTGATTAGGTAATCTTTTATCTGATTGGCTGAGATGCATACATGGATGAGGTAAACATGTATTTGATTGGCTGAGTTTGCTACCATTTAGAAAACTGAATTTTGCTCCAATTCAGTAAATAAGCTTGTTTGATCATGGTGCTTGACGAAATAAGTACAATCTGTTCTGTAGTAAATTATGTACAATGAACATTTCTTGGGATGCCACATTTTGATGTAATACTTAGTCAACAAAAAAATAGTTAAATCCTCCTGAAAGTATGTTTAATCAGATAAAGAACAAAAGACTATAACTATTGCTAATTAAGCTAATTATGTATATACACTAATTACAGTAAAGCTCACACATTAACAAGTTTTGGACAAAACTTTTGAATCAGCATCATGCCTATGAAGTGTCTGGGTATACAGAAACAATTGCCATTTAAAATAATCCTGAAACTGTTGAATTAAACAAGTCCAGCTTTCTCAAAGTGACTGAAAACTAAGGTCCAGTGATTGGCACATTTTTGCACAAGCCACAATTAATGAATGAATCGTCTTGATTGATGATTTGTTACATGTACTCATCCACTAATTCATGGCTTGTTTAGCATACCAGTTGTGGAAGTGTGATTTTAAATCTCCTTGGTAGTAGTCTTTGTAAGGTCTAGTGGATGATGTTGGTCCATATATGAGGCATGTACAAATAAAAGTAATTATTTAGTTTAGCTTACATCTTTGCACTTTGATCGGCTCCAGAAAAAAACAGATATTGCCACTTCCTGCTGATTGCATTGAGGAAGAGGCAGCTGGCTGCTTTTTTGGTTCACATGTGGAATTATGATATAATCCAAAACAAAGATGCTCGGAGTTGAGTTGTACCACTTTAGGTAACTGAGTTAATGTTACGGTTGGAAAAAGTACTGATGGTGCAAATTTTCAGACAGTAAGTAAGGAATCATACACATGCTTTAATAACTGATTGACTTACTGTTGTCGGCTGCATCATCAGTCATTGATGTTGAGCACTCAGATGAAAATACTGTGTTTGTGCTTGATGTTATTTGATTTGTGCTCCCTCGGGTGGTATTTTTGTTTTAACAACTAGAGTGGCTGCAGTTTGCCTGCATATTTTTATATTTATAGAGTTTAGTCCACAAATTTAAATACCTACCAATATAGCTACTTGGACAAGATTTTAAGTAATCAATAAATTTTCAATTTTCCACAAAAATTAAGATTCATAAAAATTGGGTTGTGATCTTGCATTACTAGGTAACCAAGTATAGTGCAACTTTCCAATTGTTTAAGAAGATAAACTAAAGAATTGAAAAGCATCAGTTACATTGTTGTACAACAGGTAACAGATGGCATAGTGAAAACCTACGAGGACTAGTAGATTTTAGTTTACCAAAATTAATCATTAAATTCAAGCCCTATCTATCATGCTCCGATTGAATCTCACTGGTTCTCATTTAAATCATTTGTAATATAAAATATTTTCGCTTTTTGTTCCATGTAACTTTCACAGTGCCCATCTTAAACAGGCTTTGAGGTATAACAAGTTAATTTCAGTTGTTATAGGACAGCAAACAGCTGTCACCTCTCCTGAAATCACGTTGTCGTCATGGCTATAGCATACAATAAAAGTTTTGAATAAGAATTGCTTTTTGTGCCCCTTATGCAGCTGTCCAACCATAATGTCTTCATGTCTCCCTGTCTGCCTCCAGTCCATTTGAGCAGGATAGAATACCAGCTATTAAACACACAAAGCCATTTTGCACACTTTACTGTAGTTATAAGCATATAACCTGATAAAATTTCCAAAACATTGGGGTGTGGGGTGGGGGTGGGGGTAACAATATGCTGCTCATGGTACTTAAATTTGTAACACATTGTAACTATGAAATTATGAGACATTTATAAAAACATTTGAGGGCCTGAGTAAGAGAAACCGTTAGACTTTTGTAAATGAAATCTTTTTTTAAAAATGTGGTTAGCATGTTGGATGTGGGTTCAAATTATTTGATTGGGTCAGCCTGATTTGGCTGTTGTGGTGTTTCCTTGAGCAAGACTCTTTACTCTATTTGTCTCAGCACTAAATAACCTACTTGTATTGCTTTGCCGAAAAAAACACCAAACCAAAACCAACTTATTTTTTGTACACATGATTAAATGTTTTTGGACCTGTACATTTTTGGGTGTGCAATGGGGGCTTGCATGTTTTGCAAAGAGTTCCAGCTCCTTTCTTTTCCTTTTTATGTAGCATTTTATTTTACAAGAAAAGTACACGTTGAAAACATGGTATACAAGTTATGTCTGTAATTTTACTCCTCGAAACATTCCAGTAAAAAAGGCTGTAAAATATACAAAGACAGTAAATACAACACTTTAAAGAATCCTTTTAAACTTTGTCCCATAACAGCCATATTATGCTTAAACTTAAAAATATTACTTTAGGGTTGTTTCCATTTAAACATACATGATACCTAGGGAAGGCAGTAGAGTTTTTTAAAATATATGTTAGGGTACTTTGATTTCAGATAGTTCATATTAAAATGATAAGAAAATTCTAAAATTATATCTATGGGTGAGTACCCCAAATTAAATTTGCCTTTCCTGGGTCCCATGTATATTTTACCTTAACAGATGGATATACTGGCACTCTTTCAGCAATACAAATTACCAGATCATTTATGGCACTCTTTCAGCAATACAAATTACCAAATCATTTATGGCACTCTTTCAGCAATACAAATTACAAGATCATTTATGGCACTCTTTTAGATCATAGTCACTTGAATCAAAAGCATATACTTGATCCATTCATGCATATCAAACTAAATACATCATGCAATTCAAACTAAATACATCATGCATTTCAAGCTAAAAAATACATCATGCATTTCAAACTAAAAAATACATCATGCATTTCAAACTAAACACATCATGCATTTCAAACTAAATACATGTAATTTCTTAGTAACCATTGGTACTTGTACTAAATGTGATGCAAGATCTGTAAATTTGTTTTTATAAAATCTTAAATTTTGGACAACCCCATTCTCAGTGTTTGCAATACCATTTTGTTCATGAACAGTTCTGTTACCTAAAATGTGCATGACTTGGTTAAAAATATCATGTGTATTAATCTTGTACAGTAGATAGAGAATAATGGCAGACCATAGTTGTATTGTATCCAGTGTGCATGCCTCTTTCTTTTGTTGATGTCATGCATATTTTGTTTTGTTTAATTTAAATTTTAGTTTCAATTGTAAAGGTTCCTGTATGATTTAAATAACATTTTTTATGTAAGCGTAAATCAGACTCATTCGATATGTGTACTAAAGAAGCCTACGGATAAAAATTTTTAACGGTGTTAAATGAAAATCTGTTGATCCGTTTTTCTCCAAATATTTTACAGTAAATGTATGCTCATTAGACTTCTTTGTTAATTTTAATTGTTATTAAAAGTTCTTGTTAATTGTGGATCCTTAAGTTTCACAAGTAGGAAAGAAAAGTTATGCTAGTATTGTTTGATAAATTTTATATTTGAAATATCACACACATTGTGTCATGTCACTAAAGGCCTTAATAGCCTTACATTAAAGACACCCAAGTGTTGATTAAGTCGTACAACCGCATTTGTATGCCTTGCATTGAATGTAGAATAGGCATGAATTGTTTCACTTGTCAGTCCATCCATCCATCCATCTAATGCATCTTAATCAAGTTTTATGTTTAGGTCAGTTAGTTCCAGACTCAAAATTTTGTATGTAGATACATCTTGGCGAGTACACCAGAAGTAGGTCATTGTGGTAAAAATATCACACTTTAGTAACTTAGCTGAGAATAGTTGTTATGTCAGTTTCTCTGGCACTGCTAGTACCAGTCTCCACTTTTTATGTATCTTGATGAGAACAACAGTATATCTAACCAAAGTAGACTATATGAACCAAAATGCATTCTTCATTAAGTTAACTTATGCAGTTAGGTCAGTTTTTTGGTTTTGGTTGGCTACAGAGGCATGCAATTTTCTGCATTAATTTGTATTAGTAGATACAGTGGCAGCTTCTGGAATTAGGTCACTGCAGCATTATTAGCTTACTCTTCAAGTAACTTTATGTGAATACATCTGGACGAGTACCATGCCATGCCACCAAAAGTAGGCCATGCTAATCAATGTTGTACACTTTAGTGACTTAATTTAAGTTTGGATTAAAGTTATTTCATGTGCACATTTGGTACATGGTTATACAAAAGGGAGGGGGGGAGCAGTTTATGGAACCAAATACAAGCTTATAGTTTCAGGTGACAAGTAGAATAAAACATTTCTCCTTATGTTATGAAATTTATTTAAACTACTTGAATGATTTCAACATTTTTCTTGCCAAGGCTTTCAAAGAACAAAATAAATTATTTCAGAAATGTGACAAGAAATGGACATTTCTCTGATATTTTTTTTACAATCTGCAGGAGGAGGACCTGAAGGCTCACCATAAGAAGACTGACGAAGACACGCCAGAGGACAAAGTGCCAGATGAGAAGGAGGAGGAGGACCTTAGAGAAGAGCATGTTGCTAAAGTGGAGCCAAATGTTGGTCCAGGGGGAGACAACTCCAGTAAAACAAAGAAATCCAAGGCAGCATTAGAAGCTGAGGTAAATTGAAGCTGTCATCAATTTACTTTTTGTCATGGAGGGATTTCAGTCCCATGACAGTGTATTTATGATCTTGCTGAAATTGATCATAAAATCTACTAGCCTTTGTGGTCCATTTTATGTAAAGGGGGCAATAAAATTTAGGTAACTGGTTAGACTGGATATTGGTCTCCCATTGACATTGTTCCACTGATGGTAATGCTTTAAACAAAAGTTGAAATTTGTTTAAAAAAAGAGATCACCTCAGTAATTCCTCCAGTAATACTTCAAATGTTAATTTAAAATCCCCCATGACAAAAAAAGTAAATTTTTATAAATATTAGAAAGATTGTTTCAAGCAATATGTTTACAGTGGTAAAAACAAAAAGACCAAAGAATTGAAATACCTCAGTAATCTGTTTTGGTATCATGTAAATTAGTATCATGTCCACCCTCCAATCCTTCATTATTCTCAATACTTCAAGTACATTAACTGTATGGTGATTACTTTATTAAAGAGGAAAGACAATGTTCAGCTGTACTGGTGTATTAGTCATCTTATTTTCAGTGAATTTACACCTTAAATTCATGTAGTCATATATTTATTGTACGTGGTATTATAGATTTCATGGAATATTAAGATAGAGAATTTCTACAATTTTAGCTTGATTTTTTACATTTGCTGAAATACACTTGTGCAAAGCCCGTCCAAATTTTGGAAAGCTGCGTTTCTCTACTGAGTTGCCAGAAGCTTGGACTGTAACAGTCTTCTTGATTTGCCCATGAATCTTAAAGTTTGAATTGATGAACATTAAGGAATAATAACTTGAATCAATATAGACCCAGTTTTTTATATTGGAAGATATCTTTCTTACACAAAACCTATTAAATGTACATTCATCAAACTATAAAATACGTGCTTTTTCTAATTTTTGTCCCTCATATATTATTAACAATGACAACACAGATAATTATAGTCATGTAACTAATAAAAGTCACATTTTATGCATGAATGTTTTTCTAGCTTTCAGAAAGTTTGCTAAAGTGAATTACAATTAATGGCCAAAGAAAAAAAGAACACTGCCACATATATTGGCATAAACACTGGTACATGTCAACATGAACACTGGTACATGTCAACATGAACTTTGGTACATGTCAACATAAACACTGGTACATGTCAACACAAACACTGGTACATGTCAACATAAACTACTATACTGCCTTTTTTTAAAAAAACTTTTGCTAAACATACTGGTCTAAATGGGATGAGTTATTGTTGGAATCAGTTGATTCAAACACACGTGCACAAACACACATATTCATACATGTATGGAAGGAGGGAGGGATTAATAACAAGATAAGGTGGGTAGATAGATGGAGGAGTGGATGGAAGTAAATAAAGGACCCAGAGACAGGCAGACAGACTAATCGTTATGCACTAGAGTTGAGTTATTAACATTGAACATGCTGGCTTTCCACAGGAGAGCATGGAAGGAGGGACAGATGAGGAGGATGAGGAAGAGAAGGTAGAAGAGGTTCCAGTTCAGGAGGAAAAGGAAGAAGAGGTAGAGGAATCACCAAAGGCCTCCCCAGAGTCTTCACCAAGGTAAGTAATAGAGAGTTTACTTTGTAAATTTGGAATGTATGTTGAAATACCTTGTTCAGAACTTGTAAAATGACCCAAGACCAAGCTTAAATGTGCAAGATAAATAAAAGAATGGTGTGCTTTCATCACTTTTGAAATTTACAAACATACTAAGGTTTTAGTTCTAAAAAAGTTCTGAATTTAAGATATTTAATGGTTTCCAGGTTCTTTTCATTGTAGTGGTTGTAGTAATAGCAAAACCTGAAGTATTGGACAATAAGTTAGTTGTATTAGTAATTTTTCTTTGGCTATTTTAATCAAGATATGTGTATTGTGAAATCAGAATTTTTCTATGGATACCAATTTTGAGGTTCTGTGAAAACCATATGACTCCTTCACCAATCCATGAATTCAAGTTCACAAAACCACCCAAAAATTATGTTCACAGAAATATAGGAATTAACAGTATGTAGTTAAAATCAGAGTTGTTTACTGCTACAACTTCACCTTAGTTTCTCCTGAATAATTCACAAAGGTATGGTCTGGTATCAGTTAATGGTATGAGTAGAGTGGTATTCTGCCTGTGATAACCAAAAACATGAGGGATGGTTCAGATCCTGTGTTTGGATCAGTCCAGGTTGGCTGTTGAGTTGTATTTTTGGGCAAGGCTCTTGATTCCAATCTCCACTACACTACTCTTGACTCCAATCTCCACTACACTACACTTGACTCCAATCTCCACTACACTACACTTGACTCTGATCTCCGCTACACTACATAACCAAGTTTTGTTGCTGTGCCATTTAAAAAAAACACCAACAAAAAACAGGACTGTTAACCCTAGAAACATGAAATTTGGTGAAAGGGTACATCACCCTCATCACAAAATGTTGGTCACTATGACCCATATTTCCAGCTTCACTGACTGTTTAAATATGGTCTTTTAAGTTTATTTCTCTTGCTCTTTCATGCAAGAATCATTAAACTTGATTGTATAAATCTCTTTTAGTACCATACCCTTACAGCCAAAGAAAACTGTTGACCTACATTTCCTATTTAATCGGGTTAATTGGTGACAGTGATGTCTAGCACTGGGGAATCATGCCACAAACATGTAGCATTATGTCCCACCGAGTCACATTATCCTGACACCAGGCCTAACATTAACCTCTTAATACTGAGTGCCAAGCGAGGCAGCTACTAATACCATTTTTATGACTTTGGTATGACTCAGCCGGAGTTTGAACCCATGATCTCTCAGGCATTCAGTATCACTGCTCTGATGCCACATAAAGAAAGTTTAATTCAACCTGTATAATGTTGGTGAGAATCTTATATTTACTGCATAATATTTCTGTGAATGATATTATGAAAACTGCAGTTTCTGTCATCCATGTATATAGCCTATTCTCTTGCATCTAGTCAGGTTTGTTTCTTCATTTCCACAAGAAAATGAGGTAATGATTCCAAATATTACAGGAAGAAAATGCTTGTAATATTTATTGTTTACTTTTGTTTCAGAAAATCACCAAGACGAAGAAAGCCTAGGAAAGATTGAAATGGGTTGATTGTATTAAGACATTATGTAGCACAAGATAAATACCATATACAAGTCAAGTCCAACTGCAAGCTGCACTGGTCCACATCTGCTGGCTAATCTTGATTTATTAGAAGTAATCATTAGAACAAATAACAGCCCATGATCTTCCAGCACATTAACAAATGGAAGATTAGCATCTATGTTTGTAGTTGGACTCGTCTTGTACATGAGTTTATATGGTACTTGTGACTGGATATGTTATTAAATAAAAAGAGAAAAGAGAAAATGTGCATAAATTATAGTTTAGGGAAGATAGAAAGTGATAGAAATGTGTGTTGATATAAATCAGTTTTAAGAATAATAATGCAGAATAAGTACAAGGATTTATCACCTGACTTAAGTACGGATAAATCCCTCAAAATCCGACTTAACATTCCCACAAGATTCATTGTTGTTATGTAAGCTCATTGATGGAATTAATTCCATAATTAATTCTCCAGTATTTTTTGAGCACTTTTTTTTTAGGAAAAAGAGTGTTGGCAGTAATTGGGAATGTTAGTTATTGGATTTTATTTTGCTTTGTTTTTTTGTTTTTTTTTGCTTTGTTTTTTTTTTAAGGCATAATCTATGGAAATAAAACACACCATGAAAATATTAAAACATGAAAAACTTAAAAACAAGGAGCATTTCAGTCATCTGAAGGAAGAAAAAGAAAAAAAAATTAAAATTAGAGTGAATCTGCAATACAGTATTTCCATTAACCTTATTTTTTTGTATGGAATACAGGCGTCTGTATCGGGTATGTTATTTATTGAGAAGTACATGTATGTAGCTTCATATGAAATTCCAGCCATCATGTGATTGGATAGATTTAGATGTATATTATTTTTCTTCTGTGTGAAACTTTTTATGAAGGTGTTTGTAAGTTAGTTTTAATGTTTTGCTCTAAAAACTGAAAGATGTGATTTACCAGGGCATGTTAAAATTGATGCACTTGCAAAGAGAATCAGTCAGAAGTCAGAATAAAGTATACTAAAAGGGATCAGTCTATATATCCATGTTAATAGTTTTCTACTTTTTAGTATGTGGGTATGTATTGTTTAATCTATGTATTTTAGCATGTTGCTACTGAACACAGTAAGATTGTGGTGTTTAGTTTTGTCACCAGTACTCTTTCAAGAAATATATGTACCAATGATAACTGCCTGGGAGGGTGTACAGAGAACATTAAATTTGACAAATTAAATTGAAAATACACAAAGTAAAACATTATACACAGTTCTTTGCCATAAATTAAAATACATCCCACTCCTTAAGCTCTTCACAGCTAGATTGCATTGTTGGCTTGAAAGCTTGACCTATAATATTTACATGTCCTTATTAACAAATGTCATCTGCTACAAAATTTGTTTACATTTGTCATTTAAATAAGCATTTTCTAACCTAAAAAACAAATGTGCTGTGGCTACTAAAATATTTACTTGAAATATGCATTCTCAAATTTAAACACAAAAAATTCAGAATGAAACAAAAAGTGTCTTTCAGTTCCCTTTTTAGAGTAAGGTTTTGCCTTTTGGAGAGGTATAAAATTACGACATAATTTGCTTTTGAATCTTTCAACTTTTCTTTAAAAAAAACAACTGTTGTTCCGCACAATTCACAGCATTATCTTGTTTTAAGCAAGAAGTTTATTGTATATGAATTGGATAAAAACAATGAATGTAGCCCTAAGATTTTTTTGTACAATTCAGGCTGATTGGTCTTCAAAAATTCAAAATATTTTCCGTAAAAGCATGTATATAAAGGCAATTTGTGTAACAGATGATAGACATGAATAAAAGGAACTCTGTAACTTGGTTGTTTTGCAGTGGATATGTATATGAAATTGACTGTATTAAAGATATATCTGTATTGTTTGTTTGTTGCAATTTTTTACTGTAAGTCATTATAGAATGACTCATCCCACATCAGTATGCAGTAGGTACTGTAGTGATTTCTGTGTAAACATTTGACTGACACAGGTTCTTCGTATAAGGTCACTAGAAAACTTGTCATGAATGCAGTACCTAGACAGTGACGTGTTGTAAAACTTGTCATGAATGCAATACCTAGACAGTGACGTGTTGGAAAACTTGTCATGAATGCAGTACCTCGAAAGTGACTTGTGACCAAAACTTTGTCATGAATGCAGTACCTTGACGGTGATTGATGCTGGAAAATTGTCTTTTAAATGACTAATTATTGTTTGTTATGGAAATATAAATCCTGTTTCTGTATCTATAATGAGGATTGTATGCATCATGTATATTGGTATGTGTTTGTATACATTAAGTCAGCTAGTGTTGTCACTTTGATTCATCTGTCAATAAATGTGTACTCTTGTAATTGAAATATTACAACATTGTTATGTTTGTGTGTAGAAGATGTGTACTGCATACATGTGTGCATATTTTTTTCAGCTTGGACCAATTTCAATCCCTCCATGTCTGGCATAGTGTTCATTCTGTTTTACCAAATTTAAATATCTATTACTAATAATAGTAGCAAACTGTATGGTGTCAATAAAATTGGTTAAAGATTTTATAGTCTGCTGAGTTTATCAAGGGAGGCAATTCATTTAGGGTAATCGATTGAGCACTAGTAGTTTCCCTTGGGCATTCTAATCCCAGCTAGTCATTCTTGAAACGATAGATAATTCCTTTAAAAGGAAATCACCACATAATTTGTGTCAATATCTTAAACATTATTTAATAAAAATGATTCAGATGTTGACAAAAATTATCTTGTGACATAAAAGTAAAATTTGCAGTAATGTTATAAAGATTACTGAAAGCAGTATGTTTACAATAGCAAAAAGAAATAGCAATATTAGTATCACTTCTGAATATTTTAATTTCATTGTACAATGATGCATTTATATGAAAAATATTGTAAACTTTTGTCTATTTCTTAACTTTTATTTACTCCAGAATTTTCCCTTTGTTAGTAAAGGATTCACAAGTCAGTCATGTTATTTTTCTTATATTTTATATTTTAATACAAAATCTGTTTTCCTATAAAATGAGTTTCAGCTTTTATTTACTACCTAAAATGCATATGTATCAATAAGTTGTTTGGGATTATAATGGCTGCTTGTACAAGGTATTGAAGACAATTTTAAATAGTCTTGGATGTTTAAAAAAATAATAGCAGTTTTTATGTGTACAAACATTTCCTGTTACCTTTACTGTTACTATCAATACATCTAACTTGAGAATGTTATTTATAAACGTTTTGAAATGAGTTTAAACTATTAAGTTGTTCTCGTTCATTTGTACTTGCCTTTATTTGGAATATTGTGATTTTATGTGATTCATTGTTTGTTTATAAGTTGAATTAGTAACTTGACTGATAATTTTAGAAGAATTCATTAAAAATATGTTTGGATGTGTTTGGCTAACTTTCATTCTATCATTTAAGTTTACAGGATTGATATTAGCTTGACAATGAGTGTTAAACAAGTTTCGATATAAAACTACGTGATCATGACACTTTTTTAGTTTCGATATAAAACTACGTGACACTTTTTTAGTTCTACTCATTATAATCAACAAAAGCTTATAAGAATGCTTGTTGTCTGTTTGACATCAATCACCCATCATCAAGCCATCTGACATTGCCGTCCATCCATCCATTGGTGGCACAATTGTCTGTTTGACATCAGTCACCCATCATCAAGCCATCTGACATTGCCGTCCATCCATCCATTGGTGGCACAATTGTCTGTTTGACATCAGTCACCCATCATCAAGCCATCTGACATTGCCGTCCATCCATCCATTGGTGGCACAATTGTCTGTTTGACATCAGTCACCCATCATCAAGCCATCTGACATTGCCGTCCATCCATCCATTGGTGGCACAATTGTCTGTTTGACATCAGTCACCCATCATCAAGCCATCTGACATTGCCGTCCATCCATCCATTGGTGGCACAATTGTCTGTTTGACATCAGTCACCCATCATCAAGCCATCTGACATTGCCGTCCATCCATCCATTGGTGGCACAATTGTCTGTTTGACATCAGTCACCCATCATCAAGCCATCTGACATTGCCGTCCATCCATCCATTGGTGGCACAATTGTCTGTTTGACATCAATCACCCATCATCAAGCCATCTGACATTGCCGTCCATCCATCCATTGGTGGCACAATTGTCTGTTTGACATCAATCACCCATCATCAAGCCATCTGACATTGCCGTCCATCCATCCATTGGTGGCACAATTGTCTGTTTGACATCAGTCACCCATCATCAAGCCATCTAACATTGCCGTCCATCCATCCATTGGTGGCACAATTGTCTGTTTGACATCAGTCACCCATCATCAAGCCATCTGACATTGCCGTCCATCCATCCATTGGTGGCACAATTGTCTGTTTGACATCAGTCACCCATCATCAAGCCATCTGACATTGCCGTCCATCCATCCATTGGTGGCACAATTGTCTGTTTGACATCAGTCACCCATCATCAAGCCATCTAACATTGCCGTCCATCCATCCATTGGTGGCATAATTGTCTGTTTGACATCAATCACCCATCATCAAGCCATGTAACATCTGCCATCCATCCATCCATTGGTGGCATAATTTTATGTTTGACATCAGTCACCCATCATCAAGCCATCTAACATTGCCGTCCATCCATCCATTGGTGGCACAATTGTCTGTTTGACATCAATCACCCATCATCAAGCCATGTAACATCTGCCATCCATCCATCCATTGGTGGCATAATTTTATGTTTGACATCAGTCACCCATCATCAAGCCATCTGACATTGCCGTCCATCCATCCATTGGTGGCACAATTGTCTGTTTGACATCAATCACCCATCATCAAGCCATGTAACATCTGCCATCCATCCATCCATTGGTGGCATAATTTTATGTTTGACATCAATCACCCATCATCAAGCCATCTAACATCTGCCATCCATCCATCCATTGGTGGCACAATTGTCTGTTTGACATCAATCACCCATCATCAAGCCATGTAACATCTGCCATCCATCCATCCATTGGTGGCATAATTTTATGTTTGACATCAATCACCCATCATCAAGCCATCTAACATCTGCCATCCATCCATCCACTGGTGGCACAATTGTCTGTTTGACATCAATCACCCATCATCAAGCCATCTAACATCTGCCGTCCATCCATCCACTGGCGGCACAATTGTCTGTTTGAAATCAATCACCCATCATCAAGCTATCTAACAGCTGCCATCCATCCATCCATTGATGGCACAATTGTCTGTTTGACATCAATCACCCATCATCAAGCCATCTAACATCTGCCATCCATCCATCCATTGGCGGCATAATTTTATGTTTGACATCAATCACCCATCAATCAAGCCATCTAACATCTGCCATCCATCCATCCACTGATGGCACAATTGTCTGACATCAATCACCCATCATCAAGCCATCTAACATCTGCCATCCATCCATCCATTGGCGGCATAATTTTATGTTTGATATCAATCACCCATCAATCAAGCCATCTAACATCTGCCATCCATCCATCCATCCACTGATGGCACAATTGTCTGTTTGACATCAATCACCCATCATCAAGCCATCTAACATCTGCCATCCGTCCAATCCACTGGCGGCACAATTGTCTGTTTGACATCAATCACCCATCATCAAGCCATCTAACATCTGCCATCCATCCATCCACTGTCGGCACAATTGTCTGTTTGACATCAATCACCCATCATCAAGCCATCTAACATCTGCCATCCATCCATCCACTGGCGGCACAATTGTCTGTTTGACATCAATCACCCATCATCAAGCCATCTAACATCTGCCATCCATCGATCCATTGATGGCACAATTGTCTGTTTGACATCAATCACCCATCATCAAGCCATCTAACATCTGCCGTCCATCCATCCACTGGCGGCACAATTGTCTGTTTGACATCAATCACCCATCATCAAGCCATCTAACATCTGCCATCCATCCATCTACTGACGGCACAAGTTTCTTATTGCCACTCCACCTAAATTACCTGGAGTATTGCTATGAAATTTACACACAGTCATTGCATGGTCTAGATGGGCCTGTGCTAAGACATCCAATGTGGCACCACACAGCCAACATAAGCATCTTGTTATTGTTATCTAAACTGCGTAAAGGATTGATGTGGAATTCATCTAGTGGTCTGCTTGTTCCATAATTAAAGCAGTGCTTGTGAGACAGCCAGTATGGTACCATAGCCATCTTGAACCTTTTATTTAACTGTGCCACTTGAATGGATGGGCTTTCATTAAAAGACTTTTTGTGATGTTTTGTTGGTCCTGATCTGATATAAAGTATGACTACACTGCAGCCACCTTCAAATTTTGTTATTACTACTAAAGAAAGGCATACCATCACTGGATTTTCACCAGAAGACTCGTGTTTCATTGGTCCCAAATGTATGGCTGACATGAGGACCATCTTGAAAATCTATTTCTCCTAACTGAATGATCATACCATTACAGTGGCCATCTAGAAAATCTCTTTATTACTGGTTATGAATGGATGGTTATACCTATATGATGTTATGACTGAAAGACTTCTAACACAGACTTGGTAATAAAATGAAATTGGTGCCAATCAGACCCACAGCATAGCTGGAAAATGAATGGCAACAGAGCTGCCTCCAGTTGTCAAGTTTCTAACTTGAATGACACCCAATACATTTTAAACACAAAATTTCAATGAAGTTATTGAACAGGGTTCCCACGCTACCGGGAAATCGGGCAAAAGTCTGGAGAACTCATAATTTTTTTCCGACCGTGAAAAATCTTTGAATTTCGCAAATATTGACAAAAGTCGGGGGAAAAACCGGGAATTTTCCGTCTCCACTTGACGCCTGAAACAGTCACGTAATTGAGTCGTAACTAAACTGATCGAGTTCTAACCAGAATATTCGGAGGGTGCAGTATGGATCATTTAGGTGCATGTAATAAACATATGCCGAGTCAATCCAAACGCTCAGTGGAGTATATTCGTTTATTTTCAAAGTCAGCTCGATATCCGTATCTTTCGTTACATAGAAGATATAAAAACCAGTCTAGCATCACAAGACGTACCCATGATCGTGGCAAAGTGTAGCCGCTTACCTTATGGCCGAGTAAACTTAAAAATTAGATCGATTGATATATGCATGAAATCGATATGAAAATTACCTATTTTCTCAGAAATTATGAGTAGTAAAATCGTTATGTCTTAAATCTGCTGAAAGACAAGATAAAACTACGGCGTTGATGAAATGTTACGAAGAAGTCGCGATTTGCATTGTCAGTCGCACGAGTACACACATCTAACAACCCACATTTTCAAATGTTGTAGAGAAAGAACAAAAATATTAAATGAAAGTCGTATACTGGTTGTAATAAAAATACAAAAACGAAAGAACACAAAATTCTCCATATTTATATATTCCGAGAACAGCTCCTGGAGTTTTTTTTGTTTTTTATCACGTGAATACCATGTTGATCTGTGCTCTCTGCTTCATGAATCGGACTGTCCAGATTGCTGGTTTTTACAAAAAGTATCTGGATGTTATTTAAAATAATTGAATTTCTGTGCAACAACATTAAAAAGGAGTTTGTTGTTGATATCACGTGACTACTGAACTTCCGATGTCATTGTTTGAGATTTGTGAAGTATGTGACTAGTAATGCAAATGGCGAGTAACAGGGTTAGGTTTCATCTATGCCGTATTTTCGCCTAGTCTGTCAGCGGATTAAAGATATAACGTGTATAATACTTGCCATTTCTGAAAAATAAATCATTTTCCTATCGATTTCATGCAGGTATGAGTCGATATAACAAGTTTAAATTTTCTAGGCCCGCTGGTAAGCGACTACCATATGTAGCTACCGCACGGTGGCGGCAAATTCCAAATTTTTTATATGCAGTTGCAGTGACCCCACATCCCAACCTAAATGTTCAACTATGAAAAATGGGGTGGGAATATTCAGAAGAAACTCGGATTAGAAAACGGACTGCTGTTCGTTTAAAGCCAAATTGTTGAATCTCAAAGCTGAAATGAGAAATTGTCGTTCTTTGTATTACAATGCTCTTAAGGTTTCCGTCTCAAATATTGAAGCAAAACGCACACCGATTTCGACCGATTGACGAAAATAAAATACAGCAATGCTTACCATTTGAAAAGATGCAGTTGTCACCAGAATATTATGTTCCATATAATATTAATTTTGGACACAGAGGATACCACCCCCCTTGTTTTCCTGACTCGCGATATGTCGGCCTATTCTGCGCACAGCGTTGGAAAGATGTACTATTTATGAATCGGGCAATATAAATGAAATGCATTACTTTGAACTGTTTCTGTCAGCATTTCATTCGAGTAATTAGGTCAGATTTATAGCTAGTTTTACAAAATTGAACGTAATAATGCCAATAAATAGCAAGATATATTAAGCAAACAAAACCGATCTTGTAAAAAAGTTCTTAAAGTTCAACATTTTATATTAAAAAATGTATCTATTATGTGGAAGAGAGCAACAATGAATAGGATGTAACGTGTTTACGATGTCTTGCTGATGGGGAAAAAATACTTAAGAATTTAGAAACAGAATATACGCTGGTGAATTTCTTGAGAATTTATATTCTAGCGGCAAGTTGACACGTTGGGTAGCAGACGATTTTGTACCTGTGGGACAACTTGCAAAAATGGAAACTTGGATTAAAATGCAATATTGTTTTAAGATATACATTTCCATCTTTTGTATAATGTATCTATTTGTATGATTCTAAAACATACATAGTAAATCGGATTTTCTGTGTTGCCGGTTCAAGAAGGTCATGGAGTGGGTCTTCATGTTGACATTGAGAAATCACATTTTCATATGCATTTCGAGTCGAAATGCCTGATAATTTTGTACACTTTATGAATATCACTTTTCTTAATTAAATTGCGATAGTTTTTTCTTGATACAAAATGGATTTTTTACCCAAAATAACACGTGATCCAATGTTTACAGAAATGACATCGTTGCGCAGAATTACCCGACGAGCAGAATTGGCCGACATGGTGGTATATATTAAAAAAACTATACGAGCACCTGTATCAATACAGGTTTGGGGACTGGTTTAACGAATTACAAGAAGTTGATTTTACAGAACATTCAGTCCTTGTTTATACAACAGTAAATAATTTTGAAAGTCTTTTGCCAAAATTTAAATCAACCCTTTTTATTTTTTTTTTTTAAAATGACCAGATCGTCTTCAGGAGATTTAGTTGTTTGAAAAATCTTGTTTGGAATTTTATTTTTGGTACAGATAAATTCAGCGTTAAATTCTTTCGTTACAAGACAACATTCTAATTACTTGCATTTATTGTTTTTTTTTAATACTGTAATAGAAAATGTTGCTTTCTATGAGACGCATTTATATATTGCTATAGAATTCTATAGAAGTAAAAATTTCAAAGGAAACAAAACATAATTTATGTTCATTATGTTGTTCCCACTTAGCAACATAATGCAGCAAAATAAAGTTAGAATTTTTATTCTGTACACTGAAATGACTTTACATGCCAATTATAGGAATATAATCAAACTTGTTTCATGTGATACATTTTGTGGTTTTGTGCATGATCGTCTTTTCTGACTTCGATGTTTTTGGAGAGCCTTGAAAGAGAAACAATTTTAGATTTAGAAAATGCATGTTTTTTTTTAATCTAAAATGTTCTTTAATTCCATTCAGTAATGGTCATATGTGAACCTTGAAAAAAGTAATATTATCCTGGAAATGACCTGGAAATTTATCTTTAGAAAAGTGTGGGAACCATGATTGAAACATGAATTGACTTCTTGCAACAACGATGTAAAACTTGGTCAAGATGCATTCCTTTAGCAAGATTATTATCTTGGTGGAATAGTATGCATATAACGTACCAGCAATTCTAGGTGGAATAGTATGCATATAACGTACCAACAATTCTAGGTGGAATAGTATGCATATAACATACCAACAATTCTAGGTGGAATAGTATGCATATAACATACCAACAATTCTAGTTGGAATAGTATGCATATAACGTACCAACAATTCTACTTGGAATAGTATGCATATAACATACCAACAATTCTAGGTGGAATAGTATGCATATAACGTACCAGCAATTCTAGTTGGAATAGTATGCATATAACGTACCAACAATTCTAGTTGGAATAGTATGCATATAACGTACCAACAATTCTACTTGGAATAGTATGCATATAACGTACCAACAATTCTAGGTGGAATATTATGTATATAACGTACCAACAATTCTAGGTGGAATATTATGCATATAACGTACCAACAATTCTAGGTGGAATAGTATTCATATAACGTACCAACAATTCTAGGTGGAATAGTATTCATATAACGTACCAACAATTCTAGTTGGAATAGTATGCATATAACGTACCAACAATTCTACTTGGAATAGTATGCATATAACGTACCAACAATTCTAGGTGGAATAGTATGCATATAACGTACCAGCAATTCTAGTTGGAATAGTATGCATATAACGTACCAACAATTCTAGTTGGAATAGTATGCATATAACGTACCAACAATTCTAGTTGGAATAGTATGCATATAACGTACCAACAATTCTAGGTGGAATAGTATGCATATAACGTACCAACAATTCTAGGTGGAATAGTATGCATATAACATACCAACAATTCTAGCTGGAATAGTATGCATATAACGTACCAACAATTCTACTTGGAATAGTATGCATATAACGTACCAACAATTCTAGTTGGAATAGCATGCATATAACGTACCAACAATTCTAGTTGGAATAGTATGTATATAACGTACCAACAATTCTACTTGGAATAGTATGCATATAACGTACCAGCAATTCTAGTTGGAATAGTATGCATATAACGTACCAGCAATTCTAGGTGGAATAGAATGCATATAACGTACCAACAAGTAAAAACTTCTAGGTAGAATATTACGTATATAACGTACCAACAATTCTAGGTGGAATAGTATGCATATAACATATCAACAATTCTAGGTGGAATAGTATGCCTATAACGTACCAACAATCTAGGTGGAATAGTATGCCTATAACGCACCAACAATTCTAGGTGGAATAGTATGCATCTAACGTACCAACAATTCTAGGTGAAATAGTATGCATATAATGTACCAACAATTCTAGGTGGAAAAGTATGCATATAACGTGCCAACAAGGAAAAACTTCTTACGGCGGACAAATCCAGTTTAATAGGTATGCTTATGTGAAACAGCAAATGATGGCAGCAACATCAATACTACTACTAATAATAGTAATGAAACAGTCCCCCATCTTCCTGCCATACTTAGGATATTTGGAGTGATGTTTAACCGGCACGCATCTGTTAGAGTTTGTATCTTTACAAGGCTACATAAATCATTTATGTGTAAGGACCAAAATTCTGAAATATTTATATGATTATCTTGAGAAGGAGTGACATTTTTATTCATTTATATCTCACATGAATGTTTTACATTGAACATTTAAATGAGATAAACATGCAGTGTTTCCCGTATGCAAACTATATTTGATAGACTATGTAGACTCGAACTCAAGCATCTTTCTTTGTGCTTCAGCAAACATTTGCTGGTTTGCCTGAGCACTTGGCAAAGGTTGGACATTAAAACTCGTCATTTATCTTCATGCCCCAGCAAGTGTTTGCCTTAGGACTGAGCAAGGACTGGACATTTTCACTCGAGATCTTCACACATGCTCCAGCAAACATTTGCTGGAGCATTCATTTTTTGTGTAGTTTGATCTAGGAATCTTAGGATTTTTGTATTTTCTGGTTTAAGCCTTCAGACATTGAGAACTCAAAACTTCTTATGAACATGACCATTTGCATCTAATTAATATTAAAATCAAGATTTAAAATTTCAGAATTTCTTGTATACTGAACACAATAAAGTTAGCTTCTTATCAGTTATATTTCTAATACTCTCAGATCTTTTTGGTGTAACTGTCTCTTAGTTTACCAATAAAATAAAAGTTTCTCTTAGTTTACCAATAAAATATTTTTAAAAAATGTCTCTTAGTTTACCAATAATACTGAAATCTTTTTGGTGTAAATGTCTCTTAGTTTACTAATTAAAAAAATGTCTCTTAGTTTACCAATACTATTTTAGATCTTTTTGTGTCTTAGTTTACCAATAAAATAAAAATGTCTCTTAGTTGACCAATAAAATGTCTCACCAATAAAATGTCTCTTAGTTTGCCAATACTATTTGAGATCTTTTTGTCTCTTAGTTTACCAATAAAATAAAAATGAAATGTCAGAGGAAATCGGCATGTTTCATGAAACTTCTAAAATTACAGACTTTTGATTTTCCTTTACAGAGAAATAAAAGATGAGATGGTTAAATTTAATAATGATAATTATTGGTTGTGATTTTAATTATATATTCCAAGATAGATACATTCACTATACAGCTCTAACTAATCCAGGTTCAAGAGAGACAGTTTCTGGTCTGTTTGCAGAACATAACGTGATTGGAGGGAACTTAAGATTGGTATTAGATTATATGCATAAAGGAAAACCAACCCGTTTAAGCAGATTAGACTTTATCTCTGTTTGCATCATAAAATCCTGTTATCATGGTGACTGAATCTTCCGTAGAAGTTTATATTGAACTGGCCAATCGATTATAAGGATTATCCTAACTTTCCGGAAAACATAAAAATATAATAATTTGTGGACTCTTTACTGGATGCCATTTCAAGTCAGATTGTCACTGCAAAAACGTGGTTTATTTCCAGTGAACATATCTCAAATATTGAAATATACTGAACTCTTAGATGAGCTTTTGTTTTTTTTAGCACTTATTTTATTATCATTTTTGAAGACCATGCTTTAAGAAAAAAAGGTAAAACTCGTTCTTATCGTTATATAAGAAGAAACAAAAACAATTGGAAAAGAAGCTTGGTAATGAAAGTGCATTTCTAGGCAAGGCAAATCAGATCATATACAAATGTTAGAAAACAAAAAGGAGTAATTGATGGAAATTCAGAGAAAAATCGATGGATTTAAGGCCAGGTCACTTGGCAAAAGGAAAGGTACAAAATTTGTCTGTTACTTGCAAAAATGGCAACATATCATTGAAGATATTTTGGAGGAAACAAAACAATCGGAATTTATAACCATTTGAACATGTTGATCTAATCAATATTGAGTCTCTTTTAAACTTAGCATATTCATTATATGCACAGAGAGATTTATTAGAGAGATCTATTTCTTATTTAGAATCAACCCAATTATTGAAAATATGGCAAACAATTAAGGTACAGAATTTGATGGCTTTATAGTTGATATCACACTTAGAAGAATATTGGCCATTTTGTGTGTGTTGGGGAGTGGGTGGGAGGGCTAAAGGAATACATTAAGCATTTGTTAAATTATCATCCATTCAAAAAGAAGAGATCATTACTTATATACCATACCTAAAAGAAAAAAAAAACCATAACAATATTAGAGAACAGTTGGTGACCAATCACCATTAAACAATATTTAGAAAACAACTGGTTACCACTCTCCATTTTAAATGTCTGTTATATGACTGCATGAGCTGCAAATATAATGAAAAATAATTCAACTTGAGATTAAACACATTTTATTAAAGGGAGATACTTTGTTGAACATTTCATACGATCTCATGTTCTATACAGTGAGGTGTCACAAATCTGGTTTTATGCTTTAAATGGATTTTAAGAGAGCATTTGATTCCTTGGCATGGCAAATCACAGAAATAATGTTTGATTTTTTTATATACATTAAATTTAGTTTCTACTACTGAAAAATCGATAAAACTTGTCAGTAATATCGCGTACAATAGCAAATGGCAGAGTTTCATCATGGTTTGATATAGGCAAAGGCTGTAGGCAGGGTGATCCCCTTTCCCTGTATATTTTCATTATATGTTCAGAGATTTTGTCTGAAAGATCAGAAACAAACCCAAATATTTAAGGATATTAAGGCTATAATAGAGATAATCTAATACCACAACATGCTGATGATATCCCACAAACTTAGATATCTAATATCACAACATGCTGATGATATCCCACAAACTTAGATATCTAATATCACAACATGCTGATGATATCCAGCAAACTTAGATATCTAATATCACAACATGCTGATGATATCCCACAAACTTAGATATTTAATATCACAACATGCTGATGACACCCCACTTACTTTGATGGCAGTAAAAAAATATCGCAAATCTTTATAATTGTATATAAATAGGCAGACTGACTGGACTTGGTGTAAATATTGAAAAGACTAATTTAATTTGTTTTGAGAATAAAACGGTGCAATATAAGATGCTGCTCAGAATATAATTTAGATTGTAACTAATGTACTTTTAAAGCTTAAACGTTTCACTGAATTTAGATATGATAAACCTAAGTTATGATCTGCTTTGAGAAATAAAAAATCTACTACAGTGGTAGAGTAGATAACGGACACCATTTGGAAACTGCTGCAGTGGCCTAAGTGGTTAGAGTCACGACCTCGGATGTAGGTGGCCGATGAGTTAGATTCCCAGCTGAGTCATACCAAAGAATGGTACTAGCAGCTGTCTCGCTTGTCACTCAACATTAAGAATCTAGTGTTAGGACTGGTCAGCCCAGTATCAGGATGATGTGACTGGATGTGACATTTGTTACATGTCAATAGCATGATGCCAAAGTGCTAGACATCACTAAAAACTGCCACACTACAGACATAGTAGCGATATGACTAAACTTGTTAAAGCTACGTTAAAAAGTCACGTTTTTTAATAAAATTTTTTGGAAAGGATCTGAAGACAAAGTTGAAATAAACATCTTGATAAAATATTGCAGTGAAGGAGTTTTGGGAATGGTTAATATTTGTTTCTATTGGGACGGTTTTAAACATGTGAATCGACAAGGAAACTTGTCAGTAATCTTTATTTTTTGTAGTAGACTGTCACAATTATTATGTAAAGTTACTAAACTACAATTGAGATGTTTTAGCCGCGTTAACTCAATTATTCTAAAGTGTATACTTGGAATACCTTCTGTAAAAACAGATAGGTAAACTCCAAATTATACATACAGTAGGCGAAACTAGCATATTTTATCACCATTAACTGAGATTTGAAGTTTAGATTTAACATTTTTGTAAATGAAGATATTCTTGGGCTTCATATTAAAATTTTACAAATAAGCTCCAAGTTCAAAATTATTTTTTAGAATACGGAATCATATGAAATCTCACGGAAATGAATTTTTTAGACATTGCAGTAATAGTCAACAACTTTTTTAATAGGAGACCATTAGGTAAGTGACCGCTCCGGTGGCCTTATGGTTAGAGCGTCTGCCTTGGATGCGGGCGGTCGCGGGTTCTAACCCCGGTCAAGTCATAGCGATATGACGGAAAACTTGTTAAAGCTAAGTTAAAAATCCAAATCATACACACTCACACAATTAGGTAAGTAAGAAACTATTTCAGAACCTAACTTGTAATAATTGTGAGCCTACTTCCAAGGTCACAGTATGCAAAACATTGAGTGGTACAAGTTTTTTTATTTGCCATTTAGGGTCGCTAAATGTCCAATAGTTAACGTGATTCCAGCTTAAATTTTTGCACAGAAATTGTGTCAGTTTTAAACAAACGTCAGCTATGAACAGTTGGTAATAACTTATGCTGGCTTTAGTGGAAACTATTACTCGTATATCTATCACTACTCGCTTATAAGTCTGGTCCAATTGCAGATTGCATAAACCCTTGATCTGCAGGTGCTGGCATATTATATGACGGTAGTTCTGGGTTTGTTCTTCGCAGACGAATTCGATTTGTAAGCAAATATTAATTATATTTTGAGACTTGTACCAAAAATATGTATTTTCCTAAATGATGTTTTTAGATTGGATTAAGAATGAGTGGAATCATCTCTTTAATTGCAAAAACAAGAAAATAATTTAACTAAAATCATCAATCCTATTACATTAGTTATTTTGTCACTGAACTAATATATCTAAAATCACCAATCCTATTACATTAGTCATTTTGTCACTGAACTAATATATCTATAGACATATATATTTTTGTAAAAAAAATACTATTGCTTCATAATTTATGGCTGATTTCAATTTATAGTTTCAGAAAAATACTCTGCTCATGTCATTAATGACTGGGAAAACTTATTAAGAAATGGTTTTTGTACAAAAATTCGTTTTCATTTTAGTATAATGCATGTCCGTGCCATTTGAAAATATTTATGGAAAGATGAAGGCAGCAGAGAGAGAGAGAGAGAGAGAGAGAGAGAGAGAGAGAGGGAGGGAGAGAGAGAGAGAGAGAGGGAGAGAGGGAGGGAGAAATCGATTAAAGGATCCTGAAACTACTATACATAGCGTGAATGAATGTACACGTGTGTGATAAATATATAGCGAAACGGGATTTAATATCGAAAATGATGTTCTTTGCATGCATTGTTAAATAACTGCTAAACGATATATACACATTGTTTTTGTGTTTTTGCTGTAAGAGTATTTATAAATAATAAGTACATACCCAAAACAAACTTGTCTGTAACTAAACTCGTCTGAGTTCAGAATCATAATCTACACTTACATTTACTGTGTTTCCACAATTTTAAACAGTTCGATCAGAAAGAAGCTTGAGCAGTCTTGCCACATTCTAGTAGTTCGATCTTTATATGATCAAGAACCGCTCGTATTATTTGTCGATATTGAGAATCTTTTTTCCATCTCCTTACAAGTGTTGGGAAATTCCTTGTAGTGCTATTCATTTTTTTCCATCATCTGAAATATTGCATAGATTATGTATTGTATTCTTCATGAAGATTTTAGAAATATGCTGACATTGATTGAGTAAGGTTTGTCGGTTTTAGTACCTCTTTAAACACAGTAATGGCTATATATGCTGAAGAAATGAAAGCAAAGTGCCTTTCCCTAGGATACAAAGAAGCAGCCGACCCATGATATCCTGGTCGGGTGTCGAAGCCACAACCCTCTGCCAGGTGAGCTTGCGTAACTCCGATATATGGTAATATGAGCTGTGAAATGTTGGTCAGCGCTTTGAAAATCAGTAAAACATTTCCAGAACATTTGTTTGTTTTTTTTAAATTCGTGTTGTTGCAACTCACTGGTCTTTAACTTTAATAATAAAAAAGGGCGAAAACCAACAAGTTTTGTACAATTAAAATAACTTATTTCCCTTGAATACAAAGTGAAAATTTAAAAAGAATTTAAAGCATTATGAACTAAATTCCAAATAGTCCTAAAAGTTCAATCACAAGTCAAATCGAATGAAGTTCCAATTGAGTTCCAGTAGTGATTCGAATGAATTCTAATTTTGAATGTGCTGATGTGCCAATAGCCTGGAATGTTGTGATGTTTTAACAGTCTTGATGTATGACAATGATATAATCCAAAATGTTATTGAATTCACAATAATTCCAAAATAATGATTTAGCCCAAGAAGTATTAATGAGCACTTTGCAATTCCAGTGCATAGTTTATAAATCCTACCAAATTAAAAACTGAACATAATAAGAATAATTCCACTTCGGATGTTAAGGTATGAATGAGTAATGTTGAAGTAAACAACATTAATATAAAACGCTACAACACTATAGCAGAACCAAAATGAGTGTCAACATCCTTTCTAAGACACTTTAGGTTGTCAACAAAATCAGGAATTTCCAAATGAAAAACTAATGTCTTAAGTTTAGATACAAGTATACATCTTTACCTCCATTAATATTAATCTAAATATTTAGCCTGTAAAGAAAAATTGGCTATGTATTATGTTTGCAAAATAAATGTCCCAGGTCAGGTAAGCCGTTAACTCGATTACTGACCAAGATCAAGCACACACACACACACACTATATATATATATATATATATATATATATATATATATATATATATATATATATATATATATATATATATATATATATATATATATATATATATATATATATATATAATCATGGTGAAAAGTCAACACTCAATGCAAATTAAATACACATAACAGTCTGATAATTCTAACTTTGCAGACAAACAAAATTATATCTCCGCATTATTACACTGTTTTCTAAGTCTTGAAAACTTTGTCCTTAAAAATGACAATATGGAGATTGCATACGCCACTTTTGTAGTCTTCTCAGTTAGGTCGTAAGTTGAAGCAGACAGTATCCATCCATTTACTATTGGCCTTCCCTTGTTATGTTTATTATTCTACAAGTAGGATATGTAAAGATCAGTATGTTAAATTACTTACTACTAAGTTAACAGAATGGCAGTGAGAGATATTCATGTTGGCTTGGATTGGTCTTGGATAGTTTCTATTTTAGGAATAGTCGTCATGAAGTTCTACTTGCATTTTCCTATTTTGCATCGAAAACTTAGTTACGGGGATGAAATAATGACTGTTTCTTTTCTATTGTTTTGCTAACAGATTTTACCTTGATTATGACTAAAGAGACAAAATATGTTGATTTATGAGTAATTCTACTTTTTTCTGCATAATAAATTGATACGCTCCTTTTTCTATGAAGTTAAATCGAGGCTGCATTTTACCACCTATATTCGCGCATGGGTCTGATCAAATTGTAAGCAACACAGACACTGTTCATGATGCGCTGACAGATCAATGTCTATGTTATTTATTCTACCGATTAGACCTAACAAACTTCATGGACCATATGTGCTATGTTAAAATTAGTAACTTTTTCAAATTGTTTAAAGATTATAACCATCGATGAAACCTTTGACCTCTCTAACCTTTAAAACGGTCGAGATCAGTTGCCTGGAGAGATGTGTGTCTATCCAACACGCTGATAGTTTGGCCTATACCAGAGTAAAGACGTATGTTTCAAGATATTTCCAACATTGGTTGTAAATAATGTTTTATTGGTCCTAAACTGAAGTGCAGTCAATATGACATCCACAGCAGGTAATTTCAAAATCTTGTCATTGCTGAAGAATATCAGAGATGATTGGAACACTCAGAGTCAAAAAGAAGAAATGGTCCTATCTTGAATTCCTTGAAGTTAATTTATGTCAGTATAGCATCAGTTACTAGGGACTTTTTGGCCTCATAAATTACAACCCAGGTCAGATTCTATTTTAACTTGGATTTGTGGAGGACACGACCAAAGCTCGTATTTCCAACTTGCAATTTTGGTCGAACTGTACTTTTAAATATATTGCTGTTATATTAGTAATTCATGGAATGATAAACGGACTTAAAGGTAAATAATATGAAAAGGTCCTGTTGAAAGTTCTACTAGTTGTGATTCACAGTTTAGTCCCGGGTTCCAAGTAACATCTTTATTACATTGATGTAACTGATGTGCGGTTCAAAAGACAATGGTATTTTCTGTAAATGATTTAACAAGCGGTGGCGAGTACAATTTTTGATCTTGCAACGTTCTTCCTATGTAGCAAGCAGAATGACTTGCCTCTTGAACTATGACACACATTGTGGCTTTGGTACAGGAATGTAAAAAGTCGTGCCCCCACCCCTCTTTGTAGAGGGTGGGGATTGATTGGCGGATTGTACCTTCTTCCAAGGTGTCCGCTTTATTCGGTTCTCGTTATCTAGGAGATGATCGCCCTCGGAGTTATTGCCCGGATCGAGTAAACGTATAGGTAGAATAAACAGAGTTTTGAGTAGATATATAGAACAGAATGACTCGATACCCCGTACACAGAAAATCAACATTTAATTACATAAACAATGGTGATAACACAATACATTAGGAAGATACACTTCTTTTGGAATAAATCTTTCACCGAATTTCAAAACACAAATATATTTATAAAAAAAGCTGATCTGTTTTACTGATAGAATTAGTTCATCATACGATCGAGTGAACAATCGAAATCATTGCCTTGTACAATCGCATAACCTGTTATCTCTGGTTCACTCCAATTTCACTGTAGCTGTTCTCTGTCCTTTCGCCTTTTCCTTTTCTTTCCTTTTCCTTTATCTCTCCAACCTTCCTACTGTTTCGCCTCCCTTCGGCCCTCAAACTTTGTGTGGGTAGGTGGATATGTAAGCATGTAGACACACGTATGCTTGGATACGTCAGTGCGTAGGTACATCCGAGGATACTTCTGGGAATACGTCTGAAGAGCTCTTTTCCCCTTATAAAACAAACAGAGAACAACCTAAATTTTCTGTCGGTTATTCTACTGGGGATACATCATTACTCCTCTCTCGTTATCAGATCTTAATATCGGTATTGAAACAGATACCAAAGGCCATGTACTCGGGCTTAGCATGGCAGACCAAAACAAACATAGTTTCATAAGATTAATGTATTTCCTAATGGCTAATTCCTCACTTCGCATTAACACACGAGACTTAGAAGCTCCGCTCTCATCTCAATTACACAAATGAACGAATAAAATTTCACTACCTGGCTTTACGTTATGTTCAGCGAATACACACATTCAAGTCTTTAGCATACACGAAATTACCTAAGATCGGCGAATTCACACGGCTTCTCGTAACTCATATTAACTAAAGTAATACATGAAATTCTTAGAACCTAATTCCTATAAAAACAAGACAACATATTCAAACAATTCGACAACCATATATAAAGAAGATTATCGTACAAAGTCATATATATATATATATATATATATATATATATATATATATATATATATATATATATATATATATAAACTCAACACAGTTATACTTTTATCAAGAGAATTGATCTACGAATTTAAACAACTAAATCCAACACATAGTATAAAATAATTAAGGGAAGATATTGTATTGGTATCAACAAATCTCATGAATTTGACGCAAATACCTTTTTTCCTAAGCGTTTCTCGCTTCTACCGCCAAACTTGTGTCCGTCGAATTTCCAGACATCCGTTCCCTTGGACAATGTTTAACGAGAGAATTTCTTCAAAATTCATTCTTGGAGTCCCCTGTACCTTTACTCTTGCAGCAAATCTTAGACTAATTAGATTTTTCGAGGGGTGGTGGTGTATTTACAGTTAGGAAATTTCGTGTGGGAAACACGCCCCTATTTAGCGTAACCAATCAGGATGAAATATATTAACTGCCTTTTCCTCTAGGCGCCAAAATTGGGGTCAACTTGACCTTCCAGGTTTTCGACTTAATGGTTTCTGGAAAATTTTCAGTTTCGACAGATCCACTATAAATCGAAGTTAGCTGTGTCCCTAATAGTCCGTCTCGCGGTAAAGTAAACGAATGCTTAATTTAAAAATCACTACCACTACCGTCCAAACATTTGGAATCGCTGCAGTATAGCGATTTAACAAGCGCCTGTCCCCATGGTTGTTCTCTGGTCCAAATTAATGTGCTTTTCGGTGATCGACATAATTTTGCTCCATCACAAGGAATTTTGTGCAATATTGGTATAACTACATATTTAGTGAGATGAACAACTACTTTAGGGTCTATAGATAAATTTGTGTCAGGTTCCCTTACAAGGACAGGAACTATAAATTTTGGTTTGGTCTTCGTGCCACAAGTATTGTATCTATGTGACACTTCCCTTTCTTTATTAATCCCATAACCTCTCACACGGTCGACACCACATGACGGCAGCAACAACTAATCCAGCAATATAATATAACCATATTTATTACTTTTGTAAGAAATTTACTTTGTTTCACATTAACTCTTCAGGACCAGAAATATGCTTAACGTGATACTGTTTGACTTATAAATGACCATTACAATAGTTTGATTGTTCACAAATATGGAGTTGAGTCGGAAATAAAATTGTTATTATTATTATTATTATTATTAGTAGTAGTAGTAGTAGTAGTAGTAGTAGTAGTATCATCATCATCATTATTATTATTATTTCAAATTTTAAATGAATATAATGTATGAAAAGTAATAAACAAATTAGTTATATTGGTCGTGATCATAAATCAGTAAGACAGTTCCAAAGTTATCCTCCTTTACATCTGCTGGATGCATAGACTAATTCACAATATTTAGTGTCCGGTCCTTTGATATCAGATAGACTGACTCAAACGTTTTAGTAACCATTCCTTTGATATCAGATTTTTATAATGTTTTCTGAGTATTACTGCTGATGATATAACAACGTGATCATGCTTAATTGAATAACAATCCACATTTAGAACAAATCGATCTTCAAACATTCCGAAGGCTTCCATTATCTGGTAATTTCTGAAACCGATCATATTTAATTACGTACACCCAATATGCCAAATGGGGCAGAATGGATACGTTTTTAGTTTCCGGTACTTCTTCAATATTATTAAGAGTAAAGCCTGACGTTGCTGTCAGCTCTTCCGTCAATATTTCTTCTCTGTCTTCTTTTCAGCTGTCAGGAGCAGTCCCTTTACCAATGTCTGATTTTGTCTGGTCAGCACGTATTACACAGCTTTCTCTTACATATGTAATTCTCTAACAGCACGTATTACACAGCTTTCTCTTACATATGTAATTTTCTAACAGCACGTATTACACAGCTTTTTCTTACATATGTAATTCTCTAACAGCACGTATTACACAGCTTTCTCTTATATATGTAATTCCCTAACGGACTTAATACTTTATGGAAGACACATTTTTAAGCAAATTTTACACAGTAAACACAATATTCTCATTCAACCTCTTTGTTTGACACTGCTGAGTTCGAGTATGTTGGTACCTAGTGCGACTGTTTGAAAATCTGATATGTGTCACTAGCATCACTGCTAGATAAGGTTTATTCACTTCTGTTCTTACGTTACTTGTGTAGGCTCTAATAAACGGTAACAAAAGAAAGAGTGTAAACAACAAGCTTTGAAAAATTTAATAAATAATTTATTTCCCTGGAAAAACAATGTAAAGAAAAAGAACTTACTGTTTGAAGAATCAAATCCATATATAATCCAAGAATAACCCACGAATTAAATTTTAGAAGTCCTAGTAATGAAATGTTCTAATGAATTCAAGTTCAAATCCCGACGAAAATTACAAAATGGAAGGAGATAACTTATAATGTAGTCAGTATGGTGATGTAGTGTCTACAGGACACACGGTACTAATGGCATGGAAAAATGGGAACCAGCCTGGAAATAGAGTATATATGGGTTAGGTTGAACAGGATTGGTTAATAATGTAAGTTATGTTGTAGGGAAAAGAATGTTTTGAGAGCTTATCCTAGTTGTAAGTGAGAAAAAAACAACAGAGATTTTGTTTTATTGATGGAATTTCAGTCCTTTAACAGTCTTGAGTTTGGAACACTCATTACTACAATCAGCACCTGACTCTTTGGTGCGGAATTGAAAGCACATGTTTCAAACACATGCAGGTCCAGAAAATGCCGCGACTCATATCCTTTCCTCTACACAGAAGCTGACATCCAGGTTTCATCTATACTGCTAAATATAGGTTTGATCACAAGCACTCAAAATTTTTAAGTTATTGAATTTTTAATATGGTGTTTGCATAGATTTACTATGGGAACTAAATTAGTACCGTGAGTCCTACAGTTCTTGACCGCTCCGGTGGACTAGTGGTTAGAGCGTCCGCCTCGGATGTGCGAGGTCATCGGTTCGACCCCCGGCCGAGTCATACCAAAGACTTACAAACATGGTACTAACAGATGCCTCGCTTGGCGCTCAGCATTAGGAGCTAGTGTTAGGACTGGTCGGCCTGGTGTCAGGATAATGTGACTGGGTGGGACATCATGCTACATGTCTGCGGCAGGATGCCCCAGTGCTAAACATCACTATAAACTGCCACACTGCAGACATCGTAGCGATTTGACTGAAAAATTGCTAAGGATACGTTAAAAAAAACCCAAATCCATTCCATTCCTACAGTTCTTTGTTTATTCACAAACAATATTCTGGTGTTTGAATTTTCGAATACAATTGAAAGAAACGTCTTTGTCCAAGAATTCTGTATGAGCACTCAAATATTTTCAGGAAAAGAATTAATCTTTTAGAATCCAAAAAATTTAAATAAAAATTAAAATATAACTCCAAACTATCCACAAACAAACACATGTCCAGTGTCCAGTGTAAAATCCCAAACTGAGAAGTATATCTCTAAACATCACTAATAAATCTAACTACTGCGCAATTTCGGAAAACCCAGAATTGCGAAATAGGGCTGTTTACAATCTAAAGTCACATACTCCTAGTATGACCTTGATAAAAACCAATCATTTAACTCCAAGAATAAAATAAAAATAGAAAGTTGTTTAGTTGTCTCAGTGATTTCTGAATCAAGGTCGGGAACTAAGTCAAAAATAGAAACAGTGTTTCTATTATTAGGTATTTATGAAAAGATTCAGGTGAAACTGGCGTTTCTGGAAAGTATCAAATTCCTAGTAAACAAAATTACATTACATTGACATGTAATGAAAGTAAAAATTAAAAATAATTAAAACTTACAAACAGACAATTAAATTAAATCAAATATAAATTAAATCAAATATACATAACAGTATTATTTTCATCTGGATATTATTTGGGACATGTGAAGAACCCACCTAATAATTAATGATCATTAATTTGCTGATATTGGTAATAACTCTCCTATCGGAGCATTTAAAATAGAAACCAGCAAATTCTGTTTATGTAATATTGTTCCCTCAGTACAAGAAGAGGTAAATATGTTGGCCAACGTGGTCTTCAACCTACTTGCATAATAATTATGAAAACCAAACGACCAGACTCCGTATCTGCTAGAATAAATGTTAAATATTCTTCACATCAAGGAGATTTTGTCTTTTTTCAACAAATAAGCGACGGAACAATAATGGTTATTACAGGGATGAATCCGTTGAATAAACATTTGTGACAGTTCCCTGTTGTCTGAGTTTAATCTAAATATACTTTAATGGAATGGCACATGCATAATATCAGGTGACTATTTTATTTAGGTACTACCAGAATAACATATTGTGATATATGTGGCATTTCCGAGCATTGACTCTTTTAGAAACAACTTATTTTCGTATACCTTTTCGATGCTAGTTATTTGTCTAGTGCATCTGTTGACCACGATACTGATTGGCCTTAATAAACGACTTTGGTATTGTGGCCATCTTGTGGCATGCTAAATATAATAAGGATATGAATCTTTCAGAGACAGACGATGATCAAATTAAGGATTGGCATCGGACTAGGACTTGCCAATAATGCTTTTGTAATTTTCATTCAGTTGTAGCTACCATGTCATGGATATACCACTTTAATATACTCTAAAATTATAATGAAACAAATGCAGGTTCTTTACAATCTGTTTTCACGGTATGGTATTGTTATCGTTATGGACGATTTTATTCCAACCTATGCTTGTGCTCAAAGGACACAAGTGGTACAACGTTTCACTCCCCTTTGGTTCCCAACATCTTTTTTCTCTGAATATTGTCGATTTTTTTTTCCCACTGTCCTTGCTACTCACATGTTTCTTATCCGTGTGTAAGTAAGTCTCTAATTGATTACATCAGTTTTGACACTTGAAATGTAAATAGGGTCAAGACGCAGTGAAAATTGATTATGGTGCTTTAATCTTTCAAATCTCAGACCTATATTTGGACCGTTTTAAAGTTCAGTCTTTCAAGATGTATGATTCAAACTTCAATCTTTTGAAATACAATTGGGCTAGGGCTGATAAATACGTACAAGAATTAGATAGAATTTTAGAGCCCCATAAGACCTTTTTCTCAATAACAAGAAGTAAATTGATTTATTGCACAGCAAAATAGTTCACTCTGTTGCTCTTACGAGCAAAAACCACTTCTCCACTTCAAAATTTAAACCCTCCTTAAAGCCCTACTGTAATATATAATTCAAATACGTTGCATAAAACCATGATTAAAAGAAGGTAAGAGTGGGTTCAGAAAGGAAACGCTAATGACCAAAAAGATATATTTTCAGCCAATACATACTTGTGGGAAAAACTTTAAAAACCTCCGCAGTATGCAGAGGTAGATTAGAAACCAATTTTGGAGAGCTATTAAACTACGAAAATAGACATCTAAAAAACCTATTGAAATCAAATTCGGTGATATTGTTCGTCGGGATCCTGCCGATTTTTTTTTTATTTTTACCAGTGGGCAGTATACTTCAAATTCGGTGATGTTGTCTGTCGGGATCCTTAAAATACTGTGAATCTGTGGGAGTATACTTCAAAACTTGACATTAGTAGGCTTCAAATTAGACAATAAGTATAACCATTTACTCAAGGAAGTTAATGAACTCGTCAAAACATGGAAAGTCTTTCAGATCTCGAACCTGGAGAGGCAGGTGGAGTATGTAATATACATTATTATGAACACCGTACATATAATGGAATTGCACTCAGTCTTGGTTACTCTTTTCAGCGCTATGTTGATATGCATGCATGTTCCTTATCAACTAAAGCATAGATGTTAAAAACGTTAAAATTAAAATAAAAAACGTTAAAAAACGCATTTTTTTCTCAATAAATAAAAAAAGAAAAAAAAACGTTCCAGTAGTTTTTAGGCAACACAAAAATCAATATTTTGCTTATTTACACGCTGCATACCAGTTTTAAAGTTTCAGTGATACAAATATGAAAAAATGTCAAAAGTTTTAAACCGTAGTCCAGATAACATTGAATTTTTTTTCACTCAATGTCGTTATCGCCATCTGACTGATCTGACCACTCTAGGCGAAGATTTGCATGCACAAACACTACATCTCGCACTCTCTTGCACTGCATACGGTTTCGCTTTTTCGTGTGAAGGAAGTCAAATGTTGACCAGTTTCTCTCGCAGGCGGAGGCGGACGTCACCTGTGCTAAGACCCTAACCGCAACTTGTTTGGAAGTACCAAATATAAAAAACGCAAAAAAATTAAAAAAAACGTAAAAAAACGCGTTTTTCGAGGTAAAATAAAAAACGAAAAGAACGTTTTTATCATCTATGAACTAAAGGAAGGTGGGATAGTTGTTCTTTCATATGTGAAGCATAAAACCGTAACTGATCGGAATAATTATCTACACATGTTTCTACCAGTTATATGTTAGGTCCTTAAAAAGATTGTTATTAAACAGGAACCATAATGAAGCTCAGTTCTCTGATTTGCACTTCGTCGTCTCGGGTGTAGGGTGGGATTTCAGAAGGGTCTGGGTTGCAACACGACCTCCTTTTTTGTCCATGTACTAGTGTTTTTTTACGCTAATGAAAACCAAAGCAAGTTGTACACATCTTTTCTAGACAGAAAGCTTTTGACAACGTATGGCATAACATTTCACTTAGCAAATGTTATATTGTTATGATTTCCAGGATACAGTACAGTTTCTTAAGGTCATATTTTCTTAATGATTCATCACTGATATTATCTACATCATCGAAATCGATAACCGCACCAGTACTTGTACATGAAGGAAGCAATGGCTGCATGTGATAAAGAATTTAGGAATAAGTATATTGTTTTACCTCTAATACTAAGATTGGACGTTACTTACTCGTGTGTTACTTACTTGTGTGTTGTGTTGCTCGTGTGTTACTTACTTGTGTGTTGTGTTGCTTGTGTGTTATTTACTGGTGTGTTGTGTTACTTAGTTGTGTGCTGTGTTACGTACTTGTGTGTTACTTATGTGTTGCGTTACTTACTTGTGTGTTACTTGTGTGTTACTTACTTGTTTGTTACTTGTGTGTTACTTGTGTGTTGTGTTACGTGTGTGTTATTTATTTCTGTGTTGTGTTACTTAGTTGTGTGTTGTGTTACTTACTTGTGTGTTATCTACTTGTGTATTGTGTTATTTACTTGTGTGTTGTTTACTTGTATGTTGCAAAACGTTTAGGTTTAGTAATGCTACTCATGGAATTAATTTTTCTGAAATTGTATTTCCATTTCGCTGTAGCAGAAAATCTTCAAACAAACTTCGCATAAGTGCCAGTTGCGGTCACTTGCAAGGTAACCACATTGTTATAACGTACATGTTATATACCGAAAGAAGAATGATGACCTGACGATATACCACGTTATTATTTCTTAGTTGTCATAATGACATCTTCGCTAGCCAAGGTTCCGATGTGATAATCCTAACTACACCTTGGCGTATCGAGCAGATATTTCTGTACTTTGGGTCTGTGAATTTTATTGGATACGGAGGCGAGCCGCCTCATCCGATCAAAATCAAGTTCAAATTTGAACACTGTTGCTAAATAATCGAAAAAAGGGGGAAAACACAACTTGAGTGGACTGATCAATAAGCACTTTTCCAGTGCCGGTCCGTGTTTGCACAAATACTATTCACTCAAATACACCTGTGATGACTTCCCCTTGGTACATAGTCATAAATTCGACGTTAAACTTCCAAAGTATCCTTTTTAGGTCAGTTGCCCCAACATTTTCGACCGGTGTACACTGTACGACGCTATAGGTTAGTTGTAAAAAGGGCTATGATATCGGTACCTTGGCTAGCGAAGATATCATAATGAATGTTCACTATACAGGTGTTTCTTATATGATCGTTGTAAATGTATGCATTTTTCTCCATTAATCACCTTTCCTTACTGTTGTTGCATTCGTTCTATTATTGATTATACTCTTCCTAAAGAAATAAAGATATAAATCAATGTCTCAAATTATTATTTCTGGAAATTTTCTTAGCCGGAGAGAGAGAGAGAGAAATAGAGAGACAGAGAAAGAGAGAGAGACAGGGGGGATAACACAAAAAAACCCACAAAAAAAACAATAGGCGCAGTCAAAAAGTAAGAAGAATATTTCACACTGATGAGAACTTGATTCTGCTTACAAGGGAAGTGATATATGAAAAATAAATGGACAGACTGACTGAAGATTAGAAGAAAGAAGATAAATAAATATTGAAAATGACCTGTACATTTTATTTCTTAAAATGCTGAGCCAGTAATCACAAGCAACTAATTTGTTCAAATGTGTAAATAAAAAACCAAAGTAGTCTATAGATAGTAAATTTGCATAAAGCGATGAATCGAGACTCGTCCTCACGCGGGAAGAGGTGACCTGTGATCTGTAAATAAGAAGACCACTGCCAGCCCAAACCCAACCCACCCACCCCACCCCCGTAAGTATATTATGACTGGCCTAGGTAGGGGAAAGAATAAAGATGTAGAAACAAGGGTGAAAACTGTATCTCACTCTCTGATGATATGGTTGGGATCTTTGACCAACTCTTGTCGAACCAACCAAACACCACCCGCCAAAGTCAGTTTACGATATGTTTAACACCTATCTGGTATTACAACTGATAAGCATAATATTGTAATTTATGTCCTGTAATGATTGAAATGTGTGTGTGTGTGTGTGTGTGTAAGTGCGCGCGCGCGCGCGTGTGCGAACGCGCGTGTGTGCTGTGTCAGAGAGAGAGATTTTTTTAAAACTTGGCTTTAACAATTTTTCAGTCATAGCGCTACGTTGTCTGCATTGTGGCAGTTTATAGTGATGTCATGCACTGGAGCATCATGCCGCGGACATGTGGCATCATGTTCCACCCAATCACATTATCCTGGCATCAGGCAGACCATGTCCTAATTGATTGATTACTTGGATTTACGTCGCGTACGCCCAAAAGGGCATGTGCGACGGCGACCACGTTCTGACACTATCCTCCTAATGCTGAGAGCCAAGCGAGGCAACTGCAAGTTCCATTTATATGTCTTTGGTATGACTCGGCCGGGATTCAAAATCCGCTACCTCCCGCATCAGAGGTTCTCACCGCTTAGGCCACTGGAGCGGTCGTGGTTGCAATGAATTTTGACCACTATCAGTTATGATATAAAACGTAACAGGAATCTATATTTAACTTACAAAAAAGTTCACAATATGGAATTGAGGTTGTTTTAAATAGTTTTACTGAAAAAAAGTATAAATCACTGATATACATACAATTTGTGGACTGATTTAAAATTGTCCTTGTTACAAAAGATATAATTAACTTCAGTACATTTTCATAAAGCATACTAACTTAAATTTTCTCCTAAATTAACATGGAAGAAAAGGAAATAAAATAAACACTGGATTGAAACAAAATGTCGAATGGCCAGAATAAAATATTAGTTGGAACAGTGTGTGTGTAAAAGCGGGCTTTCTAATATGCACGTACAAATACTGATAAAATCACCTCAAGTAAAGAAGTAACTAAGTAGTCTAATACATGTTTTTAACATCGCCTACTCACTATCTTACCATTTCTTTTAAATTATGTATGTATGTATGCATGTGTGTATGGATATATGTATGTATGTATGCATGTGTGTGTGTGAGTGTGTGTGTGTGTGTGTTATTTAATTATCGACAATAACATGTTGGGTTTATTATTTTAAATGTCACAGAATTCCGATGAAAGCCAGTGACTTTGCGTTGTACATACTATGCTGTGACAGCTATCACGGAACACAATGCTGCATACATTTCAGGCAGACTTAGTGTTCCAGGTGTAGTAACGTAATGACTCACACATTCTGCGATGATTTTACAGACAACGATTGACAACTGGTGGCAGACACAACTCGGAGATGGCTTGTCTATTCTTCAAATAAAGTGACGTCGCTAATTTCTCCTGTGCGGCTTCTAGATCAATAACTAGCTTGCATTTATTTGGCTCGATTGGTGACAGATGCTATTAAATTAACAACGAAATGCAACTCGTCGGAAATGGAAACTATCAGTTCCCTTTTTTTCCAGCATCTCAACATTGTATTAATTGGTAATTTGGGCATAAAGAGGTTTTAAAAATTAAGTAGGGAAGTTATAGTTGTTCTTTTAGATCTATGAATACATAAGTGATGCACGCATTGAACTTATTATTTCAGAGAAGTTGCAAGGGGAAATAACGATATTTGTAAAGTGCCAAATTAAACGGATTGTTCACATAAAAGTGCACATGAATCGTGTTTTGACCGTAATTGGAACCAAGACTACCTTTTCAGCCCCTAATTGTGTATTAGTCTACAAATATTGCTCACCAAAGACGAATGAAATGTCTCACGAGCCAGTGTAGAATCGTTTAATCAAAACTTGAGACGGTGTTATGAATAGTTACTTCTAGGGTGACAACGAATGTTCCTAACAAGAGCTTCCTTGAATAACATAGCACCTTCAAGTTTGAAACACGTCTTCTTTATGTTTAGATATATTGTTTGATATTCTTGCATGAACTCGTTTTGCCTCCCGTTACAACGCATTGAGAGAAAGGTAATATATATATATATATATATATATATATATATATATATATATATATATATATATATATATATATATATATATATATCTTTTAGTGGAGCGTGAGTAGTAAGGTGGGATACCCTACGGACAATGGAAATTCCAGTCAAAACACCCCTGGGACACTCTACGGACAATGGAAATTTAACATGGCGAAAAATCGTGGGACAATCTACGGACAAGGGGAATTAACATGGGAATAAATCGTGGGACACTCTACGGACAAGGGGAATTTAACATGGGAATAAATCGTGGGACACTCTACGGACAAGGGGAATTTAACATGGGATTTTTTTTTTTAAAAAAAATTTTTTAAAAAAGGGGTAGGCAATTCAAAGACTATCTCTTTTCGAGAAATATGGCTGGCCCTGAAAAGGGCCTTTGGTTTATGTTAATATTCCCTTAACATAAAGGGCATTTGCGACATCTTCTTTTCCTCAAACTTCGTCTTACAGCAGGGCCATACATCAGAGTCCTCTTGAGGCAACCTTGTCTCTCTATATAGACTCTTCTTATCCACAGGCTGCTGTTGGTCCTGTAGACAACGGTCCACTTGGATCGGACATACATGAGCATGTCCGTCCTGAACATCATCGTTGACACAAGGGTTGAAGATTCAACGTCGGTCCACATGTTGAGGCTCCGAGAATAGGTGAATCAATGCAGTGAACGGCGCTTATTTATAGGGACAGAAAGGATTGAAACGGATTGAGTTCATTCACCAATCCTAACACGTGTTACAGAATTTAGTCAGCCCGCATCCAATCCGAAGAGAGCAGTCTGTGACGTCACGTAGTCAATATAGATTCGCTAGCGCTTGTGTGCAGTCAATCTATGCGACAGTGATTCAACATGACGGAAACTCAGAAAACGATCCAGTGGGGTGCACCAGCAGGGGAGACCGCCCAAGGGAACCCTGACTTACTTTCAGAAGAGGTGAATTGGGATTTTGTGGATTTTCTCTCCTCGCAAGAATTTGTTCCGGAACCTTCGTTACCTTCTTCATTACCGCAAGTGGAGAATTTTAGACAGAGACAGAAAGAAGAATTGGAGAAATTTATACAACGACAAAAGGAAGCGGAACAGGCTTTTCTCCTACAGCAACAGCAACAGCAAGAAGAAGAGGTAAGAAAAAAACAACAGCAAGAAGAAGTAGCAGCAAAGAAACAAGAGGGTGAAAATCAAACGGTCACGGTACTGTTGGACATTTTAGCGGAGTTAAGAAGTCTGAAACAAATGTATCAGACTTCTTTATCACGACCGAAGAGAATACGACCTTCCCGAGCTAAACACGTTAACCCTGTGACTAAGCCTACCGTACCACCCTTAGTGATTTCAACCCAATCATTATCATCATCAACATTACGCAGTCCAGAAGTAGGCCTTGGCCGTGGCAAAGGCTTAAGGCAGTTAAAGTTGATTGCTTAAACTCACCCCTACACCATAAAGAAAAAAAGGCCCTTTTCAGGGCCACCCACATTTCTCGAAAAGAAATACAATTTCAATTTGCCAATAACTCAAAAAAAACTTACCCATTTTACCCTTATAGTACGTGTCTGTGTATGAGTGCGTGAGTGTAGCTTCTTATTTTAAAATCACAACTCAAAGACACTTACCTTATATCATTCATTTATTCTTTTCTCCATTTTTTACAATCCAATTCACAATTCACAACACAACACTTTAATAAAAAGTTCATTGATTTCTCCTTTTTTAGTCTCTCTGTTTTTTGAATTTCTTCACCGTCTCACTCTTTTCCTCGTCTTCTTTCTCCTCGCTTTCTTCCCTTCTTCTTTTCTTCTCGTGTTTCTTTGCCTCATTTAAATAGAATTGTCTTTTTTCTTCCTCTTCTTCCTCTGAAGAATCCCTCTCTTCTTCTGAAGAATTCCTCTTTTCTTCTGACTCCTCTTGTTTCTTTTTGGGGCAATCTGGAGACCAATGTCCTTTTTCTTTACAATAATAACAGGTATCTTGACTTTTGTCTTTTTTATCCCCTGTTTTTTTTCTTTTTTGACGGTCTGGACACTCTGAAGACCAATGCCCTTTCTTCTGACAGATATAGCAAGTATCTTGACTTTTATCTCTAAAGGAAGGAGAGTAGTCCGTAGGCTGGTCTGAAGAGAATTTTCTAATGACCCCTCGCAAAGCTCTGACGAAACGTTCCATCTGGTTAGTCTCTTCCATCGTTGTGCTCGGCTTGAGAGTGAAATGAATAGTGAAAGGACAAGACACGCACCCTTTTATATACGCTGGTCTGCTATGACTATAAAGTAGTTTATGGTGTTTGAACTTGAGTCATTTGACTTTTTGCTTTCAAGATGAAACGATCCCATTCATTCGAGAAGAAAGAAGAAGAAGAAAGTAAGAGGCAGAAACGTGATCTATCGCCTCGTACCAGGGCTGAAATCTTGGCACAAATTCATGCCAGTGATTTTGAAGAGGACATGAGTGAACCAGAATCCGAACCCTCTAAACCAAGTTCATCACCCTTAGTCAACCCTGAAAAGTATTATTCCATTCGAGAGACGGAAAAGCGCTCCTCTAGAAAATTTAGAACCACGGCTTACAAATACACGGTGAAGTTTAAAGATTTCAAGGCTGAAGTGCCGTTAGAGAAAGCAGAAGTGTTCATCACCGAGGTGTGGGATTCTTTGCTCACTACACTCAAGCGACAATGTCAACCCAAAGAAGACGATCGCTTGAGACTTTCCATACAACACGACGGTTTGAAATCCCCTGTTTGGATCGAGTTTAGCACCCCTGCAGAATTGATTGCTTCCAAAGTCATGGACAAGATTCAAAACGTACAACAATCTAATGATCAGTTTGACATCACCGATGGTAAAGCCACACTGGACATGACCCACGTCTCTCCTCCTCAAGGGACAGGACGCAGAAAGATGTTATTGGTGGACGACCTTCGCAACACCAAAACGAGTCTCGTCCGAATTAACAACCCTCAAGACCAGATGTGTTTAGCCCGTGCCATCGTGGTGGGACGAACCTATGCCAACAAGAACGACACGGTAGAATGGAAAAGAACCTGGGACACTATTCAACGTTCCGACCGAGCCAAACAACGAAACGAAGCAGAACTCCTGTTACAACAAGCCGGACTGCCCAAAGACACACCCTGTGGCATTCCTGAGATGCAAAAATTGCAAGATGCCCTAGCTCCACGCTACACCTTGAAAGTGCACCCTCAAGAAATGCGCGGGCCTCTATTGTTTCGAGGCCAAGATTTTAAGGACGGAAAATACATTCATGTTTATCATCACGATGACCATTTCGATACCATTACCAGTATCACCGGATTCCTGGGATACGGTTATTACTGTGAGAAATGTGACTATGGTTATAATAATCGAGAGCAACACAAACATTGTGGATGGAAATGCTCAAGATGTTTGGCCTCTCCACCCTGTCTGAGCGAAGAACCAGTGACTTGTTCCACTTGTCTGCGCACGTTTGTCAGCCCTACCTGTTACCAACAACATTTCAAAACACAAGGTTCACAGAAGAAATGTGCTTGTCAACTCCTGAGATTGTGCTCTACGTGTGGACAAGGCATACTTACCAACAATGCCAAGGCACACGTATGTCGAGGAAAGAAAAAATGTCACATTTGTCACCACATCGTGGACTTGGAACACCAATGTTACGTGCAAAAATACCAACCCCCACCAGAGAAAGAGGACGGTCACAAGAAGAAAGGCAATTTCATCTTTTTCGATTTCGAATGCATGCAAGAGACTGGCATTCACATCCCTAATTTCTGCGTGGCTCATCGAGCGTGCGAGAAGTGCATTCAAGAACCTATCTTCAGTCATTGCCCTCACTGTAGCAAGATTCCTGGAGGACGTGAAAAAATCTTTCGGGGACCGAACACGTTAGCCGATTTTGCCCAATGGGTCTTAGACCCCGTCGACAAGACGTGGAGCCAAGAGGACATCGAACGTTACGGAGATTGTCATCGTCATGCCACGGTGATGGCTCACAATTTTTCCGGATACGATGGACAGTTTCTTCTCAGATACTATACGGAACAAGGCACCGAGCGTCCTAAAGTGACTTTGAACGGAGCCAAAATCATTTTCATGCAAGTGGGACAAGTACAGTTTAAAGATTCGATGAGTTACTTGGCCATGCCTTTGAGTCGAATGCCTAAAACGTTTGGAATGACAGAAATGGCTAAAGGGTACTTTCCACACTTTTTCAATACGGAAGCCAATCAACACGCCGTTCTACCCCATTTGTCTGAGGCTCACTATTACGACCCCGACAACATGCGTACCGAACAACGAGAAGCTTTCTACGCTTGGTACCAGGCTCACGCCTCGGACCCTTTCGACTTTCAGGAAGAAATGCTAAAGTATTGTCGTTCCGACGTGGACATTTTACGGCGTTGCTGTGGAAAATTTCGAGAACTGTTCATGGAACACGGAGGGGTCGATCCTTTGAAAGAAGCTTGCACCATTGCCAAAGCGTGTTCCCTAGTGTATCGACAACGATTCATGCCTGAAAACACCGTGGCTGTCATCAGCCCTCAAACGACCCACTTTGTCAAGCGTCAATACTCGGTCAAAGCCCTACGTTGGTTACATTACTTGTGCGACAAGGAAGACAAGTGGATTCAGCATGCCCGCAACGGAGGGGGCGAAAAAACCATCGGAACGTATTCGGTCGATGGCTGGGACTTAGAAAACCCCAAGATCGTGTACGAGTTTAACGGTTGCTTATTTCACGGATGTCCCGTCTGTTACCCTGACCGTGGCACTAAAAATCAGTTTTTGCAACGAACCATGGAAGACTTGTACCAGGACACTTGTCAGCGACGCCTAAAGTTAGAACAGCAAGGATACCAAGTGGTGGAAATGTGGGAACACGAGTACGATCACCGTTTGAAAACCGATCCCGAGTTTAAACGCCTCGTGGAAAGTTACCAGTTCATGGACCCGCTGAACCCGAGGGATAGTTTGTACGGAGGAAGGACCAATGCCACCTGTTTGCTGTACCAAGCCGAGGAAGAGATAGGAGAAGAAATCAAATACTTGGACGTGTGTTCGCTGTATCCCTACGTGTGCAAATATTGTCGCTTTCCTGTAGGGCACCCGCAATTATTCACGGAACACATCGACCTGAAAAACATTCGACAATACGAAGGCTTGATCAAGTGTAAAGTTTTGCCTCCCACGAACCTATACCATCCCGTCTTACCTCACCATTGTCAAGGCAAACTGATGTTTCCCTTGTGCCGTACTTGTGCCGAAACGTGCAACCAAGATCAGCCTTGTCAGCACACCCAGGAAGAACGGGCCTTGACGGGAACCTGGGTCAGCGTAGAATTGTTCAAAGCTATGGACATGGGATACCAACTGTTAGAAGTGTACGAAATTTGCCACTTTCCCAAGACACAACAATACCACAAGGGTGACCCTACTCAGAAAGGCATTTTCGCAGACTACGTGGATGCCTTTTTGAAACTGAAGCAAGAAGCCAGCGGCTATCCTTCCTGGTGTCACACTCCCGAAGACCAAATAAAATTCAAAGAGAAATACCGGGAACAAGAGGGCATCACTTTAGACCACATCGAGAAAAACGAAGGCAGGCGATCGTTTGCCAAAGTGATGTTAAATTGCTTGTGGGGTAAAATGGCACAACGACCGTGTTTACCCAAGACGGAATATTTGACAGAACCTTCCCGCTACTTCCAGATGATTCACGACAAAACCAAATACATGAAACACGTGGACGTCGTTCGAGAGAATTTGATCTTGGTCAATTACGAAGAAGATCTGGACTTTGTACAAGACGACCCTTTTGGAAATGTCATCATTGCGGCTTACGTGACAGCTCATGCTCGCTTAAAATTGTACGAAGCTTTAGAATTGTTAGGGGAACGCGTCCTGTACTTTGACACGGACAGCTGCATTTACATCCATCACCCGATTCAACATCACCCTAACATCGAAGGAGACCGTTTAGGAGCCTGGACAGACGAGCATCCCGACGACAAGATTCTAAGTTTCGTCAGTGGCGGTCCCAAAAATTACGGCTACGAATACCGTGACAAACAAGGAGAAGTGCACACGACGTGCAAAGTGAAAGGACTGACTCTGAATTATCGTACCAGTCGTGTGGTCAACTTTGGGGTATTGAAAGAAGCCTTGCAATCGGGAGAGGATGGAAACTTTAAAGTGACCACCTATCAACCGAACAAGATTGTACGTTTACCCACTCACCACATCGTCAGTCGACCCTTGGAAAAAGTCTATCAAATTGTATACCAGAAGCGAGTTCGACTTCCCAATCATTTCACCTTACCGTACGGTCACGTCGGTATTGGTCTGTATATAAAAAAGGAACCCTAGGCAAGATCGATAGTTCATTGTGACTACCAAGACCGAGCGAACAAGATGAATACTTTGAAAGAGGCATCGTTCCAGTTTGGGGATTGTAAAAAAGTTGTATCTTCCTCTAGTGTGACTAATATTGGATGGATAAGACCCATGCATTGCGACGGAAAATGTCCGGAAGGAAACTGCGATTGTCCATGTGGTTACCATTGTAATTGCGTAACGGAGTTTGCAGACGAGTGCGATTGTGAGCCTTGCGATGGATACGATGCTGTACCTTGTGACCTGAGCGATGCCGTAAAGCATCATGGGAACTTTAGTGCCCCTACCCCTATCATGGAAAGTGATGCTGTGCGTGTCAAACCTGTGGGATGCGAAAGCGATGCTGCTCGTCCTCTTGGACATTTTACTGGGTTTCGTTTTAAAGGGGAATGTTCACCTTCACGTCTACCCCCCTACGGATGTCATCCAGCCCTGAGCAAACTCCTACCCATGTCACTCAACCCTCATCGAAACGAACCTGTGAAAAACGAATATTCTTTTCCTGTGCGTTTGTCGGAATACTGCGACTTTGAAAATCGTCTTCAATCGTTCAAAGGAAAATGGCCAAAGTATCTGGGAGGACCGACCCCCGAAGAATTAGCCAGAGCCGGATTTTTCTACTTGGGCGAAGGAGATAAAGTCAGGTGCTTCAGTTGCGATGTGACACTTCACCACTGGGAACCGCAAGATTCGGCCTACGTAGAACATGCTCGATGGTCACCGAATTGTCATTACTTACCCTTAGTGGGACCGAGACATTGAAGTAACTTTTTACCATAATCATCTGTTCATGGATACTTTACAAGAGAACATTCGTGCTTTGCCTGTGGAGTTGAGAGAACGCATTTATCGAGAACTGGTCAAAATACAAGTGAAACGTAAAGAACAATTGCATCCGATACGTCACCGGTGTTTGAACCACTGGTACCTGAAGGCTATACAAGGACTGATTCAATTGAAAGTGTTCCATTGGACAGACATTGATCAACGACCTCCTGGTTATAAAAAGGAATGGTTTGGTATGGACGATTTTATCTACTACATTGTAAACGTACTGCATCGAATTCCAGAGGAAGAGTTAACGAATTACCAACATCTTGAACACAATGTCAACTTGGTGAAAGAGGAAACTTCTGAACGAATTGTAATGTGTAGATTAGTGACTCAACGATTTAAATTCGACACTGAAGTGAAACCATGTTTGTGCAAAGAGTACATTTCTTGTGTCAGACCAAAGAGGATTTAGTATGACCTATTCATGGATACTTTACAAGAGAACATTCGTGCTTTGCCTGTGGAGTTGAGAGAACGCATTTACCGAGAGCTGGTCAAAATACAAGTCAAACGTAAAGAACAATTGCATCCGATACGTCACCAGATCTTTAACCACTGGTACCTGAATGGTATAAGAGAACTGATTCGTCAGAAATTCTTTCAATGGTCAGACCTTGTTCAAAACTTTGAGGTCGCTAATGATCGACATGTTCATGATTATGGTTACTTCGAGATTCACCTAGTGCAATGCATTGAGGAAGACAAGTTAAAGGATTACCAACATATTTTACGTGGAATCTACTTAGAGGAAGAGGAAACACCTAAACGAACTCTGACGTTTCGGTTACAGTATGCAAGATTTAGATTCCCTACTGGAGAACGAAGATCTCTGGCTAGAAAGTACGTCTATTGCATCCGAAAAAAAGAGAATATAAAAACAGGCTGCCATGCCACGGTTTATGTCACATGTCATCCAACAGATTCCGTGGAAGGAACTCAATGACCATATTCAAACCGTGGATCATTACCATCAATTATTACAAGAACTGTATCCATTCAATTTTGGACGACAAGTGGTGTGTGTCTTAGTGACTTGTTTTCTGGGATTTCGTTTACCAGCCGATTCTTTGTGGACTCTTTACGATCAGTACTTACCACCTCCATGGCCTTAAATGGTCACGAAAAACTCCTTTTGTTCAAAGCCTTGCGTTTTCATCTGGATACTTCTCGACCTCAACAGGAAAAAAAGATTCGTCAACTTTTAGCTACCCAAGACGTGTATGACGATGTGTGTGTAGCTTGTGACTTACACCCTCATTGGACAGATGTTCGTGACTGGAAAAAGGGGGGTTTTGAGGCTTGGACCCAAGAAGTGGCCCAGTATGCACAAGAGTTGTTCAAGGAAAAAAGTTACTTTTCAACCCGTGTTAGTGACGGTGCCAGAAGAACCCGTCACCGAGAACAACCACTCGCTTCAGGACAGGACTGTCATGGACATTCCTGAAAGGTCATTCCGAGAGGACACTTGTGTGACAATACCTCATGTAGAGACTGTAAGAACATTACCCACTGTCCCTAGGACATCTTGGTTAACCAAAACATGTTGTACAGACACTTGTTTATATTCCACTTTGATCGCTTTGCTGTGTTTTATATTCCTGTACATCACTATTTGGGTTGTATGTATTTTTGTCTTTCGTGTTCATATTTGAAACATTCAATAAACGTGTTCTGAAAAAGTATATAAACTCTTGTCTTGTTTGTTTTCGTGTCACAAGTGACATTTCTGACACCATGGCTACCTCTACTGTCTCTGCTCCCTCTTCCTCTACTGTCAAAGTCATCGACGAACACTTAGATCGTGCCAGTTGGGAGGCTTTGTATCTTCGCCATCCCTTTAACATGCTCATTGCTGGACCTAGCGGTTCAGGCAAAACCGAATTCGTCAAACGTTTGATCGAACATAAACATCATTTGATCGATCGGCCCCCTCAACGGATCGTGTGGTGTTACAAAGAGTGGCAATCGGCGTACAGCCTTTTGCGAGAAAGTCAAGGCGATTCCATCGTGTTTGTGGAAGGCATTCCTAAAGAAGACGACGGCATCGTCTCTGACTCCCGTCTAACCCATTTGGTCATTTTCGACGACATGTTAGGAGAAGACGAAGAAGAAATTAAATTGTGGTTCACGCGCAAAGGGCATCACCGTAATGCCAGTGTCATTTACATCACCCAAAATTTGTTTCAACAAAGTAAAGCCCATCGCACCATCAGTCTCAATGCGCATTACGTGGTCTTGTTTAAAAGCCCTCGAGATAAATCGCAAGTGCAAGTCTTAGCCAAACAGTTAGGAACGCCTTGGCTGACTCAGGCGTACGACGATGCCACTCAAACGCCACACGCCTATTTACTCGTCGATTTGAAACCTACGACTCCCGAGGATTTGCGATTTCGTACCCACTTGTTTCACCACTGGTGCCAAGACGGAGGGCCTGTCCTGTACACGTCTCCGTCCTCGACTTCATTTCACTCCCCATCAAAAAATCTATAAAAACCTCAGACCCTTTTTCGTCTGTCTCACACAGTGTGAACATGACGTCCCTTCAGTCGCATCTTCCCGTCAAATTGATTCGTGCCTTGTATGGCATCAGTCGAGAAAAAGATCCACAAACACGAGCCCGTGTCTTAGAAGCTAGTCTCAAAGAAGTCTTACGATGGTTCACGGTGACGGCACGTCAATTACTCCAAGGAATCATTCAGATTCCTCATCAAACCCAACGCTTTTTCGATCGAAACAAAGTCGCTTTGGTCCAACTGGCCGATCCCCGCATCGACACTCAAACCAAAAAACAAATCATTTTGAAACCTGGAGGGAGCGGTACTCTGGGAGGGGTCATCATTCGCTCACTCTTAAGATGGGATCCTAATGCCCCCAAAGTTATCCCCAAGACAAAAGTCCAACGAAGCCCCAAGAAGAAAAAGAAAAAGACCAGGTCCCCAAGAAGAATAACTTCTCCAGTGGCAGGACCCTCCTCTTACCAGACACCACCCCGAAAAAAGAAAAGAAGCCCCCAGAAAAAGAAACAGAGAAAAAGTCCCCAGAAAAAGAAAAGTCCACAGAAGAAAACTAGTCGCAAGAGAGGCACTTCGGCCAGGACGCAACCTTACACTCGCAAACCACGACCTGCCACGGCAGTGACTGCGTCTCCGGCATCCTCACGTTCATCCACTTCTCCGTTGATGACACCCAGAACTGAAGAGTACTTGGAGACGTTGATCACACCAAGAACATCTCCGTTGATGACCCCCAAAAGAACTTCCCCAGTGGCAGGACCCTCCAATTTAGTGGCAGTGGCTGCTGCTGCTCACAAAGTACCTTCTCCCAAAATCAAAGTCCAAGAAAGATCGGGCATGTTACAAAGTTTACTGGATTTGTCCAAGCAAGAACTGGCTCGATTTAGTCCGTTGCGTACCCCTGCACGACGTGTCATGCCTGTCCTCAAACTGATAAAACGTAAAGACAATCAGTGGCGACGCGTTCCAGTATAAAAAGAGCCTGTGACCAAGTCGGGGTATCAGTGAACTTGTAAAAAAGATGTCACCTCCAAGAAGCCACAAAAGAAAGAGACAAAGGCAGACGCGTCATCCGACAAAGCGCTTAGCCAAGCATCGACATTACCCTAAGAAAAGACACAGTCGTTCCAAGAAAAAGAGGCGTCAACAAAGGGGAGGATTCCTTGGCGATTTTGGGAAAAACATTGTCACCTTTATGACAAAGCGATAGTCCCAAAAAAAGATAAAAGGGTGTGCGTTAAGTCATCGACGTTAGTGTCTGTTCGGTGAATGTCCCGGAACCCACAAGCAAAAATGTCACCCTCCAGAAAACCCCAAGGAAAGAAAAGGAAAGGACTGCCACCACGTTTAGCTAAACATGGGGACCTGTTATCTGTCCTGTCCAAAGCTTCTTCGCCCCTACGAAAAAAACTCATTCAAACGGCCTCCAAAGAGGTCATCGATACCGTCTGCGAATGTTGTTTGAACGTTTTGAAAGGCACGATCCCTTTGTCCAAACACCAGAAACAATGCTTAGGCAAACATCGTCACGTTCTTCGCCAAATGGTTCAAAAGAAAATTCCCATTCGTCAAAAAAAGAAGATGTTGGTTCAACGTGGAGGCATTTTGCCTCTCTTGTTAGGCCCCATACTGAAAGGAGTCTTGGGAACCATGTTGGGAGGACTGATGGGAGCAAGATAAAAAGGCCTTCGAAAGTCCCAAGATCTCAGAATCGACCCCTGACAACCCCATGGAAGGACGAAAACTAGCTTTAGTGCCTTACAAACGATGGATGGAATACCATCGGTGGCAAGAACAACGCACCCCGCATTTACCTCCCAATCCCAATTTGAGCGAGATGTCCCAGTTACAACACGAATTGCAATCCTTGATGGATCGCCAAGATTTGTCCGAAACAGAAAAATCGCAAAAGTACGGTCAACTCTTGCAACGACTGCAACTCTTTCACCAGAAAGCTTTAGACGAAACAGCTCTACCCACTTTGAAAGATTTTAAGACCTTGATGAAAAGTCCAGCACCATCACCAGTACCAGTACCAGTACCAGTACCGGTACCAGTGGTCAAGAAAGAAAAAGGAAAAGAAGAAGAAGAAGAAGAAGGGTTTCAAACTCCACCAGAAAAAGTACGCAAGTTAACAACACCACCTACCTCCAGAATTGGATGGATTAAAAAGATGATGGCCACCCCTTCTTCATCACAAGAGAAAAAGAAAGTGAAGACAGAAGTGAAACAAGAACCGATATCCCCTGCTCAGACATCCTCCTCTTCGACACCTATTGCCGGTCGCACACGCAAAGCCTTGCAATCCAAGAAAATACCCCAAGAGAAAAAGAGTAGCCTCTTCCAAGAGTGGGTGCCTTATTAACACACAAACACACAAAAAAAATGGAAAAAGTCTTAGCCAGCATTTACTACGATCCCTCCCATCCTGCAGGTTACGCAGGAGTTCAAAAATTGTATCGTGCTGCCAAAACTCGACTGAAAAGTCTCCGTTTACCTCAAGTGCAACGATGGTTACAAGAACAAGCTACCTACACTTTGCACAAACCCATTCGACGCAAGTTTGCCAGAAGTCGCACCCGAGTGGAAGGCATCGATCATCAATGGCAAGCCGATTTAGCCGATGTCTCTCATTTGGCCAGCTACAATCGTGGCTACAAATATTTGTTTTGTGTCATCGACGTCTTTTCCAAATTTGCCTGGGTCGTGCCCTTGACTTCCAAATCGAGCAGCGAGTTAGTGCGAGCCCTGCAACGGGTGTTGAAACAAAGTGGTCGTCGCCCTCTTCGATGGCAAACGGACAAAGGCACCGAATTTCTGAACCAAGCTTTCCAAAAAGAATTAAAGAAACGTGACATTCATTTTTTTACCACCGAGAATCCCGAAACCAAAGCCAGCATCGTGGAACGTTTTCAACGTACTTTGAAAGAACGCATGTGGAAATATTTTACGCATCACCACACTCTGAAGTACATCGACATCTTACCGCACCTGGTGCAAGCGTACAACCAATCTTACCATCGAAGCATCGGACGTGCCCCGCAAGACGTGACTCCCGACAACGAAGTGCTGGTGTTCGAGCGCCTGTTCGGTACGTCCCCGACGAGGGCTGTCCCCAAGAAAAGTGGAGAGTTGGCCGTAGGAGATTGGGTGCGCATTGGCAAAACCAAACGCACTTTCGACAAAGGTTACTTACCTAACTGGACGACCGAACTGTTTCGCGTCACTGGACAAGTGCATGGCCGTCATCCTGCCGTCTATAAATTGGAAGACATGAACGGAGAAGTACTCAAAGGAACGTTTTATTTGCCCGAGTTACAACGTGTCACCAAAAAAGAAGACGACGTGTACGACATCGAAAGCATTCTCGAACGCAGAACCCGTAAAGTGGGCAAACGACGTGTCAAAGAAGTCAAAGTACGTTGGAAAGGATATCCACCCAGTTTCGATTCTTGGATCGACGCTTCGCAAGTCATCGACTATAAAAAGAAGAAGTGACCATCATGCCCTTTCACTCAGCAGACGCAGCTACGTCGACCACTCCTTCTTCCCCTAGTTCTTCTGTGCAAGATTTACAAAAACAACCCTTGTGGGTGTGGTGTGGAGAACGTGTGCCTAAAACGCAAATCGTCTTTTTCTGCCAAATCTTCGTGGTGTATTGTGTCATCGGGGCAGCCATTGCCAATTTGAGTTTGCAACAAGGAGACAAACAATTGTGGACCATTTTATTGAGCAGTTGCATCGGTTACCTGCTTCCTAATCCCTTCCTGAAATTCACCTCGAACGGGAACCCCGGGAACCTTGTGTCCAGTACCAGTGCCAGTCACCACTTCAACCACAACCAGAACCCCATTGTAGACGGAGACACGCCTCTGACGTCCAGTAACCCCTCGGACAGCCACAGAACTCTGGAATTATGAGTCACCAAAACCAATTTTACTTAACCTTACCCAGTGACAGTTCCATGGAGGTGTTTCCCCACAACGCGTTGTGCTGTTACACGGCCAAATTACCTCAAGCCATCCCCTTAGATCACGAAGCCCATTGGGAAGTGGCTTTAGTGGAAATGATTCACCCGACCCAAGTCCTCAATGTCCTTCCCAATCAAAATACTTTTAAGGTGGAAGTTCTTGACGAGCAATTGCAACAGGAGTTGGATAAGAGAACCATATCTGACATTAAAACATATAATGAGAAAACTAAAACGACCACCTACCACTTGTCCATTCCCCAAGGCTATTATTTCAGTGGTCAACATTTGGTCAACACCATAGCTGCCAAGTTTAATGGCGTGTTTGGGAAAGCTTTTGACATTGTCAAGAACAAAAGTGTCACCATGGAGTACCACAAAGTAGCTCGTCGCTTCTTAATAAAATTTGAACGGACTAAAATCGTGTCCATTTTATTTTGTCCTGAATTGTTTGACATGTTGGGCGGAGACATGAACATGAGAATGACCATACTCAAGAACAAAGAATCACCCAGCGTTTACGACAACGACTCTTTTAGCAAGTTATTTCGTACCCCAGTAGAACTGAACCAAGGACTGAATTTGATGTTCGTGTACTCCGATGTGGTGGAGTACAACGTGGTGGGCCACACCTCCGTGCCGTTACTGCGTGTCATTCCTTTCAAAGTGGATTCTGCCGCAAACGCTGACGAGGAAGGTGGAAACACTTACCACGTCCACCGCGAATTTGTCCATCCTCACTATTTGCCGGTCAGCAAGTCGTATTTGGACACGGTCAACATTACTATAAAAGGAGATCTGGGACAAAATATTCCATTCACCAAAGGAAAAGTCACGGTGAAACTCCATTTTCGAAAACGGTTCTCTCACGACTCGTAAGTAAGTCATGTATCCAGTGTACCAAGGGGTGGCTCGACAGCGAGGACACGGTTTAGGAGACATGTTAAAATCGGCCTTTCGTTCGGTGGCCCCAGTGTTGAAACCGATGGTGACACGCGGATTGCACGCCTTGAAAGATGCGGCACTGACGCAAGGCAAAGAATTTCTCCAAAATGTCATCATCGACAAACAAAACCCTAAAGAAGCCTTCATGAGGGCAGGCAAAAATGTCTTGCTGCAAACGGGCAAAGACATTTTAGGCCGACGAGACACACCTATAAATGCCCTGCACGCTACCGAGTCAGGCATTCAGCAAGGACAAGGCAGAAAGAGACGACGAAGAAGAAAACACCCTTTCACCAGACTTCAAGCGAGAAAGGCCAAGAAAAGAAGAACCGTTCGAGACTTAGACGTTTTCGATTATTGAAACACAAAACAAAATGATGCACCGAGAGTCTTGCGCTTGTTCCAAGACGGAACTGGATCTGTTTGCCATGCCCCCCACCATGATGACCATGCAAGAATCTCAGTGGGTGGAATTTAATCCCGTCTCCTCACTGATCGATTCCGCTGCCATCGAGTTTGAAATCAAAGGACAGCCCGAAGATTACATCGATCTGAATAGCAGTTACTTGTACTTGAAAGTCAAAGTTCTAGATAAGGATAATGGTGAAGTAACAGACACTGAGAATATAGCTCCCGTCAACAATTTCATGCATTCCTTGTTCAGCTCAGTGGACTTGTACTTGAACAACAAACTAGTCAGCAGCAGCATGGATACTTACCCTTACCGTGCCTACCTGGAAAATCTCTTGACGTACGGAACAGATGCCAAGGATACTCATCTCAATGCCTGTGTGCTGTGGGTAGATGACGAAGCGGGCAAGTTTGACGCAACTGACAATGACGGCTTTGAGGCAAGACGAAGCAAAATCCTAAAAGAAAAGAGTTTAGAACTGATGGATCGTTTGCATTTGGACATGTGGTTGCAAGAGAAATATTTGCTAAACGGGGTCAATCTTCGCTTGAGACTGAATCGTAGCAGTACCGCTTTCCATTTGTTGACCGATGCTGATGCTACTAAGACTGGCAATCCTAAAAGCACAATTTTAGAGGCCAAACTCTACGTACGACGCGTGGAAGTGTTACCCAAAGTGGGTAACGACATCAGTCAGACGTTGAGCAGAACGACCGCCAAGTATCCCATCCGACGTGTGGAAGTGAAAACGTTCACCATTCCTGCTGGACTGCAATCCATAACCGAAGATCATCTGTTCCAAGGACAGTTACCCAAACGTTTAATCCTTGGTATGGTCTCGAATTCAGCCTTCAACGGAGCCTTCACTTAAAATCCTTTCAACTTTCAACACTTCAACGTAAAGAAAATCGAAGTCAGTCGTGATGGCAAGACCTTGTGTACCCGACCTTTCGAAACTGACTTTACCAAGAACAATTACTTGAGATCGTACTTGTCCCTGTACGAAGCTACCGGCCAGTTAGGAACCAACACCAGTCACGGCATTGAGTATGACGAATATGCAGGAGGCTATGCTTTGTGGGCTTTCGATTTCACTCCAGACCAAGGCAGCGACGAGGGACATTTCCACCCTATAAAATCTGGCCAGATTCGTGTGGAACTTCAGTTTGCAGATAAACTATCAGCAACAGTGAACGTCATCATGTATGCAGAATTCGATAATACCATAGAAATCAACAGTTTGAGAGAAGTCATTCTAGATTATTAGAAGTCATGGAAGACTGTTATCCCTCTTTACCTAGTGAAGAAACTTGGGACATGAAATGTGAGGAGACTGTGGAAGAAGAAGTGATCATGATGAAGTCGAGATGGCCAGAACAAGAAGCCCATTTAGTCTCCTGTTTTGCCAAACACTTGGTCGACAAAATGACGGAATTGATCAAGAAAAATTGCTATGGATGTCAAAACGATCATCCCAGTCAAATTCAACACGATAAATGCCTGATGTTGAGTCAAGAAGAAAAATTGGACGAGTATCTGGACGAAGCTTGGAGTCTCATCTCGAACAAAGACGTGTTGCACCAGTGGTATAAAGACTTGCGTGAACATTCTTGTCCACCATTAACCACTCAAGAGATCCATCGTATCGAAGCTCTCCTGAATCAGAGTGAGGAAACAGAACGAATAACCGTTTATTCGTCAGACATTTTCAAGCAAAAAGTCAGGATCGAATTGACGACGTATTATTACCTGTGAAGAAGAAAAAACAAACACAAATCAATGGATACCTGGGAACTTTATTACCTTTTGAACCACAGTTCGTATACGGCTTCTTGGAATCCTGTCGTCTGTGCTAAAGATGAACTCCCTCATCGCAAACCTAAAGACCATCAAGCTTACGTGATCAACACGGACGACAGTCATCTCCCAGGAACCCACTGGGTAGCCGTCTACTTTCCTCAAGAAGGATGTGTGGAATATTTCGATTCGTACGGATTGCCCCCTTTGGAAGACGATATCATCGACTTTATGAGAAGAAATGCTCAAACCACCCGATTCAATAACGTGAAATTACAAGGCACAGATTCCTTGGTGTGTGGACAATATTGTGTGTATTTTCTGCATCATCGCAGCCTGGGCTATTCCTTAGAACATTTAGTGACTCATTTCGATCCTCGTTCTTCTAGAAATGATGTGAAAGTAGATCGATGGTTTTGTGACCATTATGCTTATCTTTTGTCTCAAGCTAGGAAACGTAGTGTCCATCAATGGCCTAATGATTTCCAACAGTGGAAATCACAATTTCATTCACAACGTTGTCAGCCTTGTTTAAAGTAGATTGTAAATTGAGAAAAAATGCTTGTGATTTGAAAAAAAAATGGTTTGATGTTATAGTGTTGGATTATTGTTAAAAAATGTTAGAGTTGTTGTTTAGTGTTAAGTGATTTTTGAATAAAAAATGTTGTGTTTTGAAAAAATGCTTTTGTCTTTTGTTTAGCTATAAGAATGTTGAATTGATGCTCTTTCATTTCTTACTATCCCTCTCATGACAATCACTGAACGTTGCGAATCGAAAATCGTGTGGGGATGTTTTCCTTCACGTCCGCGCTTTCACTTTAAGAACCGGTTTGTTCCCAGTCTAACCATCCATTGTCGACTCATCCTCCTAAGAAGATGTGCTCCAAACTAGCTAAGCTCAACGAAGCCTACGTGAATTTGCATAGGGTCAGACACAGTCTGATACCGAAGCCAGAAGAAATAGAGAATGTGAGAATGTTAAAAATCACTGAAGACCTGATAGAAGAGCTCTTCAGAGAAGAAGTGAACAGGGAAAAAGAAGAATGGACGGAGAAGTACAGACTTCAGAGACAGCAGCAACAGCAGCAACAGCAACAGCAGCAACAACCTGAAGCTGACAGAGGCTTTGTCGATTGTCGTATCGACACCAAAGAGTTCTTCTTCTCTTTCCGAAGAAGCAGACCTATCGCCAGAAAGTCTATCCTCAGAGGACATCGCATTCTTAGAAACTAAAAAAGAATGCCATAGCAAAACAAAAAACAGCCCTTTTCAGGGCTACCCAATACTCTAGAAAAGAAGTAACGATCGATTTGCCAATGTGTGTGTAGGTAGAGTAGTGTGAAAATAAACACTAACTCTTTATTGATAGTGAAAGTGTATGTGTTGGTGTGTTTGTGTTTGTAAGAGCTCAAGGAAGTTGGTGTGGATAGTAGATTAAAATGATATCTTTTCTTAGTGTTTGAGGTGTATATTTGGAGTTAGATTGAATTGCTTTGCGTATGTGGATAGTCAATTGAAGTGATTTATAAAAAAATTTTAAAATAGTGATGGGTAGCATAAAAAGTGAGTGAGTGTTTCTTTTAGGTCCGCGCGTTGTTGTTTTTTTTGGTCATGATCTAGGTAAGATGAATTTTATGTTATTAGGGGATGTTTTCCATCACGTCCGCGCTTTCAGTATAAATTGAAACTCGTTCGGCAGTCCAGTTACCCTTGTTGATTGATCAACACCAAAAAATGAACACGAGACTTGAGAAACTGTTGGAGCTTCATGTGCATCTGGAATATGCCAGGCGCATATTAAATGAACTGGCCGCGGAAGCCATTGTCGAGGAGGGAAGGATAAGAGAGGAGGAAAGAAGAAACAAAGAAGAGGAGGAGAGAAGATATAAAGAAGAAGAAGAAAGAAGATATAAAGAGGAAAGAAGAAACAAAGAAGAGGAGGAGGAAAAGGAGAGAAGAAAAAATTTCAAAATCCCAGAGAGCGAAAATTGGGATTCTGAAGCGACATATCCTGCCTCTGCTCTCTCCCCCAAAAAGGTAAAAAGTAACTGGGGGATAAGATGCGTATGTGGCGCCAGGCCTGGAAGGTGCCACCATTAACCAGGTGCCCATGAAGTTCCAAACAAAACAGCCCTTTTCAGGGCTACCCAATACTCTAGAAAAGAAATAACGATCAATTTGCCAATGTGTGTAGGTAGAGTAGTGTGAAAATAAACACTAACTCTTTATTAATAGTGGAAGTGTATGTGTTTGTGTGTTTGTGTTTGTAACTAATGAAGTAGGTTGGTGTGAATAGTAGATTATGGGTTTCTTTATTGTTTCTTAGCGTATGTGGAGAGTATAGTTTGGGTTTGATTATATGAAATGAGAAAAGTGGGGATGTTTTCCTTCACGTCCGCACGTTGTTAGGTTATGATCTAGGTAAGATCAATTTTATGTTTTAGGGGATGTTTTCCATCACGTCCGCGCTTTTTGTATAAGAACCCACAGTATTCGTGGTTCAAACCATTCTGCAAAGAATAAAAAGAAGATGGCTTCAAACCACCTTAACAAAATGGAAAAATTGCAAAACGTCATAGACAATTTAGGAATGTTTGAGCAAATGTTGGTTAACCTAAACGAGGATCACTACTCATATAGTCCCCATAGAGTGAAGATGGAGATAAACAATTTACGAAAAATGAAGGTAATCATCAGTGATCTGTTAAAAGAAATAAAGGAGGAAAAGGAGGATGAAGAGGAAAGGATAAGGATGAGAGAATGGAATGAAAAAATTGAAAAAGAAGAAGAAAATGAAAAGAGGAAGAAAGAAGAGGAGGAAGAGAAGAAGAAAGAAGAGGAGGAGAAGAAAAAAAAGAAAGAGAAGAAGAGTGTAGGAGATAAAATAAGAACTTGGTGGAGGAAAAGAAGAAATTAGAAGAAGAAGAAGAAGAAAACCCAAAGGCCCTTTTCAGGGCCAGCCATATTTCTCGAAAAGAGATAGTCTTTTGAATTGCCTACCCCTTTTTTAAAAAAATTTTTTTTAAAAAAAAAATCCCATGTTAAATTCCCCTTGTCCGTAGAGTGTCCCACGATTTATTCCCATGTTAAATTCCCCTTGTCCGTAGAGTGTCCCACGATTTATTCCCATGTTAATTCCCCTTGTCCGTAGATTGTCCCACGATTTTTCGCCATGTTAAATTTCCATTGTCCGTAGAGTGTCCCAGGGGTGTTTTGACTGGAATTTCCATTGTCCGTAGGGTATCCCACCTTACTACTAGCGTGATATCAACAGTAACACTGATTATAATGTCTGTTTGCGACGTCATACGGTGGTTGAATTAGCAACCATTGAGACGGTCGTATGCAGCACGGCTTCAACGAAGTATATATATATATATATATATATATATATATATATATATATATATATATATATATATATATATATATATATATATATATATATATATATATATATATATATATAGTTATCCAATGATTTTCATACTGAATCAGTAACGTGTTGCAGGTGCTATCTACGTGTCTCTTCATAAATTGCCTGTACGATATCATTATTAAATGTGTTCCCGAACTATGTAACAGAAAGAAGCGAAACCACCAAGCTTAGTAAAATCAACAATTAAGTTATTTCTCGAAGATACAAAAGTGAAAATTTAAGAGACAATTACAGTTTTGTGAATTGAATCCCAAATAACCCTAAATGTGCTATCACAATTCAAAAAGTATAGAATGTTCGGAATGAATTCCAATAGTTTTAATTGTCTTGTTGTATCAATACTCTTGACAGTACTAATGTGTCACTATGATACAATCCAGAATGTATTTGAACGAGGTGTCAGTAATCCCAATGTAGTGTTTTAGTTCAAAAAGTCAATTAGCACTTTGTAATTCCACCAAATGGAAGAGTTACTTACCTCCAAAAATGAAGAGCTTGACAACGTAGAAAAACTATGCACCTCTGAAACTGAAGATTTGACAACGGAAATTCTATATTGACCATGGATAATCTTGCATTTTGGAAAAGAAACATGACCAGATTTTTACGGAAAATTGTACTTAGTTCAAATTACACTCAGTACACGGATTAACCTGAGCAAATCGTTAAAACGAAATAAAAGGGGCAAATGTTTGCAACTATTTTGTTAGACTCTTAATTTACGTGTTCAGTGAGCTGGTTGGCGTAGGGATAATAACTAAAATTTGGTGTGTTCGTGTCAATGTGCAATGGAGTGAAAGCTTACGCCATCTCTCTCTCTCTCTCTCTCTCTCTCTCTCTCTCTCTCTCAATATATTCAGCTATCATAACTGCTTGTAGCTCAGTTTCCAAGACATCAATGCAGGTGTGATTACAGTTTCAAAGATAATGTTGCATGTGTAATTATAACGCTTCATGCGTGTATTAACACTGATCATGTATATTACCATCCAAAGAAAGTAAATTGGGTTCGTACTGATCTGATTTTCTTGCTAGAGCGTCTCTGCCAATATTCTTGGATTATGCACTGTATAGATGAAGAAGGCGAGACATATCATGCAACAGAATTTCCTGATGTTTGATACTTAGCACAAGCCTTCAAATGTGCAGCCAATTATAAGCGTGAAAGAAGAGAAAAGTCTTTCAGTTGCATGAAAAACAGTAAAAACTATTTCACATATTTCTCGTGTGTCTTCTTAGGTACTTTTCTAAGTACTAATTTTATCCTCGTATATGCTTACACTTTGATGATCGCTGCTTTATCCAAGTTTAGACTACATAAGTTAAGGTGTTTTACAAAAACCGATCTTTTCCATTTTGCATTATGGGATTGCGAATTTCATGTAAGGTTTACTTCCTCAAAAACTGAAGAGCTCGACAGAGTGCAAAAACTACGCACCTCCGAAACTGAAAACTTTACAATGGAAATACTGCATTGAACATGGTCAAGTTCACATTTTGCACCAAAAATAAATAAAAAATGTTTCCACACTTTTATGAAGGATTGTACTTTACTAGTAGTTTGAACTGTAATCAAGACATATATTAGTGTAACCTTAGCAAGTAATCACAACAAAATAAGGTAAAGCGACCAGTGTTCATGGAGGTGGTCAACGCAGGTATAGTAAATCGACCGATATAAGATGCGTTTACTTATTGGCGATGTTGCATGGTGGCGGAAAAGAGTTACAAACGTAAGCAAAACATGCAGCCTGGATCAAATGTTTAGAAATCAATATAAAGATGATACAAATTTCCTGGCTTAGTTACAAAAAAGAGAGACAGGAGTGGTGGAAGAAAACCTGATGTTTAGAAAAATCGCAACAAGAGAAACAATCAGACTTTTCCTGTCATCGATGAAATCGAAGGTGAAAACACAGAGCAAAGTGGTATGCTAGTTTATTAAAACTGAACTTGATAGGCAGCCATGATGCAGTTTCATCATGGGCAGCAAATGGAGGCTCTCAGTAATGAAACTAACCCACTGGCCAATGTTATTGTTGCCAGCTCTAAAAGCAGCGGAATTAAGTCCGGCGTGAGTCTTTTACATTGAAGAATAAATCCAATAGGACTAATGAAAGATACAGACCTGAAACGGCAGCCCTTCGCTGACAACTGTGTCCTCCTCATCTTATTCGGACCACCTCCGCTATTATTCGAGACCCAAAAATTGCCACAGATGGATGTCAGCACAGTAACTAACAGAATTCTTCGCAAAAGAAAAAAAAAGATTGTCAATCTGTTAGACCGCATCGGCTATTTCTACGATTGAAATGACCGCAGGTTTGACAGAATATTTTCGAATGGAAATATATTTCCATGCATTCGTAACTTCTCTGTCCGTCATTGTTTCGTTCATAGTCTATTTGTTCCGAATGGCATCTATCGGTTCACATTACTGATATGATAAGTAGAACATATCTCGAAGTTGCGAATGTCTCCATGTTAGTGAAAGTATAAATCTTCCTTTCGGACCACCACTGCTATTTCTGCAAGACACATACATGTCTTGTATGCATGTCGTCGTAATAATTTGCTGGAAAATCATCCATTATCATTCGACGAAAATTTCGCCGCTGAAGAAACCCTACAATATATTCGGACCATAAAGTTATCTATACGATATATTCGAGTCATGATCCATCAGATTGCAGTTTTTCATGCAAGATCTCCATACTTTTTTCCCAATCTTCCAGTCTCATTCCTTTCTTCGGATGCTGTTTGCTCCACAATCCGCTACTCGACTAACTAATCAGGAGAAACATGTTTCACTAGTTATACTGGATTGGTTTAATGTACGTGATTTCAGAAAATGTAATAATTGGTGTTTTATGTACGTGACATCAGAGAATGTAATAACTGGTGTTTTACGTACTTGATCAGAGCTTTAGTTTCCAATATAGTGATTTGTGTGAGGAAATGCATGGAAAACCACTGATATGATGGCAAAATATGAATTTGTCTATTTGATAGGCGACTTTAATATCATTTTCATTATTCCTTTAACCTGGCTGGTTGTAGAGGTACCACTGATGACTTTGCGAAAATTTCACACCATTTTGCCCTGTTCTCCACTGCTCTTTGGGACTTTACAAAGTCCACGAATGTCCACTCTTTGATGTTATCTTCCAATCTCTTTTAATGTCTGCCTCGTTTTCTGTATCCTTTCACTGTGCCCTGTAGGATGGTCTTTGACAGGTCAGATGAGCTTGAGACGTGACTGTACCATGTTAGTTTGCGTTTCCTTACGGTGGTGAGCCGATCTTCATATGGTCCAATTGCACCTCGGATTCTAATGGTCACCGCTTTATTACATACGTGGTCTAAGTATGAAAAGTTCAGGATCGTTCGATAACATCTTATCTATAAGGCATGTATTCTTCTCTCTAGTTCTGTTGGTCCATGTACTCGCATAAAATATTATAGATTTTTGTTAGATTCAAATTACAATCAATTTAATATTTCTCTTTATTCTCACAGCTCAAATTTAAATTGTGCTTTCCTTTTAGATACACCTTGTATTCCTCACCACTGAAAATCGAAATACAGAGAACAATGCCTATAGGCATGGATTAATCAAAATGTGTAAATCACTTAATCTATTCGCCATTCACGGTATGATAGAGATATAAGTCGGTAAAAAATGTATCAGTTGTTGAGTAGGTTATACCATCAGTTAAAGCCCTTGATTATATCTCTAATTTAAAAGTTTAATGACTTTGAACCATTATTTTCTGATGTAAATTCAAATTTTTCCCCATAACATTAATAATGTTACTAATTAGACGATTAAAACTGTCAAAAGCATTTTCGGATAGGATAAAATGCAAAGAAACAATGTTGCAAATAAGATTGACGGATCAATAATTAAGCATACTGAATATTTAATAAACGATTTGCTAGGTGTTTATTCATCGGACTAGCGAATGTTTGATATAATTTGTGACGTGATTTCCGAATGTTTGATATAATTTGTGACGTGATGTCCGAATGTTTGATATAATTTGTGACGTGATGTCCGAATGTTTGATATAATTTGTGACGTGATGTCCGAATGCTTGATATAATTTGTGACATGATGTCCGAATGTTTGATATAGTTTGTGACATGATGTAAAACTTGTTTGTTATAATTAGTGCCATTGTGTCCGAATGTTTGATGTAATTTATGACATTATCTCCGAATGTTTTATATAATTTATTTATGGTGTCCGAATGTCTTATATAATTTGTAGCATAATGTCCGAATGTTTGATATCATTTGTAGCATGATGTCGGAGTGCCTGATATAATTTGTTACGTGATGTTCGAATGTTTGACATAGTTTGTGACATGATGTTCGAATGTTTGATATAGTTTGTGACATGATGTCCAAATGAGTGTTATAATTAGTGCCATTATGTCCGAATGTTTACTGTAATTTATGACATTATGTCCGAATGTTTGATATCATTTCAATTATGTCCGAATGTTTGATATAATTTATAGAATGATATTCGAATGTTTGATATAATTTGTGACGTGATATCCGAATGCTTGATATAATTTGTGACATGATAACCGAATGTTTGATATAATTTGTGACTTGATGTCCGCCTTATAGAAAACATCAGCTGAGGCAAATATCGTATCTACTGAATTATCTACTAAGGTGACTCGCATTATAAATGGTTTGGTAAGGGATGTAAAAGTGATAGGCGTAAGAACCACTTAGCAGGAAGACTGCATTAATCGATACTACCATTAAAGTCAGAAACTAAACTAAAGCAAGCACGTGAACAGCATAAAAACAGCGAAGCAATGTGCAAGTTCCCTAGCAAACACAAAAATAAAGTCAGGGATGACCTAAGAATGCTTTGTAAATCATACTCAACACAATATTGGAAAGTAATTGATATTAATATAGAAAACAAAACAAAAATATCCCGGATATAGGCAGTAATGTATTTTATATATTGTTGTGAATATTTAATTTATAAAGCATTCTTAACTTTGGTCCATAGTTGTAAATTGCAAACATATGTACATAGCTAACTTTTATCCATGGTTGTAAGTTGTAATCAACTGGTTTACGTCGCAAGAGTTCAAATTCAGTCTTGTTTACAGTTAGACTAGGTTTTTCCGTTGGAAATCTTCATATTCTATTACGATATAGGTCAAATGAAAATGTATATAACTATGAATTTGATAACCAAATAATTATACCATGTTTTAGATCAGTATGTCAGATATATTTTGAGAGGAAATATTTCTTTAAGATATTCGTTGGAACTGCTAAAGTGCTCATCCTCTATTGGACTACCACACTATTTTGGATTATTGTCAACTCATTCAAAGACATTCTGGACTGCATCATTGTGGTAGACCAGAACATTCAAGACTATGGGAATTTATTCAGAACATTCTAAATTTTTGGACTTGTGATAGGATATTTAGGATTATTTGGGTTGTAATTCATAATAATTTAAATTTCTTTTGAAATTTCACTTAATATTGCTGTAAAATTAATAACGTATTCATTTTAAATAAATTGTTGATTTCAATTCTTTCTGGTTCATATTTTGAGACTTAGAGTTGTATAAGGATCTCTGTTTCTTTAAAACATTTCAGAGATATTTAAAATTACCTACCCTCCCATCACTCTCTACACACAATTTCAGGTTTTTGACGTTGCCAGAAATAATAGGTTAATATCCCGTTTTCAAACAAAAAAAAGAAAATAGAACTAGATAAATGCTTTCTTCACTTTGAACAAATTTGCTGAAAACGTGAAATGTCCAAGAGTGCATTGGACATTATTATTAGAAAGTGTACTTATTGTCAAAGCTAGTGAAATCTACATTTCACTGTAGGTACGAATGAGTACTGATTGTGACGTGATTAAGGAATATATCTCGAATGGTTATGAGTTGGTACCTGGGATAACTCAACAGTGGCTTACTTATCATAGAAAAGAAACTGGACAAACCCATGTCGAATTTGCCAGAAAACAAGAACAAGTATTTAATAGGTGTTGCTCAGCCAACAAGGTCGATAAAAAATGCGATAACCTCAGCCAGCTTATATTAATTGACGAGTTCATGAATTGTATCCATAGTGATGTCGAAACATATCTTATTGAGTAAATAGTGGAAACATCGAAAACGCTGCTCGTACAGTTGATGATTATTTATCTTAAGTCACAGAGTTTTATTTGTCCATATGTCTTCCTCTCTGCATTTGTTTGGTTAAAAACCATCTCATTCCCATAAGAGTAGTTCAAAATTTCAATCTGGCACAACTTTTAGAACCCATACATCTGATAAGACTGATCAGAAATCCTTATTATAAAAGAAAAGACACCTTATTTCTGATTTCTACATGTTGAAAAGTAAGCAACATAATAAAAACATAGATATTCAAAATGCTCTTATTTCAAATAGGTCAAGGTCACGGTTTTTATTGAAAACATTACATTTGCTTGGTCAAACAAACCCCAGTCTGATTCTGCTATGGAGACTGGTGAACCATTCATATTAGAAGGTTCTATATCACTTTTGGGTGATTCTGTCAAGTCTATCCTTATTAAAATATTAAAGACATGGGAGCTTATCATTCATTTGTTATCAGGTATTTAGCCTTTGTCTGAGAAGTCTTCTAGTGAAAGTCTTCTTACTCAAAGAGCATAATGGCTTTTGTTAATGTTTCTCTCTGTTGTATCAATTTCATCAATCTTAGCAGTTTTCGGACCAGTGATTGTTTGAGCAGTGAATTCTTTAGCTATCAGAGGTATTCATTTATTAGCAGGCAGTGATCTGGCTAGAAATAAGGTCGTGGTTAATCCCCATATGTTTGGGACAAAAATGGATCCTATTACGATTGAAATCCCTGATTTGTATTCTGCTTGTGCAATTAACAGAGCTATGGCCAAATCGCTCCTGAGAATGATCATTCCTTTAGCTGACACGTTTATTTATTGGTTAGTCTTTTAGTGAGGCCATCTTTGCTCCTGGTATCGATTACAGTGATCCTCTTTTTACAACTCATTCTCTCTCTTCTAATCAGGTGACGAAAGACGATCACTCGTTGTCGATCAAAAACAAGATCCTGTGATCTCTTGTTTGCTTCCAACTCTTCAAATACTACACTTTTTGGTTGTTTTAGAAATGACTTTACCCCTATTTTTAAACGCATTACTTAAGGACTACTTAGAAACGACATGTGTTTTAAATGCAGTAATCACGGACTGTTTAGAAATGATATGTTTTTAAATGCAATACTTACGGACTGTTTAGAAACGACATGTGTTTTAATTGCAGTACTTACGGACCGTTTAGAGACGACATGTATTATTCTAAATGCGATACTTACGGACTACTTAGAGACGACCTGTATTATTCTAAATGCGATACTTACGGACTACTTAGAGACGACCTGTATTATTCTTATGCGATACTTACGGACTACTTAGAGACGACATGTATTATTCTAAATGCGATACTTACGGACTACTTAGAGACGACCTGTATTATTCTAAATGCGATACTTACGGACTACTTAGAGATGACCTGTATTATTCTAAATGCGATACTTACGGACTACTTAGAGACGACATGTATTATTCTAAATGCGATACTTACGGACTACTTAGAGACGACCTGTATTATTCTAAATGCGATACTTACGGACTACTTAGAGACGACCTGTATTTGAAAAAAGTATAGTACATTTCAGTCCTCTTCTCGCCCCTGTATAAATTTTAAAAGCAAGACAAAGAAGTATTTTTGTGTATTTGTCAATCTTAAAACTGTATGAAGGGTATGGGTTATGGAAAAAAGAATGGATCTAAATAATGTTAATGGTATGTTGCTACAATTAAAATTATAATTATATGTGGTAAAATTAAGTCACGTGTGTATCTCAATAAGGAATTTTCTGATTATTTTCTTTGCAATTTTCAATAAGACAAGACAAAAATCTTTAATCAATTTTATTTCATTATATATTAACGGTTTATACGAATTCGTACTTGCAAAATGTTGTAATTTTGTGAATTGTGAATACCAGAATGTATGTTGTAAAGGTACTTGTTACTCTTTATAATGACAATATTAAAATTCTAACAAAACAATTTTCCCAAAGGTTTTAGCGATTTCTATATATTTTGAATGGAGATTAAAAGTCAATACTGTAAAACAAATACAGATATTTGGTTCAAAGCATTCCAGCCATTTGTCTGTCTCTGTTTCTCTCTGTCTCTCTCTCTCTCTCTCTCTCTCTCTCTCGCTCTTGCATTTGGTGACACAAACTGTTCCCTTGTACAATTTGTACATACAAACTCTTTTTAGATAGAAATCATTGTTTCAGTTGTTACTTAAAAAGATATATATTGGCAAATCATTTTTTAAATCTATAGTTATCAGTATAATATGAATACATTACTGATGTCATCCGATTTAATTTTATCTATTATACCTATACATAAATAAAGTTGATTGAACCGTTCTTAATCCACTGGATAAATCAAGATTGATTCTGTTTTTGGACACTCGTACTTAATCCACTCTCTACACCTGTCAAGATTGATTCTGTTTTTGGACACTCGTACTTAATCCACTCTCTAAACCTGTCAAGACTGATTCTGTTTTTGGACACTCGTACTTAATCCACTCTCTAAACCTGTCAAGACTGATTCTGTTTTCGGACACTCGTACTTAATCCACTCTCTACACCTGTCAAGATTGATTCTGTTTTTGGACACTCGTACTTAATCCACTCTCTAAACCTGTCAAGACTGATTCTGTTTTTGGACACTCGTACTTAATCCACTCTCTAAACCTGTCAAGACTGAAGATGTTTTTGGACACTCGTACTTAATCCACTCTCTAAACCTGTCAAGATTGATTCTGTTTTTGGACACTCGTACTTAATCCACTCTCTAAACCTGTCAAGACTGATTTTTTGGGGGACACTCGTTCTTAATCCACTGGATAAACCTGTCAAGACTGTTCTGTTTTTGGACACGCGTCCTTAACCCACTCAATAAACACGTCAATATTGATTTTGTTTTTAGACACCCCCCATAAAAGATGAGACAAAATTTCTACAGAGGTTTTGCAAAGAGAGTGCAACTTATTTCAAATTATTAAAAAGTTCTTTATCAATTATTTGTCGGCAAAATTTTGTGTACGTTTTATGTCTAGAGCATCTGGACTAAGTAAAGAAGTTTATTCTATTCATATTTACGTACATCAGGTGTCAGCAACCTATGGTACGTGTGCCAGCTGTGGCACGCTAGACTCTTTGGAAACGCAAGCGGTACGAGTTGTAGTTTCGTATTGTATGTACTAAAAAGACAATTCAATTAAAGGGACGAATATGAACTGGTACGCTGTACTTGACAGTTGAACGCACCTGACACAGCATTCTTTAAATTGCCAAATGTATCATGTAAATTATCAAATTTTGTATTTCATTTCACAGTTGTAATTAGTTCTCGATTATTACTAATAAGTGTTTTGTAAATTCTTTTGCAGACATCTGTTACGAGACTATGTTCTTAAAATAAGTAACAGAAAAGTATGAAAAGCAACAAGCTTTGTAAATTCAACTAATAATTTATTTCCCTAGAATACAAAGTAAAACTGTAATAAAAACGAAACTTACGGTAATACGAAATAAATCATAAATAATCCTAAAATTACAGACACAAGTCATAATAATTTAAAGTCCTGAGAAAAAAATCAGTACTAGTCCAAATTAAATCCAGAACTGAAAGTGACGATGAGTCTCTGGTAACTCGTAGAGTGTTGGTATAATTCCAGGTTTGAATTCACTATAAATTCTAGTGAATGTCTCTGTCCAATAATTTTATCAGAGCAACTTTCTGTATGCAGAGAAAATAATCTCTTAAATTCAATAATTTGAAAAAATAAAATTCCGTCTCAAAATGACACACTGAACACAACTTATAATACAACTTGATTGTGCTAGGTCTTATAGCAGGAATGAAAAATCCTTTCAATAACAAGAATATATAGTTATTTACTTGACATCAAGTCACAATTAGCATTTTCTATAAAAAATATTACCTGATGTAAAATAACCTTCTAGAATGATCATGATGGTTACAAAAATCACAATATTAGTTATTGTTATAAGCCAGAACCTGGACTATGTCAAATACACTAAAAAAAATTCCAAAACCAAACAAACATATCCACCTCTATCAATAATAATTCTGATCCTAAACCCATATACATAGAGAACAACTCAGCCTTACATTAGTTGTTTACATAAAAAGTCAATTCAGGGCAAACAGAAATTAACTTAATTTTTGACAAGGTCAAGTCCAACATACAGTATTACATTACAATAGCATATAATGAAATTCAAAAAATAAAAACATACCTAGCAAACAATGCAAATTAAATATACATAACACATTTCAGTTCATTATTGTAAATAAACAGATGGGTTGGGTCTCAGGTTTAGTGGCCGATCAGTGTAATTACTGATGCATGAAATATGCTTATAGGCGTGGTCATAGTGGCTGCCACTCAAAGGTTACTCTGGTAAGTAAAAATCTGGCTTCTGGGGTGGACAAGGATAATGGCATCAGAACCAGATTTAAGAAGAATGGTTTAAGCATAAGACTAGCAAAATTAATCCCTGGTCTTTATCAACTCATTAACGTACCTTTGCTTACATATCGTAGAAAATAATGATCTTGACTTTTTTTACATCCTCTATTTTCTGTCATAGTGGTCAACATTTCATTGCCGATATCATTTTGCTATGAACGTATTTTCTTTATATCAATTCGTTTTTACTGGCTATTGGAGACCATAACAAGTTTTACAGAGATGGTCTATTGATTCCACAGAGGCCTTTTCTGGCAAGGAGAAGTATCACCGATCAAACTACAAACGTCTTTCTTGTCACACTGTCCTTACCCAAGGTTCATAGATCTACTTCGTTCCATTAATATATTTAGTTAACTGAAACGGTATCTAGCGCTTTGCAATCTGACAAACTGATTCAATCAGATTTCTTCTTACATTTAATTTGTTAGGAATGATCATAACAGCCACAGCGACGCACATGAGTTTCTCAAATTTAAACATGTAAGAACTTTAATGTCAAGTTAGTGTCTGTGAACACCGTGGTAATCGCCTTATTGAATACCAAACAGGTCACGTAACGAGCTCTCATTTCGTTAATTGCTTTCGCTTGCTATAGGCAGGTACTCTTTAATTTGCGAAGAGCACTTGTTCAAAATGCCGCTTAAGATAGCTAAATATGCCAGGAGTTGTTCTGGAATGAAGTGGTCGCCTAACCTCGGCAAGCAAATACCTGCTTGTCATACACATAATAGTAAGAATTTTGTCTTTACCATTAGATTTACAAGTTGAACTTGTTCATAATACGTTTTGCCGATAATGTTATACGTGTGTGAGATCTGGAGTTTTAGAGATAATACTGTTTTGCTGATAATGTTATATGTGTGTGAGACCAGGAGTTTTAGAGATAATACTGTTTTGCTGATATTATTTAATGGATGTAAGAACTAGGGTTTAAGAGACTGTACTGTTTTGGTTTTAACGCTATATATCAATGAAAGCTTCATTTTTTGAGGTAATTTTTAATATTATTATGTAGGAGTGACGGCTAGGTTTTAGAGATAATGCTTCTTCACCGATAATCTCAATGTTATAAAAGCGTGAGAGATGGAGTTAAAGTAGTATATTGGCGACAATGTTATATGGATGTGAGATATGGAGTTTTTGTGTAGATAATAGTGTTTTGCCGATAATGCAATACGGGTGTGAGAGACGAGTATTAAGAGATGATAATGTTAATAAATTGTACCAACTGATTTCTTACAATCTTTTGTTTAAAAACAAAGTACCACACTATATATGTTGTACAGAGAAACCAGTATGTTTCATACTAGTATATTGATCCGAGTTAGGGCTGTTAATTTTTTGGGTTACCTTTGTTATTGGAAAAATGAGTCACGTTTAATATCATTACGTCACGTTATCTATACAATGTTACACGATTCTGTTGCAGATAAATGCACTTTTACTTGACTTTCTTTGATCCAAAACTTTCGTGTGATTTAGATCCAAATAAAGTCGTGTCCCTTCTGGTGATTGGCTTAAGAAAAAAGTCAGAGTCTGACTGAAACAATAATGTATACAAACCTGGCATTATAGTATCTAAATGTAGAACTTAGGAGATATTTGTAAGAAAACTTTTAATTTGTAACCCACAAAAAATAGAATAATTTTAACACAGTTTGGTTCTATAACGTGGACAAATTCGAATATGTCTGAAAGGAAACGTGAATTATGTGCCTCACAACATATAATTGAACAATTTCAATATCTTTTATAAAAGCAATCATTTACTGACAGCGATGTCCATTGGAACTCACATATGGATGCCGCGGCAGCCCGTTTAAAAACCTTGTTATAGCTATTTTTCCTGAATTATTGGTTTTATCGACATGGAATTGTCACTAAAAGGTTTGTTATGTTGTCTAGCTGCGTTTGATGAAATTAGAGATGATCTGTTACCCAGTATGGCAGATATGATGCCCATCTTGAAACTATTTTTATCAAAGCTTCGCAAGCCCCAATGGTCGTATCGACGTGTGGGTTTTCACCAAAAGACTACTGAAGATATGTGGTTGGTCCACGATGGAAATGGTGACGATTAAATCCCCAGTATCGCTTCTTTGGGGAATATCTTGAAAATCTTACGGATAGTTGTAGTGATATGGTGTTTTCTCAAAAAGACTACAAGCGGTATGTTGTTGGTCCAAAATTTAAATGTTGCCAATCAGATCTCAAATATGGTCGTATTGGTAGCTATCTTGGCACTTTTATTGTTAACAATGACCAGACGGACACGGGGTTTTCACTATAAGACTTAATGATATATCGAGTTGCTTTTAAATGGAAAATGTGCTGATCAGACTTCCAACATGACCACCATGGTAGCCATCTTGAAATTTATGTCATAGCTATTTCTTCTGAACCGATGGTCATATAAGGTTTGCACGAAAAGACTTCTTATTAATATTTTGCTAATGCTAAACAAAATGGTGTTTATCACACTTGCAATCTGAGTCATCTTGAAAATAATATTATCGGGTCTTATCTTTAATGGATTGTTTTACCGACATGGGGGTTTTCACTGAAAAATTTCTTACGATCTGAACTTGCTTATAAATTAATGTGGAAACGACCAAACCTCCAATATGGCTACCACTTCATAATGTCTTTCTCCTGAACATTGGGTCAGCCGGTGCGCATTGACTTTTAAGTAAATGCCTTTGTATTAAATCTAGATGATTTTAAATAATATTGATATTGATTTGTTCTTCAACATGATGGCCTAGGCGATCATATTGAAAACTTGTTAACACTACATTTCTTTCTGTGGTTATGGTGTTGACATAGGGGTTTCCACTAAAGTATCTCGTTCTTGCAGTAGATAGCGGTTCATGTGTATTAGAATAATGATGAAAAAACCTAAAAATAATGACGACATTGAGGGCATCGTGGAAACTTTTTCATGGTATCTTCTTCTAGTCGTGTCGGTATGGGCTTGAACTAAAACACTATAGGAATATATAACTTGCTTTGAATGAAGAAAGTGCTCACCTGACATCCAAGTTGCTACTATAGTGACTATCTCGAAAGATTTTTTTATTTATTTCTACCCTCTTTACATGACTGGTGTCATTATTGTGGGTTTTTAGTAGAACACCTTTTGCAATATTTAATTGGTTCTAACTGGTTCTAAATGAAAATGGTGCATATGTTGCTACCAACATACCTTCAACTTTGTGATGAAATTTTTATAATCAGACGTAAATGACGTTGGAGTCGAGCAAAAAGCCGTCACATTTTTTTTTACATCATATGTCTTATAACTACAGTGACCTGTACACATTAAGTACATTTGGACCAGACTTTGTATGAGCAAGTTGATAGCCAACACACTGATATTCCAACACCATATGTCTTGACTCGGATTTTAACTGTTCTGGCTTGTGAGCATGATGATAAGAACAAGTATGAATGGATTTTTAACGACTTTTTTTGGGATAGATTTATAGAAAGAAATGTGCCTTAAATAGTGCCATTTTAATAACTGCTCCCCACCCCACCCCCATATCATAATGATAAAAAAAATATTAATTGTATATTTAACCAAACTTAGCATGTGGGTATATTTGGACATTTTCTGAGACAGTACAATGATATTAAGTTCAAGATCAAAGGTCATGACCAAGAATTGTGAACTGCTCTTAGAGGTTAATTGTAAACATGTTAACTCCAACATGTGAGTGTGCGTGATTTGGATTTATAACGTAGCTTTAGCAATTTTCAGGCGTTTCGCTACGATGTCTGCAGTGTGGCAGTGTCTAGTGATGTCTAGCACTGGGATATCATGCTGCAGACATGTAGCAAGATATCCACCCCAGTCACTTTATACTGACACCAGACCGATTAGTCTAACGCTAACCTTTTAATGCTGAGCTGTTAGTACCATTTGTATAAGTCTTTGATATGACTCGGCCGGGGTTCGAACCAGCGACCTCCCACAAATGAAGCAAACACTCTAATCACTAGGCCACAGGAGTGATCCTTTCAACATGTAAGAAAATGTTATTTGATATATTAAAGCCCCAATGCCGCTGTTACGCGAAAAATGTCGTACATGCCAAATCATCTGAACAATATTTAATCTATAATGATAGTTATCCTAAGCATTAAAATTAGATAATATCGACGTTTCATCACATTATGAGGCATGTAATTTATCCCTCGAACTGAAAAACCCGGCCATTTTTCACACGCATACTAATTAATCCAATGTTGATCGGTGACATATGTGGGTCAACCGATTTCATTCGAAAGCTGGAACACAAGATTTGATGATATCACTGTTGTATAAATAAGAAGCCAGTACCACGCTGTCAGATATGGTATGTGATCATTGTAAGGTACCCCATTCTCATTTTGCGTTTGATATGATGCAGTACTCGGCCTTGCATTTACGGGCATTTTTTTCTTTCTTCAAAGACATAACTGACGTACTTTGTTTTTTTGCAAGCCGTAAGCTCACCAATTAATATGGAAAATTGCAACAGTTGAGTTTATCTTAGGCCCAAGTTCGCCCTTCAAAGTATTCCAGAGTTCAAGATGATCACCAATATTCACCCGAATCTTATTTTTATTTAATGCGCGCTTTGTCTTCTCAGATCCACATTTTAAAAAAGCGGGCCTGTCTTTCTTCATTCCCTCTTGAGTCGATTTGTCCGCCGCGTTCGAATACTGTTGTTATTAGATTAGTCAATAATGGAATTTGTAGAATGCATCACATCACTACATTTGGAGCACTCCCGAAAATAAATATCTGAACGTCGTTTAGATCTAATATCTTTATTAAATCAAAGAACGGTTAATGTCAGATACTTTTTAAGAAATCATTTACTTCCTTCCAAACTTTAGTTGGATTGGAACAATGATGAAGTAAGTGAAAAACGGCGGTATTGGTGTTTTAACGTTTTTCAAGAATATCAAAACCATTTCAATACTCAGGACTTACAAAAAAGTAATAGGACAAAAGAAAGGGACTTATTTTGTATTCTTGGAAATTCTTTTCCGCCATACATGTTACTATTATTTGCTATATTATATACATCTCACAGAAGCTGAACAGCTTTAATACATTTATACTTATCTTGTCGTATTTCATGTTTACATTTATTAGGAAGGATTTTGTTTGTAATTCATTTTAACATGTGTCAGGCGTCTTAGCTGGCCCGATATAGCCCCTGAAGTGCTGGTATGCCGTGAGACACTGCTACATATATACGTCTGTCTTTTTTGTCCAAAACAGCGTCAGTCAGTTCATGGGGCTCGTGTCACAAATGTATTTTATCTACCCTACAACTGAAATTCAACTGGACATTCATAATATTCATATACAAAAAAAAAATGAATTGCTACCTGAGACACATTTAATCAAATACAATTTTTAACAGTTTATCCTAAACTTAATGCTAATGTCACGCGCCTTTGGATAGTTCGAATGTTAAAATTTTCAGCATAACAGACTGCAATACAGCTGACTGAAAACTGGGACCCAATTGTTTCGTCATGCCGCTCCCTGTAACATATATCAGAGATATGCATGTTTGAGATATATTTGGCTATTAGCATGGGGATAGCAATCACGTATTTTGGATATTTGAGCGTTCAGGGTGGTGCATCTGTTAGTCAAGCGTTGCCCATGAGATAAAATTGGTGACAGTTAACTATCACTGACGTTCTCAACTCTTCAGTTTGTCTCCTAATTGATTCAGAAAAACTCTGCATCTCTTTGATGTCTGTTTCTTACTTCCCTTTTAGCAGGGAACAAGATGAACTTCACTACGTTGAGCAGGCTATATTTGACTTGCTGCTCAGTTACATGAACCGTTCAAAATTTGACATCATTACACTCTTGTCACACAGGCTTTTTGCCTGACGCAATAATTTCTTATGTACAACGGATTATTGAATCTTTTAGTATGAATACAACAAGTAGCCAAGGGTAAATGTTTCTACAAAAAAAACCCCAAAGAAACGCATACCCCCACCACCAAACCTAGATTGTATGACCTTTGACCAGACAAGAACTTTATAATATAAATGATAGTTTAATCAAGAGCAGATATGGCGTCTGTTTGATTACAATGATACATGACAATCCCAGAATTTAATATATTGCTGAAATGCAAATATGACAATATGTGAAATGCATGCTAACGTCTGGTTGCTTTAAAATTGTAGACAAAATACTGCCTAGCTGGCGGTTTTAAGGTCATTCCATGGAGCCGTACATCAGCAACGATTTTGGGGGTAATATATTTAAGTTATCTGTCGTCGCCGGTCTTAAACCACCTAATATTTTTAAATCTTAGCTGGCTATTTTCTTCATTTTTATTTATTTCCAGACCAGGAAAAGAAAATATAGCATGTCGTTTAAGGAATCTCGTTTATGTTACCTTTGGCTTCCGAATTTGGGCTGTAAGTTTCTCATTTGCAACAGTAAGATATAATTCTTCTATAAAAAAAATTACGTGGTAATTTTGAAATAACATTCGACAATGAATCGTATTGGTGTCTCTCCTTACAGTAATGTCATTACCTCTAACCGGAAATCAAAACTACTCGTGTTCCTGTACTACAAGCAAAAATCATGTTTGTTGCAAATTTTATAACAAGTAAAATTCTACGAATAATACCATTCATGCAAATGTTTAACATCATTTTCAGTGAGGTTATTATAACAACATTCGACACACTCTGACGCGTCATTTTGATAAAAGTGTCTCCAGATTGAAAGCGATAAATGGTGGGCATGATTTGTTCCCACTCCCATCAGGTATGACGCCATTAAACGGGAGGCTTGCGTATTTCCAGAAAGAGTCGATTTTTCAAAGCGTTATCAGTGAGTTGTTCAGCAGCGGTATAAGAGAGTATGTGAGAGGCAGCATAAATCAGTCTGTGCCAACATCTGTACTATATAGCAGCACTCCAACCAGTAAATGGATTTTGCAAAGTTTGTGACAACGCCTACCATTTTACTTCTATGCATACTGTGTTTAGGTAAGTAAAAACTACTCTTGTCAAACAACTCCATAATTATATTGTTCCAATTTAAATGACATGGTCTAAAAGACACTTTTCAACTTGTTAATGTGTTGCAGATTATTATTTCTTTGAAAATCCTGTTCATTAAAGGCTAGCATTTCAATCTGAGTCAAAACTATTAAACGAGATTTACGATATTAAATTAATATTTAAATTAATATTTACATTTCATTTAATTTAGGAAACAATCAACAGGTACAGTGAAAAAGAAACTAAACTTTTATATTAATCTATTCCATACATTAGAGTTAAGTTCTGAATATCCCGATTGCTGTTGTAACGGAGTAAATGCGTACATTTAAAGAAAACACGTATTCCCCAATCAATTATTCACGTGTTATCCCTGAATAGATTCAACGTAAATAACGAGATTTATAATTTTTAACTTTTTTTGCATACTTTAATAAATCAGTGCTTGTTACAATGAGGTATTGGTAACTCAGTGCTTTCCAGGTATACCGAAACTATAAACAAATATACACAAATATACATTCTTGTGTTTTACTATTCTAAAGCGCAGGTTCTCATTCCAGCCAAAAAGAGTATTTCATTTATAGGTTTATGTGAAAAAATATTAGTTTAAATTACTTGTGAGAAAATAACGGTTACATGATAGAAAAAAAGGCAAGTTATTGGTAACTGCCTGCAGATGATGATGATGATGATGATCATGATGATGATGATGATTATTATTATTATTATTATTATTTTCCCTGCCATGGAAAAACTAAATAAATAGAAATACAGGTATTGAAGAGGTGGAACAATAAACAAGAGATCTAAATTACCGATGGAGATACGTAATGCATACAAGGATGGATAGAATTTATAAAAAAAAAAACAGTAGACAGAAATATGAAATCTACATAAACAAAAGCAATAGATGAATGTTTGATTGGTATGGAGTTTATATATTAGTTCCCTTTTTGCATTGTTTTTTAAAATGTTCAATTCTAAAACGCGAACTTTACTCCAAAACCAAAGATACTCTATAAGCTTTCGTCTGACTCACACCGTTGGTGGTGGTGGGGACGGGAAGGGGGAAAGCCTTAAAGATATCCTAGGACCCGAATATGCAGCAAAGATTAGTAATATTGCATTTGTCTATGCATGTGTGGATTCACGTGAGGCATTGATTGTCTGGGGGTCTGTTGATCTTGTGCCTTCTGCTGTTTATACAGAGTATGAACTTAAGAATTTTTGCAAAATATTTTTTAACCATTTCCATCAACTTTGTGTACGATTTGTGAGTATGGTAGTTTCTCTTCTACTAAGATTCGTGATTAATAACACACCGAGTGTCCTTGCGTTGTAACCACGAATGTGTTCAAAGTCGGTTACTCTAACGTAATCTCACATAATCCAGATTCATTCTGGTTTGGCGCGTGTTGATTTTGTGCAACGTGCTGTTTTCTAATGTCGAAATTTCAAGTGTTACACTTCGGGTTCATGGATGGAACATGGACCCAATACACACTCCCACGTGCCATTTAGAGGCGACTAACGGAGGTTCAACAAAAGTTAGGTACAGTTCTAGTTGACTGATGCTGTCAGCGAAGAATGCAGTCTTTTGAAAGGTGTTTGTCTTTGCCAGTTTGTTGTGGGATGCATCATACAATGGCGCTCCAACTAAAGTCTTGCATTTTTTTAAAAAAAGATTGTGGATCATACAGAACGAAATTGACCTTGTATTTTAAGTCTTTTACTCTGTTGTTTTGCATTGGTCTTTATTTTGCCCTGGTCTTTGTTTCGCCTGGGTCTTTGTTTTTGCCTTGGTCTTTATTGGCCTTGGTCTTTGTTTCGTCTTGGTCTTTGTTTTACCTTGGTCTTTATTTGCCCTGGTCTTTGTTTCGCCGTGGTTTTGTTTTGCCTTGGCCTTTATTTGCCCTGTTCTTTGTTTCGCCTTGGTTTTTGTTTTGCCTTGGTCTTTATTTGCCCTGGTCTTTGTTTCGCCTTGGTCTTTGTTTTGCCTTTCTCTTTGTTTTTTTTAATGCGCCTTGGATGATCTTTTGCAGCAGCTTTACGTTTGGTCTGTTGTCTCGCGGTGGATATGCACTGTTAATTTGAGAGGCTTGTCTTCTCTAAGTCCGGAGAATTTGTCAAGGCGTTGTACTTTGCCAGTTGTGACAACTAAACTAGTTATTGCTTGACAGAAGATTATATAAATGAGCTATTAAACCCCATGCATACATACAGACAGATTGAAACATTTATTTTCCACACAATTGTTCTGGGACATGTTATGCTAACAGGAGAGGGATGCATGTCGAGTCGCAATGGTACATTGCATGGTATTGGGAATCTGATTAAATATCATAATCGATCAATAACAGAATCCACGTGACAAAACTGGGCCTTTTCAAAGTCCAAAAATATATCACATTCTGCCTCCAGCCCCAATATGACAAAGAATTCAGCAGAATAGTATATTAACAAAGCTGAACCACCTTCAGCGGCAATAATTACGGCATCCACGTCCTTGAATGTACACTTCTTGGATCTCTCACTCGTCCAGAGACAGTGTTGGCAAAGACGGTCGCCATACATCCTCAGACCCGCGTGAGAACGCATAGGCAATTATGGCCTGAGTTGCATCCCATACAATTCGTACAAAGTGGCTGTTTACGGCCAGTTAAACCGTTTCCATCATCACCAGCCCCGCACATAATACCGTCCTGCGTTTTGTTGTTGTTGTACGTTGTTGTTGTTTATACGTCGGGATAAGAAAAATCACCTCTTCTTTGAAGTGAAATAAAAATATATTAGAAAGCTGGAATACGCATACTGTGTCCGTTTCGTGTGGGGAACACCACTACTTTAAAGAAAACATTAAAAGTACAAATTCAGAAATTAGTGGGTAAGCAAGATATTAAGGTACTTTAGAAATCGAACTTAAAACCGCCAGGACCGCTCACATTTTGTTGTAATCTCGTGTAAAAAAATAAAATAAATAAAAAACCACATAGCCAGTCATACAATGATGACAATAATCGAATACTGACTTAAATTCTTTTTCAAAATATAAACAATGATAGAAAGCTTCATTATATTGAATTCAGCAGTTTTTGGGACTGGGGACGTATTTTATAAATTTAACGAGAGAAAAACAATATCAGAAATAAGAGTAAATGCCAATTTTTTTAACAAGTATTGACCGGTTAAAGTGAGTTCAAAGCTGGATCTATTGCAAAATAAGGTTCATGAGAAAAAGCATTTTAATTTTTCTATCTAAAACATTTATTAAGTTAACCAGAAACGCGTCGCAGTCACAAACAACATGTAGTCAGTAAGTAGCGATGATGACTTTGAGATGCGTAGCATGGATATGACAGGGAGATGATTATGATAGGACAGGATGTGGAGGAACAATTTTCATAATTGATGAGGTATAGATTATATTCTGTCAAACTTACAGTACAACTTGACGATATTGCTAACTCTGCAAACTCATTATAAACAATTCAACAAGAACAAAGTTTCGTGGAGAACAAGGTCGTATTTAATACAACACTTGGTAAGTCAGTTATTTTATAAAAAACATAGCAATGACAAACATTTCACAAGAATACAAAATCAGTTATAAGAAATGTTTTAAGTTTCTGGAGAAAAAAAACGTGAAATATTCTCTAGATTTTTAAACTTTTGATTTAAATGTCTGATATAGAACAGCATTTAATAATCTATATAGCGATCATGAAAGTTCAGTTGCTTCCCCAAATACTCAAATACCAATAAATTGTAAAAACAAATTAATGAAGCAAAATAAAATTAAGAAAAACTGATTTAAAAGAATGGTTAACCGAACAATACAAGAACACATTAGAGCAAAAGACACCCCTTGAAAAGAGTAACATCGATGATCAGTGGCAAGCAGATATATTTGACATGCAAAAATATGAAATATACAAAAGTGGATGCAAATACAGTTTGAAAGTGACACATATTTGTTCTGCGTTGAAAAGACAATGTTATTGAAAATACACCTGCGCTCAATAGAAAAAGAAAGAAATGGAGATGAAATACATGATGCTTTCAGATAAATTTGTAGAAAGCCAAGTCTGTAAATATACAGATTGGTGAGGGAAATTAGTTCCCAGGATGAAAGTTAAGGATTTGCTGGGAAAGAAAACATTTAATAATTTCGTCGCACTCAGGCGAAAATTACTTGTAGTGGAAAGGTTTAATAGAACCATAAATACTACACAATGGAATTATTTCACTCAAAATAAAACCAGAAAATGTGTTGCGTTTTACCAGAGCTAATTGAATGAGCCAATAACACTCATACAGAGCAACTGACTCCGTTTGTAGCAAATAAGGAAGAAAACATATTTCAGTCGTTTAGAAATTGAAAGACTTAAAAGGATAGGATGCAGGAGGGGATGACGCACGAACACGAACATTCTCTTTGCTACAATCAGAAGGACAAATTGAAAAGCTTCCATAATATGAAGAATCGAGATGACGGAAGAAACATGTATAGATAGATAGAAGTATTAAAGAGCATGCAAAATTCGAATCTTGTAGAAAGTTTGTATTATAAAAAAACGTGTTTGTACTCAGATATGAGGTTAGTGGTTAATACTGTACAAAACTGAGAAAGAGGGAAAGAGCTGACATATACTAACATTTATTGAACAGTGACATAGAAGACGCTCTTAAAAATATTTTGATTTATAAAAACCAATTGACGATAACAGAAACAAGTATTTTCGATTGTAACGATTTCGTAAACAATGATACAAAGCAATAAGTAATGATATATGCATACAGCACGATGAAGAGCAGACGAGAAACACGACATTGAAGAATATTTAGAACCAATAAAACATAGGACAAACAGGCATGTAGATGCTTTAGAAATCGATATTACGAAATGTTTAAAATCTGTTTAAATACAAATTTTATAACAACCTACATGCTGACGATGAACGGTCTCAAACGTATAGAAGAGCACATCGACAGAAATTGTTCATAACATCTGTATGGTACAATGTAGTATTAACAAAACAGACAAATTGATTTAAACATGAAATAACATATTTCAATGATTTTTGGCCAAAAGTTTACAACGAAAACAGCTGCATTTGAAACTGAAATAGATATAAAGAGTCTTTCGCATTAGGCGAAAGCGTTGATACAGTTTATATCAAAATAAACAACAACATAAATTAAAAAATATAAATAAAATCAATCAAAATTTAATCTAACAGGGAAATGGGCATAATTAATATTTCAATTTACGTGGAAAGGGAAATCAATAAAAAGGAGTTTCAAGAGAAAAACACTTACTAATGCCGGAATGTGTATTGCTTTACGGTTTCCGCATTGTACTAAACTAATGCCGGGTTGTGTATTGCTTTACGGTTTCCGCATTGTACTAAACTAATGCCCGGTTGTGTATTGCTTTACGGTTTCCGCATTGTACCCAGTCAAGAGCGTCCGGATGATATTGAATTAACTGCACTAAAAAAGGAGTAAAACTTTAATAATAGAATAACATCATCAGCGAAGAAAACAAAAACGTTGTTAGATATCTTTAAGTCTGTAATTACACATGATGAACTGGTTGAACCTCGTGCATGTAGCTATGATCCGTAAATGTTTTTGCAGGACACAAATTACATGAATTTGCAGATTTAGACCATTATGTCATTCGAATAAAAAAGTTAGGATTACATACATCGACAAGTGTCCTTTTCACAGAAACAATAATGTTCGGTCCGGCGTTTATAGATGAAATGATGCAAAACAAAGTGAGGCATGCTATTTGGTTCCGTCACGTGTACGTATTGGATGCTAACAACGCTGCGGTTTACAATTTGCGCAGAAAACCTGTGCAGGTACCACGATATCATATGAATATAATACTGTCAGTATCACAATTATCTGATACTTCAAACATATTCCCCTCTATTCATCTATTCTGTTCGTCAATTACATTCTTTTCTTCATACGGTGTGTATTGGTTGATGACCACCTTATACAGAGATTGTTGTCAAATAGTTACATAAGGAATTACCTGATCTTGACCTTGACCTTGACCTTTCATAGTTGCCATAGTTTTTGTTGTCTTTCCATCTTTGTTCAAGTAGTATTCATGACTTGCTTCAGCACTTCTAAGCCGTATCATGCTAATTCCATAATTTGTTCAACTTTCAATCATCATAAACGTACCATAGTATGTCAAACATTGAAGTTGTACACCCAGTATCCTTTAACTTGCATAAATCGGTTTAAACCGTTTTACTGTAATATTGCCATGCTCCAAGTAAGTGGTTTCTGTGTGTATTTGAATGGCTAATGAAACCAATGTGTGCCCTGAACTGTCTCTTGCATACTTGCTGACGGGTTGTCCAATATATTTGTTAAAGGTTGTAAAATTAATAACATTAGATGTTGCACAGTCTGTATTATCATAATGCTACTAAATTTAGTATTACTATTAATGTAAGAATAGTGCGAACATCTGTTTCTAAAAACCGTTGTCTGCATCCTATTTATAAAAAAGGAGGCCCCCTTTTATACATGTGTTAAAAGATATTACTCCAAATTTTATAGAACTATTGAGATTTTCAAAGACAGTGAACTACATCACATCTATTGCTTGAAAAGGTAGACTTGCCCATGCAAATTAGGCTACAGTGTTACTAAAGGAACTCCCGTTTGATTGTAAACAAACTGGAGGGTGTGCGAATACTACAGGAGTGATTTTAAACGAAGCAGACAAATACATGTTTTTCTGTATTGATTCTGAGTATCATCCACGGGTTATGAGTGTGTGGTTTTTTAATTTTTAACGTAGCTTTAACAATTTTGCAGTCATATCGCTACGATGTCTGCAGAGCGGCAGTTTATAGTGATGTCTAGCACTGGGGCATCATGCCGCAGACACGTAGCATAATGTCCCACCCAGTCACGTTATCCTGACACCGGTCCGACCAGTCCTAACACTTACCTCTTAGTGCTGAGCGCTTAGCGTGGCAGCTGTTAGTACCATTTTTATAAGTCTTTTGGTATGACTCGGTCGGTGTTCGAACCCACGACCTCCCGCATCCGAGGCGGACGCTCTAACCACTAGGCCACCGGAGCGGTCCCCACGGGTAATACAAAATCAATACGACAGAAGACTCAAAAGTGTGTATAGGGTAATAAAATATCAACACGACATAAGACTAAAAAGTGTGTATCGGGTAATAAAAAATCAATACGAGAGAGACTCAAAACTGTATCAGGTAATACAAAATCAATACGATAGAAGATTCAAAACTGTGTATCGGGTAATAAAAAATCAATACGACAGAAACTCAAAACTGTGTATTGGGTAATACAAAATCAACACAACAGAGACTCAAAACTGTGTATCGGATAATAAAAAAATCAACACAACAGAGACTCAAAAGTGTGTATCGGGTAATAAAAAATCAACACGACAGAAGATTCAAAAGTGTGTATGGTTATAACAAATCAATACGACAGAGACTCAAAAGTGTGTATCGGGTAATAAAAAATTAACACAACAGAGACTCAAAAGTGTGTATCGGGTAATAAAAAATCAACACAACAGAGACTCAAAAGTGTGTATCGGGTAATAAAAAATCAACACGACAGAAAATTCAAAAGTGTGTATGGTTATAACAAATCAATACGACAGAGACTCAAAAGTGTGTAACGGGTAATAAAAATCAACACGACAGAGACTCAAAAGTGTATATCGGGTAATAACAAATCAACACGACAGAGACTCAAAAGTGTGTATCGGAGGCAGCGAATAAAATGTACAGAACAACCATTACACCAACAACAGAGATTCGGAAACAGATGAAAAGATGGAAAAACCAATAAGAATAAGGCAGTAAACATATTAACATATTTAGAGAGTGACATAGGTGAATATTGTTGGCTGTCTAGCTACACCTGAATATACATTGAAAATAATAATATACATTGAATATAATAATATACACTGTAAACTAATAACTACTGTAATTATTATATTAGAAATTAAATAGTGTGAAATATATTTCACTTTTAATATAGCTTTCAAATGCCTTGTACAGAATAGAAATTATACGTGAATGACATAAAGTGACAAGTCGATATTTTTGACAAGCATTATGGGTATATTTAAATTTGATTTACAAAAGAGCTGAACAGCTACGAAGTATTTGCCGCATACAATAGAAATTCGACGTGACAATAATACAATATGTATTCGGTGTGACAATATTACAATATGTATTCCATGTGATAATAATACAAATGAATTCCATGTGACAATAGTATAATATGAACTAGATTTCACAATAATACAGTATGAATTCGATGTGATAATAATACAATATTAATTCGATGTGACAGTAATACAGTAGGAATTCGATGTGGCAATGATACTGTATGAATTCAATGTGACAATGTTGCATTATGAATTCGATGTGACAATAGCATAATATGAACTAGATTTCACAATAATACATTATGAATTCGATGTGATAATAATACAATATGAATTCGATGTGACAATAGTACAATATGAATTCGATGTGACAGTAATACAGTATGAATTCGATGTGACAATGACACAGTATGAATTCGATGCGACAATGATGCAATATGAATTCCATGTGACAGTAATACAGTATGAATTCGATTTGACATTGATACAGCATAAATTCTATGTGATAATAATACAATAGGAATTTGATGTGACAGTAATACCTTATGAATTGGATGTGAGAATAATACACTATGAATACGATGTGACAATAATACAATATGAATACCATGTGACAATAACATAAAAACGACACAATACACTTTTTTTAAAACTAATATACAAACTAAACATTAAGAGCAGGGAATTACTCTCTATTGGATTTTCATCCTTCTGTTTATATGTTCTTCTGTCTAATCGTTTATCCACTCACGATTAAAACATACATACATACATACATACATACATACATACATACATACATACAATATTTTCGGGAATTAAAGTGTGTAAGGTTGACATTAACAAGCATGATGTAGAATGTAATATCAATGATGCATTTTTTTTTAAATTAACAAATAAACAATTAAAATGAAAAATAAATCTTGAAAATAAACAGCGAGTGAACGATGTAGAAAAGAAAATGTTTTGAGATGAAGCAACAAAAAAAAGAAAAGAAAGATAAATGAGAAGATATTTGAAGATGATGAGAGGGTCGGACATATCAGTTGAGCAATAAGAAGTTGCAATGGAATAAAATAAAAGATTAAATTATAGGGCCAATCAGTGGTTTTATCATTGCATTGGCATATAAAGCTTTAAATGTAGTAAAGGGAATTGATCAAGTTTAAAATATATGATTTTCTTGACTGAGGCAAACATATTAATAAATAAATTATTTAAATGTTGATTGGCCTATTTACAGTTTCGTATTAAAATTATTAGTTTCGTTAGTTTTCCTTAGATTCGATTTTTCTCGCTGTCATCGAAGCGTTTTGCAACTGCACGTCCGTCTGTTGTACAAATGAGGAATTGTTTTGTACGTCCGTCTTTTGTACAGAAATGAGGAATTATTTTATACGTCTGTCTTTTGTACAGAAATCAGGAAATTGTTTTGTCATTTTACTAGTTCTCGCCGAGGATTTTTGAAAGTTCAAGTTTGGATTTTGTAAAAATGTATGCCGATGACAATTTGTATTTGTTACATTTTAATTTCTTTTAATTCCTCGTCACTATTGGTTGGGTGCGATAAGTACTGAACCTGGTCATTTTCTGGCAATGTCCATCCTTTTTGGTTCACCGAGAATATGTGACCAGTAGATGTCGTTGAAGCTGAACTCCCTCCTCCTCCCCGCAGTGAATTTTGTATACACTGATTGACTTTAACACCATAATCTCTACAGGATTCTACGCTCTTCTTCCTCATCCTTATAAAGATTAATTATCTAAAGCAGACGACATTTCAACATGTATAGAAAAGCGAGATTGTTACAGTTGTGGAATGCTGTACTATAGACTTGAATAACCCTCTAGTCACACTTTTGACTGTTTGCAAAAAAGGTGTGCGCTTGTTTTAAATAGCAGTAAATGACAGTTTATGAAGTCACTGCAACATACGGATTAAGAACAGATCTGTGAACATCTTTTTAACAGAGGTAAAGCACTATATTTAAGCGGTGAACCAGCATTTTGTAACGGCGAATCACCGTTAAATGGCGGCTAACCAGTATCTGGTCGGTTAACCTCTATTTTCTAACCGTGTAACGCTATACAATAGCGGTGAACCAGTATCCCAAAAAATTAAACCGTATCTGTAATTTTGACCCTGTTCTTACAGCACATAACGGACTCGTTTGTCTCAAAACCAGGTCGAACACGGCACAGCCGTACCGTTCAATCGGTCTAATACGTAGTCCGAGTTTCCTCTAACCATTCCTACCCCATTTTTTTATATTTGGACATTAATGTTGGGGTGTAGGAAATTCAGACTGTTTAATACGATGAAGCGCGTGCTTTCTCATCCAATTTTATATATAACTACTATTGCCCTGATCGAATGCGAATCGCAAAATGTCTTATCTACCTGTATCTCCTTTACAGATCCTGCAAAAGCTCAATACCTAGAAGACGATGACTTAACTGCTGCTTTGGAACCCGAGCAGTTTGAGGCTGATAAGCGTTATTTCATCAGTTCGTGGGATCCACGAGACGACTGGCTACGCCGTGAAACCAATAATAACTTGGACACTACTTTGGTCAGTCTTATAAAGAGGGGGAATGGTCCGTTTTTACGCTGGTCCAGACTGAAGCAAGTGACACCATACTATACGTTCGACGACGGCATTAATTATGGCCGAACATACCTCTACCCTTCTCGAGATCTTGAACTCTACGGAAGTGACTTGACGGGCCAGCCTCGGAGAACTAGTAAGGCGGAGAGACTGAAACCCTATACCAGATATGTCTGATGAATTGGAATAAACAATTTACAAATATTTCTATGTTGGTTCGTTCTATCTGTCTGTTATTATGTATGGCCGTTTTGGAACACTTTCATCAAGAACCTATTGCTGATTATCGCTATAAGGTGACATTTTTTCCGCCTGAAGTTGATTGATGATCTATTCTAACAGTCGGTGGCTTCATACTTGATTTACTTGCCCAGAAACCTCGGAATAATTGGACACAATGTTATCAATGTCACGTGGTGAAGATCATGTGGATTTATGTAAAGCTGTGTAAAACTTCATGGGTGTTCTTATTATCCCAATTTTCTCTCGTCACTATTTCATTTCTATCGTATAGACTTGATGCTGATTACCGTCTGATGTATTTCCATGTCCCGGATAATATTAACATGCGAGAATTTATCAGAACAATTTGGGCCCGCAAAGGAGCAGTTTGAAGTAATTTAATTGAGCAATTTCGGCCCACAAAGGGGCAGTTTGAAGTAATTTAACTGAGCAATTTTGGCCCACAAAGGGGAAACATGAAAGAGCAGAATTAGTAAGAATAGCAGATACAGCCATTATTCAAAACAACTTAAAATAATAATGTAGGAAACAATAGCAATAATACCTTTAACTCTCTACAGATAAGTAAGACATGTATCTGAGTAAACATCGTAAATGTCATCTATTTCTTTATGATTTATGGGAATAAATGTGTGTAATGACTGAAGTATCTGTTGATCTTTGCTGTCAAGTAGTGTTTCTTATTTTGGCTCTTACGAAACGTAACAAGAAAAAGTGAAGACAACAAGCTTTGTAAAATTTAAACAAATAATTTATTTCCCTAGAAAGACAACGTAAAAATGAGGAAAAGAACTTACAGTTCTACGAATCAAATCCAAAAATAATCCAAAAATTAACAAATAGAAGTAATAGTAAATAAAAGTCCTAATGAAATTGAGTTAGAGTCCCGATGAAATCCAAAATGGAAGGCGATGACGGATGCTGTGGTCAGCGTCGTACTGATGTGTCAACAGTTCTTTGCTGAATCACAGAAAATAATAGTTCAATTTTAATTCTGTATAAATTTCAATAACTGTCTTCGTCTAAGAATTAATTAAGAGGACAAGTATATCCGGGGGAAAATAATCTCTTTAAATCCAAATAATTTGAAGAAAAATGAAATAATTAGCCCAAAAAAACTGGTCACAACATAAAACATTTTAACTTCTCAAATGTTAAGGCACTAATGAATATTCTTTCTCAAAACATCAATAATAAATATAGCTTTAACGCAAAACAGATGCCCGATAGTGGGTCAATCCTCTGGAAAAACCTAACGGAGTGGGTCTTTATGTTGACATTTAGAAATCTCATTTTCTTGTGCATGGATGGATACATATTATTTGTCACAATCTCCAAGTATGACTTCGATTCCGCTTCATGAATCTTACTCTGAGAAAGAATTTTTAAAAATGTGTTTAATATAGCTCTTACTGGTTTTGAATCAAGGTCAGAAACTAGGTCAGCATTAGATACAAAGTTTCTGTAAAGTTGCTTACGTCATAAATATAAAATAATCAGTCAGAACTGAACTCTGTTCCCGTAAATAAAGTTACATTACAATACCATGTCATGGAATAAAAGAAATTTAAAATTTACAAACAATTAAATTAAATCAAATATAAATTAAATCAAATATACATAACAGTAGTCAGTCAATTTTGTGACTGTAATCCAACGACAAAAGTTATTTGTCTAAGATATTTTCAACATCAAATAATCTCCATATAGATGCAGAATACTTATCACAAAAATGAAGACAAAGAATTCTATCCATACAAAATTCATGGAATATTTTTTATAGATTCTGTTGACAAAGCGACCAGTTTCTAGAGTAACATATGTGCTGAACATAGGATTATTTACTAGTGTTAGATAGGTATACAAAATAAATCTTTCATTAAAATATATATATATATATATATATATATATATATATATATATATATATATATATATATATATATATATATATATATATATATATATATAGTTTTGTAGAAATCTATTGTTCAAGCCTTTCATATTTGAATGCCTGTCATTTTCCCTGAGAATAAAATTTGTATATCTGGATTAAGTTTAGGTGGCACAGTGTGTAGGCAACACGTACGTACATTTGAAAAGACATATTTTGATATTATTATTATTATTATTATTATTATTATTATTATTATAAATAGAGACTAACATACAGTATGCGTTACATAATGTACTTGTCATTACAAAGTAATGGCATGGAACGCATAGTATGGATTCTCTGATCAATTCAAGATATATAACGTCGAGAAAAAAACATTTTGGGTCCCGGGTAGTCTACAGCGCTAGCATTTACCGATCACTGCTTTTCTCGCCTCTGTCCGCATGGGTCTCGGGCTCGGTCACTGTGGGTATGTGAGAAAGCTTGCCAGTAGCTTCCCGTGGGTCGGTGATTCTAGCCGAGGTTTCCCCGGGTTCTTTCTCAATCAGTTATACTGGTCGACATATATAGCCTATGTTGTGCTAAAAAAATGGCATTAAAACCCCAAAACAGCAACATTTATGTACGTATGTTTACACTTTTTCATATGGACAGAAAAATGACAGATAATCATAAAAATCATTTCTAACTATACGGACAAGGAAAAATCAACTTCCCGCCATAATAAACATACATTTACAGTCAGTGGCGTACGGAGCTAAATTGCCGCCCGGAGCGGAGGTCCGATATGCCGCCCTCTGCCCATATTTTAGGGTGGTGGCGTCACCAAATTTTACAAATATTATCCTCCTTTACCTCCCTCTCTCTCCCTTATTTCCTCCTTTTCTTTTCCTTTCTATTTCCACTTTCCTTTTCTCTTTTCTCCCTTTATGCCGCCCCTACAGAAGTGTCTTCCGGGGCGATTCGCCCCGATTATCCACCCATTCGGTGTACATTCTGCTACTCAACATCTGATAGGAACATGGCTCACAGTGGATAATTAAATCAAGAACATATGATATATTATTATGTGCAGCTGCCGTCTCTGATGTGCACATGTGTCTTGTTTGCAATATAATTCTTGTACATGTAAAACAAAATATACTATTACCATACGTTTATAGTTAAGTTAGCACTCTCTACTTTTTTTCTGTCTTATTGGTATCGAAGTATTTGTTTTTCTGTCCGATGACAAAAAAGTCAATTTTACTTTATTAGTAACTCTTTGTCTTCTTCATAGCCTTTACCTTAATCCTTATGTTTAACTTTTTGACTATTTCATCGTCTTAATTTGTAGATAGTGATAAGAATGACCATAACAGAAAGTAAAACCTTTCTCCTGAAAGTTCACGTTATTTATCCCTGATGATTTATACTTCAAAAGAAATGAGCAACGAAGAATGAAAGACGGTTTTGAAGTTTCCAAACAGAATATTCGAGAGTTCGATCTTTGTCTACCCACGTTGTAGATTCATTGGTACAAAATAGTTCATAACAATAATAAGCTTAATAATAATTTTGCTTATGCAAGTAAGTACTTTTCTTTGAATCCATTCTAATTCTTCCCAATTTGATTCTTTCAGCTCGTACCAAGAATATTTTCCAAAAGCCAAATTATTATAACAATAAGAAACTATATTGGAGTGTTAAATTAGGCTTCTTTATTAGATTTTTTTTACACACGTGCGATTTATGTGATTTATTATTACTACTCTGCTATATATTTTATCGCACGTCATTTGTTGTACAGTATGACTGTTGTACAGTATGCCTGTTTTACAGTGTGAATGTCGTACAGTAGGCCTGTTGTACATTATGCATGTTTTATTATACGCTCATTTTTGTTTCCGTTAACTTAACATTGTCAGAATCGTTCAGTATTTTACAATATTACATTCACGTGCACTTCATATTGCACTAACGTGTGCCCAATAGTGTATTAGGAACTACTGTGTAAAGAAATTATGTACACTCACGTAGTAGGCGCGGACTGCCACATACCAGCTGCTTTGCCAGATTCCGCGTTATCATTCTTGATACAATGTTTCAGATTTAGGCTAGCACTGATGCCAGATTTCATAAAATTGCTGGGTCCCACCAAATAACATGCATGTGACAAGGCATACACTGTCTTCTATAGCTGATAATAAGAATGGCAAAAAAATACTGACAGTTTTATATCCTTAATTTCCTCAAAATGCACTTTCTTAGTTCTGCAAATCCGAACTACATGAGCTATATCATGGGTCTCAAGCTTGATTACACCTTTCGAAATCGTACTGTAATATTCACTATAGTCCAAGTGCAATGACATCCACCTTACTGCACTCAAAATGAAATAAACATTAAATTTCATAGCGTCTTTTTGATACTTGCAATTGAAAGACTTCATATTTTCCCCCACATTATGATTTCAAACATTCAATGACAGAACAGAAACACACTTGCAAATGTCAACACGCTGCTGAAATCCGATGTACTTCATGTAGAATTGGTACAGATAAATCCAGACAATAATCACGAAATTTCGTAGAACCGACAAAATAACAAATCTAGTCATTCCAGATCAAATGGAAAAGTTGTAGCAATGCGCATTCATTCACAATATGACTCAAAATTTCAATTTTAAACAGACCAAAACGCCATTTTCTTTCGAACGTTTTGTCTAGCGCGCAACTAAGTTCAAATTTATTTGGCGGAGTTATGTGCGCATTAATAATGTTGCTGTTGTTGTGTAATGAAGAATCTGCACGTGTGTGTTTAGTTTGGAATACGGCATGCATTCGGTTACTTTGTTTCTTGTAGTGTATTTTTATTTATATAATTAAGCCTTAGGTGGAATAAGAAAAGAGCATATAATAAAAAGGTTACTGCATTTGTATGGGAAAATATGAATTAGTTTTGTCGGATTGATATACTGCACTCACAATGTAGTATTTCCATCCGAAAAACTCATTCATATTTTCCCATACAAATGCAGTAACCTATACGTACAGTATGACTGTTGTACAGTATGACAGTCATTAGTACAGTCATTTGAAGTAAGTCAAAACAAGTGACCTAATACACGACCTTTCAGATAAAGATTTTCACCTTGTAAGCATGTTAAAAAGATAATACATCATTAACCGATGATATACATGTTTTACATAAAAAGTACTGTTTAAAATGAAACGAGAGGTGTCACTATACATATAATTCTCTAATCAACGCAAGACCACATATCTCACAATCTGTCAAATAATATCCACCAACCGCACACCCGCACGGCCTCCCTTCGTTAAGTTTCCGTACCGCCAGCAGTTCTCGCCGTAGAAACTATACAACTCTCCCCTAACACAGGGAACTATTTTAACTCCGCCACCCTAGGCCGGTCAACCCATGTTGTCCAGGCACATTTCGTCAGTATAACTGCACTACATTTGCCGCCATGGCGACATAAACGTTATCTGCCGAGTTCGTTCTTACTGATTTCATTGTGTAATTTACCGGTTTCCTACCGCAAATACTGCCATTGCAGTCACACCACCAACGTACACCACTAGATTTTAGTAAGGACTTTATTATTCCATCGACACTGATTCGGTTTGGACCGGAATCAACTACTAGTGAACCATGGCATCATGGAAACTCACTAACACTTTACTCGGTGACGTTTGCTCCTAGTAACTGGCTAATTATTTCGGGCAAAGGAATATGTCTATTGCACAGAATTCCAATAATCAGACAAGTAATCACAAAAATCTAAGAATGCCTTAAAACATGGCGCTATAACCAAATGCGCATACTGCAAATTTATTACAATATTTCTGAAAAGGTGAAAATAAATATTATATATAAAAGATGTAAATGTATACCTTAAAAATTTCTGCATCTTAATCCAAGTTTCCAATTTTGCAAGTTTTCCCTCACGTACAATATCGTCTGCTAACCAACGTGTCAACTTGCCGCTAGAACGGGATTCTCAAGAATTTCCCGGCGTGTAGTCTGTTTCTAAATTCTTTAGTAATTTTTCCCCATAAACAAGACGTTGTAAACATATTACATCCTATTTATTGTTGTTTGTCTTCCACATAATTGACTATTTTTGATAAAATGTTGAACTTTACTAACTTTTTTACAAGATCGGCTTAGTTTGTCATTGTTACGTTGAATTTTTTACAACGAGCTATAAACTAGACCTAATTACTCGACTGAACTGCTAACAGAAACAGTCCAAAGTAATGTATTTCATTTCTATAGCCCGAATAGGCCTACATATCGCGAGCCATGAAAACACGTGGGTAGTATCCCGTGTGTCCAAAAATTAATATTATTTTGAACTAAATCTTCTAGTGACAATTGCCTCTTTTAAAATAGTAAGCATTACAGTATTTCATTTTCGTCAATCGGTCGAATTCGGTAAGCGTTTTGCTTCAATATTGGAGACGGAAACCTTAGGTGCACAGAAATGTCCGACAGCATTGTATATATACCACATACATTAAAAATAACATGGCTTTTCAAGTATTGGTATAAAGCAATTTGATATACCAGTACTATATCAAATTGTGATCCGGCTTTGGCGCAATAATACGCATATAAAAACATTCTTGCAACGGCACCTTTTCAACGGGATGCTGTCCAATCATTAATCATTATTAACGTATGAAAATAACTACAAAAAGTATTAATAATCTCCGTTTTCTAAATGAATTTAATATGGTACACAGCTTCATCGCAATCCTTTGTTCTTTCCGTTCCCCCACCCCTATCAATGCATAAGGAACAAAGTACGCAGAAATCTGGAGTGAGAATTTTTTTGGGGGGAGGGGGTTCGATGAAGACCTTGAAATTGAACTTGTACCAAGTAACCTACAAGAATATGGTTCGTCATAACGGTTTGTGAGCACTTTCCTTAGGATGTATCCTCAGTGATAATATTAGCAATGCTACAAAGTTGCAAACCTGTCAGCACTATACGGTAAATTTCCCGGTTACGTGGGACACATACCGTGTTGTGTTTAATGGTTCATTGTTGTTGTTTATTAAACCTATTAAAATGTTCTAAACATCGATATTACTATTAATTAAGTATGAAAATGTCCAAAGGCCCCCCACCTCTCTCTCTCTCTCTCTCTCTCTCTCTCTCTCTCTCTCTCTCTCTCTCTACCATTTCCGCTTGTCATCCCACGATGTCTCTTGACTTATAAATGATGGTAAAAGTTAAGTCAGACCGAACTAAGGATAAGAGAGAGGGAGTGAGAGAGAGTTTTAAAAGTCAAACAAAGAGAGAGAGAGAGATTTATGGTCGGTAGTACTGTTATCAACGCAGAATAATGATTTAGATCAACTGTAAATATATTAAAATATTTTAATTACCTGTTCGTTTTGTTTCTATTCAACACTAATGTCCATTCGCCGGCACTTGAATGGCAGCGCTCATTTGAATGGCGTAGCTAACCATGTGTTTCTAGTGCTCTACTTTCTTCATTAAAACCATTTTTCATGCTTAAATTATCAACGTGTCTTATACTGATTTAATCAATATGAATAAAAACAGAAACTAAAACAAGAAAACAATCAACTTATCCATATGGAAAGTTGATTGTAAATAGCAACAAAAGGCATAGAACTACATTTTGTAGTGGACACATTCGGGATGTGAGTTCATTCACTCGGTCAATACACAGTTTGCCTATAGTCAATCTTAAGCGCCTATTCTTTGAAACATGCGTAAATCTTCAGACAATCTTTTCTGCACACAATGGTGTACATTTTATACACTTACTGGTATATCTCCCGGCTGTTGAGCTACCATCTACATAATGTTTCAGGATCAAATCCTGTGTATGGCGACTTGTACATCAACGTAATTTTATGGATCAGATTGTTTTGGTTTTTAGTGTTTAACGCCATTTTTTAAAAGTATATGACAGGTTATATATGTTTGCCAGTATATTTGGTGAATGAAGAACCCGGGAAGAACCACTACCCACGGGAAGAACCACGATCCACGGCAATTTCCTTGCTTGAATTCGCTTTAATTTCCAAGTAATGTCTTTTTCCAAGAATATAAATGAGCACTTTGTATTTCCAGAGAAGAATATTTTTGCTTTATTCCAAATCTAAATACTGTACACAACAACGACCTTTGCCCAAATGTTATCACATGAATAAATAATATATCCAGTAAACAAAGTTATACATAAAAAAGCTGTGACCATAAAGCATGTGACAGAGTTCACCTACACAAGATCTGGCTATGTGAAGAAATTCAGATGTTCTTGACTCAGCTTAAGATAATAATCCTAATAGTTATCCAGTGTTGTTTACAAAACTGTCACAGATTTTGGACAAGGTTAGCTACTAGATACAATTTTATATTATCCATAGCATACAATGAAATAAAAAAGTAACAAACAATTCAAATTAATTATACATAACACTCAGGTTCAACAATTTTAGTCATATCGCTATGATCTTTGCAGTATGGTTGTTTACAGTGATGTCTAGCATTGGGGCAGACATGTAGAATCATGTCCCACCAGTCCCATTAGTCACATTATATTGATACCAGGCCGATCACTACTAACACTAACCTCTTAATGCCGAGGACCAAGCTAGGCATCAGCTTGTACCATTTTTGTAAGTCTTTTGTATGATTCGGCCCAGGTTTGAACCCGCGACCTCCCGCATCCGAGGTGTACGCTCTAACTACTTAGGCCACCGGGGCGATCATAAATTGGCTGCAAATGCCAAAAGTATATTCATTATTGAATGAAATGTACCATTCGAAGCAGATATAACGCAGGTAACGCATTATTTATGATTTGAAGGCTTTATAAACAAAACTATGTATCTTCCTAACAAGACGCTCATTAAAGCTAGATAATAAAGTGATAAATTTAAACATATTTGGTTTCCCCCCTTTATACCACGGTGTGTATTTATTCCTCAGTTCCAAATAAGATGTACATTCTATGACTAGAATTGAGCAGCAATCTGTTTTACTTTGGCACCATGTCTGGTCTGTTCCATCTGCCAGATTAAATTTCTCATATATATGATTATACACTTAATTTACTTAATGCAATTTTATATTTTTGGACACTTATATCTTCTAAATTACAAATGATAGCAAAAATTAGCAAACGTTTCGTAGAAAATACTTCTTGATGAAATCTCCAAACCAGCATTCCAATTTGTAAAAAGAATTATCTGACAACCTACGTTTTTTAATAGATAGAAAATGAATTATATCACCAACGCCTTGGAAAAGCCAAGCTTCATGCAGAGCTAGACTTGATAATAGGGTCTAACCATGGTTGCCCAGTTCTGATTTCCTGGTAAAACAGTACGATAGTTTAAAATGAATAACCGCCTTGTCTATTTTCTTTCATTCAGATGAACAGTTACTGTCAATATTTATTTGTCATAAAATATCTTATATTAATGCAGGAAACTGCCAATTTTACAATATTGAAATCGATTTTGTAAACACTATCACTGTCTTACGCCAAGTAATTTCTAAATAAAATGCAAGTGTACATTTTCAATAGAATTGGTTTTACAAATACACATGCTTCTGCTCAGCATTTTCTATAGGAGTTAAATGTTTATCAATGAATTTAAAACAGCATTTTACTATAGGAGTTAAATGTTTATCAATGAATTTAAAACAGCATTTTACTATAGGAGTTAAATGTTTATCAATGAATTTAAAACAGCATTTTACTATAGGAGTTAAATGTTTATCAATGAATTTAAAACAGCATTTTACTATAGGAGTTAAATGTTTATCAATGAATTTAAAACAGCATTTTACTATAGGAGTTAAATGTTTATCAATGAATTTAAGACAACATTTTACTATAGGAGTTAAATGTTTATCAGTGAATTTAAAACGGCATTTTACTATAGGAATTAAATGTTTATCAATAAATTTAAAACAGCATTTTATTACAGGAGTTAAATGTTCATCAATAAATTTAAAACAGCATTTTACTACACGAGTTGAACGTTTATCAATGAATTCAAAACATATCAGTAAATCTGCAATGTTATTTACTTAAGTAACAAACTGTTTTCTGAGCCGGGCCAAAGCTGGAGCTACAAACCAATTGATCAGTAAGAAACAATAACATTACATAAATTTAATTAAAAAAATACATAAGTGATATTTCTAAAAATGTCAAAATCTCTGTCTCATGCCTATTAAAGAAAAATGAACAATTTCGAAGTTATTCAACATTTCCTTTATCTAAATATCATTTTTTGTTTTGTTTTTTTAAGTTATTTGTCAATACATTTTTTTATCTATAACATCACAATTTTTTTAAAGCAAAATCGTCTTTTGCAAACCAATAGCTGAGTCAGAAAAATTACGATATCATCGGCATAATTTAATTTTAAAAAATGTTCCACTCCTATTTCTATTCCATCAATACCGTTAAGGTAGAAGTCGTCTTCTCGGTCAATCGCATGTATTGCAAATAAGTGTGTAGAAAAACATTCTACTTGACGTAAACATCAAATGCAAGAACACAAAGTACGTTTGTCTAAGAAAATAATCAGGGACGGATGGAGAGGTGGGTTGAGTGGATACTGCGCCTACCCCCCCCCCCCCATATTGAGCGCAAAACAGTTGGAATGTTTCCTAGAGAAGTTTTCTAAACAGAATTACGACTCGATGGGCTTAAACTAAGTATAGGAAAAGAGCAAAAAACCAACAAGTTTTGTAAAATTCAACAAATAATTTATTTCCATAAATACAATATGAAAATTTCAGAAGAAATTACAGTATAGTGAATTAAATCCTAAATAGTCCTAAAAGTTCTATCACATGTCCAAAGGTATAGAGTGTTCCAAATGAATTCCAAAAGTAGTACATTCTTAATTGTACTGATGTACCAACAGGCTGAAATATGCCGATTTGCTAGCAGTCTTGATTATCACAATGATATTATCCAGAACGTCTTTAAATGAATTTACAATAATCACAAAATAGTGATTGAATCCAAAAGTGTCAATGATCACTTTGTAATTCCAATGAATAATTTAAGTAAATAAATCCACTCAAATTAACTGAACACAACTAAAGAGACTATGCTAAAGATGTACACTGAAACAGGACGGAAAGCGACACCAAACGGAATCTGTTTATCGACAGTCAATGAATTACTGTAGATACAGGAGTGGTAAACCCACCAATGACCACTTCAATCCAGTAATTAGAATTCTGTAGCATCAATGCGCATATGTGAGAGAGAAATCCGTATCTATATATGGGTTGGATATTCCATCCTCTCTTGGTAAAGTAATACCTGGAATGTGCAGTCAGACGCATTACCGAAAGCCGAAGGTGAAAAATACAAGCAAGAACAAGAATGATAACTGCAATGAAAGCTATAGAAGCCTTAACGTAGGATTGATATAATGGGTTTAAAATTAAAGTTACAGAAGCCTTAAAGTAGGATTGATATAATGGGTTTAAAATTAAAGTTACAGAGTAAATAAACCTGTTATTATGAAAGATGAATAGAGTAATGAATAATGAGATGAGTGAGTATACATTAGATGATTCCAAGAGTGTGAGATCTAATATATTTACCTGCCCAGGAGGTAGGTTGTTCCAAATTACAGAGGTTCGATGGAAGAAACAGCGTGTATGAATGTCTGTCTTGGAGAAGGGAATACTATAACCATATTTTTCTTTCTGATATTGGTGTAGGAATGGGAAATCTTTCTTTTGCTAGTTTCTTTGATTAACGAATATACGAAAAAGAGACATGTCACGTCTATCTTCGAAGGTTGGAAGGTTACGGTTGTCATGTATTGTTGTACTGCTGGCGTTGATGGAGTTGCTAAAATCATATATATGGCTGCAGTATGTCTTTGAGTGTTGGAAGGTTCAATTTGGCTAGTTTAGATGTACTCTCGGAGTGTATGGAGTTGCTCAAATTGTATGTGGCTGCATTGTGTTTAATAATTTCAATTTGATGGATATATTTCATTTTCACCGTGGATCCCAAACAGAGCAGTTTTCTTAAAGAGACATTATATATGTTTTGTATGGTTTTATTTTTGAAGCTGTTATGTTTGCTGGTATGTTTTTATACTTAACAATTAAATTAGTGTGTTATCAACTTTGTTATATTAGTGTATTATCTACCTTGGCTGTAATATTGTTGATGTGGGTTTTTTCCAATACAGGTCTTTGGATATAGTTATTCCCAAATATTTTACTGAGCGTGAGGATGTCATGGTGGTGTCGTATAAGGTATAATTAAAAATGGATGGTTTCATTTCATTTATTAAGGGGCCCCGAGTGGCCGAGTGGTCTAAAGCTCTCTCCGTTACAGATCACTGCCATCTCACTTCTGTCTGCGTGGGTTTAAGTCTCGGATTCGGCCAATGTGGGTATGTGAGAAAAAGCTTGCCAGTAGCTTCTCGTCGGTCGGTTGTTCTTTCCGGGGTTTTTCCTCCACCATTAATACTGGCCGCCATGTATAGCCTATCGTGTGCTGAAAAATGGCGTTAAACCCCACAACAACAACATCATCTCATTTATTGTAACTATAATAGTCTCATGTTTGTTCGGAGGACATTAACCAACCACATAAATCTTTTCAGTCTGCATTGTTGTAAATAGAAAGGTATACAATCAATTAGCAGCCAAAAATTAAAATGTTACTGTTGATAGAAGAGGGCATATCCTTGATGCAAATCAAAAAGATAAGGCGTTCTATTGGAGTCCAGCCTCTACCGGGCGTTCTTCAAACGGTTAACTATTCAGAAAGATAAAAAGAGGTCGGGCTCTAGTCCGATAAATGAGACTCCAAACTCGGTGTTGATACTGATGATTTGTAGTCCGATGTCACCTGTGCTTTAAAATGTGCAATTTTGCTGCATCCAAATCTTTTTAGAACACTCCTGCGTACAGTTTAGATACTTACCGGTCTCTGGTAACAACTATATCTAGCGCAATTTCAAAATGGCCATAGGACATAGGGTTGTGTTATTCCATGTGGATTTGCAAATCACCAAACACAGGATATGATCCAGAAATTTTCTGCACATATCGCCAAAAGAAACTTTCAACCGGCGATAGCTCAAGAGACATAATACCGGTTAAGTGCCTAACATGTACGCCTGAAATGTCTGTTACGGAAATATTTATCTGCAAACGATTGCTAGATCTTATAAATATGTGCTATCCGACCTAGAAATATTCCATTAGTATGAACACAGATTATGAGGTCTGATTCGTCGGACTAGACAGGCTAATTTGGTGCTTTAGTACTGAAAATAATCATGTGTAGTTTATTTAAACAGTAGTATCGGCGGTTTGGGAACCTTGTCAAAGGTCTGGTTACAAAAATCCTTTACAATGATCCAGTTTAACACCTCCTGAATTAAGGGTATCATGAAGTTCTTGAGTGAAATGAACAGTCTCACAACTGAGTTTCATACCAAAATCGTGCTGATTTTCGATACAATATCCCAGGGATCAACAACCTATTTTACATTGCGTGCCACTTTTTTCCGGATTAATTACAAAATGAACGAGCGCGAGAAAATGGTAAGAGGGTAACACTGTTAAAATCGAGATTTTTGGGTGCCCACACAAAAACCTCTTGACATGCAACATTGTGGCCTGCGTGCCGTAGGTTGCCGACCTCTGCAATATTCTATATTTGTCAAGCTAAGTCGTGAAATTAGACTAGAGAATGTGTCTAAGGGTTTTACAAGTTAGCAAAACCAGTCTGTAATTTTCTCGTTTGGTCTTGAAACTATGTTATGCACATCCGTACCAATTGCATCATTCCATTCTATTGACCATGAGCCTTTTTCACGTAAGGATGTAAATATATCGCTTTGGATCGGGGATTTTTCATTGCGGATTTAATTTTTTTAGGATTGGAGATATAAAGTTGTTGACACCGGCTGTTTAACATGTATTTAGATTTAAAAGTTGCTTAGCAACACCCCCAGTAGTGACAACAATATTGTCCATTGTTGGTTTTATGTAACTTGTTGGTTATTCCGACTGACTAAAGGAATTGGTTTTGTAACAGCTGTTTATTAAAAAAATATATCGGTTATCTCTTTAGTAGATGTATTGTTTACACCGTTCGTTTTCAGTTAATTACCTTGCTGTCTGACTGGTACTATTTTATGAATGTCCAAAATCTTTGATTGAGGGTGGAATCGTATTGGCTGCTTTTAGAGCAGGGGTCGGCAAACTACGGCACGCGTGTCACAAGGTGAAACTTCAAGAGGTTTTGTGTGGCATGCGAAGGACAGCTAAAAATCACGATCTTAACAGAATTCCTTTCTTACTGGTGGCACGCGCTCGTTCATTTTGTAGGTTATGCGGAAAAAAGTGGCACGCTATGTAAAATTGGAATGCCGACCCCTATTTTAGAGGGTTCATACAATATTGTCTGTAGGTAGGAATTGTGGGACTGGCGTTGTCAACTCTGAATCGTATGCTTGGGGAAAATTTAGTTTGAATTTCATTTCGTTGTCTAATTTGTGAAGTCTGTACTTAGGTTATACTATACTGCACTTCATGGTTAGTCATTCTGTTTCATACTCATCCAAAGACAACATTTTTAAAAACTTGCTACCTTTTGCTTATATGTATTTCGCCGAAGTTGAAGTTCGTTTTGGAGAGACCTCAATTTTAATTCTACATCTATGAATGTTAATATAGATGTTCATGTTGGAAATGCATTATTCCTTTTCAAAGATTGATCCAATCTGCTTTATTGTAGAGGTTGATCTTTCTTGCTTTATGGTTTTGCCTTCCTGGGTTTATTTTTAAACTCATGATAAACAATATCATGGTCACTGTTACCTACGATAATATCATGGTTACTGTTGTCTACGATAATATCACGGTCACTGTTGTCTACGATGACATCATGGTCACTGTTGTCTACGATGATATCATGGTCACTGTTGTCTACGATAATATCATGGTCACTGTTGTCTACGATAATATCATGGTCACTATTGTCTACGATGATATCATGGTCACTGTTGCCTACGATGATATCATGGTCACTGTTGTCTACGATGATATCATGGTCACTGTTCTCTACGATGACATCATGGTCACTGTTACCTACGATGATATCATGGTCACTGTTACCTACGATGATATCATGGTCACTGTTGTCCACGATAATATCATGGTCACTGTTGTCTACGATGATATCATGGTCACTCTTGTCCACGATAATATCATGGTCACTGTTGTCTACAATGATATCATGGTCACTGTTACCTACGATGATATCATGGTCACTGTTGCCTACCATGATATCATGGTCACTGTTGTCTACGATAATATCATAGTCACTGTTGTCTACGATGATATCATGGTCACTGTTACCTACGATGATATCATGGTCACTGTTGTCTACGATGATATCATGGTCACTGTTGTCTACGATGATATCATGGTCACTGTTGTCAACGATAATATCATGGTCACTGTTGTCTACGATAATATCATGGTCACTGTTGTCTATGATAATATCATGGTCACTGTTGTCTACGATGATATCATGGTCACTGTTGCCAACGATGATATTATGGTCACTGTTGTCTACGATGATATCATAGTCACTGTTGTCTACGATGATATCATGGTCACTGTTACCTACGATGATATCATGGTCACTGTTGCCTACCATGATATCATGGTCACTGTTGTCTACGATAATATCATAGTCACTGTTGTCTACGATGATATCATGGTCACTGTTACTTACGATGATAGCATGGTCACTGTTGTCTACAATGATATCATGGTCACTGTTGTCTACGATGATATCATGGTCACTGTTACCTACGATGATATCATGGTCACTGTTGCCTACGATGATATCATGGTCACTGTTGTCTACGATAATATCATGGTCACTGTTGTCTACGATAATATCATGGCCACTGTTGTCTACGATAATATCATGGTCACTGTTGTCTACGATGATATCATGGTCACTGTTGTCTACGATGATATCATGGTCACTGTTGTCTACGATGATATCATGGTCACTGTTACCTACGATGATATCATGGTCACTGTTGTCTACGATAATATCATGGTCACTGTTGTCTACGATGATATCATGGTCACTGTTGCGTACGATGATATCATGGTCACTGTTGCCTACCATGATATGATGGTCACTGTTGTCTACGATAATATCATAGTCACTGTTGTCTACGATGATATCATGGTCACTGTTATCTACGATGATAGCATGGTCACTGTTGTCTACAATGATATCATGGTCACTGTTGTCTACGATGATATCATGGTCACTGTTACCTACGATGATATCATGGTCACTGTTGCCTACGATGATATCATGGTCACTGTTGCCTACGATTATATCATAATTAGTTACCTACGAAAATACCATGGTCACTGTTACCTACGATACTATCATGATCACTGTTACGTTAAATGATACCCTGATTAATGTTACCTATGATGATATCATGGTCACTGTTGCCTACGATAATATCATGGTCACTGTTACCTACGATGATATTATGGTCACTGTTGCCTACGATGATATCATGGTCACTGTTGCCTACGATGATATCATGGTCACTGTTGTCTACGATAATATCATGATTAGTTACCTACGAAAATACCATGGTCACTGTTACCTACGATAATATCATGATCACTGTTACGTAAAATGATATCCTGATTAATGTTACCTATGATGATATCATGGCCACTGTTACGTAAAATGATATCATGGCCATTTTCACCTAACGTGAGAGAGCCTTCTTATCATTTGCTAGTGTGAGATGATTCAATATGAAAATTTCCACAATAGTTTACTCCCTTGTGCGATGTTTTACCATCTCTGGAAGTCAGTAATGGTTTCAAAGAAGCTCCATAGTCTGCTTGTCTATTCTTCTTTTGCAAGTCAGAATGAGTAGATAAAAATCTACAAGGACGCAATTATGACTTCTTGGAGGAATGTTTGCATAGGGGCTCACAAAAGCCAAAATAATTGTTCAGATCCTTTCCTGAATGCGTACAGAAGGAACAGACGCATTTGTTTTTGACACATGGTATATATGTTTTAGTCCAAATTATTTCTGCACCGTCAGCCTGTTCAGTGAGCTTTGTGAATTGCTAAGAAGTGACCAACATTTCCTTGGATTATCGTTCTTAACAGTTCAGTGCGTACTGGTGTCAGTATTGTGCGATAGCTTATATTTATACAAAGACAAGGAGAGAGAGAGAGACTGGATGTAAAGGACAGGCTTAATGGCCGTATATCATTACTTAACATATATCTATATTGGATTCAGTACTTAATAGAGAAATGTCTGTATTGTACACATACAATTGGGAGGTTAGATATTATTCATTCGCCAAGTATTAACTGAATTATTATTACAATAAGTAATACACACTTAATGAGATACCGAGCTAAATGTCTTACTAATCAACATTGGAAAATTGAGGGCATAGTGTAATTTTGCTCGATTTAATCAAGGTTAAGGATTCATCAACGTAGAATCAGGTGTTAAAGGGAGCTTGCTGACACACAGGGAGTCCTCAGTATCTAGCCTTTGATGACTGAATTGATATGCATTGAAGCGAAATATGACACACGCAAGAACAAATTTAGTTATAACGTAGTTCCATGAAACTACTGATAATTAGGTCCCCTTATAATACGTAATTTTCAATGTCAGATATACAAACTAGAGACTTAAATGGATCAAAATGATGACAATATTATGTAGAGAGAGAATGCACTGGGTTGTATACCTTTCTATTACACTTTGTTGTATACCATTCTAACACAGTTGGTTGTATACCATTCTATTACTCTTGGTTGTATACCATTCTAATACAGTTGGTTGTATTCCCTTCTAATACAGTTGGTTGTGTACCATTCTAATGCACTTGGTTGTGTACCATTCTAATACGGTTGGTTGTGTATCATTATATTGCACTTGGTTGTATACCATTCTAACACACTTGGTTGTATATCATTCTATTACACTTGGTTGTATACCATTCTAATACAGTTGGTTATGTATCATTCTATTACACTTGGTTGTATACCATTCTAATACACTTGGTTGTGTACCATTCTAATACACTTGGTTGTATACCATTCTATTACACTTGGTTGTGTACCATTCTATTACACTTGGTTATGTATCATTCTATTACACTTGGTTGTATACCATTCTAATGCACTTGGTTGTGTACCATTCTATTACACTTGGTTGTATACCATTCTAATACACTTAGTTGTGTACCATTCTAATACACGACTGCTAAGATAAAACGTAATAACACACAAAGCTACAAAAACAATGACAAACAAGGTTAGTAAATGAAGAAACTGCTGTTTTATATTTAACCCTTAATCTATGTATGGCAAATGCATTTAAAACGGACACTTTTTAATCAAAATGTGATTTTAATGTGGATAAATTTAGATTTCAAACAAGCTATGACAGATTGTATGCATTATGTGAAGTCCTATTTGACCCACTGTTATGCGTTGGGGTGGGATGCTCCCAATATTTATTTGAATTACTATGGGATTCCCACCCTGGCTCGTTTTTGTAGGAAGTGAAATTAGTGATAGAGAGAGGTAAAGCTCCGAGCCCCCAGTCAGCAATACCGACAATTAAATTATTAAGAACACAAAGGTGAAATTCAAAAGAATAACAATTTAATACAAATTAAACGATATTAATTTCTCAACCAATCTTCTTCCTCTCGACCATGTAACAAGCTATTTCATCACGTGATTAAAGTGTGAGATGGCTTTCCCCTGTACTTGGTTTCTACTCATCTGTGTTAACTCCGCCAATTCCTTTCCTCCTTCCGGCGTTCTCCGTACTCCGATTCTTCCTATCCTCTTCCCCTTTTGTCTCCTTTTCTCCTCCTCCTCCTTCTCTCTCTCTTCCTCCAGCAACTAGGCTTGTTCTCGGCCTACTGCCTTGTTCTATCCTGTCTCTCTGAGACTCGGGACTTGACTAGCCGGTAGTTCTGTCCCCAAAAGCTTCCTGCGAAAACACAAGGACGTTAGCATTTGTGTTAGCCATCTCGCCTCACACTATATCAACAATCAATCATCAGCTAAAGGCTATCTACATCTTCGGTCACGCATTCGTGCGCATCGAAAACCACACACGTTTTTATAGAAAACAACGTTGCAATAAAGAGCGGTAAAATACTTAACATACAGACATCACTAAATTGCGTCACATCTATATATATATATATATATATATATATATATATATATATATATATATATATATATATATATATATATATATATATATATATATATATATATATATATATATATATATATTTAATCTCATTATTCTCAACAATATCACAACAATCCGACGCATTTCTGTACATTACACTCCCACAAGTGTACACAAATATTCAAATATCCATATTATTTAAATTTACACACTGCAACCATTTCCAAAGTTACAATTTAATTCAACAATTGCAAAATCTAGAATATCACATAAATAAATACACTAGTTTACCACGAAGTAACCAGATAGCGAATTACATTATTACTTCTGACGAGCGAGCAATCTACATAATCATAGCTCATTTCTCAAGTACGCATGTAAATTAAACAATACAAAGGTAATTCTACGTACTAACGATTCTAGTAAGTAAATATACATACTGCACATAATTACAATTACAATGCCGTAACATTCTGCGACAATCGAGCAAATAACTCACTGACCTTTACGAAGCTTTCTGTCCTTAAATGTACCAAGGGTTTTCCCGCCAAATCACGAGTGGCTCCCGGAGTTATTGCTACAACTTGTCAGCACGATGCTTCACAATGACTAATTCATTCCCAGCCCAAATGACTGTTAAGTTCTGGTTCGAATTGATGGCCCCACCCTTCCTCAGTTCCGACTGGATATCAATTCTACCCCAGTCGGTTCATATTAACAGACGAGCTTCAGGCCATCTGTCAAAGCGGGGAGATTTACAACAGCATCGAGGGTCCTTTGTTCTAGAACAAAGCTTCTAACGTCTACATGTGAGTTTTAACACCTAACGAAGAGAACTCTTTTACAAACACGAAAAACGAATCGCCACGACAGGGCAGGGTCGACATACTCATGGCGCTAACCCATTCCTTTGTTCCTGACTTACGTAATCGCGGGCAGGCAAACGTGACACATTACCCATGAGAAACTAAGAGCAAGAGAATATATTTTTGTGATGATGACTCTCCCCGGATCACCGGTATCTGTTTTTATGATATTACTGTTCAGAAGAAAAAATTTGCTAGATTGCTTATGAAGAAAATTGCATATGTCTCTGCAGATCATTAGTTTTTAAAGTTTTTCAGAATCATATATAAATTTTGTTTAGATATCTTTGTTTTGAACATGTCCAATACACACTGAAGTAGATATAACAATAGAATCGAAATAATTAAAGCAAGTACCATTTGATGCTACGATGAGTGTCTACCGAGTGTAAACGTTTTTATTAAATTAGCATTATAATAGTCAGCATAGCCATATATATCGGCACATGTCATTTTCAACAAAGAGGATAACTGCCCTACCTTGCACGTGCAACGCATGGCGGCCACGCAAAGCCAGTTAAGTTTTACATTTTTTACGACATCTTCCAAGAAAAGTATTGTAATATGTTTTCAGATTTATTGACGTACATTGATGGTGATATTGTCGCAAATTTACGTTTTATTGGCTCCGTGGTACATTTGAAGTTGCAACTGTAAGTCATCGATATACGTCATGAAATCCGACAACATTCTTATCGTGTTCTATCCATTTAACTAATATTCAGGGATGTCGGTAGGCAACAAAGACGGTCTAACAGAAACCAGATGAGTATATTTTATTTTAACGTAGAAAACCTGCTGTTACATGGTGGAAGGGGAGTTCTTGATCAAGGTTCAAAGGAAAAGTTATCTTCCCCTTACAATACCGTAAACTAACGATTTATCACTACAGAAGAATTAAAGAGGACTGTTTAGATATGTAGATATTTCTGATTCCGATATGCTGACAGATGCTCTTCTGCCGATAGATGCTCCTGGATTCCGATATGCTGATAGATGCTCCTGGATTCAGATACGCTGATAGATGCTCCTGTATTCCGATATGCCGATAGATTCTTCTGATTCCGATCTGCCGATAGATGCTCCTGGATTCCGATCTGCCGATAGATTCTCCTGGATTCCGATCTGCCGATAGCATTTTTAGGTGTCATTCGTATCAAATAATATTTCCAACAAATTATGGATGTTTTCTGAGTCGAGTCACAGCCAAAAATGATTGCATCTTTTCTTAATAAAAAAAAAAAAACTTTAGATGAAAACTTCATGTCAGAGCTGAATGAACTGTGCGCTGTTTCTTTCGATGTATATACATTTACTAATGAGGCTTGTTTAAAGCAGTCAACGTCGTGAAGGTCAGTTTTACACTAGACATTAAACTGAAAACCTAAAATTGTGTACAGTGAACAAGATGTGTTTTGAGACATCTGATACCCTTTCTTAAAAAAGAAGCATTTTTCAGCTTCGAATGAAAATAAATCTTTTCTTGTAAATGATGAATAAAAAAACATGCTTTTAGGGGCTGTATAGCGACAATGGAAATCTAAGTCAAAAAGGTCACGTGGCTGTATGGTAACAAGGTTTTTACGGACCCCCTGGGGCTATATAGCGACAATGGGAATTTAACATGGGAAATATTGGGGCTGTATAGCGACAAGGGAAAGTGAGGTTGTTGTATAGGGACCATAGGAATAGAACAGGTGAGGTGACGTCACGGTACTGAACATTGGTAACAATGTGGCAAGGGGCTGACCTCAATCGGACCACACAGAAGGAAAAAAACTATGAACGCTTGGCGGGGGTGGGTGGGACTGACGGGGCATAGAAATATATATCACATACAACATACAGACATAGACTGATGAATATCAATCTATCATACGCTAACTATAAATTCGACTAAAGAATTTTTTAGGCAAGAAAGCAAATCTTTTCGAGGCATATACGTGGCCCTGATACAGGTCAAAGGTTTTTATGTTAACATCATTCCGTTAACATAGAGGGCATCGCATAGGTTTTCTCTTCCTCAAACTTCTTCTGACTTCTGGACCGTAGATGAGGACTCGCTTCATACAGCGTTGTCTCTCCACATAAATTCTTCTTTTCCAAACGCTTGTATCGGTGATCCGGATTATTGTCCATGATGATTTCACATACATGGGTAAGTCCGTGCGGAACAGCATCGACGATACGAGGGTAGGTGATTCAACGTTAGTTCGCATCTTGTGACGAGAACAGGGGAAGGGAATGAAATGAACTGCGGTTATTTATAGTGGAAGAGCGGATCGAAACGGATTGAGTTTTTTCAACAATCCTAACACGCACTACAAAATTCAGTCAGAGTGTGGAGTCTCTCTTTCTCTCCGAAGTGAGATGCATGTGACGTCACATTCCCTATATAGATGCTGTAGCGTCTGTGCGCAGTGAATCAATGCGACAAAGTTTTCAAACATGACGGAAACTGAGAAGACGATGAATTGCGGTGCACTGGCTGTGGAGACGAGAAGCGAAGGCATATCAGCGCCTACCAATCTACAGTCTTACTTCCAGAAGAGACCGATTTTAATTGGGATTTAGTGGATTTTCTCTCTTCTTCGCAAGAATTTGTTCCGCTACCAGTACCTTTGCCACCTTCTTCATCATTACCACACGTCAAGGATTTTAAACAGAGACAGAAAGAAGAATTGCAGAAATATTTACAGCAGCAGAAAGAAGCAGAACAAACTTTTCTCCTTCCACAGCAACCGCAAGAAGAAGAAGAAGAGGCAAGAAGAAAGAAACGACAGGAAGAAGAATCAGCAGCAGAGAAGAAACTAGGTCTAGGACAGAAAGAGGATGGTAAAACGGTGACGGTACTCTCAGATATTTTGGCAGAGTTAAGGAGTCTGCAAGAAATGTATCAGAGTTCTTTATTACGACCCAAGAGAAAAAGACCTTTCCGAGTCAAACAGCCCAACCCTGTTACTATGCCTGAGATACCCAACCATGGTGATTTCTACCAAATCATCATCGACAGGAGCAAATCCAGAAGTAGGCCTTGGCTGTGGCAAAGGCTTAAGGCAGTTAAAGCTCATTACATCCCGTTCCTGAGTTTGTATTTTTTTTAAAACAACAAAAACCAAATGGTCCTTTTCAGAGCCACCCTCTTCTCTCCAAAAGAGATAGTATTCATTTTGCCAAGATCAATTAAAACTCAAAATCCCGTTTTTGCCTCATGATGTACGTTTGTGTGTGAGTGAATGAGGGCGTAAGTGTAGGCTCTTATGCTAAAAAATAACTGCCAAGAGTGGTACAAATTTTACAATCCAATCCAATTCGCAAGACACTTTAAAAAGTTCATAGACTTCTTCTGTGTCTTTTTTTCACTCTCTTTATGTTTTGAATTTCTTTACTTTCACAGGTTTTTCCTCCTTTTCTTCCTCTTATTGTCCTCGTCTTCTTTTCTTCTCTTTTTTTCTCTTTCTGGACGTGTCTGGGTTCTTCCTTATAGGAGAGTACCTCTTCTTCTTCCTGTTATAATCCCCTCTCGTCCTCTTGCTGCTGTTGTTTTTAGGGCATTCTGAAGACCAATGTCCGTTCTCTTGACAATAATAACAAGCATCTTGACTTTTGTCTCATCTGACACGTTTCCTGCTTTTTTGACGGTCTGGACACAGTAGAACAATGCCCTTTCTTCTTACAGATATAGCAATTATCTTGAATTTTATATCAGAAGGAGAAGAAGTAGTCCATTGGCGTGTCTGAAGAAAACTTTCGTATGACACATCGCAAAGCTCTGATCAGAAGTTCGATCTGTTGGGCTCTTCCATCGTCCTGGTCGATTTGAGAGTGAAAAGATTACTGGGAGGGAAGACACTGACCCTTTATATAGGGTAGACCATGATTTGACATGGATATAGGGACCCATGGAGTTTAAAATGTAGTCATTTGACTTTTTGTAGTCAAGACGAAATGATCGCATCATTTCGTGGAGAAACAAGAAGAAAGTAAGAGGCAGAAACGTGATTTATCGCCTCGCACAGTAGATGAAGTCTTGGCTCGAATTCATGCCAGCGATTTTGAAGATGACATGAGTGAGACCGAATCCAGACCCAGAGAGTCTACAACCAGTCAAAGTTCACCAGTAAACCCTGAAAAGTACTATCACATTCGAGAGACAGAAAAACGATCCTCTAGAAAATTTAGAAATATGGCTTACACGTACACGGTGAAATTTACAGATTTCTGGTCCGAAGTACCGTTTGGATCGAGTTTAGCAGCCCATCAAAATTGACACCTTCCAAAGTCATCGACAAGATTCAGCGCGTGCAACAATCCAACGACAAGTTTCGCATCACCGATGGAAAAGCGACACTGTTCATGACCCAGGTGTCTCTTACCTAAGGGACAGTACGCAAAAAGGTAATATTGGTGGACAACCCTCGTAATATCAAACGTATCCATGTCCAAATTAACAACCCTCAAGACCAGATGTGTTTAGCCCGTGCCATCGTGGTGGGACGAACGTATGCCAACAAGAACGACACGGCAGAATGGAAAAGAGCGTGGAAAGCTATTCAAAAATCCAACCGAGCCTACCAACGAAGTGAAGCAGAACTCTTGTTACAGCAAGTGGGGCTATCCAAAGACACAGACTCTGCCATTTCTGAAATGCAAAAATTGCAAGACGTCTTGGCTCCACGCTACACCTTGAAAGTACACTCTCAAGAAGTGCGCGGACCTTTGCTGTTTCGAGGCAAAGATTTCAAAGACAGAAAGTGCATTTACTTCTATTATCACGATGAACATTTCGATGCCATTACCAGTATCACTGCATTCCTGGGATACAGTTATTACTGTGAGAAATGTGACTATGGCTATAACAATGGAGAGCAAAACAAACATTGTGGATCGAAATATCTCAGGATGTTTGGACGTAAAAAAAATCTTACGGGGACCGAACACGCTAGCCGATTTCGCCCAGTGGATCTTAGCCCACATCGACGTGACGTGGAGCCAAGAGCACATCGAACGTTACGGAGCTTATCATCGCCATGCCACGGTAATGGCTCACAATTTCTCGGGGTACGATGGACAGTTTCTTCTGAGATACTATACGGAACAAAGTATCGAACGTCCTAAAGTGACTTTGAACGGAGTCAAAATCTTTACCTTGCAAGTGGGACAAGTGCAGTTTAAAGATTCGACGAGTTACTTGGCCATGTCTTTAAGTCGAATGGCTAAAACGTCTGGAATGACAGAAAAGGGCAAAGGCTATTTTCCCGCACTTTTTCAATACCGAAGCCAATGAACACGCCGTTCTACCCCATTTGCCTGAGGCTCACTACTACGACCCCAACAACATGCGTACCGAACAAAGAGAAGCTTTCTACGCTTGGTACCACATTCACGTTTCGAACCCCTTTCCGACGTGGACATTGTATGGCTTTGCTGTGGAAAAGTTCGATAACTGTTCATGGAACACGGAGGGATCTATCCTTTGACAGAAGCCTGCACCATTGCCAAAGCGTTTGCCTTAGTGTACCGCCAACGATTTATGCTCGAAAACACCTTGGCTGTCATAAGCCCTCAAACGACGAACTTTGTCAAACGTCAATACTCGTTTAAAGCCCTCCGCTGGCTACATTACTTGTGCGACAAAGAAGACAAATGGATCCAACATGTCCGCAACGGGGGATGCAGAAAGGCTATCGGAACGTATTCAGTGTATGGCTGAGAAAATTCCAAGATCGTGTACGAGTATAACGGATGCTTATTTCACGGATGTTCCATTTGCTACCCTCAACGTTGCATAACGAATCAGCTTTACAACGGACCCTGGAATACGAGGCCACTTGTCAGCGGCGCTTGAAGCTAGAACAGCAAGGATACTAAGTAGTGGAAATGCGGGAACGCGAGTACGATCACCGTTTTTAAACTGATCCCGAGTTTAAACGCATCGTGGAAAGTTACAAGCTGGTGGACCATCGCACCATCAGCCTCAATGCTCTTTACGTGGTCTTGTTTAAAAGCCCTAGAGATAAATCGCATGTGCAAATTTTATCCAAACAGTTAGGAACGCCTTGGCTGACTCATGCGTACGACGTTGCCACACAAACCCCACACGCTTATTTAATCGTGGATTTAAAGGCCCCCCCCCCCAATCCCCGATTATTTGCGATTCCGTACCCATCTGTTTCACCACTGGTGCCAAGACGGAGGGCTTGTCGTGTACACGTCCCCGTCGTCGACCTAACAACAACAACAACAAAACAAATCTATACAAACCTCGGAGACGTTGGGTCTGTCTCATGCAGCGTCAACATGTAATACATATATATGTTTTGATTACGTTAAAAGGCAACATGTTGTTTTTACACGGTATGGTTAGAACCAGTCAGCTTTCAACCTTCCATTTCTTCATTAATTTTCTCTATTCATCAATTTGTAAGATCCGACAAAAATGGTGTTATTGCTTTTCTTTTGTCTTGGTTTATTTATAATTGTGCAAATCTGCATCATTAAAAACGTGTATATTTTAAATATTGATAAAGATAATATGTTATTTTGCACATCACGTGTAAAATATTGTTTTGCTACGTAATTTGTGAGTCATACAATGGTTATTACCTCTCTCTCTCTCTCTCTCTCAAATTAATAATTGGCAGCAAATCCGACCGAAGGAAGGGGAGATCACCACCATCAGGATATAAGTTCAGGTGACTATATAAAGGATACGAGTGTACAGCGACGTCAAACAAAAATGATCTTTGTAAACAAATCAACAAATCCAGTTTGCATACGAAGCACCAGCTTTTAAACTGTATCTGATGAAGTGGAAGCAATTAATAAGCGTACTATCTTACATCAAATGACCATTAGAATTTATAAAACGGATTTGAAACCTCTCTTTTCCCCTGCTCCTCAGCTGTCCTCAACACCTTTTTCTTTATCAAGGTCTGCCTGCCTTGGTTCCTTGATGATACAGCCACGTCCAAATAACAAACTGTAGTTCCGACATATGTTAAATGCCGAGAGTTTAAGGGACTGCTGGGAAATATCAAGATGTGTGATGAGTAATCAGTCAGAAGATTTATATATCGCCATGAATCTGACTGTTTTGGAAGTAAACATATTTAATTAAATTCCATTTATGGCCCACGTCCTGGCGACCAGAGGTGATTGGGCCCCTGCAAAACTAATGAAACTCCATTCTTGCAGTTGTGGTAATATTACTCACTTCTCAGCTGATGGTGATGCCATGTTATGTAAAGGTTATGATGGCGATCGTAATTATTGCAATTGGATTGTTGAAGAAACACACTGGAGGGTTGATAACAACTTAATTTCAGTTATAACGACAAGTAGGAAAGCTGTAACAATTGAAAACAGTCTGTTGTATTCCTTTAATAGAATTTGTATGCCCAATAGCGCTTGCAGGGGGTTTTGACATTTCAGATTTTGAGTACGTATTCGCAAAATTGAGGTCAATCCTACGAGTTATACCTAGGAATATGTTTGTCTTGAGGAAAAAGCTAAAGTGGTCCGAATGACTGAGACCGTAATAAAGTGAAAGCATTATCATTTCCAGTGATTCTGGAAGTTGAATGTACAATTATTATTATTATTATTATTATTATTATTATTATCATTATTATTATTATTGTTATTGTTATTATTATTATTATTGTTATTATTATTATTATTGTTATTATTATTACTATTATTATTATTATTACTATTATTATTATTATTATTATTATTGTTATTATTACTATTATTATTATTATTATTACTATTATTATTATTATTACTATTATTATTATTATTATTACTATTATTATTATTATTATTATTATTATTATTATTACTATTATTATTATTATTACTATTATTATTATTATTATTACTATTATTATTATTATTACTATTATTATTATTATTATTATTATTATTACTATTATTATTATTATTATTATTATTATTATTATCGTGTGAGAAACAACAAACTTTCAATAATTACTGTATAATTTGTATGATCTATATTAACAATTTCAACCTTTTTGAAGTGGTCACTGCAGCACAAATCTCATTATGATACCCAACCTTTTCAAAGAAAGAGGCACGGGTAATGTGGTGATGCCCACAGCTGCTCCATCGTTCGACACAGACTTCAGCCTTAGGATTTTTTTCTTTTATATGTTCTTCAGTTTAAGAACAGGGGCTTTTATAACTGCTTACAATTTACATATACGCATACATTATAATATAATAATAAATTATTATATGTCTATTACACGTAATTAGCTCATTTATAAGCAATTTTATTAGCCCTTGTACCCTTAGGAACGGAGATGGGGATGGGTGAAGCTGACAAAAATGTGCAAATAATGTTGTCCTTTAGTCGAATAAAATATCGATATTGCTTAATTACGTTATAACAATCACCTCTATCAGCATCACAGCGTCTTATCATTATAATTGTTAACCATACTTTGCCGTATCACTTAGACGTATCGTGTTTGAGCAGAGTGGAGATTGCAACGAGAGAAGCCGAAAGCAGTGTATACAATTAATAAAACGAGTGGTGGAAAATTATATATCAAAATTTCGGGTTTTGAAATTCATATTAAAAAAAATGACTAGAAATGGGTACCAAACACTTGAATAACTCAGAGAGGTGATTTTCAAACGTGACAGCGAATGCATTTTGAAAGACTGAATCGCAGACACAGAAGAAACCATTGACTAAATCGCATAGAATGTATTGCAAACGGTAAGGCGATGCCATGACGTTTATAATAAAATTTGTTTTATGACTGAAACGCAAAACGAAGATGTTTTGCATGGATGAAAAAAAACAATGGGTATAACTAAAAAAGATCAATATATATATATATATATATATATATATATATATATATATATATATATATATATATATATATATATATACACACATACATACATACATACATACATAAAAAGAGAGAGAGAGAGAGATAGCAGAATTTGATAAAGTTGTACACGTTTATAATAAAATTTGTTTTATGACTGAAACGCAAAACGAAGATGTTTTGCATGGATGAAAAAAACAATGGGTATAACTAAAAAAGATCAATTTATATATATATATATATATATATATATATATATATATATATATATATACACACACACATACATACATACATACATACATACATAAAGAGAGAGAGAGAGAGATAGCAGAATTTGATAAAGTTGTACATATTTGATCGATTTGTACTAATGTTATATCCGCAATTTCCTTCGCTGGTTACATACGCCTTGAATATATTGTTTTATTTCTCACACGTAATGTAATTACGTCTTTTAAAAGTACCTCTCTATACTAATCCGTGTAGAACGTGCCAAAATCCCAGATTAACTATAATTCTGTCCATTATGTTGTCGATGTCATACCAATATTCAAACATTGCGTAAAATGAACAACCATAAATTAATTAAAATAGGAAAACCGAAATATTTGATTCATGAAAATAAATGGCGGCTTTCTAGCGGAAATGGTAATATCGAATGTTCAGAGTTCCATCTACAGTCCAAAGACGACTAAACTATCAATTATCGCGAGCCCGTTAAGTTACGAAAATACTCTTGTAAATGTTGCTTGAAGATCGGAGTTGGCGTAACGTTTACATAATTCATTTTCATAATCACAGATATGTTAGTATTGTACTAGCTTTCTTTCGAAGTGTTTGCAGACGAAGATGATTTCTTTCGAAGTGTTTGCAGTCGAAGATGACTTCGTTCGAAATATTTGCAGACGAAGATGACTTCGCTCGAAGTGTTTGCAGACGAAGGTGACTTCGTTCGAAATATTTGCAGACGAAGATGACTTCGCTCGAAGTATTTGCAGACGAAGATGACTTCGTTCGAAGTGTTTGCAGACGAAGATGACTTCGTTCGAAGTTTTGCAGACGAAGATGACTTGGTTAGCAGTGGTGTAATGGGATAATTTACGGAAAATGGGACTTTAATGTTAAATGTGGGGGTTGTACTTTACGGACAAGATTTATACGGACAAAAGGTTGGGACTATATACGGACAAGGGAAAGTTGGGTTTGTATAGGGTCTATAGGAATGGAACAGATAGGGTCACGTCACGGTACTGGACATTGGCAACAATTTTGCAAGGGGCTGAACTCAGTCGGGCGAAACAGTGAAAAAAAGCAAGAACGCTTGGCGGGGTAAGACAAATGACACATGCATAGATTTATGAACATAAATCTATCGCACAAAAATATAAAATTGACTGAACAATTTTTTTAGGCAAGAGAGCAAATATTTTCGAGGAAATGAAGGGGCTCTGAAGGGGCTCGAGCCGATAAAGGGGCTCTGAAAAAGACTTTTGGTTTTTATGTTAACACCATTCAGTTAACATGGAAAGCATCGCATAGGTCTTCTCTTCATCAAACTTCGTCTGACTTCTGGTCCGTAGATTAAAACTCTCTTCAAACAGCCTTGTCTCTCCACATAGATTCTTCGTTTCCAAACGGTCGTATCAGTGATCTAGATGATTGCCCATGATGATTTGACATACATGGGTAAGTAAGTCCCTGCGGAACAGCATCGACGATACGAGGGTAGATGATTCAACGTTAGTCCACATCTTGTCGTGAGAACAGGTGAATAGAATGAGTTGAATCGGGGTTATTTATAGTGGAAGAGCGAATCGAAACGGATTGAATTCGTTCACCAAAGCAAACACGGTTCTACTTCCAGGAGAGACCGATTTTAATTGGGATTTGGGGGATTTTCTCTTTTCTTCGCAAGAATTGGTTCCGGTATCAGCACATTCGCCACCTTCTGCTTTAACGTACGTCGAGGATTTTAAACAGAGACAGAAAGAAGAATTTGAGAAATTTGTTCAACAGCAGAAAGAAGCAGAACAAGTTTTCTCCTTCAACAGCAACAGCGAGAAGAGGCAAGAAGGAAACAAGATCTAGGAGAAAAGGAGGACGGTGAAAGTCAAACGGTGACGGTACTCGTGGACATTTTGGCAGAGTTAAGGAGTCTGAAAAAAATGTATCAGACTTCTTTATTACGACCTAAGAGAAAAAGACCTTTCCGAGCCAAACAGCCCAACCCTGTTCACACATATTACGCCTGAGATACCCACCCTAGTAATTTCTACCAAATCATCGACAGGAGCAGGTCCAGAAGTAGGCCTTGGCCGTGGCAAAGGGATAAGGCAGTTAAAGCTTATTACTTCTCGTTCCTGAGTTGTTGTTTTTTAATATAAAAAACAAAAAAAAAAAAACAAAACAAACAAAAATTCACTCAACGGTCCTTTTCAGGGCCACTCACCTCTTTCTAAAAGAAATATTATTCATTTTGCCAAAATCAATTAAAACTTAAAATCCCTTTTTGGCCATATGATGAACGTGTGTGAGTGTAAGTAGTATATGGGGTCACCCTAGCGTCAAGTGGACTTACCATGCAAAAGCAGTCGATTCACTCTGGCGTCAATGGGAATTTAACATGGGAAATTTTAACATGGATGGAACTGTAGAGCGTCGAGGGGAATTGAACATGGAAATTGAACAGGACCGGTACTTTAACGTCAATGGGACTTTAACGTTAAAATATGGGGTTTGCACTTTGTCGTAAATGGAAATTGAACATGGGAATGTCACCTGGATGTCAATGGGAATTGAACTTTGGGTGACGTCATGAGGTTTATAGGGTCAAAACATTTTATAGGGATTTTAATGTATTTGTAAGGACAAAAGGTAGATAGGGACAAACATACAAATACACATTTAAACACACAGAAAAGACGACAGAAATGTTCTAAAACAAACCTCACAGAGAGAATAATGGCTCAAAAAAGAAAAGTCTATTGTATGGGTTCAAAACATTTATTCAAGTATATACATGGGCTCTCTGGCCTGTGCTTTGGTCTAAGCACTATCCATTTAATACATAAACATTTCTACATCAAACAAACCTATTTACTAGTTATTTAGTTCTTGGCTCTAGTAAACCTGTTTACATTTAATGTTCATTTATAAGAAAAAGCTAACACAAAACAAGTAACATGCAATCAAATAGGACAAAGTTCATGTTTCTCTCTCTCTATTCGTCTCACATGTTGTTAAAAATCTGGTCAGCTAGCACTTGTGTCCCAGCGTAGATATTTCCCATCACTTAATCCGTTTCATTCATAAATCGGCTGTTATATCCATCGTGCTAGGTACACTTATCAGTAAGCAGATCAAGTGCAGTCATCGTCTTCTTCCCATGGAGGTACAATGTATACCATATGAATGGTTACTTTCCTTCGTTGATGTCAAGTTTTCCTCTCATCGACTGCACGTCTTCAATAGCCCTAAAAAGTTTGGACGAAGTTATTTCTGCAGGTGTGCTAAATCCGAGACATACAGGTGAGTTCCAACTGTCGCGATACATAGATAGGCTCAAACGACCTCGATCTTTGACTTGGCAATGACATTTGAGTTCCTCTAACAGTGAGTCAAGTAGGTCCGTAATGAAACCTGCTACTTCCTCGGCTGAAATGTCAGACGCGAAGTCTCTAAATTTCACCGTGTAGGTGTAAGTTGTCGTTCTAAATTTTCTTGAGGTCACTGTCTGAGTCATTTGGATGCTAAAATACTCCTGTAGGTCTACTGAATCCTTTCCCTTCTTGGACGCACTTTGCTGTGACGGTATGGTAGTGAAAGAGGTCAGTGATGTTTGTCCCTTCTCTTTTTTCATCTGCGTAGAGTGATTCATCTTTCTCGTTGCTTGTCCTCGCAATGAAGTGTCGTTCTTGGAAGTCGTCCCTTTTTATACTGGGTGATATCAGTATGTCCATAAGGTAAAGTTTTGTGGTCTGGAAGTTTCACTAGCTGCACGTAGTTTGTCATGGCGTTAGTACATAAATAACTAAGATGTGTTACTGCATTGGTGATGTGATAGTGAGGCAAAGAATCACACCCGAGTTTCTCGTTGGACTTGAGTCTTACGCTCTATACTTGCTGTTTGAAGGGATTCATTTTTTCTCAATTGGTCTTAGTAGTGACAATGAACTGTTGGTCTTGGACGTTGTCCTTTTTTATATGCTGACCAATATTGATGTGACCGTACGGCAAAGTAAAGTGGTTGGGAAGTCGCACTCGCTTCTGGTACACGATTTGATAGACTTTTTCCAAGGGTCGACTGACGATGTGGTGAGTGGGTAAACGTACAATCTTGTTCGGCTGGTAGGTGGTCACTTTAAAGTTTGCATCCTCTCCAGACTGCAATGCTTCTTTCAATACGCCAAAGTTGACCACACGACTGGTACGATAATTCAGAGTCAATCCTTTCACTTTACACTCTGTGTGCACTTCTCCTTGTGGGTCCCGGTATTCGTAGCCGTAATTTTTAGGACCGCCACTCGCGAAACTTAAAATCTTGTCGTCAGGATGTTCGTCTGTCCAGGCTCCTAAACGGTCTCCTTCGATGTTAGGGTGTTGCTGACCCGGTCGATCGATGTAGATGCAACTGTCCGTGTCAAAGTACAGGACGCGATCCCCTAACAGTTCTAAAGCTTCGTACAATTTTAAGCGAGCATGAGCTGTCACGTAAGCCGCAATGATGACATTTCCAAAAGGGTCGTCTTGTACAAAGTCCAGATCTTCTTCGTAATTGACCAAGATTAAATTCTCTCGAACGACGTCCACGTGTTTCATGTATTTGGTTTTGTCGTGAATCATCTGGAAGTAGCGGGAAGGTTCTGTCAAATATTCCGTCTTGGGTAAACACGGTCGTTGTGCCATTTTACCCCACAAGCAATTTAACATCACTTTGGCAAACGATCGCCTGCCTTCGTTTTTCTCGATGTGGTCTAAAGTGATGCCTTCTTGTTCGTAGTATTTCTCTTTGAATTGTATTTGGTCTTCGGGAGTGTGACACCAGGAAGGATAGCCGCTGGCTTCTTGCTTCAGTTTCAAAAAGGCATCCACGTAGTCGGCGAAAATGCCTTTCTGACTGGGGTCACCCTTGTGGTATTGTTGTGTCTTGGGAAAGTGACAAATTTCGTACACTTCTAACAGTTGGTATCCCATGTCCAAAGCTTTGAACAATTCTATGCTGACCCAGGTTCCCGTCAAGGCCCGTTCTTCCTGGCTGTGCTGACAAGCTTGGTCTTGGTTGCACGTTTCGGCACAAGTACGGCACAAGGGAAACATCAGTTTGCCTTGACAATGGTGAGGTAAGACGGGATGGTAGAGGTTCGTGGGAGGCAAAACTTTACACTTGATCAAGCCTTCGTATTGTCGAATGTTTTTCAGGTCGATGTGTTCCGTCAGCAATTGTGGGTGCCCTACGGGAAAGCGACAATATTTGCACACGTAGGGATACAGCGAACACACGTCCAAGTATTTGATTTCTTCTCCTTTCTCTTCGTCGGCTTGGTACAGCAAACAGGTGGCATTGGTCCTTCCTCCGTACAAACTATCCCTCGGGTTCAGCGGGTCCATGAACTGGTAACTTTCCACGAGGCGTTTAAACTCGGGATCGGTTTTAATACGGTGATCGTACTCGTGTTCCCACATTTCCACCACTTGGTATCCTTCCTGTTCTAACTTTAGGCGCCGCTGACAAGTGTCCTGGTACAAGTCTTCCATGGTTCGTTGTAAAAACTGATTTTTAGTACCACGGTCAGGGTAACAGACCGGACATCCGTGAAATAAGCAACCGTTAAACTCGTACACGATCTTGGGGTTTTCTAAGTCCCAGCCATCGACCGAATACGTTCCGATGGTCTTTTCACCCCCTCCGTTGCGGGCATGCTGAATCCATTTGTCTTCCTTGTCGCACAAGTAATGTAACCAACGTAGGGCTTTGACCGAATATTGACGTTTGACAAAGTTGGTCGTTTGAGGGCTGATGACAGCCACGGTGTTTTCAGGCATGAATCGTTGTCGATACACTAAGGAACACGCTTTGGCAATGGTGCAAGCTTCTTTCAAAGGATCGACCCCTCCGTGTTCCGTGAACAGTTCTCGAAATTTTCCACAGCAACGTCGTAAAATGTCCACGTCGGAACGACAATACTTTAACATTTCTTCCTGAAAGTCGAAGGGGTCAGAGGCATGAGCCTGGTACCAAGCGTAGAAATCTTCTCGTTGTTCGGTACGCATGTTGTCGGGGTCGTAATAGTGAGCCTCAGGCAAATGGGGTAGAACGGCATGTTGATTGGCTTCCGTATTGAAAAAGTGTGGAAAGTACCCTTTAGCCATTTCTGTCATTCCAAACGTTTTAGGCATTCGACTCAAAGGCATGGCCAAGTAACTCATCGAATCTTTAAACTGCACTTGTCCCACTTGCATGAAAATGATTTTGGCTCCGTTCAAAGTGACTTTAGGACGTTCGGTGCCATGTTCCGTATAGTACGTCAAAAGAAACTGTCCATCGTATCCGGAGAAATTGTGAGCCATCACTGTGGCATGGCGATGACAATCTCGGTAACGTTCGATGTCCTCTTTGCTCCATGTCTTGTCGATGGGGTCTAAGACCCATTTGGCAAAATCGTCTAGCGTCTTTGGTCCTCGAAAGATTTTTTCACGCCCTCCAGGAATTTTGCTGCAGTGAGGGCAATAACTGAAGATAGGTTCTTGAATACACTTCTCGCACGCTCGATGAGCCACGCAGAAATTAGGAATGTGAATGCCAGTCTCTTGCATGCATTCGAAATCGAAAAAGATGAAATTGCCTTTCTTCTTGTGACCGTCCTCTTTCTCTGGTGGGGGTTGGTATTTTTGCACGTAACATTGGTGTTCCAAGTCCACGATGTGGTGACAAATGTGACATTTTTTCTTTCCTGAACATACGTGTGCCTTGACACTATTGGTACGTATGCCTTGTCCACACGCGGGGCACAATCTCAGCAGTTGACAAGCGCATTTCTTCTGTGAACCTTGCGTCTTCAAATGTTGTTGGTAACAGGTAGGGCTGACAAACGTGCGCAGACAAGTTGAACAAGGCACTGGTTCTTCGCTCAGACAGGGTTGAGAGGCCAAACATCCTGAGCATTTCCATCCACAATGTTTGTGTTGCTCTCGATTATTATAACCATAGTCACATTTCTCACAATAATAAACATATCCCAGGAATCCAGTGACACTGGTAATGGTATCGAAATGTTCATCGTGATGATAAAGGTGAATGTATTTTCCGTCCTTAAAATGTTGGCCTCGAAACAACAGAGGCCCGCGCATTTCTTGAGGGTGCACTTTCAAGGTGTAGCGTGGAGCTAGGGCATCTTGCAATTTTTGCATCTCAGGAATGCCACAGGGTGTGTCTTTGGACAGTCCGGCTTGTTGTAACAGGAGTTCTGCTTCATTTCGTTGTTTGGCTCGGTCGGATTGTTGAATAGTTTTCCAGGTTCTTTTCCATTCTACCGTGTCGTTCTTGTTGGCATAGGTTCGTCCCACCACGATGGCACGGGCTAAACACATCTGGTCATGAGGGTTGTTAATTCGGACGAGACTTGTTTTGGTGTTGCGAAGGTCGTCCACCAATAAGACCTTTTTGCGTCCTGTCCCTTGAGGAAGAGAGACGTGAGCCATTTTCAGTGTGGCTTTACCATCGGTGATGTCAAACTTGTCATTGGATTGTTGCACCTGTTGTATCTTGTCCATGACTTTGGAAGGGGTCAGTTCTGCGGGTCTGCTAAACTCGATCCAAACAGGGGATTTCAAGCTGTCGTGTTGTATGGATAGTGTCAAGCGATCGTCTTCTTTGGGTTGACATTGTCGCTTGAGTGTGGTGAGCAAAGAATCCCACATCTCGGTGATGAACCCTTCTGCTTTCTCCAACGGTACGTCGGACTTGAAACCTTTAAACTTCACCGTGTAGGTGTAAGCCGTGGTTCTAAATTTTCTAGAGGAGCGCTTTTCCGTCTCTCGAATGTGATAGTACTTTTCAGGGTTGACTGGTGAACTTTGGTTTGGAGTAGACTCTCTCTGTCTGGTCGCAGACGTGGAAGGTGTTGGTTCAGGTTCGCTCATGTCTCCTATTTGAGCGAACACTTCTTTTCGTGTGTGAGGCGGTACGTCACTTCGCTGCCTCTTACGTTCTTCTTCTCTCTCACTGAAATCGTGCGATCGTTTCATCTCGATTGCTGATTCAGAAATGATTTAACCAAGTTCATTCTTTCCATATATACCCTCTCTACCTCTCGTTGTGACAATGACGGTATATTTCACAAGGCAAGTGAAAGCCAAGCATATAGGAACCCAACGACAGCGTTGCGTCTTAAACACCTCATGCATCTTGACGACCCTTCGATTCAAACCCTACCACGAAAGAAAATAGTTGCAAGAAAAATAAAACAGACAGTTGGTGTCTTCAAGAGAGCTAGAGACGGCACTGTGTCGCTGGGACACGTACGTACGTACTCCAGAAAACTACGCTACTCGACAACGTGAGTGTGCTTGTCAAAATGTTTGAATAAGATTAAAAATGTTTGTCAGTTTCAAAACGCGAACCAGTACTGTGTCCGTTTAATATTTGATGTGGCAAGAAGAAATGGTACAATACGCAACAAAGGGTTTGTACGTTTACACTCCAATCTGTCTGTACTGCAATGGTAACAGCGCTCTTGCGTTGGCATTATTTTGCCACACTACCTTTTAAATAAAACAATGCATCACTCATCATAAACGATTTCATTGGCTATACTTATTTTCTTACCGCTTTCGCTTCGAATTGACTTCAGTACCTTTTCGCACAGCGACAAGATCGGACGTGTTTTTTTATTCTGCGTCTGGTCGCTACACTACTTGCCCTGAATTTACAACCAAACAATGTGTTACACATTGTAATTGACTTCATTGGCTAACCGATATTTTACACTTCTGTCTCTGTTGATGTGAGTGTGCTTGTCAAAATGTTTGAGTAAGATTAAAAATGTTTGTTAGTTTTCAAAACGCGAACCAGTACTGTGGCCGTTTAATATTTGATGTGGCAAGAAGAAATGGTACAATACGCAACAAAGGGTTTGTATGTTTACACTCCAATCTGTCTGTACTGCAATGGTAACAGCGCTCTTGCGTTGGCATTATTTTGCCACACTACCTTAAAAAAAACCCCAATGCATCACTCATCATAAACGATTTCATTGGCTAAACTTATTTTCTTACCGCTTTCGCTTCGAATTGGCTTCAGTACCTTTTTGCACAGCGACAAGATCGGACGTGTTTTTTTTTTATTCTGCGGCTGGTCGCTACACTACTGTCAACAAGCCCTGAATTTACAACCAAACAATGTGTTACACATTGTAAGTGACTTCATTGGCTAACCGATATTTTACAATTCTGTCTCTATTGATGTGAGTGTGCTTGTCGAAATGTTTGAGTAAGATTAAAAATGTTTGTCAGTTTCAAAACGCGAACCAGTACTATGGCCGTTTAATATTTGACGTGGCAAGAAGAAATGGTACAATACGCAACAAAGGGTTTGTACGTTTACACTCCAATCTGTCTGCACTGCAATGGTAATAGCACACTTGCGTTGGTATTATTTTGCCACACTACCTTTAATAAAACCCCAATGCATCACTCATCATAAACGATTTCATTGGCTATACTTATTTTCTTACCGCTTTCGCTTCGAATTGACTTCAGTACCTTTTCGCACAGCGACAAGATCGCACGTGTTTTTTTATTCTGCGGCTGGTCGCTACTCTACTTGCCCTGAATTTACAATCAAACAATGTGTTACACATTGTAAGTGACTTCATTGGTCAGTCGATATTTTCCACCGCCTTAGCTTCAAATTGGTTTCATTTGTTATTCGCACCGTGAGATGATCAGACACGTTTTTCTGTACCTGACCATTAGTCACTTCACAAACAATAAAACTAAAACACAAATGATCACGCCATGAGCGGCTCATGGAAATTATGTTAGTCATGTTACGAAATATAGCACGACTTGCTTGGATGTACTTTTCTGTGGTCACTCTTTAATTACATGCGTCTTCAGTTCACTCTTGTGATATTTTTTGTAAAGGGTGTATTTTTTCTATGGATGTGATTGTGTTATGTTCTTTTATGTTTTCAGTGATTTTACTTTATATCTATATTTTAATTTAGATGTATAGACTATGTAGTCTGAAATAAAGAATTCTTATCTTATCTTATGTAAATGGAATGAGTGTTTCTTTGAAACATTCATAAGGAAAATGTGCCATAAATACAAACGTACGTGTCGTCATATTTTTAAAGTAGGAATACATGATCTCTTTCTCTCTCTCTCTCTCTCTCATTGTAGTTTTGATTTATACCCTAATGGAATATGTTCCCGTTTGAAGATACCTCTCCAAAATTGTGATCAGTAGTCACCATAATTACGTGAACTGTTCGTCATGTCATTTTTTTCAAAAGTTTACACTCTAAAAAATTGTAGAACGATTTTTTTTTCTTCCATCAGTAAATCTTTGTATGAAATAAAAGCTTGAGTTTGCACAATTCTGGTATCTTAACTTTATCCGGTTTTGGAACTGCAATATGTCACGCAATTTTTTTCTTTTAACGTTAGATTTACAGTTTTTCAGAAAAACGACAATCACACGGCTTTTTTAAGAATGAAACAAATGACATTGCACTGTATAACCCTGCCTATGGTTAACTCTGAATTCTAAAGTCAAAACATGGGTTCGGAAAAAATGTAACAATGTTCGTCCTATCCTCAGTGTAAACTGAGAGAATATAGGACGAACATTGTTACATGTTCGTGTAAACTGAGAGAATATAGGACGAACATTGTTACATGTTCGTGTAAACTGAGAGAATATAGGACGAACATTGTTACATGTTCGTCCTATATTCTCTCAGTTTACACTGAGGATAGGACGAACATTGTTACATTTTTTCCGAACCCATGTTTTGACTTTAGAATTCAGAGTTAACCATAGGCAGGGTTATACAGTGCAATGTCATTTGTTTCATTCTTAAAAAAGCCGTGTGATTGTCGTTTTTCTGAAAAACTGTAAATCTAACGTTAAAAGAAAAAAATTGCGTGACATATTGCAGTTCCAAAACCGGATAAAGTTAAGATACCAGAATTGTGCAAACTCAAGCTTTTATTTCATACAAAGATTTACTGATGGAAGAAAAAAAAATCGTTCTACAATTTTTTAGAGTGTAAACTTTTGAAAAAAATGACATGACGAACAGTTCACGTAATTATGGTGACTACTGATCACAATTTTGGAGAGGTATCTTCAAACGGGAACATATTCCATTAGGGTATAAATCAAAACTACAATGAGAGAGAGAGAGAGAGAGAAAGAGATCATGTATTCCTACTTTAAAAATATGACGACACGTACGTTTGTATTTATGGCACATTTTCCTTATGAATGTTTCAAAGAAACACTCATTCCATTTACATAAGATAAGATAAGAATTCTTTATTTCAGACTACATAGTCTATACATCTAAATTAAAATATAGATATAAAGTAAAATCACTGAAAACATAAAAGAACATAACACAATCACATCCATAGAAAAAATACACCCTTTACAAAAAATATCACAAGAGTGAACTGAAGACGCATGTAATTAAAGAGTGACCACAGAAAAGTACATCCAAGCAAGTCGTGCTATATTTCGTAACATGACTAACATAATTTCCATGAGCCGCTCATGGCGTGATCATTTGTGTTTTAGTTTTATTGTTTGTGAAGTGACTAATGGTCAGGTACAGAAAAACGTGTCTGATCATCTCACGGTGCGAATAACAAATGAAACCAATTTGAAGCTAAGGCGGTGGAAAATATCGACTGACCAATGAAGTCACTTACAATGTGTAACACATTGTTTGATTGTAAATTCAGGGCAAGTAGAGTAGCGACCAGCCGCAGAATAAAAAAACACGTGCGATCTTGTCGCTGTGCGAAAAGGTACTGAAGTCAATTCGAAGCGAAAGCGGTAAGAAAATAAGTATAGCCAATGAAATCGTTTATGATGAGTGATGCATTGGGGTTTTATTAAAGGTAGTGTGGCAAAATAATACCAACGCAAGTGTGCTATTACCATTGCAGTGCAGACAGATTCGAGTGTAAACGTACAAACCCTTTGTTGCGTATTGTACCATTTCTTCTTGCCACGTCAAATACACTGGTCAACAGTGAAATCATTACTGACTTGAAAAGGCCCTAATCTGTAGTATTTTGGTGTGCCGAACACGAATATAACCGTGAAAAATTTGTATTGGCTCTCGTTTTGAAGATATTCATATACCTCATTTTCTATGTTTCACTGTGTAAATTTCTCCAGTAGGACTGCAGCAACATCCGGAATAATGATGTAACATTGCATAATACCATCATGCTCACATCATCCACAGTTGATTGCATCATTTTCTGATGCAACGCAATACTAATGCCATGCGGCTGCTGAAGTAAGTTGACGTCAGCAGTGTACTATACATGTGTAGGCCTATTATACTAATGCCAGGCGGCTGCTGAAGCTGACGTAAGCAGTGTACTATATAAAACCCAATCAGATAGGTTCAGCATTTAAAATATTTTAGACGTTGTGCGAGACAGTTCAAGCTACTGTTACATAAAACTTATTATTTTATCCATTTACGTACAATAAAGAACAGTAATGCCTCGAAAGTGTGTTAATACCGCGGACAATTTTTGCTATATTTGTGGGGAAGTGACATTTGCCAACCAGAAGAAAAGTATCAATTCTCAAGTGAAGAAGGCATATCATCTTTACTTCGGATGCAAGGTTGGTGACCAAGACAAGCCTTGGGCTCCGCATATATGCTGTGCTACATGTACAACACAGCTTTCACAGTGGTTGAATTGCAAAAGGTCATCAATGCCGTTTGCAGTCCCAATGGTGTGGAGAGAGCCAAGCAACCACCTAAATGACTGTTACTTCTGCTTGGTTCCTCCTCTTTCCGGCGGAATAACGAAGCGAAAGAAGTCGAGAATAGTCTACCCAAACATTCCGTCTGCATTGAGACCAGTTCCACATGGTGAGGGACTTCCTATTCCAGAACCTCTAGCAGAATATTCTCTTGATTCATCTGACGAAGACAAAGGTGAGTCGACCTGTTCTTCTCCTGGTCCATCAGCATGCAGTGATCCAGATTTTCACTGTGGTGCATCATCAACCCCACACAGAATAACACAGGAAGAACTAAATAACCTGATTCGTGATTTGGACTTATCAAAGAACAAAGCAGAATTGCTAGGATCAAGACTCCAACAATGGAATCTTCTAGAAGAAGATGTCACAATTACTGCATATCGAAAGCGCCACCAGCAATTGGAGCCTTTCTTCAGAAAGGAAAGTAATCTGATATTCTGTTCCGATATTGAGGGCCTCATGAATGCTTTAAAAATCACTCATGACCCACAAGAATGGAGACTATTTGTGGACTCTTCGAAACTGAGTCTCAAGGCTGTGCTTTTGCACAATGGAAACATTCTTCCATCTATTCCAGTAGCGTATGCTGTCCACATGAAAGAGACATACGATAACTTAAGGCAGCTACTGAATTCCATTGAGTATAACAAGTACAGCTGGCACCTCTGTGGTGATTTGAAGGTAGTTGCCCTTTTAATGGGACTGCAGCAAGGATATACAAAATACATGTGTTTCTTATGCGAGTGGGATAGCCGAGCAAGGGAAATGCACTACATGAGGAAGGAATGGACTCACAGGCAGAATGTAGCCATTGGAGAGAAGAATATCCAACACCCAGCTCTGGTTGAGGCTCAGAAAATCTTGCTACCACCCCTTCACATCAAACTAGGTTTGATGAAGAACTTTGTGAAAGCCATTGACCGGACTTTGCCAGCATTCCGATACCTGCATGAAAAATTCCCTCGACTCAGCAAAGCAAAGATTAAAGAGGGAGTTTTTGTGGGTCCTCAGATTCGAGAGCTTTTCAAAGATGACCGGTTCAACAACTTGCTGGAAGGTGACGCGAAACAAGCATGGAATGCTTTTCGCCTAGTTTCTACAAACTTCCTCGGAAATGTTAGGGCAGAAAACTATAAGGAACTAGTAGAAGACATGTTGATGAAGTATAAGAAACTTGGCTGCAATATGTCTCTAAAGATTCACTTCCTTCATTCCCATTTGGATTTCTTTCCTAGCAACTGTGGTATTGTTAGTGATGAACACGGCGAACGTTTTCATCAAGATATCGCAACAATGGAACAAAGATACCAGGGAAAATGGTCCACTACAATGCTGGCTGACTACTGCTGGACACTCCTCAGAGATGCTCCCGAACAGCTGTACAAGAGACAGGCGAAGAAATCTAAGATGTAGTCAATGACTTGATTTTTTATAGGTAGGCTATTACAGTTGACCTTTTACTATTGGAATGCATTTCGTTATGTAAACATTAATTTCTTGCAGATTACAAAAAAACTAGAGCCAATTTTGCAATTTGACTGTCATATTCGTGTTCAGCACATAAAAATTGATAAGAATTGACTAATTTTATTTCAGTAACATGACTTTTGTAAAAATTTGTTGTCCAGTGATATTAAACGGCCACAGTACTGGTTCGCGTTTTGAAACTGACAAACATTTTTAATCTTACTCAAACATTTCGACAAGCACACTCACATCAATAGAGACAGAATTGTAAAATATCGGTTAGCCAATGAAGTCACTTACAATGTGTAACACATTGTTTGGTTGTAAATTCAGGGCTTGTTGACAGTAGTGTAGCGACCAGCCGCAGAATAAAAAAAAAACACGTCCGATCTTGTCGCTGTGCAAAAAGGTACTGAAGCCAATTCGAAGCGAAAGCGGTAAGAAAATAAGTTTAGCCAATGAAATCGTTTATGATGAGTGATGCATTGGGGTTTTTTTTAAGGTAGTGTGGCAAAATAATGCCAACGCAAGAGCGCTGTTACCATTGCAGTACAGACAGATTGGAGTGTAAACATACAAACCCTTTGTTGCGTATTGTACCATTTCTTCTTGCCACATCAAATATTAAACGGCCACAGTACTGGTTCGCGTTTTGAAACTAACAAACATTTTTAATCTTACTCAAACATTTTGACAAGCACACTCACATCAACAGAGACAGAAGTGTAAAATATCGGTTAGCCAATGAAGTCAATTACAATGTGTAACACATTGTTTGGTTGTAAATTCAGGGCAAGTAGTGTAGCGACCAGACGCAGAATAAAAAAACACGTCCGATCTTGTCGCTGTGCGAAAAGGTACTGAAGTCAATTCGAAGCGAAAGCGGTAAGAAAATAAGTATAGCCAATGAAATCGTTTATGATGAGTGATGCATTGGGGTTTTATTAAAGGTAGTGTGGCAAAATAATACCAACGCAAGTGTGCTATTACCATTGCAGTGCAGACAGATTGGAGTGTAAACGTACAAACCCTTTGTTGCGTATTGTACCATTTCTTCTTGCCACGTCAAATATTAAACGGCCACAGTACTGGTTCGCGTTTTGAAACTGACAAACATTTTAATCTTACTCAAACATTTCGACAAGCACACTCACATCAATAGAGACAGAATTGTAAAATATCGGTTAGCCAATGAAGTCACTTACAATGTGTAACACATTGTTTGGTTGTAAATTCAGGGCTTGTTGACAGTAGTGTAGCGACCAGCCGCAGAATAAAAAAAAACACGTCCGATCTTGTCGCTGTGCAAAAAGGTACTGAAGTCAATTCGAAGCGAAAGCGGTAAGAAAATAAGTTTAGCCAATGAAATCGTTTATGATGAGTGATGCATTGGGGTTTTTTTTAAGGTAGTGTGGCAAAATAATGCCAACGCAAGAGCGCTGTTACCATTGCAGTACAGACAGATTGGAGTGTAAACGTACAAACCCTTTGTTGCGTATTGTACCATTTCTTCTTGCCACATCAAATATTAAACGGCCACAGTACTGGTTCGCGTTTTGAAACTAACAAACATTTTTAATCTTACTCAAACATTTTGACAAGCACACTCACATCAACAGAGACAGAAGTGTAAAATATCGGTTAGCCAATGAAGTCAATTACAATGTGTAACACATTGTTTGGTTGTAAATTCAGGGCAAGTAGTGTAGCGACCAGACACAGAATAAAAAAACACGTCCGATCTTGTCGCTGTGCGAAAAGGTACTGAAGTCAATTCGAAGCGAAAGCGGTAAGAAAATAAGTATAGCCAATGAAATCGTTTATGATGAGTGATGCATTGTTTTATTTAAAAGGTAGTGTGGCAAAATAATGCCAACGCAAGAGCGCTGTTACCATTGCAGTACAGACAGATTGGAGTGTAAACGTACAAACCCTTTGTTGCGTATTGTACCATTTCTTCTTGCCACATCAAATATTAAACGGCCACAGTACTGGTTCGCGTTTTGAAACTAACAAACATTTTTAATCTTACTCAAACATTTTGACAAGCACACTCACATCAACAGAGACAGAAGTGTAAAATATCGGTTAGCCAATGAAGTCAATTACAATGTGTAACACATTGTTTGGTTGTAAATTCAGGGCAAGTAGTGTAGCGACCAGACGCAGAATAAAAAAACACGTCCGATCTTGTCGCTGTGCGAAAAGGTACTGAAGTCAATTCGAAGCGAAAGCGGTAAGAAAATAAGTATAGCCAATGAAATCGTTTATGATGAGTGATGCATTGTTTTATTTAAAAGGTAGTGTGGCAAAATAATGCCAACGCAAGAGCGCTGTTACCATTGCAGTACAGACAGATTGGAGTGTAAACGTACAAACCCTTTGTTGCGTATTGTACCATTTCTTCTTGCCACATCAAATATTAAACGGACACAGTACTGGTTCGCGTTTTGAAACTGACAAACATTTTTAATCTTATTCAAACATTTTGACAAGCACACTCACGTTGTCGAGTAGCGTAGTTTTCTGGAGTACGTACGTACGTGTCCCAGCGACACAGTGCCGTCTCTAGCTCTCTTGAAGACACCAACTGTCTGTTTTATTTTTCTTGCAACTATTTTCTTTCGTGGTAGGGTTTGAATCGAAGGGTCGTCAAGATGCATGAGGTGTTTAAGACGCAACGCTGTCGTTGGGTTCCTATATGCTTGGCTTTCACTTGCCTTGTGAAATATACCGTCATTGTCACAACGAGAGGTAGAGAGGGTATATATGGAAAGAATGAACTTGGTTAAATCATTTCTGAATCAGCAATCGAGATGAAACGATCGCACGATTTCAGTGAGAGAGAAGAAGAACGTAAGAGGCAGCGAAGTGACGTACCGCCTCACACACGAAAAGAAGTGTTCGCTCAAATAGGAGACATGAGCGAACCTGAACCAACACCTTCCACGTCTGCGACCAGACAGAGAGAGTCTACTCCAAACCAAAGTTCACCAGTCAACCCTGAAAAGTACTATCACATTCGAGAGACGGAAAAGCGCTCCTCTAGAAAATTTAGAACCACGGCTTACACCTACACGGTGAAGTTTAAAGGTTTCAAGTCCGACGTACCGTTGGAGAAAGCAGAAGGGTTCATCACCGAGATGTGGGATTCTTTGCTCACCACACTCAAGCGACAATGTCAACCCAAAGAAGACGATCGCTTGACACTATCCATACAACACGACAGCTTGAAATCCCCTGTTTTGGATCGAGTTTAGCAGACCCGCAGAACTGACCCCTTCCAAAGTCATGGACAAGATACAACAGGTGCAACAATCCAATGACAAGTTTGACATCACCGATGGTAAAGCCACACTGAAAATGGCTCACGTCTCTCTTCCTCAAGGGACAGGACGCAAAAAGGTCTTATTGGTGGACGACCTTCGCAACACCAAAACAAGTCTCGTCCGAATTAACAACCCTCATGACCAGATGTGTTTAGCCCGTGCCATCGTGGTGGGACGAACCTATGCCAACAAGAACGACACGGTAGAATGGAAAAGAACCTGGAAAACTATTCAACAATCCGACCGAGCCAAACAACGAAATGAAGCAGAACTCCTGTTACAACAAGCCGGACTGTCCAAAGACACACCCTGTGGCATTCCTGAGATGCAAAAATTGCAAGATGCCCTAGCTCCACGCTACACCTTGAAAGTGCACCCTCAAGAAATGCGCGGGCCTCTGTTGTTTCGAGGCCAACATTTTAAGGACGGAAAATACATTCACCTTTATCATCACGATGAACATTTCGATACCATTACCAGTGTCACTGGATTCCTGGGATATGTTTATTATTGTGAGAAATGTGACTATGGTTATAATAATCGAGAGCAACACAAACATTGTGGATGGAAATGCTCAGGATGTTTGGCCTCTCAACCCTGTCTGAGCGAAGAACCAGTGCCTTGTTCAACTTGTCTGCGCACGTTTGTCAGCCCTACCTGTTACCAACAACATTTGAAGACGCAAGGTTCACAGAAGAAATGCGCTTGTCAACTGCTGAGATTGTGCCCCGCGTGTGGACAAGGCATACGTACCAATAGTGTCAAGGCACACGTATGTTCAGGAAAGAAAAAATGTCACATTTGTCACCACATCGTGGACTTGGAACACCAATGTTACGTGCAAAAATACCAACCCCCACCAGAGAAAGAGGACGGTCACAAGAAGAAAGGCAATTTCATCTTTTTCGATTTCGAATGCATGCAAGAGACTGGCATTCACATTCCTAATTTCTGCGTGGCTCATCGAGCGTGCGAGAAGTGTATTCAAGAACCTATCTTCAGTTATTGCCCTCACTGCAGCAAAATTCCTGGAGGGCGTGAAAAAATCTTTCGAGGACCAAAGACGCTAGACGATTTTGCCAAATGGGTCTTAGACCCCATCGACAAGACATGGAGCAAAGAGGACATCGAACGTTACCGAGATTGTCATCGCCATGCCACAGTGATGGCTCACAATTTCTCCGGATACGATGGACAGTTTCTTTTGACGTACTATACGGAACATGGCACCGAACGTCCTAAAGTCACTTTGAACGGAGCCAAAATCATTTTCATGCAAGTGGGACAAGTGCAGTTTAAAGATTCGATGAGTTACTTGGCCATGCCTTTGAGTCGAATGCCTAAAACGTTTGGAATGACAGAAATGGCTAAAGGGTACTTTCCACACTTTTTCAATACGGAAGCCAATCAACATGCCGTTCTACCCCATTTGCCTGAGGCTCACTATTACGACCCCGACAACATGCGTACCGAACAACGAGAAGATTTCTACGCTTGGTACCAGGCTCATGCCTCTGACCCCTTCGACTTTCAGGAAGAAATGTTAAAGTATTGTCGTTCCGACGTGGACATTTTACGACGTTGCTGTGGAAAATTTCGAGAACTGTTCACGGAACACGGAGGGGTCGATCCTTTGAAAGAAGCTTGCACCATTGCCAAAGCGTGTTCCTTAGTGTATCGACAACGATTCATGCCTGAAAACACCGTGGCTGTCATCAGCCCTCAAACGACCAACTTTGTCAAACGTCAATATTCGGTCAAAGCCCTACGTTGGTTACATTACTTGTGCGACAAGGAAGACAAATGGATTCAGCATGCCCGCAACGGAGGGGGTGAAAAGACCATCGGAACGTATTCGGTCGATGGCTGGGACTTAGAAAACCCCAAGATCGTGTACGAGTTTAACGGTTGCTTATTTCACGGATGTCCGGTCTGTTACCCTGACCGTGGTACTAAAAATCAGTTTTTACAACGAACCATGGAAGACTTGTACCAGGACACTTGTCAGCGGCGCCTAAAGTTAGAACAGGAAGGATACCAAGTGGTGGAAATGTGGGAACACGAGTACGATCACCGTATTAAAACCGATCCCGAGTTTAAACGCCTCGTGGAAAGTTACCAGTTCATGGACCCGCTGAACCCGAGGGATAGTTTGTACGGAGGAAGGACCAATGCCACCTGTTTGCTGTACCAAGCCGACGAAGAGAAAGGAGAAGAAATCAAATACTTGGACGTGTGTTCGCTGTATCCCTACGTGTGCAAATATTGTCGCTTTCCCGTAGGGCACCCACAATTGCTGACGGAACACATCGACCTGAAAAACATTCGACAATACGAAGGCTTGATCAAGTGTAAAGTTTTGCCTCCCACGAACCTCTACCATCCCGTCTTACCTCACCATTGTCAAGGCAAACTGATGTTTCCCTTGTGCCGTACTTGTGCCGAAACGTGCAACCAAGACCAAGCTTGTCAGCACAGCCAGGAAGAACGGGCCTTGACGGGAACCTGGGTCAGCATAGAATTGTTCAAAGCTTTGGACATGGGATACCAACTGTTAGAAGTGTACGAAATTTGTCACTTTCCCAAGACACAACAATACCACAAGGGTGACCCCAGTCAGAAAGGCATTTTCGCCGACTACGTGGATGCCTTTTTGAAACTGAAGCAAGAAGCCAGCGGCTATCCTTCCTGGTGTCACACTCCCGAAGACCAAATACAATTCAAAGAGAAATACTACGAACAAGAAGGCATCACTTTAGACCACATCGAGAAAAACGAAGGCAGGCGATCGTTTGCCAAAGTGATGTTAAATTGCTTGTGGGGTAAAATGGCACAACGACCGTGTTTACCCAAGACGGAATATTTGACAGAACCTTCCCGCTACTTCCAGATGATTCACGACAAAACCAAATACATGAAACACGTGGACGTCGTTCGAGAGAATTTAATCTTGGTCAATTACGAAGAAGATCTGGACTTTGTACAAGACGACCCTTTTGGAAATGTCATCATTGCGGCTTACGTGACAGCTCATGCTCGCTTAAAATTGTACGAAGCTTTAGAACTGTTAGGGGATCGCGTCCTGTACTTTGACACGGACAGTTGCATCTACATCGATCGACCGGGTCAGCAACACCCTAACATCGAAGGAGACCGTTTAGGAGCCTGGACAGACGAACATCCTGACGACAAGATTTTAAGTTTCGCGAGTGGCGGTCCTAAAAATTACGGCTACGAATACCGGGACCCACAAGGAGAAGTGCACACAGAGTGTAAAGTGAAAGGATTGACTCTGAATTATCGTACCAGTCGTGTGGTCAACTTTGGCGTATTGAAAGAAGCATTGCAGTCTGGAGAGGATGCAAACTTTAAAGTGACCACCTACCAGCCGAACAAGATTGTACGTTTACCCACTCACCACATCGTCAGTCGACCCTTGGAAAAAGTCTATCAAATCGTGTACCAGAAGCGAGTGCGACTTCCCAACCACTTTACTTTGCCGTACGGTCACATCAATATTGGTCAGCATATAAAAAAGGACAACGTCCAAGACCAACAGTTCATTGTCACTACTAAGACCAATTGAGAAAAAATGAATCCCTTCAAACAGCAAGTATAGAGCGTAAGACTCAAGTCCAACGAGAAACTCGGGTGTGATTCTTTGCCTCACTATCACATCACCAATGCAGTAACACATCTTAGTTATTTATGTACTAACGCCATGACAAACTACGTGCAGCTAGTGAAACTTCCAGACCACAAAACTTTACCTTATGGACATACTGATATCACCCAGTATAAAAAGGGACGACTTCCAAGAACGACACTTCATTGCGAGGACAAGCAACGAGAAAGATGAATCACTCTACGCAGATGAAAAAAGAGAAGGGACAAACATCACTGACCTCTTTCACTACCATACCGTCACAGCAAAGTGCGTCCAAGAAGGGAAAGGATTCAGTAGACCTACAGGAGTATTTTAGCATCCAAATGACTCAGACAGTGACCTCAAGAAAATTTAGAACGACAACTTACACCTACACGGTGAAATTTAGAGACTTCGCGTCTGACATTTCAGCCGAGGAAGTAGCAGGTTTCATTACGGACCTACTTGACTCACTGTTAGAGGAACTCAAATGTCATTGCCAAGTCAAAGATCGAGGTCGTTTGAGCCTATCTATGTATCGCGACAGTTGGAACTCACCTGTATGTCTCGGATTTAGCACACCTGCAGAAATAACTTCGTCCAAACTTTTTAGGGCTATTGAAGACGTGCAGTCGATGAGAGGAAAACTTGACATCAACGAAGGAAAGTAACCATTCATATGGTATACATTGTACCTCCATGGGAAGAAGACGATGACTGCACTTGATCTGCTTACTGATAAGTGTACCTAGCACGATGGATATAACAGCCGATTTATGAATGAAACGGATTAAGTGATGGGAAATATCTACGCTGGGACACAAGTGCTAGCTGACCAGATTTTTAACAACATGTGAGACGAATAGAGAGAGAGAAACATGAACTTTGTCCTATTTGATTGCATGTTACTTGTTTTGTGTTAGCTTTTTCTTATAAATGAACATTAAATGTAAACAGGTTTACTAGAGCCAAGAACTAAATAACTAGTAAATAGGTTTGTTTGATGTAGAAATGTTTATGTATTAAATGGATAGTGCTTAGACCAAAGCACAGGCCAGAGAGCCCATGTATATACTTGAATAAATGTTTTGAACCCATACAATAGACTTTTCTTTTTTGAGCCATTATTCTCTCTGTGAGGTTTGTTTTAGAACATTTCTGTCGTCTTTTCTGTGTGTTTAAATGTGTATTTGTATGTTTGTCCCTATCTACCTTTTGTCCTTACAAATACATTAAAATCCCTATAAAATGTTTTGACCCTATAAACCTCATGACGTCACCCAAAGTTCAATTCCCATTGACATCCAGGTGACATTCCCATGTTCAATTTCCATTTACGACAAAGTGCAAACCCCATATTTTAACGTTAAAGTCCCATTGACGTTAAAGTACCGGTCCTGTTCAATTTCCATGTTCAATTCCCCTCGACGCTCTACAGTTCCATCCATGTTAAAATTTCCCATGTTAAATTCCCATTGACGCCAGAGTGAATCGACTGTTTTTGCATGGTAAGTCCACTTGACGCTAGGGTGACCCCATATACTACTAGTGTAGGTCTTTATTCTAAAAAATCAATACTAAGAAACACATTTTTCTTTCTGGTCCATTCTGGTATAAATTTACAATCCAATGTCACAACACAACACTTTAAAAAGTTCATTATCTTCTTCTGTCTTTTCACTTTCTCTGTTTTTTTTTTTTATTTCTTCACTTTCACAGATTTTTCCTCATCTTCTTCATCGCTTTGTTCTCGTCTTCTTTCTTCTCTTTCTTGTCATGTTTGGGTTTTTCCTTTTGGGATGGTACCTCTTCTTCCTGTTTTTAACCCATCTCTTCATCCTGCTCCTGTTGTTTCTTAGGGCAGTCTGAAGACCAATGTCATTTCTCTTGACAATGAATACAGGTATCTTGACTTTTGTCTCTTCTGACACCTGTCTTGCTTTGACTTTGCGGACATTCACAAGACCAATGTTCTTTCTTCTGACAGACATAGCAAGTATCTTGAATTAAAAAAGGAGGAGTCAGCTTCTCTGAAGAAAACCTTTGTATGACACTTCTCAAAGCTCTGATCATAAGTTCGATCTGTGTGTGCTCTTTCATCTTTCTGGTAGGCTTCAGAAAGAAATGAATACTGGGAGGGAAGACATTGGCCCTTTATATAGGGAAGACACTGGTCTGACATTGATATAAGGGTCTGTGGCGTTTACAGTGTAGTAATTTGACCTTTTGCAGTCAAGATGAAATGATCGCACAATTTCGTGGAGAAAGGAGAAGAAAGTAAGAGTCAGATATGTGACGTATCGCCTCGCACAGTTGCTGAAGTCTTGGCTCAAATCCATGCTGGCGATTTTGAAGATGACATGAGTGAGCCAGAATGCAGGCCCAGAGAGTCTACACCAAACCTAAGTATACCACCAGTAACCCCTGATAAGTAATACCACATTCGAGAGACGGATAAACGCTCCTCTAGAAAATTTAGAACCACTGCCTAGACGGACACGGTGAAGTTTACAGATTTCAAGTCCGACGTACCGGTAAAGAAAGCAAAAGAGTGAATGCGATGCCAAAGAAGACGATCGCTTGAGGAAGACGATCGCTTGAGACGTTCCCTTTATCACGACAGTTTGAAGTCCCCGTTTGGATCGAGTTTAGCAGCCCATCAGAATCGACATCTTCCAAAGTCATCGTGCAACAATCCAACGACAATTTTCTCATCACCGATTTAAAAGCGAATTGTTTCGTGTCACTGGACGAGTGCGTGGTCGTCATCCTGCCGTCTATAAATTGGAAGACATGAACGGGGAAGTGTTAAAAGAAATGTTTTACTTTCCTGAGTTACAACGCGTGACCAAAAAAGAAGACGAAGCGTACGACATCGAAAGTATTCTCGAACTCCTCTGGCCTACAATGACCCTTCGGACAGCAGAACTCTGGAATTATGAATAACCAATTTTACTTAACGTTACCCAGTGACAGTTCCATGTATGTGTTTCCAAAATCACATTAAGCTGTTTCACGGCCAAATTAAATCATGGCATCCAATTAAATGAAGAAGCCGATTGGAAAGTAGCTTTTCCCGACATGATTCACCCTACACAAGTCCTAATAAAATAAAAAATAAAAATAAAAAATAAATAAATAATAGTCTTGCACCTGTTCCAAATAAAAAATATTTATGGTTGAAGTTCGTGACGAGCAAGTGCAAAACTACTTGGATACCAGTGTAAAATATGATAATAAAACAAAGGATCCCTATAGACCTATAACTTATAATTTCCCCATGCTATTATTTTATTGGTCAACATCTGGTGAACACGATTGCTACCAGGTTCAATGTCGTGTTTGGCAAAGCCTTGAAGAGTGTCAGAAAAAGTGACAGCATTGAGTATCATAAAGGGGCTCCTCGCCTGCTAATGAAATATTCGGAGGCCAAATTGCTGTCATTTTTATTTTGTAATGAATTGTTTGAGATTTTGGGTGAGGACGTTGAGGTGAGGATGGCGATGATCAAGAGAAAGGAATTATCAGTCATTTCCACCAACTCGGATTTGGAAAGTTGTTTCGTTCCCTTGTAGAACTGAACCAAGGAGTAAAAATGATTTTTTGTGTACTCCAATGTTGTGGAGTACAATTTGATGGGATACACCTCCGTACCGTTACTGCGTTTCATTCCTTTCAAAGCGGATTCTGTCACGAAAGCTGCCGAGGGAGGTGGAAACACCTATCGCGTTCACCGCAAATTTGTACATCCTCACCATTTCGACACTGTCAACATTGCTATAAAAGGAGATCTGGGACAAAATATGTCATTCACCAAAGGGAAAGTGACGGTGAAACTCCATTTTCGAAAACGATCCTCTAGCGTCTTGTAAGTCATGCATCCAGTGTACCGAGGAGTCGCTCGACAGCGATGACATGATTTACGGATTTTGCTGAAATCAGCGTTTCGTTCGGTGGCCCCTGTGTTGAAACCGATGGTGACACAAGGATTCCACGCCTTCAAAGATGCCGCTTTTACCAAAGTAAAGAATTTCTAAACAAATTCGTCATTGACAAGCAAACCCCCAAATAAGCTTTCTTGAGAGTAGGCAAAAATGTATTGCTTGAAACGGGTAAAGACATTTTTAAAGACTCCACAGCAAGGACAAGGCAGAAAGAGACGACGAAGACACGCTTCCAGAGGCCTTCACACACCCAGAGCTAGAAAGACCAAGAAAAGAAGAACCGTCCGAGACATAGATGTTTTTGATTATTAAATCACAGAGAGATAGAAAAAAGATGATGCACATAGTCTTGCACCTGTTCCAAGCCGGAACTGGATCTGTTTGCCATGCCACCCACCATGATGATGATGCAAGAATCCCAATGGGTAGAATTTCATCCCGTCTCCTCTTTGACAGCATCATCTCCCATCAAATTTAAAATCAAAGGACAGCCCGAAGATTACATTGATCTGAATAGCAGTGACTTTTACCTGAAAGTGAAAGTGATCGAAGTGAACAGTGCATACGGTCCCGAATTAGAAGACGATGAGCCAGTAGCACACATCAACAATTTCATGCATTCCTTGTTCAGTGAGGTGGATTTGTACTTGAATAACAAACTGGTCAGCCGTCGCATGGATACTTACCCGTATCTGGCGTAACTAGAAAACCTCTTGACGTACGGGAAAGAACCCAAAGAGACTCATCTGGATGCCTGCGTGGTATGGAAACCTGACGCAGCGAACAAGTTCAACAAGCTGGATAACAGCAATAAGGGATTTGCAAAACGTAAAGAGAAAATAAAAAGCCGTAGTTTAGAACAGATGGATCGCTTGCGTTTGGACATGTGGTTGCAAGAAAGGTACATGCTGAACAGCGTGGATGTCCGCCTGAGACTGAATCGAAGTAGTGCCGCTTTCCATTTGATGGCTGCAGATGCTGCCGCTTTTAAAACTAACATCAAGGAAGCCAGACTTTACGTGTGACTCGTGGAAGTGTTACCTAAAGGGGGAAACGACATTAGTCACACTTTGAGCAGAAAAACAGCCAAGTATCCAATACGACACGTGGAAGTGAAAACTTTCACCATTGCCACTGGACTCCATTCCAAGACTGAAGATCATCTGCTTCAAGGACATTGACCCGAACGTTTAATCATTGGTATCTTTAAAAGGTCAGCCTTTAACTCATCCTACCACGAAAATCCTTTCGAGTTTAAGCACTGCAAAGTAAAAAAAGATTGAAGCCAGTCGAGATGACAAGACCTTATGTACCAGACCTTTCGAACCTGACTTTACCCAGAAGAACTATTTGAGATCGTACTTGTCCCTGTACGAACCTACCGGACAGTTAGGGACCAACACCAGTCACGGCATTTGGTACGACAGTTTTGCAGGAAGTTAGGCTTTGTGGGCCTTTGATTTCATTCCAGACCAAGGTAGCTGCCAGGGACATTTCCACCCTATAAAATCCGGTCTGATTCGTGTTGAACTTCAGTTTGCAGAACTTATACCCGCTGACCACACGGTGATCTTCATCTTGCATGCCGAATTTGACAATACCATAGAAATTAACAGTTTGAGAGAAGTCATTCTAGACTATTAAAAACTATGGAAGACTCTTATCCCTCTTTGAAAGGCGGAGAATCTTTGGAAATGGAATGGGAGGCTATCGTGAATGTCGTGGAAGACAAAGGAGGACATAGTGATGTGGTCCAGATGACCAGAACAAGAACAACATTTAGTCTCCTGTTTTTCCAAACAACTGGCAGATAAAATTACGGAATTGATCAAGAAAGATTGCTATGGATGTCAAAACGATCATCCCAGTCAAATTCAACACGATAAATGTATGATGATGAGCCAAGAAGAAAAATTGGACGAGTATCTGGAGGACGCTTGGGGTCTGATCTTGGAAGAAGCAGTGTTGCATCAGTGGTATAAAGACTTGCGTGATCATTCCTCTCCTCCGCTGATGGCTCTGGAGATCCATCACATCGAAGCTCTCCTGGCTCAGAGTGCGGAGAAGAAGCAAAGAAACTGATACTTGTCAGAGATTTTCAAACAAAAAGTCAGGATTGAATTGCTGACTTATCATTATCTGTGAGAGAAAAAAAAAAACAGGAGAAAAAAATGGATACTTTGGAACTTTATTACTCTTTGAACAACAATTCGTATACTGCTTCTTGGAATCCTGTCGTGTGTGCTAAAGATGAACTTCCTCGTCGCAAACCTAAAGACCATCAAGCTTATGTCATCAACACGGCCGACATTCATCTCTCAGGAACCCGCTGGGTAGCCGTCTATTTCCCTAAAGGTGGGTGTGTAGAGTATTTTGATTCGTATGGATTGCTACCTTTGGAAGACGAGATCAGCGACTTTATGAGAAGAAATGCCAAGGTGACACGATTCAATAATGTGAAATTACAAGGCACCGATTCCATGGTGTGTGGACGATATTGTGTGCATTTTCTTCATCAACGCAGTCTTGGATATCCCTTAGAAGATGTAGTGACTTATTTTTATCGTAACTCATCTAGAAAGGATGACATGGTGTGTGGACGATATTGTGTGCATTTTCTTCATCTACGCAGTCTTTGATATCTCTTAGAACATTTAGTGACTTATTTTTATCGTAACTCATATAGAAAGAATGACAAAGTAGATCGATGGTTTTGTGACCATTATGGTTACCATTTGTCTTTAGCTAGGAAACGTAGTGTCCATCAATGGCCCAATGACTTTCATTTGTGGAAATTTAACATGATTTGTTTGTTGGAAAAAATATGTTGTTATATGTTGGTTAATGGTTGTTAGAATAAAAATGTTGTGTTTTTAAAAAAGTCTTGATGGTTTGTTTTCATAAAACACTGTGAATATGTGCTCTTTGACTTCTCTCTATCCCTCACCCTAAAGATAAGCTCTATAGCGTTCCGACCCATCAAAACCGCAGGGATGTTTCTATCGCGCCCGCGCTTGAGCCATATAAAGCGAGGCAGTCTCCAGTCTGACCATACATTGTTGACTCATTCTCCTATGAAAGTGTGTTCAAGACTAGCCAAGTTGTACGAAGCTTACGTGAATTTGCATCGTGCTAGGCAACACCTGATACCCAAGCCTGATGAGATTGAAAATGTCAGGATGTTGAAAGTAACCAAAGACCTGATAGAAGAGGTCTTCAGAGAGCAAATCAAGAATAAGCAAGAAGAATGGACGGAGAAGCACAGACCTCAAAAGACGCAGAGACAACAGCAGCAGAAAAAGTAGCAACAGTAGCAGGATCCAGACAGAGGTTTTGTAGACTTCCGTGTGAACACTAAAGAGTTCTCCTCTTTCCTCAGAAGCAGACCTGTGGGAAAGCCTGCTGCCAGACGGGGACGCAATCTTAGACGATTACAGACTGCCATAACTCCCCGTCAACAAGACAGCCCTTTTCAGGGCTATCCAACCATCTAGAAAAGAGATACTAATCAAATTGCCTATCATATGTGTCTGTATTTGTGTGTTTGTGTGTACGTTTAAAAAAATAGAAGTGTGCCTATAAACACTTCGTTTTATGTGAAAAAGTTAGAAGTCTGTCTATAAGCACTTCGTTTCCAGAGCTTGTAAGATAGTGTGTTTGTAGTTAGTGATTATAGGTTAAAAAAAGTGAGTGAGTGTTTCTTTTACGTCCGCGCGTTCCATATTTTTTGGTTATGATATGGGCATTTTGAGTTTTTGTGTCACGGGATGTTTTCCTTCACGTTAGTGCTTCAGACATATAACTCGGAGAGTTCGTCAGTCTGGTTACCCAGCGTTGACCATTCAACAGTAACAAATTGAGTAGAATAGCTAAATTGATTGAACCCCAAATGCACCTGGAGTATGCCAGGATAGAAGAAAAAGAAGAGGACAGGAAAAAGAAGAAAGAGAAGGAAGAAAGAATCCTGTCTCACCTCATGCTTAGACTTTTGTGTGCGGAGAAGGCTGAGGTGAGGACACCTCCACGGCCAGTACCAGCACCACAGCCACTACCAGCACCACAGCCTCTACCACCGGTACAAAGACCTGTGCTTCCCTAGACTGAAAACTGGAAGGAGGAGATACAAAGACAGCAGCGAAAGCCGCTGAGACCTCATCATCTCCGGATGTAGCATAGAAGAAGAAAACAGGGAAGTTTTACTATCCCACAAAGTGAAGATTGGAATGACGAGGCCACTTAACCAGCATTTGCGCTCTCAACCATGCGCGTCAATTGGGAGCAGGACTGGAGCCGACGTTGCGTGTTTGGGATCCGGACTGGGAGGTGCTTGCATTAAGAGGTGCATCTGGAGTTCTAAAGAAAGCCCTTCTCAGTGCTAACAAGATCTCTAGAAAAGAGACTATTCAAGTTGCCAATTGGTGTGAATGTGGAGTAACTAACACTAACTCCTTTACTGATGTGTGTGTGTGTGTTATATGTGTTGCTGTGCGCGAGTACGTTTGTGTGTGTATTTGTGTTGGTGTGCAATCGTACGTTTGTGTGCATGTGTTTGTTTTTTATCTTAACCAAAAAACTGGTCTCTACACTATGTGGATAGTATAAAATGGGTGTTTTCTTCCCATCTGTGTTGATAGTAGATATTGGGGTATGTTCTTCCCTTTTGTGTTGATAGTAGATAATATGTAAATTTATTGTAATGGATGTTTTCCTTCACGTCCGTGCTTGAAGTATATAAGGTGCAGTGTTCGTCATTCGTGCCATTCAACATTGAATACAAACATGGCATCAAATCACATTGATATTGTGAAGATGTTGCAAGAGGCAATAGATGGCAAGGGGATGGTGGAGGAACTTTTAATGAGAATGGAGTATGGTGGATATAGTCTCCACGGTCTCCAGATGGAGATAAACAATGTAAAGAAGACCAAAGATAGACTGAGAGAGCTATTGAAACAAAAAAAGGAGAAGGACGACGAAGAGGAAAAAAGAGAATGAGAGCCTAGAACGAAAAAAAGAAAAAGAAGAGGAGAACGAGAAGAGGAAAAAAGAGGAGGAGGAGAAGGAGAAAGAGGAGAAGAAAAAGAAGAAGAAGAATGTAGGTCAGAAAATAAGAAGTTGGTGGATGAAGAGAAGAAATTAATAGACAAAGGAGAAGGAACCCAAAGGCCCTTTACAGGACCCCTTCGTTGCCTCGAAAAGATTTGCTCTCTTGCCTAAAAACGTTTTTTGGTCAATTTTAAATTTTTTGTGTGATAGATTTATGTTCATAAATCTATGTATGTGTTATATGTCTTACCCCACCAAGTGTTCTAGCTTTTTGTTCCACTGTTTCGCCCGATTGAGCTTAGCCCTTGCAACATTGTTGCCAATGTCCAGTACCGTGACGTCACCCTACCTGTTCCATTCCTATAGACCCTATACAAACCTAACTTTCCCTTGCCCGTATATAGCCCCAACCTTCCTTTTGTCCGTATAAATCTTGTCCGTAGGGTACAACCCCCCGCATTTAACATTAAAGTCCCATTGTCCGTAAAGTATCTCACTACACTACTTTTAGCGCTTGTACGATTAACCGTTTGTAGTCGCTTATAAGTCGAATCCAACTGCACATACCCAGATATACCGTCGCATAATGTGCATGCATATCTAGGTCTATGAGGTTTGTTATGAGTAATTAGTTGAACAAACAACATAGACCTTGATCTGCCTACGCATTATGGCACATCCGGTCTATGTTTGTGATTGCAGTCGACTCATAAGCAATACAATTACACTAACAAATAGAAACTAGGGTACAAATAGTCTACATCGTGAAACGGTTCTCTGATGCATGGATGTTATTTAAGTATAACCTTTTGAGACAATCATATTTCACCGTTGACGTGTGTGCCACATAGTGTATATGTTTTGAAAATGATAGTCGCTTGCATACGATGTGTGCAGTGAAGAAGACAATATCTAATTCTTTCATGGAACAGGATTCCTAAAGTTGAATCGATTTAATGTTAAGTAAACAGTTACGTCTGCATCTACCACTGTTCTGTAATTAAAGAAGGGATGTATCGTAGAGTCGCAAACATGATATATGTAGCTCTTTTCACCGGTTGTCACATGAGCACGGCGTTGTCTCGGCAGGCAAAATTCGCAAAAATCGCACGTTTCGGAGCCTGTAACTTCAGTTTGGTACAACGTAGAAAAGTCAATGATGGCTTGATGAATAGAAAAATATCTCAGGACTAAACTAAGCCATAGGGTATGGCCGTGTACCTTTAAAGACGGAAATAGCAGAAGGAACCCGATAGTCATAGGTGGAAAAAAAGTATTTGGAAGTTACGTACCTTCTCTCTTATATAGTATGATAGAGAGGGTCCTATGTCAAAACGGGTCATGGGGGTAATCTAAGGTATTTTTGTCACTCTATGATTTTTTCCTTCAGATTTTTTTCTTCTTCTCAAGATCGCGCTCGCGTCGAGCACCTGTGATATGGAGTTGTTAGTTGTACAAAGAGACGCACACCACCAATCGTAGAATCGGAAATGTCCAACGCCCGAGAGGACGATTTATTAAACTTGAATTCGAACAAAGAAAGCTTAAAATGAGGTTGAATATCAGTGAAGCTGTGGTTTTCTTTCATAGCACTGCATATAGTAATGATCCTGCGCCACCCTCCCCTCAGTCCCTCATATATGTCGTGGAAGGAAACGTCATACAAAGTGATTTACCAGTGTCGGTTTCTGTATGGTAGGTGTTGTACCTACATTATCTCATTATACTGCCAGAGCTTTATTTAAAAATAACTTACCGTTTCTTTGCTAACAGTTATTTTCCTTTATATGACTGGCACTGGTTCTACATAGTATGTACCGTTAGCTAAAAACAGAGGTATTACACACACACACACACACACAGACACGCACGCACGCACGCACATACATACATACATACATACATACATACATACATACATACATGTACAAAGTAGTCAGGTATGAATACAAATAAATAAAAGAAAATTGGATAAGTAACTAAGTAGAGAGGTATGAAGAGAGAGAGAGAGAGAGAGAGATGGATGGATGGATGGATAACGTTATCATGATGAGATTGCTTTGTGAGACCTCTAATAACAACGAATGGCATATAAATTGAAGGTTAGAGAGCGCCCAGGGAGACTGACAAACTAATTACTGGAAACGATCGATGAGCATTAATTATGAAGATCTTATAACGATAGGGATATTGTATAAACTAGTGTCTTTACTAGCAAGAGATGAATTTCCTTAGAGCTCCGGGTTAATACTATATTTGCTGACCCAGATATATCTGAGTACTAGATGGACAATGCCTTTTGTCCAAATAAAATGCAAATCTGAAACATTTTATGGATACAAGCCGGCCACAAATAATGAATATTTGCTTTGTGGAATTTTATTTTTTTCGGCGGACTTGCGCTTTAAAGTCATTTTTTGCGAATTTCTCATAAAATTCGAACAAATAAAAAATACAAAACATCCCACACTTGTTTTAAGTACATTAAAAGATTTTAAAAGACTGTATGAATGAACAGATCCATTAGAATGGTGTCTGGAGATGACCAAAAAGAAACACGAAATAATCAAAATTTAATTATTCCTTTAGATTAAGAAGTGGATATGTTATGTTGGCATTACCTTCCTAATTTTCCCTGACTGTCAAATAGTTGATATATTGGCTTTATATTATATGCACATTGAATGTGGATTTTACATGTATATATTTACTTATATGGGCTACAACTTTCAAGATGGAATTTACGGGTATATATTTACTTATTTGGGCTTTAACTTTCAAGATGGATTTTAAGGGTATATATTTATTTGTTTGGGCTATGACATTCAATGTGGATTTTAAAGATATATATTTATTTGTTTGGGCTATGACATTCAATGTGGATTTTAAGGGTATATATTTACTTGTTTAGGCTATGACATTCAATGTGGATTTGAAGGGAATGCATTTACATATACGGGATATCATTTACTTACGTGTATATGGCTATGACGTTAAAGATGAATGTTAAGGGAATGCATTTATTTACGTGTATATGGCTATGACGTTCGAGATGAATCTTAAGGGAATGCATTTACTTACGTGTATACGGCTATGACGTTCGAGATGAATCTTAAGGGAATGCATTTACTTACGTGTATACGGCTATGACGTTCGAGATGAATCTTAAGGGAATGCATTTACTTACGTGTATACGGCTATGACGTTCGAGATGAATCTTAAGGGAATGCATTTACTTACGTGTATACGGCTATGACGTTCGAGATGAATCTTAAGGGAATGCATTTACTTACGTGTATACGGCTATGACGTTCGAGATGAATCTTAAGGGAATGCATTTACTTACGTGTATATGGCTATGACGTTCGAGATGAATGTTAAGGGAATGCATTTACTTACGCGTATACGGCTATGACGTTCGAGATGAATGTTAAGGGAATGCATTTACTTACGTGCATATGGCTATGACGTTCGAGATGAATGTCAAGGGAATGCATTTACTTACGTGTATATGGCTATGACGTTCGAGATGAATGTTAAGGGAATGCATTTACTTACGTGCATATGGCTATGACGTTCGAGATGAATGTCAAGGGAATGCATTTACTTACGTGCATATGGCTATGACGTTCGAGATGAATGTCAAGGGAATGCATTTACTTACGTGTATATGGCTATGACGTTCGAGATGAATGTCAAGAGAATGCATTTACTTACGTGTATATGGCTATGACGTTCGAGATGAATGTCAAGGGAATGCATTTACTTACGTGTATACGGCTATGACGTTCGAGATGAATGTTAAGGGAATGCATTTACTTACGTGTATACGGCTATGACGTTCGAGATGAATGTTAAGGGAATGCACTTACTTACGTGTATACGGCTATGACGTTCGAGATGAATGTTAAGGGAATGCATTTATTTTTACGTGTATATGGCTATGACGTTCGAGATGAATGTTAAGGGAATGCATTTACTTACGTGTATATGGCTATGACGTTCGAGATGAATGTCAAGGGAATGCATTTACTTACGTGTATATGGCTATGACGTTCGAGATGAATGTCAAGGGAATGCATTTACTTACGTGTATACGGCTATGACGTTCGAGATGAATCTTAAGGGAATGCATTTACTTACGTGTATACGGCTATGACGTTCGAGATGACTCTTAAGGGAATGCATTTACTTACGTGTATATGGCTATGACGTTCGAGATGAATGTTAAGGGAATGCATTTACTTACGTGTATATGGCTATGACACTCAAGGTGGATTTGAAGGGAATACTTTTACTTACTTAGGCTATTGCTTTTAAGGAGGATTTCAATAGAATACGTTTGCTTATTTCGGTCATACATAACTTTCAAGGTGGATTTTAAGGGAATGCATTTACTTATATGGGTTATAACTTTCCAGGTGGATAGAAAAGGAATACAGAAATGCATTAAAATGAAACTGATGTTCCAGTCATAAAGAAAGAATGCATAAAAAATAAAGTTCAAGATGGAATCGCAAACAAGAGTCCAAAATAATCAATAGCTGGTTCAAATTTTGACGTTAAAAGGGACAAATATCCCTTAGCTATGATCTTCTTAACCCGAATGCAAATACTAAATGCATTCTTTCGAACATTATCAAGCTCAAACAAAAAACACTTGATGTATTGGCAAACTTCCAAGTAAACTGGGCCATAACTCAGTGGTAGTTTTAAATAGAACAGTGACAAAACAACTTGACCTAGATATCTTTAACGATGATTAATACCAAATTAGTCCTTATATTATTGAACAGATATGCATATCATGAGGCAAATACGAAATTCGATGTCAAATAGAGGTCATCAATTCAAACGTAATGGAAAGAAGATCGCAGTGACATTGACCTTTTGACCTAAGTTGACATGCTTTCTCCTCACCCCAAGTGCAAGCCATCCACAAAGTCTGGTAACTGTACATAATGAAGAACTGAAGTTATTGTTAGGAAATATTTTTGTCTTCAGTGACCCTGACATTTGACCTGTATACCCCAAATTGATGGGGTTCTTCCTGCAAGCTAGCAGTAAAGATTAGTTACCATAAATGACGGAGTACTCGAGTTATTGTGCAGAAACCATTTATCTTCTTTCAGCCTCAGTGACCTTGAAATTTGACCTTTTGACTTCAAGTCGATGTGGTTCTTCCTTACCCAAAGTGCAAGCCATCCACAAAGTTTGATAAGAGTAAATGGCGGAGAACTCGAGTTACAGTGCAGAAGCATTTTCCTCTTTGAGTCAGTGATCTTGACCTTTGAGCATTTGGTATTTGACCCTGATATAGATATGGTCCTACCATATGCAAAAATACAAGCCATCGACACTATCTACATATGATGGACAAATGGAGTTATTGTGTGGAAACAAAATTTGGTTACAGACAGATAGACATTGTGACATAAGATATATTAAGTTCCACCTAATGGGGGTGGGGGTGGAGGCAAGGTACATTGAAGAAAGTTGAAGTTAAACGTGTTTATTTGCAATTGCCCTTGCAATTTAAAATTAAAGATTACATGAAATCAGCATGTAAATATTGATTACAAATTATTGGTTGCTGTTATTTACTCGACACTCACACCTTATGCTTACACAAAATTACATGGAATTAACAACTTGTATGGAATATTACTTAATCAGTTATTTGATAACATGCAAGGATTTGGTTAAGTTGACACAATGAAGGATGTAAAGTACCATTTAAACTCGCTTATAAGACGAGTACAGCTGCAAACTGCACAGACACAGATTTGCCATCGCATAATGTCCTGGCTGATCTGGGTCTGTGCAGTTTGTGGAGTAGAAAAAGCAATATAGTCCTTGATCATTATAATACAGCAGATCAGGATATTTTTTGTTTTCAGTTTTAACTGACTTATGAGCGAGTATAGACAGTACCAATAAAGAGATAAACTGTCATGGCAAGTACAGACAGTACCAATAAAGAGATAAACTGTCATGGCGAGTATAGACAGTATCAAGGAGTAATGGATTTTACTTTAACAATATTCATGTAATGACTGCTTAAACTGGAACAGTCACTGTAAAAAAACATCTATGCTAAAATCAGGTTATTGGTAATATGTGAATACTTGATTTAAAAGACTCGTTGTTCTGATGCAGGTGGGATGAATTTTACAGTGGAACAAGGTTCTGATGTATCCAGTGTTAAAGCTGGAGGATATGACTGGTTTCCTGTTGACTTTTCCAACTAGTAACACAGTATGCAATTAGACTAGAATCAGACAATATTTCTCAGTTTCAAATTATTCAAGTTCAGCATCATTTTCAATTCAAGGTAACACCCAAGGACATACATGCACAGTATAAAACTAGTTGATGAGGGGAATCAACCATAGATTTCAGTAAGGTTTTTATAATCGTTTACCACATAGGGGAAAAATGAACTTTTGTGTGCATTCAAATCTGTCTTAAACAGTCATCTCTAATTGAGAAAATTAGACATCAAATGCAGGTGCTGCTTTCAGAAGTTTATTTCTACAATAAAGTGGTTTATGAGACTATGAAAAAGTGTTTATGGCAGGTGCTTGCTTAATAAAGGTAACCTTTAAGACAGTTTTGACTGTATCTAATTGACTGCATACAAAGGATAACTTTCAGTGATTCTATCTTAAATATCCAGTGATAGTAAAGAGACACATCCTGGTCATGCCCCCTCTTTGTGCATTTGGATTCTATAAGAAAATGCTTTGATGCTACGGAAATATGGCAGCAGTAAACTATTAAAACAACAGAGTTCTTCCATGTATGTATAAAGTGGTGTAATGGTAACCATACTAACTGAATATTGTTACCAACACAATGGTGAGCATACCAAACTGAATATATTGTTACCAACACAATGGCAAGCATACAAACTTAATATTGTTACCAACACAACAGCAAGCATACAAACTGAATATTGTTACCAAAACAAGTCCACTTTACACTTGCAGAAAAAATGGGAAACCAGAAGAGGACACGATGTTGTCACTAATATGAAAAATATTTTTCTAAAGAAACTCATTTTAAGATGTAAATGTAATCTTCGGTCTAACTGGATCCATAGCTCTGTCAAATTGTGATTTATTTCTTGTTCATATGAAGTCCTGTACACATTTGGTTGGTTATAGGTTTAATGCCTATGAAGTCCTGTACACATTTGGTTGGTTGTTATAGGTTTAATGCCATTGAAGTCCTGTACACATTTGGTTGGTTGTTATAGGTTTAATGCCATTGAAGTCCTGTACACATTTGGTAGGTTGTTATAGGTTTAATGCTTATGAAGTCCTGTACACGTTTGGTAGGTTGTTACAGGTTTAATGCTTATGAAGTCCTGTACACATTTGGTAGGTTGTTACAGGTTTAATGCTTATGAAGTCCTGTACACATTTCGTAGGTTGTTACAGGTTTAATGCTTATGAAGTCCTGTACACGTTTCGTAGGTTATTATAGGTTTAATGCTTATGAAGTCCTGTACACATACGGTAGGTTATTATAGGTTTAATGCCTATAAAGTCTTGTACACATTTGGTAGGTTGTTATAGGTTTAATGTCATTTTTCAGCACATCACTGACTATACATGGTAGCTGGTATAATTTTGGAGGAAAATCTGGGGAGAACCATTGACCATAGGAAATTGCTGGCTAGCTTCTTCAAATACTATGCTGGCCAAGCCCGAGACTCGAACCCATGATGACAGAGGTGAGACATCAGTCATCTGTAAAGGTGAGTGCCTTAGACCATTTGGCCACATCTGGTCTGAACCAATGAAGACCTTCAAAAGTTATCAGACAAAAAGAAACAAAATGTGTGATGTAAGGGCCATACAAATCGATTAACAGACAGACAGACATAGGCAACATTGTACTTCCTCTCCACTATATGACAGAGTCAACAATAATATTCATTTGAATCATTTGTTAACATTGTTATCCTTAATTTAGAAATGTATGGTAAGCATTCTGCTGCGACAGAACTTTCAAATGGTGAGATAAGGCTGCAATGGTAGCACCAATGAAGGTGTAGTGGGACAAATAAATTGTAATGGGATAAATAAAGTGTACAGCTTACAGGACTGGAAAAAAACCCACTGCAAGATCATATGCTAGTGGTCTCATTACAGCTTACATGCCAAAGAAGAACACTGCAATACCATATACTAGTGACCTCACTGCAGCTTATAAGCCTGGGAAAAACAATGCAATATCATATGCTAGTGGCCTGACTATAGTTTATAGGCCTTAGAAGAACACTGCAATATGATATGCTATTGATCTCACTGCAGGGAAAAACACTGCAGTATCATATGCTATTGGTCTCACTGCAGCTTATAAGCCTGGGAAAAACAATGCAATATCATATGCTAGTGACCTCACTATAGCTTATAGGCCTTAGAAGAACACTGCAATATCATATGCTATTGGTCTCACTGCAGCTTATAAGCCTGGGAAAAACAATGCAATATCATATGCTAGTGGTCTCACTATAGCTTACAGGCCTTAGAAGAACACTGCAATAGAATATGTTACTGATCTCACTGCAGGGAAAAACACTGCAATATCATATGCTATTGATTTCACTGCAGCTTATAGGCCTGGAAAAAACACTGCAGTATCATATGCTAGTGGCCTCACTATAGCTTACAGGCCTGGGAAAAACACTTCAATATCATATGCTAGTGGCTTCACTGCAGCTTATAGGCCTGGGAAAAACACTTCAACATCATATGCTAGTGACCTCACTATAGCTTACAGGCCTTAGAAGAACACTGCAATATCATATGCTAGTGGCCTCACTACAGCTTACAGGTCTAAAAAGAACACTGCAGTATCATATGCTATTGGCCTTACTGCAGCTTATATGCCTGGAGAAAACACTGCAATATCATATGATATTGGCCTCACTGCAGCTTATAGGCCTTGGAAAAACACTTCAATATCATATGCTAGTGGCCTCATTATAATAATAATAATAATAATAATAATAATGCTTTATTTATAGAGGGTGACTCATTAGTCAAGGACTATTCTCCCTTGAGGCCCTCTTAAGGAGAGTATAACAATGCACATTATATGAAGATGGCAATAATTACTGTTTATTTTAACATGTTTAGTGTTAAAATACTAAATTCCATTATCTGTTAGAAACACATACATGCTCATGATATCTTTTCTTAAATACTCTAATATTTTCAGCAGATTTTACATGTAGTGGAAGCTTATTCCACAGAACTGTACCAGAGTATTGAAAACTCTTTTTAAATTGCTCTGTTCTTGGTTTTGGTATTAGAAGGTTTCCATGTGATATTGATCTCAACTGGTATTGTGCTGAAAAAGGCCTGAATAAGTCTTGAAGATACTCTGGTGCAGTTCCATGTAGACATTTATATAAAAGAACTGCCTTGTGAAAATCTATCCTGTCATATATTGTGAACCATTTGAGTTCTGTAAATAATGCTTTTGAGGGATGATCAACAGATGCATCTAAAATTACACGTGCTGCTCGTTTCTGAAGTTTATAAATCCTGTCAAGCTCAGATTTGGCACAGTTTCCCCATACATTAGAACAATAATCCATTGTTGGAAGAATATATGACTTGTAGCATAGACTGCAAGTTTCCATAGGTAAATATTTCTTGATTCTGCTGAGAAGGGCAATTTTGGATGACAGTGTTTTACAAAGCTTATCAATATGGTCATTCCATAATAAATTATTATCTACAGACACACCTACAAGCCTTTCATGTTTGACATTTTCTAATGGATGATTATTTATTGCAAGAGACAGTTTTGGGTTCCCTGATTTGTGTAGCTTTTGTGATGTCCCCAAAATCATACATTTTGTTTTACCTTCATTAATTACCATCCTATTTTGTTGTGCCCAGTTTTGGACTCTGATAAGGTCTGAGTTTAATTTCATTTGGATAACTTCAGTATCAGAACTAGATGTATACAAAGTTGCATCATCTGCAAACAAATCTGTGTTTGTGGATTCATTATTTAATGGTAGATCATTGATATAGATAAGGAAGAGGAGAGGGCCCAAAACAGCCTTGAGGGACTCTTGAATGAATAGTGCTAGTTTGAGAGCTAATATTGCCAATGCTTACTTGTTGAGACCTTTGGTTTAGGTATGATCTAAACCAGTTTAAAGAAGGATTGTCAAATCTGTAACAGTTCAACTTTTGCAGCAGAATTTCATGATCAACAAGATCAAAGGCTTTCTTGAAGTCAAGGAAAACAATCCCAGTCATATGTCCATTATCCATTTCCTTCAGCCAAAGATCAATTAATTTGGTAAGTTCTGTTTGGCACAAGTGGTACTTTCTAAATCCTGATTGAGCTTTATGAAATAGAGAGTATGTTTCGAAAAATTTATAGACCTGAACGGCTACATGCTTTTCAAATAGTTTTGACAATACAGGTAGAATTGATATTGGTCTGTAATTTCCTGGATCCTCCTTTTCTCCTTTCTTAAAGATAGGTGTAACCTTTGCACATTTCAGTGTTTCTGGAAAATTACCACTCATTATACTTAAATTTATGATATGCGTTAGTGACTTTGTTATTACTGGTGCGGCAATTTTAAGAATTCGTGGACCAATACCATCCAATCCAGAGGATTTATTAATATTAACCTTAATTAGCATATCAAAAACATCAGCTTCACTAACATTAGCTATTGAAAAATAATTTTCATCAGGAATTTTAGCTTTTATAAATAATAGAAGAGCATCAAGTTCAGTTGAGATATTAGTCTGGTTCTGAATACTCTTACTGGAGATGCTTATGAAGAAATTGTTGAACATTTCCACAATGTCTTGTACAGATGTTGCTATATCATCATTTTGCTTAAGTCTAGGGGGAAGACAACTGTTCTTGCGTGGGTTCAGCTCTTTTAGATGCTTCCACAATGTTTTGGTACTCTTACTTTCATTAATAGCCTGTTTATAGTAGTTCTCTTTTGCCTTATCTATCAGGTGCTTAGTTTTATTTCTCCACTTTCTATAGCTTTTCATGTCTTTTTTCTTGTGGAAATTATCTCTTAGGTGCCTAGCCTCATTGATCTCAGGGGTGATCCACTTGGGTGTAATTTGGTGTTTAACCCTTTTTGTTTTAATTGGGGCATGCTTGTCTAAGGCTGCATTGAACATCTGATACCATTTGTCCAAGGCAGTGTTATAGCTTACAGGCCTGGGAAAAACACTGCAATATTATATGTTATTGACCTCACTGCAGGTTAGAAGCCTGGGAAAAACATTTCAATATCATATGCTAGTGGCCTCATTATAGCTTACAGGCCTGGGAAAAACACTGCAATATTATATGTTATTGACCTCACTGCAGCTTATAAGCCTGGGAAAAACATTGCAATATCATAAGCAATAGACCTCACTACTCATGACATACCTAGGAAAATCAGTGCAATATCATTGCTATTAAACTTCATACCAATTTTACAATCAACCACTCTGATTATAGCCATGTCAGTATATAACACAGAGAACAAATAAAACATTTTCTTTTTTCTCTGATAAAGTAAGCAATAAATAATTAACCTCCCCTATTTTGTTAGGGACAACATTTTTGGGTGATTAACAAAAGTCTCAAAAATCAAACAAAGACAATAATTAATCTATGCTTTCTCCACCTGACTCTCATCTGCAATAACAAGATGCATAAAGTTGTCAAGTTACATGTAGTTTATGTAAGTCTACTCATATTTCTACACTTTAAGAGTGTCCACCTCATTGCGGGTTTTAATCCTGGTTGAGTCATAACAAAGACTTATCAAAATGGTACCAGCAGTTGCCTTACTTGGAACTCAGCATTAAGTGGTTAGTGTTAGGACTGGTCAGCCTGGTGTCAGGATAATGTGACTGGGTGGGACATGATGCACTATGTCTGAGGCATGATGCCCCAGTGCTAGACGTCACTATAAACTGCCACACTAAGACTGTAGAAATATGACTCAAATTTTTAAAGCTACATTAAAAATAAAAAAACACACACACACATACACACTAAGATCAACACAAACTTTAAAAGAATGTAATATTCTGATGACAATAAAGTCAGCATCATAAATATCAGATCTGAATACAATGTATCACCTCCATTTTCCTGACACAGTGATGCTATTAAACTGTACTGTGTAATAAACTGTACTGTGTATTAAACTGTACTGTACTATTAACATCTGATAGGGTCTAATTATGAAATGAACAGACAGTACTGTACAATAATTTGCTTGTATATAAGTCAATATCAACTGCAGACAACACTGGTCTCCCATTATATAATGTGCTGGCAGATTAGAGTCAATATTGTTTGTTCAGCTGATTAGTCCTAACTAACTGCACAGGATCAGATCTGCCGGTGCATTATGTGATGGTAGATCTGGGTCTTTAGTTGGACCTGATTTATACATGAGTAAATATGTTCTAATTTCCAGCAATTTCAATCGTCGTATATGCTTTGTAATACATATTACAAAATAGACCAGACAATTTATATAATGGTAATGCTTAGTAATACATATTACAAAATAGACCAGACAATTTATATAATGGTAATGCTTAGTAATACATATTACAAATCAGACCACACAATTTATATAATGGTAATGCTTAGTAATACATATTACAAATCAGACCAGATAATTTATATAATGGTAATGCTTAGTAATACATATTACAATCAGACCAGACAATTTATATAATGGTAATGCTTAGTAATACATATTACAAATCAGACCACACAATTTATATAATGGTAATGCTTAGTAATACATATTACAATCAGACCACACAATTTATATAATGGTAATGCTTAGTAATACATATTACAAAATAGACCACACAATTTATATAATGGTAATGCTTAGTAATACATATTACAATCAGACCACACAATTTATATAATGGTAATGCTTAGTAATACATATTACAATCAGACCAGACAATTTATATAATGGTAATGCTTAGTAATACATATTACAATCAGACCAGACAATTTATATAATGGTAATGCTTAGTAATACATATTACAAATCAGACCAGATCATTTATATAATGGTAATGCTTAGTAATACATATTACAAATCAGACCAGATAATTTATATAATGGTAATGCTTAGTAATACATATTACAATCAGACCAGACAATTTATATAATGGTAATGCTTAGTAATACATATTACAATCAGACCAGACAATTTATATAATGGTAATGCTTAGTAATACATATTACAATCAGACCAGACAATTTATATAATGGTAATGCTTAGTAATACATATTACAAATCAGACCACACAATTTATATAATGGTAATGCTTAGTAATACATATTACAATCAGACCAGACAATTTATATAATGGTAATGCTTAGTAATACATATTACAAATCAGACCACACAATTTATATAATGGTAATGCTTAGTAATACATATTACAATCAGACCAGACAATTTATATAATGATAATGCTTAGTAATACATATTACAAAATAGACCACACAATTTATATAATGGTAATGCTTAGTAATACATATTACAATCAGACCACACAATTTATATAATGGTAATGCTTAGTAACACATATTACAAATCAGACCACACAATTTATATAATGGTAATGCTTAGTAATACATATTACAATCAGACCAGACAATTTATATAATGGTAATGCTTAGTAATACATATTACAATCAGATCAGACAATTTATATAATGGTAATGCTTAGTAATACATATTACAAATCAGACCAGATAATTTATATAATGGTAATGCTTAGTAATACATATTACAAATCAGACCAGATAATTTATATAATGGTAATGCTTAGTAATACATATTACAATCAGACCAGACAATTTATATAATGGTAATGCTTAGTAATACATATTACAATCAGACCAGACAATTTATATAATGGTAATGCTTAGTAATACATATTACAAATCAGACCAGACAATTTATATAATGGTAATGCTTAGTAATACATATTACAATCAGACCAGACAATTTATATAATGGTAATGCTTAGTAATACATATTACAAAATAGACCACACAATTTATATAATGGTAATGCTTAGTAATACATATTACAATCAGACCACACAATTTATATAATGGTAATGCTTAGTAATACATATTACAATCAGACCAGACAATTTATATAATGGTAATGCTTAGTAATACATATTACAAATCAGACCACACAATTTATATAATGGTAATGCTTAGTAATACATATTACAATCAGACCAGACAATTTATATAATGGTAATGCTTAGTAATACATATTACAAAATAGACCACACAATTTATATAATGGTAATGCTTAGTAATACATATTACAATCAGACCACACAATTTATATAATGGTAATGCTTAGTAATACATATTACAATCAGACCACACAATTTATATAATGGTAATGCTTAGTAATACATATTACAAATCAGACCACACAATTTATATAATGGTAATGCTTAGTAATACATATTACAAATCAGACCACACAATTTATATAATGGTAATGCTTAGTAATGCATATCACAAAATAGACCAGACAATTTAGATAATGATAATAGCATAATGCTTAGTAATACAGATGACAAATCTGATTAAAATCAGATCTCCACTGTCCTATTTAAACATCTGACAGTGACTGCATAGGGGTCATGTCTAGTACCCTTTTAATTAGCCAGTGAAAATGCAGCTTTGAAAAATTTGAAAGTGAATCAAATCATTTGGCACACACTGGTGCTCTTAAGCAATATTGCTCAGTCTCCCAAATGCAAATGTATAAGACTTCAATCTGATTGGCTGATAAAATTAGTGATTATGGTAATAACATAGGTCACCAGAACTGACCTCTAAGTGATTGCTGTAAGAGCTTCATGTAGGACAGTGTAGATCTGATTTTAATCTGATTGACATATTACCACCCAGACCCAATATTTCAATGGTCAGATCATAATGCATGGTAATACATATTACCACACAGACCAGACAATTTCAATGGTCAGATCATAATGCATGGTAATACATATTACCACACAGACCAGACAATTTCAATGGTCAGACCATAATGCATTGTAATAAATATTACCACACAGACCAGACAATTTCAATGGCCAGACCATAATGCATGGTAATACATATTACCACACAGACCAGACAATTTCAATGGCCAAACCATAATGCATGGTAATACATATTACCACACAGACCAGACAATTTCAATGGTCAGACCATAAAGCTTGGTAAAACATAATACCACACAGATCAGACAATATGGACAATGAGGAAAGGTTACTCAAGTGTACAGTAAATTATGTTTGTCTCTGAGACTGGAACATCACTCTAAATGCATATATAAATTCTGTACAGACTATTTAATGTCAAAATGTCTCAACAGTTTGTTACAATACTCACAATTTTATTTCTTCCATTAAATTTTTTGAACTATAATTTTATTCAAAAATGTTTGGTCAAAGAAATACATTCACCATATATATCTGAAGATATTTTTTAAATTACATGTGTGTATCTCCAACAGAATTCTTGACATGGCATGCTTTGGCTCCATAAATACAAATCATCCAAGGTATGCCAAAACACTACAGTCACAATAAATACAAATTATCCAAGGTAGGCCAAAACACTACAGTAACAACAAATACAAATTATCCAAGGTATGCCAAAACACTACAGTAACAATAAATACAAATTATCCAAGGTAGGCCAAAATACTACAGTAAAAACTGCTGGATAAGAAAGATTTTCAGAGTCACACAGTCAATTTACATAGTCAACAATTTTAAGAAACTCTACTGATTTGTTCTGTCATAAAAAATACACAAAAGAAAATACATGTTTAGTTCTGAGCTGGCGAAAAAGTTTTCTGATTCAGATGTATTCATAAACCAAAAATCCAAGGAGTTAATTCCACCAGCTCAAAACAAGACAAATCTGAGCTTCCATATCTGAATGAATTCCAAAGGAACTGGATTTATACAAGTTTGATTTGGTGCATCTAAAAATATTGATGAGTGAATGTCAGAGAAAACACATACTTCATTTCTGGGTGTAAGACATGGACGTAAAGACAGGACATTCATACTGAATGATTGATCGACCAATCTACTTAAATGGGCATGTAATAAAGTGATTGTCAGATAAACTGATGCCAGATATAAGAGATGGGATTGTAATTGGCCTATCAAATCAAAATGAATTATAGCTCCCCCCCAAAATAACATTTTTAACTTCTTAACTTTTTAACTACATTTTAGATGTAAGCTGGTTAATATATAGAAGGAAAATTTGAGGTATCATTTCATAATTATATCACAGAGGTAGAGTTGTTATATGTGATAACAGGGAAAGACTGAAGTATGATCTGTAGAATTACATCACAGATCTCTAGTTGTTACAGTGTTTTCAGCAAAAGACTGAGGTACAAATTATACCACCATGTTAACAGAAAATTGAGGTATGGTCTGTCTATCACTGTTATCTGGTTGTTACAGGTGTTTGCCACTGAAAGATCCAGGTATGATTGTATAATTACATCAGATCTCCAATAGTTACAGGTGTCTGTGGGAAAAATTCAAGAAAGCTTGATCTAGATGATACAGGTGTTAACAGGTAATGATTCTGGTATGATCTGTATAATCAGGAATGATCTGTTTAGTTTTTACAGGTATTAACTTTAAGACTGAGGTGTGATCTGCAAAATGTTCAGTTGCTATAGGTATTAATGGAGAGATTTAGATATGATGTGTTGAATTATATCACAGGTCTCCAGTTGGGTGTTCACAGGGAAAGATTGAGGTATGAATAAAAATAACTGTATCACTGATGTTTACAGAGAATGATTGATGTATGGTCTGTATAATCAGATCACAGATGTCTAGTTACAAAAGGTGATTAATGAAAATATTTAGGCATGAGCTGTATAATTACATCACAGATGTTGAGTTGTTACAGGTGTTTACAGGGAAAGATTTAGGCATGAGCTGTGCAATTACATCACAGATATCAAGTTATTACAGGTGTTTACAGGGAAAGATTTATATATGAGCTGTGCAATTACATCACATATGTCGAGTTGTTGCTAGTGTTTACAGGGAAAGATGTAGGCATGTGCTGTGCAATTACATCACATATGTCGAGTTGTTACTAGTGTTTAAAGGGAAAGATTTAGGCATGAGCTGTGCAATTACATCACATATGTCAAGTTGTTACTAGTGTTTACAGGGAAAGATTTAGGCATGAGCTGTGCAATTACATCACATATGTCGAGTTGTTACTAGTGTTTACAGGGAAAGATTAAGGCATGAGCTGTACAATTACATCACATATGTTGAGTTGTTACTAGTGTTTACAGGGAAAGATTTAGGCATGAGCTGGATAATTACATCACATATGTTGAGTTGTTACTAGTGTTTACAGGGAAAGATTTAGGCATGAGCTGTGCAATTACATCACAGATGTTGAGTTGTTACTAGTGTTTACAGGGAAAGACTTAGGCATGACCTGTGCAATTACATCACATGTCGAGTTGTTACTAGTGTTTACAGGGAAAGATTTAGGCATGAGCTGTGCAATAACATCACAAATGTCGAGTTGTTACTAGTGTTTACAGGGAAAGATTTAGGCATGAGCTGTGCAATTACATCACATATGTCGAGTTGTTACTAGTGTTTACAGGGAAAGATTTAGATATGAGCTGTGCAATTACATCACAGATGTCGAGTTGTTACTAGTGTTTACAGGGAAAGATTAAGGCATGAGCTGTACAATTACATCACATATGTTGAGTTGTTACTAGTGTTTACAGGGAAAGATTTAGGCATGAGCTGGATAATTGCATCACATATGTTGAGTTGTTACTAGTGTTTACAGGGAAAGATTTAGGCATGAGCTGTGCAATTACATCACAGATGTCGAGTTGTTACTAGTGTTTACAGGGAAAGACTTAGGCATGAGCTGTGCAATTACATCACATATGTCGAGTTGTTACTAGTGTTTACAGGGAAAGATTTAGGCATGAGCTGTGCAATAACATCACAGATGTCGAGTTGTTACTAGTGTTTACAGGGAAAGATTTAGGCATGAGCTGTGCAATTACATCACATATGTCGAGTTGTTACTAGTGTTTACAGGGAAAGATTAAGGCATGAGCTGTACAATTACATCACATATGTTGAGTTGTTACTAGTGTTTACAGGGAAAGATTTAGGCATGAGCTGGATAATTACATCACATATGTTGAGTTGTTACTAGTGTTTACAGGGAAAGATTTAGGCATGAGCTGTGCAATAACATCACAAATGTCGAGTTGTTACTAGTGTTTACAGGGAAAGATTTAGGCATGAGCTGTGCAATTACATCACATATGTCGAGTTGTTACTAGTGTTTACAGGGAAAGATTTAGATACGAGCTGTGCAATTACATCACAGATGTCGAGTTGTTACTAGTGTTTACAGGGAAAGATTAAGGCATGAGCTGGATAATTACATCACATATGTTGAGTTGTTACTAGTGTTTACAGGGAAAGATTTAGATACGAGCTGTGCAATTACATCACAGATGTCGAGTTGTTACTAGTGTTTACAGGGAAAGATTTAGGCATGAGCTGGATAATTACATCACATATGTTGAGTTGTTACTAGTGTTTACAGGGAAAGATTTAGATACGAGCTGTGCAATTACATCACAGATGTCGAGTTGTTACTAGTGTTTACAGGGAAAGATTTAGGCATGAGCTGGATAATTACATCACATATGTTGAGTTGTTACTAGTGTTTACAGGGAAAGATTTAGGCATGAGCTGTGCAATTACATCACAGATGTCGAGTTGTTACTAGTGTTTACAGGGAAAGACTTAGGCATGAGCTGTGCAATTACATCACATATGTCGAGTTGTTACTAGTGTTTACAGGGAAAGATTTAGGCATGAGCTGTGCAATTACATCACATATGTCGAGTTGTTACTAGTGTTTACAGGGAAAGATTTAGATATGAGCTGTACAATTACATCACATATGTTGAGTTGTTACAGGTGTTTACAGGGAAAGATTTATATATGAGCTGTACAATTACATCACATATGTCGAGTTGTTACAGGTGTTTACAGGGAAAGATTTATATATGAGCTGTACAATTACATCACATATGTCGAGTTGTTACTAGTGTTTACAGGGAAAGATTTAGGCATGAGCTGTGGAATTACATCACATATGTCGAGTTGTTACTAGTGTTTACAGGGAAAGATTTAGGCATGAGCTGTGCAATAACATCACGGATGTCGAGTTGTTACTAGTGTTTAAGGGGAAAGATTTAGATATGAGCTGTACAATTACATCACATATGTCGAGTTGTTACTAGTGTTTACAGGGAAAGATTTAGGCATGAGCTGTGCAATTACATCACATATGTCAAGTTGTTACTAGTGTTTACAGGGAAAGATTTAGATATGAGCTGTACAATTACATCACATATGTCAAGTTGTTACTAGTGTTTACAGGGAAAGATTTAGGCATGAGCTGTACAATTACATCACATATGTCGAGTTGTTACAGGTGTTTACAGGGAAAGATTTATATATGAGCTGTACAATTACATCACATATGTTGAGTTGTTACTAGTGTTTACAGGGAAAGATTTAGATATGAGCTGTACAATTACATCACATATGTCGAGTTGTTACTAGTGTTTACAGGGAAAGATTTAGGCATGAGCTGTGGAATTACATCACATATGTCGAGTTGTTACTAGTGTTTACAGGGAAAGATTTAGGCATGAGCTGTGCAATAACATCACGGATGTCGAGTTGTTACTAGTGTTTAAAGGGAAAGATTTAGATATGAGCTGTACAATTACATCACATATGTTGAGTTGTTACTAGTGTTTACAGGGAAAGATTAAGGCATGAGCTGTGCAATTACATCACATATGTCAAGTTGTTACTAGTGTTTACAGGGAAAGATTTAGATATGAGCTGTACAATTACATCACAGATGTCGAGTTGTTACTAGTGTTTACAGGGAAAGACTTAGGCATGAGCTGTGGAATTATATCACATATGTTGAGTTGTTACTAGTGTTTACAGGGAAAGATTTAGGCATGAGCTGTACAATTACATCACATATGTCGAGTTGTTACTAGTGTTTACAGGGAAAGATTTAGGCATGAGCTGTACAATTACATCACATATGTCGAGTTGTTACTAGTGTTTACAGGGAAAGATTTAGATATCAGCTGTACAATTACATCACAGATGTCGAGTTGTTACTAGTGTTTACAGGGAAAGATTAAGGCATGAGCTGTACAATTACATCACATATGTTGAGTTGTTACTAGTGTTTACAGGGAAAGATTTAGGCATGAGCTGGATAATTACATCACATATGTTGAGTTGTTACTAGTGTTTACAGGGAAAGATTTAGGCATGAGCTGTGCAATTACATCACAGATGTTGAGTTGTTACTAGTGTTTACAGGGAAAGACTTAGGCATGACCTGTGCAATTACATCACATGTCGAGTTGTTACTAGTGTTTACAGGGAAAGATTTAGGCATGAGCTGTGCAATAACATCACAAATGTCGAGTTGTTACTAGTGTTTACAGGGAAAGATTTAGGCATGAACTGTGCAATTACATCACATATGTCGAGTTGTTACTAGTGTTTACAGGGAAAGATTTAGATATGAGCTGTGCAATTACATCACAGATGTCGAGTTGTTACTAGTGTTTACAGGGAAAGATTAAGGCATGAGCTGTACAATTACATCACATATGTTGAGTTGTTACTAGTGTTTACAGGGAAAGATTTAGGCATGAGCTGGATAATTACATCACATATGTTGAGTTGTTACTAGTGTTTACAGGGAAAGATTTAGGCATGAGCTGTGCAATTACATCACAGATGTCGAGTTGTTACTAGTGTTTACAGGGAAAGATTTAGGCATGAGCTGTGCAATTACATCACATATGTCGAGTTGTTACTAGTGTTTACAGGGAAAGATTTAGGCATGAGCTGTGCAATAACATCACAGATGTCGAGTTGTTACTAGTGTTTACAGGGAACGATTTAGGCATGAGCTGTGCAATTACATCACATATGTCGAGTTGTTACTAGTGTTTACAGGGAAAGATTTAGATATGAGCTGTACAATTACATCACATATGTTGAGTTGTTACAGGTGTTTACAGGGAAAGATTTATATATGAGCTGTACAATTACATCACATATGTCGAGTTGTTACAGGTGTTTACAGGGAAAGATTTATATATGAGTTGTACAATTACATCACATATGTCGAGTTGTTACTAGTGTTTACAGGGAAAGATTTAGGCATGAGCTGTGGAATTACATCACATATGTCGAGTTGTTGCTAGTGTTTACAGGGAAAGATTTAGGCATGAGCTGTGCAATAACATCACGGATGTCGAGTTGTGACTAGTGTTTAAAGGGAAAGATTTAGATATGAGCTGTACAATTACATCACATATGTCGAGTTGTTACTAGTGTTTACAGGGAAAGATTTAGGCATGAGCTGTGCAATTACATCACATATGTCAAGTTGTTACTAGTGTTTACAGGGAAAGATTTAGGCATGAGCTGTACAATTACATCACATATGTCGAGTTGTTACAGGTGTTTACAGGGAAAGATTTATATATGAGCTGTACAATTACATCACATATGTCGAGTTGTTACGAGTGTTTACAGGGAAAGACTTAGATATGAGCTGTACAATTACATCACATATGTTGAGTTGTTACTAGTGTTTACAGGGAAAGATTTAGGCATGAGCTGTGGAATTACATCACATATGTCGAGTTGTTACTAGTGTTTACAGGGAAAGATTTAGGCATGAGCTGTGCAATAACATCACGGATGTCGAGTTGTTACTAGTGTTTAAAGGGAAAGATTTAGATATGAGCTGTACAATTACATCACATATGTCGAGTTGTTACTAGTGTTTACAGGGAAAGATTTAGGCATGAGCTGTGCAATTACATCACATATGTCAAGTTGTTACTAGTGTTTACAGGGAAAGATTTAGATATGAGCTGTACAATTACATCACAGATGTCGAGTTGTTACTAGTGTTTACAGGGAAAGACTTAGGCATGAGCTGTGGAATTATATCACATATGTTGAGTTGTTACTAGTGTTTACAGGGAAAGATTTAGGCATGAGCTGTACAATTACATCACATATGTCGAGTTGTTACTAGTGTTTACAGGGAAAGATTTAGGCATGAGCTGTACAATTACATCACATATGTCGAGTTGTTACTAGTGTTTACAGGGAAAGATTTAGATATGAGCTGTACAATTACATCACAGATGTCGAGTTGTTACTAGTGTTTACAGGGAAAGATTAAGGCATGAGCTGTACAATTACATCACATATGTTGAGTTGTTACTAGTGTTTACAGGGAAAGATTTAGGCATGAGCTGGATAATTACATCACATATGTTGAGTTGTTACTAGTGTTTACAGGGAAAGATTTAGGCATGAGCTGTGCAATTACATCACAGATGTTGAGTTGTTACTAGTGTTTACAGGGAAAGACTTAGGCATGACCTGTGCAATTACATCACATATGTCGAGTTGTTACTAGTGTTTACAGGGAAAGATTTAGGCATGAGCTGTGCAATAACATCACAAATGTCGAGTTGTTACTAGTGTTTACAGGGAAAGATTTAGGCATGAGCTGTGCAATTACATCACATATGTCGAGTTGTTACTAGTGTTTACAGGGAAAGATTTAGATATGAGCTGTGCAATTACATCACAGATGTCGAGTTGTTACTAGTGTTTACAGGGAAAGATTAAGGCATGAGCTGTACAATTACATCACATATGTTGAGTTGTTACTAGTGTTTACAGGGAAAGATTTAGGCATGAGCTGGATAATTACATCACATATGTTGAGTTGTTACTAGTGTTTACAGGGAAAGATTTAGGCATGAGCTGTGCAATTACATCACAGATGTCGAGTTGTTACTAGTGTTTACAGGGAAAGATTTAGGCATGAGCTGTGCAATTACATCACATATGTCGAGTTGTTACTAGTGTTTACAGGGAAAGATTTAGGCATGAGCTGTGCAATAACATCACAGATGTCGAGTTGTTACTAGTGTTTACAGGGAACGATTTAGGCATGAGCTGTGCAATTACATCACATATGTCGAGTTGTTACTAGTGTTTACAGGGAAAGATTTAGATACGAGCTGTACAATTACATCACATATGTTGAGTTGTTACAGGTGTTTACAGGGAAAGATTTATATATGAGCTGTACAATTACATCACATATGTCGAGTTGTTACAGGTGTTTACAGGGAAAGATTTATATATGAGCTGTACAATTACATCACATATGTCGAGTTGTTACTAGTGTTTACAGGGAAAGATTTAGATATGAGCTGTACAATTACATCACATATGTCGAGTTGTTACTAGTGTTTACAGGGAAAGATTTAGGCATGAGCTGTGGAATTACATCACATATGTCGAGTTGTTACTAGTGTTTACAGGGAAAGATTTAGGCATGAGCTGTGCAATAACATCACGGATGTCGAGTTGTTACTAGTGTTTAAAGGGAAAGATTTAGATATGAGCTGTAAAATTACGTCACATATGTCGAGTTGTTACTAGTGTTTACAGGGAAAGATTTAGGCATGAGCTGTGCAATTACATCACATATGTCAAGTTGTTACTAGTGTTTACAGGGAAAGATTTAGATATGAGCTGTACAATTACATCACATATGTCGAGTTGTTACTAGTGTTTACAGGGAAAGATTTAGGCATGAGCTGTACAATTACATCACATATGTCGAGTTGTTACTAGTGTTTACAGGGAAAGATTTAGATATGAGCTGTACAATTACATCACAGATGTTGAGTTGTTACTAGTGTTTACAGGGAAAGATTTAGGCATGAGCTGTGGAATTATATCACATATGTTGAGTTGTTACTAGTGTTTACAGGGAAAGATTTAGGCATGAGCTGTGCAATTACATCACATATGTTGAGTTGTTACTAGTGTTTACAGGGAAAGATTTAGGCATGAGCTGTACAATTACATCACATATGTCTAGTTGTTACTAGTGTTTACAGGGAAAGATTTAGATATGAGCTGTACAATTACATCACATATGTTGAGTTGTTACTAGTGTTTACAGGGAAAGATTTAGGCATGAGCTGTACAATTACATCACAGATGTGAAGTTATTACAGGTGTTTACAGGGGAAATTTATATATGAGCTGTACAATTATATCACAGATGTCGAGTTGTTACTAGTGTTTACAGGGAAAGATTTAGGCATGAGCTGTGCAATTACATCACAGATGTCAAGTTGTTACAGGTGTTTACAGGGGAAAATTTATATATGAGCTGTACATTACATCACAGATGTCGAGTTGTTACTAGTGTTTACAGGGAAAGATTTAGGCATGAGCTGTGCAATTACATCACAGATGTCAAGTTGTTACAGGTGTTTACAGGGGAAAATTTATATACGAGCTGTACAATTACATCTCAGATGTCGAGTTGTTACTAGTGTTTACAGGGAAAGATTTAGGCATGAGCTGTGCAATTACATCACAGATGTTGAGTTGTTACTAGTGTTTACAGGGAAAGATTTAGGCATGAGCTGTGCAATTACATCACAGATGTCGAGTTATTACAGGTGTTTACAGGGAAAGATTTAGGCGTGAGCTGTGCAATTACATCACAGATGTCGAGTTGTTACTAGTGTTTACAGGGAAAGATTTAGGCATGAGCTGTGCAATTACATCACAGATGTCGAGTTATTACAGGTGTTTACATTGGAAAATTTAGATTTGAGCTGTACAATTATATCACAGATGTCGAGTTGTTACAGGTGTTTACAGGGAAAGATTTATATATGAGCTGTATAATTACATCACAGATGTTTAACCACTGTAGGTGTTTACAGAGAAAGATTCAGGTATAGTCTTTATAATTACATCACAGATGTCTAGTTGCAGCAGGTGTTTTCAGGGAAAGATTTTGGTATGACCTGCATAACTACATCAAAGATGACTAGTTACAACAGGTGTTTTCAGGGAAAGATTTTGGTATGACCTGCATAACTACATCAAAGATTTCAGGGAATGATTTTGGTATGACATGCATAACTAAATCAAAGATGTCTGGTTACAATAGGTGTTTTCAGGGAATGATTTCGGTATGACCTGCATAACTACATCAAATATGTCTAGTTACAACCGGTGTTTTCAGGGAATGATTTTGGTATGACCTGCATAACTACATCAAAGATGTCTAGGTACAACAGGTGTTTTCAGGGAATGATTTCGGTATGACCTACATAACTACATCAAAGATGTCTAGGTACAACAGGTGTTTTCAGGGAATGATTTCGGTATGACCTGTATAAGTTAGCTTGATATAGTACAACTAAACTGTAGTTCCCTTGCAAACAAAGTAGTGAATATATTCTCATCAGCATCTGTCTGTATCTAAACTGGCAACTACCTAATAGGAATCTATTTTTGATAATGGCATCATTATGGGTTTTCATATAATCAAATAAAACAGCAAGATCTTACAAATCAGCATGCTGTTATAAACATTTTGATTGGCTGATACTAATTCAATTGTTAACTGCTACTACAAATCAACAAGTCATTTCTGCTGTTACATTTCACGATCTAATTACATCAGCAACTGTTGATTTTCTTTGTAATTTGTTTTGTACTACAGACTATATACACAGAAATAGATTACACTAATAAATGGTCCAAGCAATGACATTGAGGTTTGAGCACGTTACCAAAAAATGGTATGCTGATTGTAACGTAATTGTCTAATTGGATTAGAAAAGGACAGAACTCCACTGTGTTCTAAAATAGAAATATCACACAAGGCCATCTCTCAGTCGGAATTATAGTGACTGATGATTAAATATAAACCAATGCACAGGAGGGGGAGTATCAACAGATCTTTACCAATCCACTATGACAGCAGAATAAGTTACAAAAAACCCATTAAGTTATTGGATTTTTATACTGTCACTAATTCTAACTTCACAATTCCTTCCAAGTTTTGTTGGTCACCCTAATCTGTTTACTGCAACCTGTCAAATCATAGTTTGGTTTTTTAATAATAATTAGGAACTTTCATTGATTGTGTGACCCAGGTGTGTGTTTGTCATGAGTGAGTGCATGAGTGATTGATCAGTGCATGAGGTACATAAAGGGGATGATAACGTCGAGTGCCATGCATTTAATAAATGCCCTAGGTGCTCGTCATATCATCTCTGGACTAACGACACATTTTTCATCGTCTACACCTATTATTATGAATGCAATTCACAAGAATTGTGATAGCGGATGTTCAGAGTCATTTTTATATTGCCATGTTGCTATATACTGATATACTGGCGTGCAGGTTGTGTATAGTATTTGTTCTGTTCTGTTTTAGTATCGTATGTTAAGTATTTCTGTTTCACTGTATGTTTATTTCTCCTGTTTTTCTTTTGTCTTGTATCGTTGACACTAAATAAACATCATGACCGAGGGTGTTGTTTTCATTTCTTCTGTACAATGCTTGGCTCATAACTGTACGAAAACATTTTCCTGTTTTTGTTCCAGGTGAGAAAATATTCCTTTGCAAAATATTCCTTTGCAAAACCTTGTGGCAAATTTATTAAGCAATGTAATAAAAATAACTTCACTAATCAATTTCCCATCAAATAAATAAACTGTTTGATTGCCTGGTTTGCATTACCTCAATAAATTGTCAGGAAAAATTAATTTTATAATGATAATCTTGTATAAATCAATGATATTGTGAATTCCTGTCATCAGGAAATTAAGTAATTACAGACTGTCCTATAAAAGTCTAACTTGTACTGAAGACAGATGGGAGAGGGGTAGAAATCATTTACATCACTTACTCATTATAAGGCCCCTCATTATAACACAAAGCCTGCTATATGATTAGTATGGTCATGGATTCCATTTCATCAAGTGGTATTATAATTATATGTACTACAACCAAGTCCCACTGTAAAGAAGTATACTCAAAGGCTCCAATGAACAGTGTTATAATGAGGGAACACTATCATTTATATCATTCAGACAGTCTCACTACAAGGTATGCTCAGTGGCTCCCATGAACGTTGTCATAATGAGGGAACACTATCATTTATATCATTAAGACAGTCTCACTATAATGTATGCTCAATGGCTCCCTTGAACAGTGTCACAATGAGGGAACACTATCATTTATATCGTTAAGACAGTCTCACTACAAGGTATGCTCAATGGCTCCCTTGAACAGTGTCATAATGAGGGAACACTATCATTTATATCATTAAGACAGTCTCACTATAATGTATGCTCAATGGCTCCCTTGAACAGTGTCACAATGAGGGAACACTATCATTTATATCATTAAGACAGTCTCACTACAAGGTATACTCAATGGCTCCCATGAACAGTGTTGTAAAGAGGGATTGCTCTATTATGTACATCATTATAGTAAATTATCACAATAAGGATGTGTAATGTATGGTTCTCAAGGACAGCATAATGCATAATGTTCATCATTATAAGGTAGCCTCACTATAAGGAGCAATACCCTATGGCTCCCACAGTTGGTGTTATAATGAGGGAATAATGTACCATGCAAATCATTATACGACAGTCTCAGTATAATAAGGTATATCCAATGGATCCCATTAACAGTGTTTTAATGAGGGATTACTGTACCATGTAAATCATTATACGACAGCCCCAATATGAGGTATATCCAATGGATCTTGTTAACAGTGTTTTAATGAGAGAATACATTGATAATGGAATCTCCAACATTTACTATTATTTACAGAAAATAGATTTAACAGCAGGTGTGAAACATGAAAGTTCAATTTTAAAATATGAGACATCCAAATTAGTCCTTTGTTTGATTCTAAAGTTTATTACTGGTTCTCATATTTTTACAGATCTAATGTACCAGTTATAGAATAAATATTTGTGGTATGCATCTTAAAAAAACCAATCTGTTCAATGAGACAGTCATGAATTTGACATAAATTTTGCCTAATTATCAGTATCATTTAAAACAAACTATGTGTGTGTTTGTGCGTGCATGTTTTGTTTAAGAGCTACAAAAAAGTAATCAGAAACTGACATGAAATTTTGCGTAAATGTCAACATAATCTAAAAGTACAAAAATTAATTTTAGATACACATATAAGATATAAATGTCCCTTCATCATCCATGAAAAAGGGAACTTCATGTTTCCAATGAAGCCAGAAAATGTTTCATTCTTGTCTAGACAGACCACAGGTCAATACTGTTGACCTGACCATAACTCCAGTTAGGGTTCCCATATTGACCTCAACACAACTCTGATTAGGGTTCCCATACTGACCTCAACACAACTCTGATTAGGGTTCCCATACTGACCTCGAAAACAACTGTAATTAGGGTTCCCTTACTGACCTCAACACAACTCTGATTAGGGTTCCCTTATTGACCTCAACACAACTCTGATTAGGGTTCCCATATTGACCTCAACACAACTCTGATTAGGGTTCCCTTATTGACCTCAACACAAATCTGATTAGGGTTCCCTTACTGACCTCAACACAACTCTGATTAGGGTGCCCTTACTGACCTCAACACAACTCTGATTAGGGTTCCCATATTGACCTCAACACAACTCTGATTAGGGTTCCCTTACTGACCTCAACACAACTCTGATTAGGGTTCCCTTACTGACCTCAACACAACTCTGATTAGGGTTCCCTTACTGACCTCAACACAAATCTGATTAGGGTTCCCATATTGACCTCAACACAACTCTGATTAGGGTTCCCTTATTGACCTCAACACAACTCTGATTAGGGTTCCCTTACTGACCTCAACACAACTCTGATTAGGGTTCCCTTACTGACCTCAACACAACTCTGATTAGGGTTCCCTTACTGACCTCAACACAACTCTGATTAGGGTTCCCATATTGACCTCAACACAACTCTGATTAGGGTTCCCTTACTGACCTCAACACAATTCTGATTAGGGTTCCATTACTGACCTCAACACAACTCTGATTAGGGTTCCCTTATTGACCTCAACACAACTCTAATTAGGGTTCCCTTACTGACCTCAACACAACTCTGATTAGGGTTCCCTTACTGACCTCAACACAACTCTGATTAGGGTTCCCATATTGACCTCAACACAACTCTGATTAGGGTTCCCTTATTGACCTCAACACAACTCTGATTAGGGTTCCCTTACTGACCTCAACACAACTCTGATTAGGGTTCCCATATTGACCTCAACACAACTCTGATTAGGGTTCCCTTACTGACCTCAACACAACTCTGATTAGGGTTCCCTTACTGACCTCAACACAACTCTGATTAGGGTTCCCATATTGACCTCAACACAACTCTGATTAGGGTTCCCTTACTGACCTCAACACAACTCTGATTAGGGTTCCCTTACTGACCTCAACACAACTCTGATTAGGGTTCCCTTATTGACCTCAACACAACTCTAATTAGGGTTCCCTTACTGACCTCAACACAACTCTGATTAGGGTTCCCTTATTGACCTCAACACAACTCTGATTAGGGTTCCCATATTGACCTCAACACAACTCTGATTAGGGTTCCCTTATTGACCTCAACACAACTCTAATTTGGGTTCCCTTACTGACCTCAACACAACTCTGATTAGGGTTCCCTTACTGACCTCAACACAACTCTGATTAGGGTTCCCATATTGACCTCAACACAACTCTGATTAGGGTTCCCTTATTGACCTCAACACAACTCTAATTTGGGTTCCCTTACTGACCTCAACACAACTCTGATTAGGGTTCCCTTACTGACCTCAACACAACTCTGATTAGGGTTCCCATATTGACCTCAACACAACTCTGATTAGGGTGCCCTTACTGACCTCAACACAACTCTGATTAGGGTTCCCATATTGACCTCAACACAACTCTGATTAGGGTTCCCTTACTGACCTCACCATAGCTTTATTTAGGGTTACCTTACTGACCTCACGATAACTCTAACTAAGGATCCCTTATTGACCACACAATAACTCTAATTAGGGTTTCCATAATGACCACAACATAAATTAAGATTTCTGTATTGACCCCATTAAAGCTCTAATTAAGGTTCTCATATTGATGTCATTATAACTCAGATTTGGGTTCCTTACATACCTCACCATAACTATAATTAGGGTTCTCATCCTGATGTCATTATAACTCAGATTTGGGTTCCTTAGATACCTCACCATAACTCTAATTAGGGTTCTCATCCTGATGTCATTATAACTCAGATTTGGGTTCCTTAGATACCTCACCATAACTCTAATTAGGGTTCTCATCCTGATGTCATTATAACTCAGATTTGGGTTCCTTACATACCTCACCATAACTCTAATTAGGGTTCTCATCCTGATGTCATTATAACTCAGATTTGGGTTCCTTACATACCTCAACATAACTCTAATTAAGGTTCTCATATTGATGTCATTATAACTCAGATTTGGGTTCCTTACATACCTCACCATAACTCTAATTAGGGTTCTCATCCTGATGTCATTATAACTCAGATTTGGGTTCCTTACATACCTCACCATAACTCTAATTAGGGTTCTCATACTGATGTCATTATAACTCAGATTTGGGTTCCTTACATACCTCAACATAACTCTAATTAGGGTTCTCATCCTGATGTCATTATAACTCAGATTTGGGTTCCTTACATACCTCAACATAACTCTAATTAGGGTTCCCTTCTAAAGCTATTATCCCTGCTGGATATGACACAGGGCAGTTTTTACATAATGGTATCATGTGACGGAACCAGTATAATTAGTAGATAAGACTTCTAAACCAGTGGATTTTTTATTGACATACATTTTACATGTTTTTAAGGAAACTTAAAACAAATGCATTTTTTTTCCATAATGTGTATTCTTAATCATGACTATTAAGTGTTATCTTTGTATGCTGGCCATAAAAATTTCTGTGGAATCTTGGAGTCTGATTCATGAATGATAATACATCAAAAGTCTGAGATCAGCAAGTTAACACCTCTATATAAGAATACCTTGAACCATAACATACCTGTACCAAAATATCAAAAAGTGGACAAATGACCCTACTATTTCAAATTTCATGACATAAAAACCTGAAATGACCATAGGTTAATATCAATGTATGTCTCACATCAGGATAGTGATACAATATAACAAGATGTTATAAGTTTCATACTATGCTGACATTAACAATTTAAAGTCTGACATAAAAAAATTCCTTCTGTTATCTACTTTACATCAGCAATGTACAGTTTTACATCATACATTCCTATGTTATCTATCTGACATCACCAATATACAGTGACATCAACAATATACAGTGTTACATCAGAAGTCCCAATGTTATCTAGCTGACATCATCAATATACAGTCTGACATCCTAAGTCTATGTTCTCTAGCTGACAGTATCTATATACAGTTTGACATCAGAACTCTTTATGTTATCTAGCTGACATCATCAATATACAGTCTGACATCCTAAGTCTCTAAGTTCTCTAGTTGACAGTATCTATATACAGTTTGACATTAGAAATCTGTGTTCTCTAGCTGACATCATCAATATACAGTCTGACATCCTAAGTTTCTGTGTTCTCTAGCTGACATCATCTTGTTGGTTTCCTAAATTTCTTCTCAGTTTCCTTGACCTTCTTCAGCTTCTTCCCCTGATCCTTGATAATATCAGCCATATCTGAAGAAAATAAATTAATACGATATAGTCCCAATTATGCATGGTTCAGTCCCTACTATGCACATTCTAGTCCCTATCATGCACAGTCAAGTCCCTATTATGCACATTCTATTCCCATATTATGCATGGTCTGGTCCCTATTATGCACTTTGGTCCGTATCATGTACAATCAAGTCCATAGTAGGCAACTCCTAATGCTGAGCAGCAAGTGATGCAGCTGCTATTATCATTTTTATAACTCTTTGGTATGACTTGGCCAGAGTTTGAACCCATGACCCCCCACATCCGAAGTGGATGCTCTAACCACTTAGGTCACTATGTGGGCACCTGTCAGATCTACTTATAATAAGATACCAATTTAAATCAAACTTAACAAATATCTTTTTATGGGAACAGAAATGTTTTCATCTGAATGATAGTATCATACTGTATTTGCTATCATTAAATCAATGAAAAGAATTCCTTGATATGCATGGTTAGTACAAAGGTTTGGTTTGGCTTGGTGAGGTTTAACACCATTTACATGACAGGCTGGACCTGATGGCCAGTATACTTAGTAAAAGGGAAACTATTGGCATGCTTCTCACATATCCATGTTGGACGAGCCAAGACTCAAACTCACGCAGAATGAGATGAAATTTGAATGATCCATAAAGGAAAGTGCATGAGAACACTTGGCCACCCAGAGTGAAATGTGAATGATCCATAAAGGCGAGTGCCTGCGAACACTGGGCCAACCCAGGGTGAGATGTGAATGATCCATATAGGCGAGAGCCTGAGAAAACTTGGCTAACCCATGGTGAGATGTTAATGATCCATAAAGGCAAGTGCTTGAAAACACTTGGCCACCCAGGGTGAGTTGTGAATGATACATAAAGGCAAGTGCCTGAGAACAATTGGCCACCCAGGATGAGATGTGAATGATCTATAAAGACAAGTGCCTGAGAACACTTGGCCACCCAGGGTGAGATGTGAGTGATCCATAAAGGCAAGTGCCTGAGAACAGTTGGTCACCCAAGGCATCCAGATAAGTGTGCGGGTGTAATAATAAAACTTTTATTCTTTTTAATTAGACGTATACTCTGTGTGAAAATAATTACTAATTTGTAACCCCAATTTCTTTTATTGATTTTGTGAAATATCCTTGAAATAGGAAGAAATCCTTATTAAAAGTTACAAATACTAACAATTAGATATTAAAGTTAAAAAACATTTAAATCTTTTTATTTTTTGGAGACACTAAACTTCAAACTGTGAAATATTATGGTTACTTGTCTTAAGATACAAAGAGCAGCGTAAGTGTTTTAATCCACTCCTAAAGTCGGGGCTGATCTCTGCAGATGTTGGAAATGGGTGGAGCCATGATTACACAGGAAAGGCAAGCAGATTTGCTACAGTTATTACCTAAATAATGGGACAATCCAAATTTCCATACACCATATTATTAAAATATATAATAATTTTAAATCAAACGAATATTAAAAATATCAATAAAAAGTAAAATAAACAAATTCAAGTTGGAATGTATGCTAAAGGTTAACCTGTTCTAAAAAAGGAGGATTAAAACTTGAGGCTGTGAAACTGCTTGATCAACCTAATTATCATCAAGAATTAACTGCAGGTGTTCTTGTTGTTGTTGTTGTTGGAGCCCCTGCAGGTGTTGTCAATTTGCAGAAAAAACCCCAGCTGACATGCTCCATGACTTGTGATCAAGCAGTTCGCTAATAAAGCCAGGTGCAAAGCTTGTTAAAGTTAACGATAAGAAAATTATTTTGATAACTGTAAAACTATTGGTCATCGGTATTACATAGAACCAAGATGTGATTGCAGGCTTTCTTTTATTTTTACCATTGGAGATCAAACAAAGGGAGACACAGCAGCAGTGTGCATTAAATTGGACAAATTTTGAGTACTATCAAATGAAAGCATTAACAAGTTACTACATGTAATTAATTAATTATAACTGTCTATAAATTAGTGTTAATAAACTTTATTTAAGCAATGTTGTTATAACAGTAGGTAGATATTCCCATCCTCTGTATATTTATTGGTTTGAAATATAGTTAAGGATAAACTCACTCTTGCTCAGTACAGTATAGAGACAGCATGCAATTTATTACTCAAGTATCAACCAGCTTTTATATATATATATATATATATATATATATATATATATATATATATATATATATATATATATATATCATGACTAATGCACTACAAGTTCTTTCTGCCACTCCCAGGGAGAAATCTATATTCTGCCAATCCCTTCATGAGAATTCTATGTTGTGCCACTCCCTTAGAGAAAGTCTATGTTCTGCCATTCCCTTCGAGAGAAGTCTATGTTCTGCCATTTCCCAAGGGAGAAGTCTATATTCTGCCATTTTTCAAGGGAGAAATCTATATTCTGCCAATCCCTTGGAGAGAAGTCCATGTTCTGCCAATCCTTTTGAGAGAAGTTCATGTTCTGCCAATCGCTTCAAGACAAGTCTATGTTCTGCCAATCCTTTTGAGAGAAGTCTATGTTCTGCCAACCCCTTCGGGAGAAGTCTATGTTCTGCCATTCCCTTTGAGACAAGTCTATGTTCTGCCATTCCCTTAGTGAGAAGTCCATGTTCTGCCATTCATTTTGAGCCAAGTCTATGTTGTGCCACTCCCTTAGAGAGAAGTCTATGTTCTGCATTCCCTTAGTGAGAAGTCTATGTTCTGCCAATCCCTATGAAAGAAGTTCATGTTCTGCCAATCCCTTCAAGACAAGTCTATGTTCTGCCAATACTTTTGAGAGAAGTCTATGTTCTGGCACCAGCTAAGCCCTCGTTTGATTGACCAAAAAGTGGCAAAAAATCCCACTAACTGGGTCAATCAAGAAAAGCCCCAGTGCTTGAATGTGACATTGCCATTCCTGTAAATCCTTCAGAAATTGACACTTATACTATACCCAGGATATTTGTAATCGGAAAATCACCAAAAATTGTGGATGTTAACACAAACCGGAAAAATATAAGGACAATATCAATAAAGTGAGATTATGAAGGAGGTAATGTTGGTTGGCACAAGACCAACTGCTTTAAAGTATAGTTTTCAAAAGCATCCCCCATTACTGGACAAATATAGATATTTTCTCTGTCTATTCAGCAAACTTGTAAGGTACCTGGTATTGTGACCCCACTGAGCTATCTGGTGGAAAGAGAACGAGAAAGTATGGTATGGATTCTAAACATGTGAGATCACCATTTCCTATAACAATAAAAATGATGCAAAACTATGATCTGACACTAATCAAAGAAGATTGTTCAAACTTTATGGCCTCACAAGGATGGGGTCACAAGTTTTCTAAGAAAAATGAACTCTCACTTAGGTCTAGCACTTCAGTTTCTCAAAAGCTCCCTAAGAAACTCATAGGGAATATAGAAGTGGAGACATGAGAGGTCTGAGTTCCATCCACAGGTGGAGAAAAGTGACACTTAGCTGTGGCTTTGGCAAGTACAGCAGTGTCAATCTTCTCCCCACATGCGTCCCCCCCCATCATCTTTTAGATAAAAAATCCCTTGAGTTGAAATATCCTAACGGTTTGAGTGTCCAAGTTTAAAAGAAAGGCTGGATGAACAAGGACCTTATGGAACTGTACCAAACAGAAATATGGAGAAGGCGCATTAAGAGAATGCCCTTACTGCTTGTGTTGGACTCATTTCATTGAGAATGCCCTTACTGCTTGTGTTGGCTCATTTCATGGAGAATGCCCATACTGCTTGTGTTGGACTCATTTCATGGAGAATGCCCTTACTGCTTGTGTTGGACTCATTTCATGGAGAATGCCCTTACTGCTTGTATTGGATTCATTTCATGGAGAATGCCCTTACTGCTTGTGTTGGCTCATTTCATGGAGAATGCCCATACTGCTTGTGTTGGACTCATTTCATGGAAAATGCCCTTACTGCTTGTGTTGGACTCATTTCATGGAGAATGCCCTTACTGCTTGTGTTGGACTCATTTCATGGAGAATGCCCTTACTGCTTGTGTTGGACTCATTTCATGGAGAATGCCATTACTGCTTGTGTTGGACTCATTTCATAGAGAATGCCCTTACTGCTTGTATTGGACTCATTTCATGGGCAGCTTCTTGATGATTATGCCAATAAGATGTTCTTCTGTCTGTCTGTCTGTCTTACATGCAAGATGAGATGCAGAAGCTTTCTGAAAAAAAAGGGTAAGGACACATCCCAGTGGATACCCTCTTCATCCAAGTAGTAGACTGGATTGTTTATGTCTGGCATGATTTACTCATGTACACCAACATGGTGAGGTCAAGTTTCAACTTGTGTGGTATTAGCTAAGCATTTACTGAAAGAGAGTAGCATTTACTGAAAGAGAGTAGCATTTATTCAGTAAAAATGCACATGAGAATCACTCTGTGATGCTCCAATATTGATGATGAAGAAAGGTTTGAAAGCTTCAAACCTGAGGACTTGATCTAGACAATTTATATTCCCATTAAAGTGGATTGTGTAAATTATAGTCTTTAAACATATAAACAGGGTCTTATCTTTGTTTTCCCTTTTCTTGCAAAAAATATGGTTTACATTTATCTGTGATGTAGCGGTCAATATCTCAGAAATGCAAGTTTTGCAAATTCTTGTAGTTTCAGTTTTATTCAACTGTAGATTTGCCTTTGTAGTTCATAACGTCAATTTGGACAGTTTAGGGTTTACACTCATAATACAAGTACTGGATATATAATGGTAAACCACAATTAAATTCCTAAACCAGTCTACATGTTTTACCATATTTGGTCATAATCATTTTCGACTTTACACTGACAATACAAGTTCTGTGCAAGTAATGTTAATCAACAATTAAATTCCTGAACCAGTCTACACATTTTGCCATATTTGATATGTAATGCCAGAATCTCTTTATGCATTTTTGAAGAAAAACATGGACTATCTTTCAATTTTTCATAGGTACAATAATATGATGTACTCTATGTTATTTTAATTGTGTATTTTGTTGTCAAAACAATCTTTACATTAGGAAACAATATCAATTATTGATAATGTTCAAACACAGGTTTCTAGAGAGACTTACCACTATAAGCAATGGCAGTAAATGTACACAATGAACAGAAAAAACAACACCCGAAATGAAACAATGAATGAGATAAATACTAAACATCTCTTTACAAAGTAGAACTAGGGACCCCAGGTGGCCCAGTGGTCTAATGTCCCAGGTGGCCCAGTGGTCTAAAGCGTTTGCCTTTACCAATCACTGTCATCTCACCTCTGTTCAAGGGGTTCAAGTCTCAAACTTGGCCAATGTGTGCATGTAATAAAGCTTGCCAGTAGCTTCCCGTGGGTCAGTGGTTCTTACGAGGGTTTTACCATGTTTGTCCTCCACCAAATATTACTGGCTGCCATACATAGCTATCATGCACTGAAAAATGGTGTTAGACCCAAAACAAAATAGCTAACAAGCAGCTGTTCTTTACTTGCAAGCAAAGATATAATGTAACCTATTTTACCTACACAGATCATGTTGTCAACCATCAACATTGTTGGCATGGACATCACAGCAACACACTTGTGATATGAAAGGTATTAATTTTCTGGACAAATGTTTTTGGAAAATTTATAATTTGTATTGGTACCTGGATTATCCAGACAGTCTAAAAGTAATTAATATCTGGATATTGGGGTTAATGATGGTACATTTTGTTTCAGACTGGTCACTAAGATGGTACATTTTGTTTCAGACTGGTCACTAAGATGGTACATTCTGTTTCAGACTGGTCACTAAGATGGTACATTCTGTTCAAGACTGGTCACTAAGATGGTACATTCTGTTTCAGACTGGTCACTAAGATGGTACATTCTGTTTCAGACAGGTCACTAAGATGGTACATTCTGTTTCAGACTGGTCACTAAGATGATACATTCTGTTTCAGACTGGTCACTAAGAAATAGTAGGCATTTGTACCTTTGTTTTCTTTCTGTAGGGTGTTGCCCATTTTGGAGAGATGAAGTATCTTTTCTTCAAGTCTTCGGCAAAGTTCATGAGTGTCTGGGACCCTTTTTGCTGGGGACACTGGTTCAGCATCACAGATTCCTGGGAAAATATGAAAAGATCTATTTTTTAAAATAAAAATATCAAACTTATGCATAAAAAACATATTACAACTGAATTCCGTAAATATAATGAACATAACTAGCAGATAATTTTGTAAGTAGTATTAAGAATTATACCATAAAGCTAAGGAAAATGACATGACAATCTTAATGGCATTTTGCATGTAAATCTTAAAACAAAATTTTAAATTGACATGAAAGTGTATCTGTCTCAAAGCAACATTCTCTAATGTATAATGACATTGCTTTCATCAAGTATTATAAATTATTCAAAACAAAATGAAAAACAAGGCATAACAGTTTTTACTTGTCTATTACAAATAAAACTTGAAACAGTCTGAAATTGTACCTGTTTTGAAGCTACTGAATGAAATATTAAAACCAATGGCTTTTTTAATTGTAAACATTACAATTATTCTAACTGTAAATATTACAAATTATTCTAACTGTAAACATTACAAATTATTCTAACTGTAAATATTAACAAATATTCATGAAAGTAATCCTAAATTATTTTTTTTAAACGATTACAAACATTACAAATTATTCATAAAAGAGGATAAAAGAGCATAATAGTTTTTACTTGTATGCTTCATAAAATATTTTAGATCAAGTTATCAACTTATCTAAAACTGTACTTGTTTAAAATCAACCAAGATTAATCTTAAAATAGAACCAAAATTACTAGGATATAATAACAGTGTTCATTATTTTACACCAAAAAAATCTCAATAAATTTACAAGATTTATTCGTAATCACTACCAACTGCCATAAAGAAGTGATAATGACATTTTATTCAATTAGTCTTGGTGTAAATGTATTTCTACTGTTCTAATTTATACACTGAAAACAATTACATCTTCACAGTCATTTTGTTCCAAGTTGTCAGAGGGAACTAGTTTGATATCGCATTGAAATACATTAAGGTACTTAGGCTAAGATGTATTCATACACCATATGAAAGTAGTTCTTTACCTGACTCGGTACAAATACAGTTTTGGACTTGTTACAAACCCCCACTTTTACACTTTCCAAATAATTTGTGTGATTCAGTAAAAATGGAATTCAAAACAAAGTGATTTATCAATGTTTTATGTAATGCTTTTGAAGGATACTGACATGCAAATGTCTGTAAAAACACCTGAATTGTTTTGGTCTGAGTGTGGGATGTAAAAACACCTGAATTGTTTTGGTCTGAGTGTGGGACGTAAAACTTGAATTGTTCTGGTCTGAGTGTGGGACACTGAATTAGGAATGAAGATCAGTTAGGACATAGAGGTATCAATCATTTAGTGGGTAAATAATAAAATTGATTATTTGAACTCAATTATTAAAAGTTTATAAATCATCACTGATACCCTTGGCATTATAACATGCATTACTCAGGCACGAGATTGACTCATATTTTGAATCTGTGCACAAGGGGAGGTCAATAGGACAAATGTGTACAACTGCATTAAATTCATACAACTTCAATACAGAGGCATTTTCTGCTAATACTGAGAAATTTCTACACAAGCACATGGTGTAAAGACACAAGAGAGATTTACGTACAGGTATACAATGTAAAAACACAAAAGAAATTTCTACACAAGCATATAATGAAAAGACATAAGAGAAATTTCTACACTGGCATCTGGTGTAAAGACACAAGTGAAAATTCTACATGGGCATACAATGTAAAAGTACAAGAGAAAATTCTACAAAGGCATACAATTTAAAGACATAAGAGATTTCTACACAGGCATACAATGTAAAGACATGAGAAATTTCTACACTGGCATATGGTGTAAAGACAAGTGAGAATTCTACACAGGCATACAATGTAAAAATACAAGAGAAAATTCTACACAGGCATACAATTTAAAGACATAAGAGATTTCTACACAGGCATACAATGTAAAGACACAAAAAAAATTTCCATGCAATGCAATGACAAGAGATTTCTACACAAGCATACAGTGTAAAGACAAGAGAAATTTCTACACAGGCACACAACGAAAAGACACTAGAAATTTCTACACAGGCATACAAATGAAAAGACACAAGAGAAATTTCTACACAGGCAAACAATGAAAAGACACAAGAGATATGCATGGCAATCCTAACAATGAATCTGACACGGCCAAAGGGTTATGACCAAAACTTTTCAGAGCAATAGACTCTATGTCAGTGCTGTCCAACCTGCGGCCCACAGGCGATTTTAAATGGCTCGCCAGAGCTTGAGCAGTTATATCGTCATTGCTTTTCAGTTTTCTGCTGCGGCCCTCGGCTTCAAGAAAACGTTTTTTCAGTGGCCCATAGTGTCAAAAAGGTTTGACAGCACTGCTCTATGTAATTGCTTATAAGATGGATCTACCTGCAAACAATACAGACCCTTATCGGCCACTGCATAATGTACCATCAGATCAGGGTCTGTGTTGTTTATTTTACTTATTACTACAAACAAACTGCATAGATCCAGATCTGTCATTGCCTTATGCCACAACATATCTGTGTCTGCAGTTCAGAGTTGGACCCTACTTAAAAGTAAATATATATGGCATATGTTATTGTATGCCAGTGTCCTAAAAACGTTAAACAGGTTGTTGATTTTTCACTGTCATCCACACTGCATGCTTGATACCACTGTGATTTATAATGGACTGCTATTATCAGAGTTGCAGCTGAATTTAACTGCTATTATCAGCAAATAAACGGAATGACAAAAACAAATTCCCCTGACGATAATTACTTATACATTAGAATGGATATAATCACTTTGTTGGAAAATATTCTCTATCAAATTCTCTTTTGAAATTTCCCAACGGATTTCAATAACTGCTTTGAATCTTAGGTCTCATTTCTTGGATTATTATCAGACTATGAAATGAAGAAACAGAAGATTCTACATCCGAGTACTCATTTCAAGTGAAAATATGAAATGAGTAGAACAATATCATAGCCATGGCAAGGAAAATCTTGCAATTATACCATGGGTTTATAAACTTCATTTGAAATGAGCACAAATGTAAGATTCCATTTATCATATGATCAAAATATGTATTTTTTTGTTCAAACTGCAAAATGGTGTCTGGTACAATTAATTAATTTTTGAAATAAATCTGGATGCCTTGGTTGTCATGCATGACTTTATGATGCTATTTGTCAGGTGTTATTTCTCATTATATATATATATATATGGCAATAACATAAATAACAATAATAATGTCATAAAAGCAAATAAAAACAAGGTCAAACAAACACTGATTGTACTTTTGTGAATATTAAGCATATAAAGCTATCTTTAATGCTGAAAATGAAGTCAGAATTGTGAAGAATGCAGTGTATTACCTGATGTCAAATATATAATGTCTATCTGAAATTGGGTTACTATGACCTTTGTTTAGTAGTGTGGGTATCTGTTTGAGAAAAAAATCCACCAATTATTTCATGAATGTATTAGCACAAGAGGCCTTAGATATGAAGCTAATTGTAACAGTTTATATTATCACTGGAATATCAAAAGTAGGCCACTGTGACCCACTTCTCATGGTCACTTGAACATGACTATTAACTTTCATAACTACATCCAATTTTGTCTGAGAAATTAACTCAAGTGCAAAAAATGAACAGGAAATTAAAATTACTGGCCATATTCTCTATTTTGAATTTTATTCAAAGTTCACAATTTTGAATTTTATTCAAAGTTCACAATTTTGAATTTTATTCAAAGTTCACAATTTTGAAAGGTTTTACCCCAAGTACATTGACAACAATAATAACGCTGTAAGAAAAATCAATATTTGCACAAGTTATCTAATCTCCCCCAACCCTCTTTCAATGGGTGGTTGGGGTGGGTCATAGCTGAATATTAAGTATATCTGCTAGTGCTTTGTCCATGCAAAGCAGAAACTGGTGCCAATGATTAGTTGGATTTTCCCCCCAAATTGTAGTTTTGCTAATTATCTTCAAGCTAATATCTTTTTCAAGCTGTGCCAGACTTCACCCGGATCGACCTCCATTTTGTCAAGGTGGTGGAGGGCTTAACATTATCGTTCATGGTAATAATTAATTTTAACTTTTAATAAACACAATTTAACCCAGACAAATTATGTTAATGCCCCTTAAAGTCTTGGTGCACAATGCATCAACATGTTCAATGTGCAAATGAAGATGTATTGATAGGATAAACTGTTAAGTACTGTTCAAAGTTATTATGTCTGTCTCAACACCTGCACAACAACTGGTTCGGTTGGGCTGTGTCCTCTAATGTATTTTGTCTACATGGCTTTTGGTTTTTGCTGACTCATGGAATGGTCCTTTACCATGTAAACAATCATGGAATGGTCCTTCACCATGCAAACACTCATGGAATGGTCCTTACCATGTAAACAAACTAGAGGAAAAGATCTATTAATTGTGAAGAGAAACCATATTATTTGTGACATCTTTAAGCCCCATCCAAGCACATGCTGTTAGCTGGAAGTTTAGAGCTCTCCATTCTAATTATCTAAAATCAAAGGTTTTTATGTCTGTTATTTACCCCCAAAATGCATAAAAGAATTTTGAAAAAAGAATTTGAGATGAGATTGCTCTTATTTCCCATTTGTATTTTCTCTTGTTCCTTATTTATCTAAATTTTGGTTTCTTTGCTATATTTCCCCGGTCCATTCAGGTACAAACCCTGTTAGGTAAGTTTCTTTACATACTTCCCTGTTCAGTGAGTTTTGAATCGCTGATGACCTTAGTCATTAAGGTTAATATGAGTCAGGTACATTACAGTGTCCTCTTCAATACGTGGTGTGCATTAGTGTATGCATTCATTGTACGTGCTTGGTCTTGTATTATTGCCAAGGGACAGGTTTTTAAAGTCTGATTGCTAGACTTCTGTTCCATCTACAACGTAATACAAAAAACAAATGGGTGCAGCATAGTGTATGCTTCATTGTGTTGCGTAACCAACTTTGTTTGACTTCATCAGATTGAAAAGCAAGAGACAAAACTGAGAAATACCGAAATACAAAGTGCAACACAACCTTCCTAATTAGGGCATTTTACCATACTGTATCCAAATGATTATTTTTTTTAAGTTTAAACTGATTTCAAAAAAATATCTCTCAAATAATATATTTATAAAATAGAAATAAAACAATATTTTTGGGTATCATTAACTGCTATTAGCTGTAACAAAATGAGTCAAGTTTTTGCATGTTTTCAAAATGAAAATGTTTTGCAAAATATCTCATTTGGGGAGGTATTCACTGATAAAAGGGCACACACACACACACACACACACACACACACACACACACTGACAGAAAGGGGATCCATCATACAAAAGAATCAATTGCGTCACATCAACTAAAGACGAATGCAATCATTCAACAAAAAAAAAAAGAAACAAAGACAGGTACTTGTACTGTTAGAGTTTGAGAAAGCATACATTTCCACTGTCTGCTGTTAGTGTTAGAGAAAGCATACATTGCCACTGTCTGCTGTTAGTGTTAGAGAAAGCATACATTGCCACTGTCTGCTGTTAGTGTTAGAGAAAGCATACATTTCCACTGTCTGCTGTTAGTGTTAGAGAAAGCATACATTGCCACTGTCTGCTGTTAGTGTTAGAGAAAGCATACATTTCCACTGTCTGCTGTTAGTGTTAGAGAAAGCATACATTTCCACTGTCTGCTGTTAGTGTTAGAGAAAGCATACATTTCCACTGTCTGCTGTTAGTGTTAGAGAAAGCATACATGGCCACTGTCTGCTGTTATTGTTAGAGAAAGCATACATTTCCACTGCTGTTAGTGTTAGAGAAAGCATACATTGCCACTGTCTGCTGTTAGTGTTAGAGAAAGTATACATTTCCACTGTCTGCTGTTAGTGTTAGAGAAAGCATACATTGCCACTGTCTGCTGTTAGTGTTAGAGAAAGCATACATTGCCACTGTCTGCTGTTAGTGTTAGAGAAAGCATACATTTCCACTGTCTGCTGTTAGTGTTAGAGAAAGCATACATTTCCACTGTCTGCTGTTAGTGTTAGAGAAAGCATACATTGCCACTGTCTGCTGTTAGTGTTAGAGAAAGCATACATTTCCACTGTCTGCTGTTAACACTTTCTTACATTACAAATAACTATGTATATGTATTGCTTCAGAATGTTAGAACTGTGTTCTCACAATAAATTGTGCTATGAAATGCTTTAAAATAGCAGTCCTCATTCCTGACCTAGTTCAATAAATGTAGAAAAGTTTCATGGCATACATTAATTTGAAATTATGTATTCCAAAACAATGATATCAAGTTAGTGAAGTGTTTTGCAAATTGGAAACACTTTCAGATCAATTTCAAGGATAGTTTAAGGTATGCTACATGCAAGGATTTTTGCCAACACTAATAAAAACAGCTGCTGCCATTTTCGAAGTTAACAAGAGTCCAGTGTGTGCCTAATATCACTCACTTTGATTAATGATGAGTTTATGCTGATTTTCAATTTCATCTGAAACTTGTTATTGCTGTATTTAAGCGTTACAAGTTTGAACATGTACTGGATTGTTTTTAAGGGCTAAAATAGTTAAGATTTCATTCAGTCTAACTTAAATATAAAATAAAATGCTGCAAGTAGTTTTTGTGATACAAAAAATAAAATTAAAAAGAAATATGTTGCAAAGGAAGCCATGCAGATGATAGCTTATACAATGCTGATTATACACAAGATTTGAGCTTCATCTAGCATGTCATATGATGTTGCTTATAATATGGTCATAATTGTGCCGAAGAAATTTAGTAAACAACTTTAGCTGGAGTAGGTTTTAATTTCACTTTTTCCTCCCCAAGTTTAGATTATTTGCAAAAGATATCAGATCAAATTATTTAAAATAATACAATTCTGGCTTTTCATCTATCTTCAGAAAATTATTTGCACAGGATGTGCATCATTTGTCTTTCCTGCAAATATGATTAACTAAATTCCTGTAAATATAACTAGCTAACCATACCACCACGTTATTGGTACAGAGTTTGTATGATCAAAGCGTAAACATATTTAAGTGCTACACTTTTGTTAAGCTGTTATGGGGACATTTTAAGCATCTCTGTCCCACTGTAATCATCAAGATATTTGGATTTGTTTTGTGGGGGTGGGGTGGGGTGGAAAAATGTCCCCTGGGCTCACTCAAGATGTAACACTGCTTATATGATGGTCTCCTGCAAAATAATTAAAGAAAACTCAACTGGTAATTTTACTTGACACTGGGGATATTTGTTTTAAGTTAATGTATCTATTTTGAAATTCTTCCTGTTAAAGAACATTTCATGGCATCATACAAAAAGAAAGAGTAGAAACATCAGGAAATAATTTGCCAATATTATACTGTTGCTATGGAAACCCACCCCTATTGTAGCTATACTCATCATTTGGAAATGGATATTAAGTCATATATAATTGTGATAATGAATATAAAGGTAACTAGTGATGAATGATAAATGAAGAGCCATACTAAAAGCCCTAAAGCCAAGTGAGCTACTAGATTGTGCATGTGTGTACATTGACTTGGTAGCTATGCTAGCTCTGTCAACTATGTTATGTATACCTTTTGTGTTTTCCTCTACATGAGAGCTGAGACCAAGGGAGGTAGAAAAGTTGGAGTTGTCAGGGAGAGAGTTTGGTTCAGTTGGACCATGGCTACCATTTTTACCATATCCAGTAGAGTAGCTCTCTTCCTTCATATCAAATTCTGGCACACAAAAGGACAAAGTAAAAACTCGGGTTACAGAAGAAAACAAACATGACTACATGACAGTACAACATACTGTTAAAATCCAATATCCAAACCTATTGAGAGACACAGAATTTTTCTGCATTGTAAGTTGTTCAGAGAGCTGATAGTGGCTAAAAGAGTGATGTGTAAGTCCCAAAAAGTATGGGTAAAAATTTGAAATGTCAAACTTTTGGGCAAATAGCTCTTTTTCCAAAAGACTTGTTTTATCATTTCTTTTAAACAGATTTATTCTGTCAACTTTCAGATATGAATTTTCTTTCGATGTATGACAACATTTACTTAAAAAGCATTGCATTGACAGCACGAAAATGGTGCTCTTTTTACAAATGTAATAAGAAATGTTTAGGTGGTCCCAAAATAATATCTTTAAAAGAATGCCAAGTCCATTACCATCCCAAAGAAACACTGAATACCCCTCACTGTGCAGAAAAAATCCACTGGTTGGGACAAATTGATGTTCTTGTGGGACAAATGTTGTGTACACGCAAATTGGTTAATTAATGATAATTAACTCTTACCATCTTAATGCTAAAAGATTATTGCTAACAATATATTACCGCTCCCATCAACAAAGCATACAACTGAACATATGGTTATGTTAACCCCTACAGTGTCATAGAGCTATGGCATCAACCATTTCGTGTGTGTGTGTATGTCCTGGAATTTCTTTAAGTGCCAATATGTAGTTATCTACAACATACAAGGCATATTTCCTTAATAATAAGAAACATATAAACTGACAGAGGAAAAAGAACACTGCAAAATCGAGTATCCCAATCCACATTAGACATGTGCCTAACATAGTCACTGGCAGACACAGATACTCTGTTCAAAAGATTGAGAACTTTAAAAAAAAAACACGTAAAAGCATGATATCTGTACATCCTGTTTCTACTGTCAGTGTCAATTCTGAACAATGGCAGCTGCAAATGAAGCAAGTGTTTGTTTGTTGGTAACCCCAGGAAGAAATGATAAAAAAAGCATCTATGACACTGACAGGGTTAGATATATAACAAAGCAAAATTAAAAAATCCATAAATAATGCAAATTAATATTCATTAATATAAAACCAATAATCCTGCACCATAAAACAAAGCTATGAAAAGAAAATGTACAGATGTTTTTGTAATCAGGATGACCTGTGATATCTCCAAGTAACTGCTGAATGGCAGAACAAATAAGGAACAACCCAGAACAAATCAATTCTGTTACAAAACAAACTGTGCTAGGAAACTAGACCTCTGAAACTACCATTAATACTTGCTTATAAGTCAAATCCAACTGCAAACTGCACAGACCCAGATCTGCCATCATATAAGGCACCAGCAGATTTGGATCTGTGCAGTTTTTTATGAGTAATCAGTAGAACAAATAACATAGACCCTGATCTGCAGGTGTAATATGCTATGGCAGATCAGGATATATGTTGTTTGCAGTTGGAATCGACTTATTAGCAAATACACATGGTATACAATATTGCCAAATGCAAGTATTCTATATAGAAGATGGTAATCTGCCAAAATCTGTCTCACTGTAAAAATGACAATTCCCCTGTCATGAACAAATGAAATATAAAATATATATACCAAGCATTAAAACCTTCTATACATGTCTTGCTTCAGTAATGAATCTTGTCCATCTCTTTCTTTGTACAGCATTGTTTTTATCTTGTGCAAAAAGCATATGAGTGATATAGTGATACATTTTCTCATGGCACTGTTGTCTCAAAATGCTTTATATTTAGGTCAGTATTTTAAACTTGAAGGACGTATTCATCTGGCTGGTTGCAAGTCACTGCTGGGAAAATAAGGTCACAGTGACCAACTTCTCTTGCAACAGTGATTATTTTAAGTTTTTTGGCATTAAGCTCAGTTACTCTGATATTCTTGTTGGTACAGTCATGAAATTTGATGGATTATTTATCTTGAAGGGTACTAATCACCAATTTAAATGTAGGTCACAGTGATCTACTTCTGCAGGAGCAAATTTGCAAGATTTAGGATTAGGCCATAACAAAACAGGCAGAATTCTCTCTAGGAAATGCAGGATTAAAAGGCCTCTCATGATAAAACAAGTCCAATATATCACACATAGTATTAAGATAACAATAAACAATAACAGAGTAATATCATGGCAAAATATTAATTATAAGCTTCCTTACAATTATGTACATCACAATGGTAAATGACTGCATGGCATAATTGTGACAAAATTATTATTCTAAAAAGACTAGATCGTCAGGATAAGTTTCTTACTACAATATTGCAATATTGCAAAAAACAGAGTTACCTCTTTATAACTAATTCAAACGATTCGTAAAAGTTACCCACACTGTAATTGAGCAAGCTTCATACTGAGTGACATTTTAACATGACTGTACATAATAGTGCAAAAAAAACCCACCAAAATCTGGGATTTATTGATGATAAATCACATAAGTGGCTCTCATTTGCCTATAGCTACAATTTGGATATTAATTAAAAAAGAAGTGACACAACAAAATTCAAGCATTTTATGAATCCCATAACCATACAGGTGTTATAAGAAGGTAGTGGTATAACGAGGGTATTTATAGTGAGGTAGTACCAAATGCAATATATTGTCATTGTTAAATGAAACAGAACTGTAACTCGTATTACTAAATGTATCTTTGTAAAACCAAATGCAAACCCAGATTGGACCTGGAGATGGTAGACCAGGGAGCTTGAGTTCAGGATAGTTTTCATTATCAGCCACTATTTGAGTACAGATTTCACACTCAGAGTGCACCTATATACTGCATATACTTGCTAATGAATCGGGTCCAACATCACACAACACAGACATTCATTTACCAATACACCATGCACTGGCAGAACAAGGTCTATGTTCTTTGTTCTAATGAATACTCCTAAGCAACAATATACACCCAGATCTGCCAGCACATTATAAAGCAGGAGATCTGAGTCTTTGCAGTATGCAGTTGTCTGGGCTTTTAAGCAAGTACATATGGTAGAACATGAATGAAAGAACTGACATGAACAAAAAGTAAATCAATGCAATAAAAATTCCTCTTCTGAAATCATGGTTACAACACAAACAGAGAAATAAATAAACAACATTATATGGACATGTTTTGTTGGAAGGAATATTCCTGTAAACAGAAAAACAAGAATTGGTTTGTTATAACACATGTCACAACATCGTTTAATAAAAGAATTACAACACATACCAACCCTGACCATAATATAAGCCAGGTTTATAACATACCTTTTTTAACTGCTAGAAATAAAAGTAATTGACAAAGAATGTTCAGTGAAATTCATATGAATTTAACTGACACTCTATTGCTACACTACAAATCATCATAGTGTGCTTTCATTAATTTTTCTTAAGAAAGTAGTACCTTAAACATGTCCCCAACATGTAATTTGTGCTACTTAGTAATGATATTGGGCTAACTGATACTGGGTTAATTCATATTCTGCTGATTCTGGGCTAACTGATATTGGCCTTTATTATAAGCTTTATACTGTATCGTGCATGATAATAAGTTAAATGGTAATGAGACACCACGTGTGCATTAAGGTAAGTTAACTAGTAATCAGGCACAAAGTGTGCATTAATGTAAGTTTGCTGGTAATGAGACACCAGGTGTGCAATAAGGTAAGTTGACTGGTAATGAGGCACAAAGTGCGCATTAAGGTAAGTTTGCTGGTAATGAGACACCAGGTGTGCAATAAGGTAAGTTGACTGGTAATAAGGCACAAAGTGCGCATTAAGGTAAGTTTGCTGGTAATGAGACACCAGGTGTGCAATAAGGTAAGTTGACTGGTAATGACACCAGGTGTGCATTAAGGTAAGTTAATGGTAATGAGACACCAGGTGTGCATGATAGCAAGTTAATGGTAATGAGACACCAGGTGTGCATGATGGTAAGTTAATGGTAATGAGGGATTACTGTGTGAAAAATTATTTTTGGTACATATTTTATGTATTTATTAGTGCATGTAATAATAATAATAATAATAATAATAATAATAATAATATGTGTATAGTTTGCTGTGTGCAAATAATTTGCTGCAGAACTCTGGAAAGGACCCTTGGACTCAAACTCTTCCCAAGTCTTGTTCAACCAGACTCTAAGACCCAACTGCAAACAATGTAACCCTAATCTGCCATCACATTTAAAGAGACAATTTTATAAAAAGGGCAATTTACACAAATATGAAGAGCTAAAACAATCATATTTTGTATAACCTGTTTGAATTTTTACCACATATACCAAACACTGAATAAAGGAGTTTAAAAAAAACCCCCCAAAAAAAACCCTAATCTGCCGGTGCATCGTGTGATGGCAGATCAGTGTCATTACTAATGTTGTTTGCTCTTATGATTAGTTTTTACAAACTGTATGGACCCATATCTGCCTATACATTATGCAACAGCAGGTATGGTTCCATGCAGGTATAGTTCCATGCAGTTTGCAGCTGGATCAGATTTATAAGTCAGTATATATGGCAACTGGTTGAACATACATACTAAAGCTACTTGTACTTTAAGTAATCTGGTATCAAAAACAGTATTAGTCAAATCACCTGATAAACATATTTCAATATTTTAAAATTAATTAGTCAAATCAAACAGTATTAGTCAAATCACCTGATAAACATATTTCAATACTTTAAAATTAATTAGTCAAATCAAACAGTATTAGTCAAATCACCTGATAAACATATTTCAATACTTTAAAATTAATTAGTCAAATCAAACAGTATTAGTCAAATCACCTGATAAACATATTTCAATACTTTAAAATTAATTAGTCAAATCAAACAGTATTAGTCAAATCACCTGATAAACATATTTCAAACTTTAAAATTAATTAGTCAAATCAAACAGTATTAGTCAAATCACCTGATAAACATATTTCAATACTTTAAAATTAATTAGTCAAATCAAACAGTATTAGTCAAATCACCTGATAAACATATTTCAATACTTTAAAATTAATTTTGTTTAAGTAAACAGTTCCTTGCCAATTAATTCAATGAATTTATGAACCATAATGAACTGGTCTCATTTGTTTCTGAATGTCTTGTAACTCAGTACGGCAATAGCATCATTGCTTAAGATCTATAATGACAATTTGAAACAAAAACTGGGGCTTACATAATTTGCAGTGGTTTATCTTCTGAACAAAATCTTGCTACAAAATGTGTTTTTTTAGTAAATAATGTTTCATTTTTTGAAAATTATGAATCTGAGAAACATCAATGTCTGTCAAACTCAGGAATGATTATAAACCAGTCTCAAAACCTTTCCTCATTATCTGGCAAAACCATTAACACAGCAAAGCCTGTCTGATTCTGTATACTATATTCCACTATGTCTGTATTAGAATAAACAGTACTCCCTCACTATATTGCCTCTCATTATACCACCACCCTTTTTAAAACACATTTGTTGTCTTGAATTCTTTAAAAAAAAAATTTTTTTTATATCATTGTTACTTAAACTACTTCACTTACTATTAGTTCTTTGCTAATGAATAAATTCTGTGATTTCACTTCAGTAAATACCCTATTTTATTTGCTCTTACACAATGTTCTAACTCAATCTTATTGAAACATCTCTAAGTACAAAGTTCCCTCACTTTACAACACATCACTTTTATGGCTCCTAAGAATAGCAAAGTTGCAGAATAATGTATTTGTGTAGCTGTGGAACATAATTTGTTCATGTCTGAGGGTCAATATTGAAATACATATGCCTATTACCACAATCTTTTGGCATTTTCACCGATTTATGTTAATGCAACATTTCCAATTTCCCAACATAAGCTAATCACAATGCATCAGCACATCCATGTTAATTCAAATCATTTTGTGAAGCAGTCAATGTTTACCATTTATCGGACCGATACAGGAATTTGCAGGGCTTTATTTCAGCTCTGTAAGTGCCATGCTACCGTATATACCAGCTTCTTTGTCACGTAATGTTCCTGATGCAATATGGTGGCAGTTCCGGGTCAATGTAGTTTGTTTCAAGTAATCAGTAGAACAAACACCATAGACCCTGATCTGCCAGTGCATAATGCAATGGCATATCAGGGTCTAAGGTGTTTGCATTTGGACTTGAGTTATAAGTGATTATATATGGTATTCAAGCACATAAAATTGCACTTCGTTTTAATATTGATTCTAAAACATACCGTCATAAGAGCAAATATTTTATTATTCTGATTTCCTGGTGTTCTTAGTATTGCTTTAAAAAATGTATAATGTAAAATTTTATTGCAAACATATGCAAATATGCAATAAATCCTAATTTATTACTTTCAATTATTTTTTTTTACCAGGTTGATAAAATCAGAGCCTTATACAGTATTTACTGAATAATGAATAGGTCAAGTATTAATTCATATTCAAATATTTCAACCAATTAAAATATTTTTCAAGAACATTAATTAATTCAACTGAAATGCTTTGAATTATGTACATGATATCCATGGAAACTTTATTATAATTTAATGGATTAAATGGAGTTTAAGTTAAACACAGGGCATCCTTCTCTGACCCCTTGCTGGGCCCCTCTTTATTCACAGTTGAAACTTTGACGCCATAATTTTAATCAGTCATTTGAACAATGTTCTCTGAAAAGACTGTTTAAGGTTCTTACGATGAAGTGTTAGGATCTGATTTCAAAAAGATTGAATTATTGTCACTGTGAATGACACAAAATGATATTCTTTTGAATGACATCTTGACAGATTGTATACCTTGTTGTGTGCTAATCTTTAATTTTCTATTTCTAGTGGACAGAGAGTTAGAAGCATCCTCTACAAAGTTTGGGGGTGGGGGTGCTGCAGTAGCTCAGTTGGTTGAGTTTTGATCTTGTAATCCAAGTAATGCAGTTCAATACACACTCAGGCCAGTCTGAGTTGTTGTTGTGGTGGGTCCTTGGGGAAGACACTTGGCTCTGATGTCATCAGCATTATATAGCCCATAATGTGTTAAAAGTGCAATTAAAACCAACTCCTGAGTTTACCTGAAATATTTTTACCATCCAAAATTGAAAAGTGTGTTAAAGACTAAAGTGTAATTGTCCCAGATCCATAGAATTTTTAAGAATATTTGAAATTAAAAAATATAATAAAAAGTCCCTTTTTTATTTCATTCTTTTACAGCTTGAACTTGAATGAAAATGCAATTATCAATTTTTTTTAAATTTACAGAAATAATGAACTCCATATTCACTCAACATCATAAAGATGTGTATGGTGTAACATGTTTACACAAGTAAAACTTTTCAGATTCATTTACACTGGCTCAACATGTTGTTATGGAAATTAATGCATAACATGTTGTTATGGAAATTAATGCATAAACTATGTGATTTATTCTCACCATTAACTTTGATCCGTGTTGATAATGGTAACACAGTCTGTTGAATGGCATTAATGACATTGGTCAGTTATTATAAATTACAAAAACATGTATTGATTCAATGAAAAATAATGAAATAATAGTGAAAAAAATATTGCACCATAATTAACTAAAAACACTCAGAACAGTAATTTTACAATATTTTATATGTAATTTTATATGTAATTTTACAATATTTTATATGTATTTTTACAGTAGGACAGATTTACTTACTTTACCTAGTTGACGGTAAATATCCAAAATGTTGATTAAAAAATATATACCTATTATTTTATATTTTAATTGTGTTCATTTATCAGCAACGTCTGCTGTGGCACCGCTCCGGTGGTCTAGTGGTTAGAGCATCCGCCTTGGAAGTGGGAGGTCATGGGTTAGAACCCCAGCCAAGTCATACCAAAGACTTACAAAAATGGTACTAACAGCTGCCTCGTTTGGCACTCAGCATTAAGAGGTTAGTGTTAGGACTGGTCAGCCTGGTGTCAGGATAATGTGACTAGGTGGGACATCATGCTACATGTCTGTGGCATGATGCCCAAGTGCTAGAAATCACTATAAACTGCCAAACTGAAGACATCATAGTGATATGACTGAAGAGTTGTTAAAGCTACATTACAAATCCTAATCACACACAGACAGCAAAGTCTGCAACAATTCACACACTTTTATTAAAATATAATTATTGAAACTTTCTGTCCATTTTGTTGCAATAAATGATGTCCACTGCAGGTGTCACACATACTGTGAAATGGGAAGAGTGTTGCCATTGTAACTTATTAATAAGTCAGACTGGTGATTTAGCAGGCTATTTTTTAATAAACCAAAATAATATTATTGGCCTTATTTTCAGTTCAATATAAGTTTTATTAACCAGTCCAATGCAAAGCAAAAGTCAATACAGTAAAGCCTGTAAGACCACTGCTATGAAAGACCACTTGTCTTCAGAGACCAGTTTCTCCATGAACAGATTTATTGATTATATAATATTATAACCTGTCATCTGCTCACCAGTAAGTGCAAACACACTTAGTGGTAAATCAATAAACATCCCATAATATGGGTTACTTTTGTGTGGTTTCTCAAATATCCTTCTCTTTATCTGAGTCTCGAAAACGGAAAAATTAATTGTACAACAGGCTTTGCTGTGCCAAATACAACATCCATTAATTTAAAGGACATTATGCACAAGTATCACGCAAAGCTTGATTACAGAAAAAATGCAGAGTATAACTAGCTTTCAGTTCAAGTCAAATTTATCTCCCCTTGAAAAACTGCCCACCATTTTGGCGGTCAACTTTTCTGTGTATTTGTCTTGACATGAGTGGTAATTCATTATATATTGAAAGAGCTGGGCACATAAATACAGTCTATATTACACATATCTTTGGACAGAATCACCAAAATATTTTTTCCCATGATGAAAATCGTCGAATTTGTATACAGTCGAATATCTTTTGCATTTCTGCATATAACAGTAAACTGCGATTCCATATGAGATTATAATGAAAGCATACTATGTCATATGAAAAATATTTTTTTTTATATACAGTAAAACTTCTTTAACTCAAACATTAATCACAAAAATACCCATGATCACGCAAAGGTCAAACTGTAAACATTCTCTACTATGTGACCTTGAATGACCTTTTATAAATGACACAGAAAACCTAGGAGAAAAGACAATGAAAAACATATGGCATAAAGCCATACACAACTGAAAATAAGAAAACATGAATAAAGGTAATAAACATTTTCTAATCATAGTAATAACAAAACACAAGAATGGAAAATTATCAATAATGAAATTATTTAAACTTGAATCTCAAAATAGTTTCTCACCTGAGGGCACATAGGTGGAAAGAAAGTCTTCAGACATTTCTGATGCTAATTTATCACCATTTGTCAAAAAAGTCCCACTTTTAGGCAATACCAGGGAGATTTCTGCAGATCTGCTTCTCTGTCTTTGTTGTACTGGTGAAGCTGATCTGGGCCTGGTGTCTGAAGGAAGAAGCAATTCATTTGTACACTAAAGTCTAGACAAAATACAGTATGAATCTGGAGGTTATCTTTTGTACAAAATACAGTGTGAATCCAGAGGTTATCATCTGTATAAAATACAGTGTGAATCCAGAGGTTATCATTTGTACAAAATACAGTGTGAATCCAGAGGTCATCATTTGTACAAAATACAGTGTGAATCCAGAGGTTATCATTTGTACAAAATAAAGTGTGAATCCAGAGGTCATCATTTGTACAAAATACAGTGTGAATCCAGAGGTTATCATTTATACAAAATAAAGTGTGAATCCAGAGGTTATCATTTGTACAAAATACAGTGTGAATCCAGAGGTTATCATTTGTACAAAATACAGTGTGAATCCAGAGGTTATCATTTATACAAAATAAAGTGTGAATCCAGAGGTTATCATTTATACAAAATACAGTGTGAATCCAGAGGTCATCATTTGTACAAAATACAGTGTGAATCCAGAGGTTATCATTTATACAAAATAAAGTGTGAATCCAGAGGTCATCATTTATACAAAATACAGTGTGAATCCAGAGGTTATCATTTGTACAAAATACAGTGTGAATCCAGAGGTTATCATTTGTACAAAATAAAGTGTGAATCCAGAGGTCATCATTTGTACAAAATACAGTGTGAATCCAGAGGTTATCATTTATACAAAATAAAGTGTGAATCCAGAGGTTATCATTTATACAAAATACAGTGTGAATCCAGAGGTCATCATTTGTACAAAATACAGTGTGAATCCAGAGGTTATCATTTGTACAAAATAAAGTGTGAATCCAGAGGTCATCATTTGTACAAAATACAGTGTGAATCCAGAGGTTATCATTTATACAAAATACAGTGTGAATCCAGAGGTCATCATTTGTACAAAATAGTGTGAATCCAGAGGTCATCATTTGTACAAAATACAGTGTGAATCCAGAGGTTATCATTTATACAAAATACAGTGTGAATCCAGAGGTTATCATTTGTACATAATGCAGTGTGAATCCAGAGGTTATCATTTGTACAAAAATACAGTGTGAATCCAGAGATTAGGAATGTAGCATTGTTGTGTATTTCTACTGGTATATTGTGTGTTCAACTTTTGAATGTGATTGTAGATTGTAATGATCATTTGTAAACGTTATATTTAATAGCTAATATCTGTCCATGATTGTAGATTATATTTTAAGATAATGATCATTTGAAAGCAGCATGTTTACTTGGATCTTAGTTAGGACATTGGTTTGCCCTTGGAAAAAAAACATGGTCTACCTGATGTTTGTTAAACTGATTTGCTAAAATGTAAGAAACAGACCTACACTGTTTACAGTTTGGTAATTTTCCATTAAGATAATGGAGTTTTTTCTTAAAAAGAAAGAATATTGAAACATTGGTAAAGTGAGCTTATCAAACACAGATATAAGTGTATACTAGTGAATTATTTCACTATGAGACAATTACCAGTTTTCCATAACACAAATATAAGTGTATACTAGTGAATTATTTCACTATCAGACAATTACTGGTTTTCCATAACACAAATATAAGTGTATACTAGTGAATTATTTCACTTCCATAACACAAATATAAGTGTATAATAGTGAATTAGTTCACTATGAGACAATTACTGGTTTTCCATAATACAAATATAAGTGTATACTAGTGAATTATTTCACTATGAGACAATTACCAGTTTTCCATAACACAAATATAAGTGTATACTAGTGAATTATTTCACTATGAGACAATTACCGGTTTTCCATAACACAAATATAAGTGTATACTAGTGAATTATTTCACTATGAGACAATTACCAGTTTTTCATAACACAAATATAAGTGTATACTAGTGAATTATTTCACTATGAGACAATTACTGGTTTTCCATACCATGTGCAGCTGATTTATGGCTGCTTGTAAACCTTCAAGATTTCCCAATGTTTGTGCATTTTATTACATTTCTCTTAGTATGTTTTTCATTGACTTTATCATTGACTTTTCATAGACTTCTGTTGACTTTATCACTGACTTTTCATTGACTTTATCAATGACTTTTCAGACTTAGTCATTCACTTTTAATAGACTTTTCACTGACTTTATTATTGACTTTTGTTGACTTTATCATGACTTTTCATTGACTTTTCACTGACTTTATCAATGACTTTATCAATGACTTTATCATTGACTTTTCATTGACTTTTCGCTGACTTTATCCATGACTTTATCAATGACTTTATCATTGACTTTATCATTGACTTTTCATTGACTTTTCACTGACTTTATCAATGACTTTATCAATTACTTTATCATTGACTTTATCAATGACTTTATCATTGACTTTATCATTGACTTTATCATTGACTTTATCAATGACTTTATCATTGACTTTATCATTGACTTGATCACTGTCTTTTCATTGACTTTATCATATTCTTTCAAAGGTCTGTTATTTCAATTATTAAAACTGTACAACCATTTTTTCATTTTCATTTTGTAATAAGAAATAGAAGTCACAACTACTTCATTTCTGTCATAACCACACCATTTTACACCCAATCTTTCCCAACATTCACTCTTTTTTGATACATCTATAAAAATATTATGTCATATCAATGAGGTCGTCACAACCTTTTAATGTGTGCAGTAAGTGTTGATGTACAAAAACATGCTACCTTAATTCAACAAGAGTTTTCATTATACACTGCTGCATATTTGAAAAAGTGTAGCATGCTACCTTAATTTCTACAGAATTTCAGTATAGCAGCACAGGCTTTCCTTACCAGCCATGAGCTGGTTAATTTACTAGCTACTTTTACTTTGCATCCAGCTACTTAAAAAAAAGCTGTATTCCCATCGGAGAAGGTTTCCCAAATACCCCCATTTACTTTAGCAAATCACCCTCTAACTTTAATTCTAATGGAAGGCCCTGATTGTATGCCCACATGTATTTAATACTCCTCTATCAAAGCATCAGTAGGGCTTTGCTGACTCCGAAGATCAATAACCAATGGGTCTCAATGACAACAACATTTGGCTACAGTATGCAATCTTGAACTGAAATTACTCTGTAGAATCAAATATCTTGACCATGACCTTTGACCCCGAGACCCAAATATTCTTTCTTACCCTATGTGTGTGCCATACACAAAATTCTGTCAATGAAGTTACTCTAAAACAAACGTCATTCTCTAAAACCCAGTTTTATTTGAGTTACAATGGCCCTGACCATTAACCATTAGAACCCAGAATAACAATCTTCCTCCATACCTTAAGCACAAATCCTTGACCTTTTGACCCAAAATAAATAGGCTTCCTCCTTACCTCAAATGCAAGCTATTCATTAAGCTTGGCATACTTCTTTCAGTCACAGCAACCTTTGACATATGACCTTTCAACCACAAAACTGATAGGCTTCTTTCTTACCATAAATGCAAGCTATCCAGAAAGCTTGGTCCTGGTCTGTGATGTAGAACTAATGTTACTGTGCTCAACCATCTTTCTATTTTTTTTTGTCAGTGACCTTGACCTTTGAACCCAAAATAAATAGGTTTCTTCCTTGCCAAAATATGCAAGCTATCCACAAAGTTTGGTAATAGTACATGTTGGAGAACTTGAGTTATTAGGCAGACACAGAATAATGAACAGAGGGACAGATAGACAACAAAATTCTCAACTTTATTCAGATGTATAAAAAGAATTACACTAGGGTATTCAACATTATTTGGACACTTCATGAATATTTATGGAAAAGTGTTTAAAAATGAAAAATAATTAGCTAAGTATGTGATGTTTAAGCAAGGAATTGGCCATTTCCATCTCTAAAAATAATCCATTACAGGCATATTACCATCCAGGCTTTGTGAGGTTGTTTGTTTCTGTTTCAACATGGATTAAAACTCCTAATATAGCAAAACCTTCGACTGTGTCCATCTTCAAACAAACACCACACCCAAAATCAAACCAGATATGAGATAAAAAAGAACTTATCCTTTAAAATAAGATCACCTCCAATTAAGACTTTTTCACCAGTCTGGTGTTAATTTGGAGGTTTTACTATACTAATCTATGAATCAATACTATTTTCTCCACCACACAACATCACCCCCAAAACATTCATGTTAATTTGGAGGTTTTACTATACTAATCTATGAATCAATACCGTTTTCTCCACCACACAACATTACCTCCAAAACATTCATGTTAATTTGGAGGTTTTACTATACTAATCTATGAATCAATACTGTTTTCTCCACCACACAACATTACCCCCAAAACATTCATGATAATCTTGAGAAATGCAACATGCATCTTACATTACAGAACCTTCTATCTTTCACTTTCTTCCATATTATATGTACATGTAGAACTTATGAAGATTGTTGACAAGGTCTAAAAAGGAGACAAATTTGGCACTCACTAAGTTCTAAAGGTTAAGCAATAATCTTTTTCTTATTTATTATTATTATTTTTATTATTATTATTAATTTATTTATTTATTTTTCACAGCTTATCATGTGTTCTACCAGTCTTCTAGCACTCTGTAATCACCATCACCAAAAATAAGTATTTTATGAAGAACATTATTAAAGTCCTTGCTCAACGTCTCATTAAAATATGCAATCTTCAGTATGTGCTTAAATAGTGGACTTTAATTTTAAATAGAATTTTACAATGTTATAACAATTCTGTTGTACAACATTCTATAATTCCAGTGTTATGACCATCCTGTTGTATAACATTTTACAATTGTACAAAATTCTATAATTCCAATGTTATAACCATTCTGTTGTACAACATTCTATAATTCCAATGTTATGACCATTCTGTTGTACAGCATTCTATAATTCCAATGTTATAACCATTCTGTTGTACAACATTCTATAATTCCAATGTTATAACCAATCTGTTGTACAACATTCTATAATTCCAATGTTATAACCAATCTGTTGTACAACATTATATAATTCCAATGTTATAACCAATCTGTTGTACAGCATTCTATAATTCCAATGTTACAACCAATCTGTTGTACAACATTCTATAATTCCAATGTTATAACCAATCTGTTGTACAACATTATATAATTCCAATGTTACAACCATTCTGTTGTACAGCATTCTATAATTCCAATGTTATCACCATCCTTTTGTACAGCATTCTACATTTCCAATGTTACAACCATTCTGTTGTACAATATTATATAATTCCAATGTTACAACCATTCTGTTGTACAACATTATATAATTCCAATGTTATCACCATCCTTTTGTACAACATTCTATAATTCCAATGTTACAACCATTCTGTTGTACAACATTATATAATTCCAATGTTATCACCATCCTTTTGTACAGCATTCTACATTTCCAATGTTACAACCATTCTGTTGTACAACATTATATAATTCCAATGCTACAACCATTCTGTTGTACAACATTATATAATTCCAATGTTATCACCATCCTTTTGTACAACATTCTATAATTCCAATGTTACAAACATTCTGTTGTACAACATTCTATAATTCCAATGTTACAACCATTCTGTTGTACAACATTATTCAAGTCCTAATATTCTTTCTATAATTTTTGCAGGTTACAGATGAGTAGATTATCAAAGAGACACTACCATTTTATAAAAAGCAGGATAATGTTATCTCAAGATGAACATGCAAATGAAGGCATAAAAAAAAGAAAAATATCTAAATGGATCATTTACACTAATAATATGAAATGTCACCAATACAAAATGCTATCTGTAACAGTCATCATTTACATTGCAAAACTGAAAGACTAGTCGGGCATTTCAAGGTATTCATTTAACAGCTGATACAAGTTAATAATTTACAGTGATGCAGAATTACATCAATAAAGTGATGAAATTTCAATTTTATTTATAGAATCCATTATTAGTGTGATAAATAACCGACAAAAACAAATCCCAACACTGTGATGTGTCACCTTGAATGTTAAAATAAACATCAGTATCGAAGGTTAGAGTCACGACCAGAACAGAAAATGTTGCCTAACTTATACCTATTCATCCAACTGTATAGCTCTTGTTTATGAAAACCAGCAACCTTGTTGAGCTATCCCACTATACTTCAAACTATATAATATCTATACCATATATACTTGCTTATAAGTAAAGTCCAACTGCAAACTGCAGATCTGCTGTCGCATAATGCACTGACAGCTCCGGGTCTGTGCAGTTTTTTTGGAGTAATCAGTAGACAAGACAGACCCAGATCTGCAGGCATGTTATGCTATAGCAGATCAGGATCTTTGTTATTTGCAGTTTAACTCAACTCGTAAGCAAGTAAATGCAGTACTTGCTTGTAAGTTGCAATAGTCTCACCAGAAAATTTTGATAGTGTCAGGGTTGTGCACTATTGCATCATAAAAAGTGTTTTAACAATGTCCCATCATAAAAGTAAAATCGATATAAAAAAGAAGTATATTAGTTCTATAGTATTTTTATTTCTCTAAGTTATATCATGATTTAATGACAAAACTCAGTAGTCTTCAAATTTAAACAAACATTTCTTCTATTCATTTCCCCATATGTTTTGACTGCTACACAGAAACTAAAGTCTTGAAGACAAATTCTTTCTGTGCTGATTGTTACAAGCAATCTTATAACAAGGTAGTTGAGTACCTTCTGAGCTGATTGTTACAAGCAATCTTGTTACAAGATAACTGAATACCTTCTGACACTGCTGATTGTTACAAGCAATCTTGGTACAAGATAGTTGAGTACCTTCTGTGCTGATTGTTACAAGCAATATTGTTACACAATAGATGAGTACCTTCTCTGAAAGCCTGTTTCTTAAAACAAATCTGATCTTGTTCATTGTTGGAAATGACAAAGTACAATCGCAAGAAAAAATAAAATGTTTATTCATTCATGTATAAAAGGAAAAAAAACATATCTGAACCTTAATTATGTAAATTACCAGGACAAATTCCTCAACGATCAAAACTGTCGTGTGTTTTCCAATATTGTGACAGTAGGACAAAAAATAATGGCAAGGAGTGTGAGTAATTATACTGGATTATCTTAACTGGTGATGATACTCAATTATCGTTAACAATAGGTGTCATTTCAGTGACAGGGCTTGGATTTAAGTCATTGAATGTCTATTTAACAGAATAATTAGTGGAAAACATAATAGCATATTGGCACTGGTTAGCCTGCAATACTTATTGGGAAGTTCAAAAGCACTGAAGGTTCAAATGACAATTGGGACCATCACAATAAACGGCTCTGGAAGAAACATGAGTTGGACCCAACTGCAAACTGCAAGGACCATGATTTGCCATTGCATAATGCACCAGTAGATCTGGGTTGATGCAGATTGTTAGGACTAATCAGCAGAACAAACAGTACAGGCCCTGATCTGCCAGTACATTATGTTAACAGTCCCAGAAGTTCTGACACAAGTCGAAATGGAGGAAGTTCTAACTGAATTTGTGTGTTATTCCAAATAAATTCCAATACATGTACTGAATGAGTTGATGTGCATGTAGTCTTGAATATGCTAATGTGCCTGTGGCCTATAAGGTCTTTTGATATATCACAATAACATAATCCAAAAATGTCTTTATCTAAATTCACTATAATTCCAAATTAATGTTACAGTCAAAGAATATTATTGATGAACAGAATGTATTTCCTGTGAAAAATAATTTGAATAAATTAATCCACCAAAATGTAAAACTGAACACAACATTAAGATTGATTCTGCTTCAGATGTTAAGGCCAGATTGAATAATTCTTAGGTAAACAAGATTATATACCCCTCTACTTGATCTAGGTCTCAATTTCCATTTTCTGAAAATACTATGTCACTTAATGAAATTTTCCATTGTAGAAGATTCTAAGGTCAGAATCAAGGCAGTATCTTATAACTCAAATTCAAGTAAACATGTTTACAGTAACAATGATCTGAACATTTAATCCACAATCATGAAGAAATATTAGGAATGTATTATGTTGTTTACAAAACAAATGTCTCTGGCCAGGTACACAGTGAACTTGATTTTGGAGACAGTCATGTACAAAATACAGATATATGTAACATGCAGTCATTAAGAAAAGCCAACAAACAATACAAATTAAATTTGCATAACAAATGTGGTGTTTTTTTCTGTTGTGACCAGCTGGAGTTACATTTTAATTTTTCTTCAGATTATCTGGATTCTAAAAGATTATTTCATTTCCCTGGAAAATATTTAAGTGCTCATACAGAATTCTTGGACAAAGACATTTACTGAAATTTTATTCGGAATTCAAACACTGGATTATTTTCTGTGGTTCAACAAAGAAATGTTGACACTTCAGTGATATACTGACTACAGTATACATCATCACCTTCCATTCTGGATTTTATCGGGACTTGAACTTAGATTCATTAGAACATTTTATTACTAGGACTTCTAATTTTTAATTCTTGGATTAGTTTTGGATTTGATTCTTAAAATCATAAGTTCTTTTTTTTCATTTTTACCTTGTTTTTCTAGGGAAATAAATTATTTGTTAAATTTACAAAGCTTGATGTCTTCACTCTTTTCCTGTTTCTGTTTTGAGAGCTTAAACACATAACACTAGTCATACTGCATAAGTATACCAAAAAGAATAATCTCTGAATCTGAAATTGCTTCCTAGTGATGATGTTTAAGTGTACTAAGTTTCATCTCTAACAGTTTTCAAATTTACAGAGTGGAATAGAAAGTGTGACAGAAATGTAAAATAACAAGTTATGATCTTGATGTTGAATGTATCACCACTAATGTGGTATGTCAAACACTTTCTGGTCATGATGCGTATCTATACCTTAATCTCAAATGGCTTTAACATTATAATGGAAGGTAACATGTAATGAAAACATAAAACACTGGGCCATTATAATGGAAGGTAACATGTAATGAAAACATAAAACATTGGGCCATTATAATGGAAGGTAACATGTGATGAAAACATAAAACATTGGGCCATTATAATGGAAGGTAACATGTAATGAAAACATAAAACACTGGGCCATTATAATGGAAGGTAACATGTAATGAAAACATAAAACATTGGGCCATTATAATGGAAGGTAACATGTAATGAAAACATAAAACACTGGGCCATGGCCTTGACATTTAAGATAGGACTTCCAGTGTGGTATGTAGTATACTTTAATGTGAACACCAAGTTCTAGCTATTAATCTCAAAAGTTTTTAAAGTTACAATGTCACCTACTTTTATTTGAAAAGGCAGAGCACACAAACTGTTACTTAATACTTTAATATAAAATTTCATTTAAAATTTAGTAATAAATGAAAGTAAAGTTCACATCTGCAAACATAATGCATATGATCAACTTATGCCATTTTGATATAAAAATTGTGTGTACTATAAGATTATAATGTCAGAGCTAGAAGAAAGGATTTACAAATTCTCTGACTACTCAGTAATTTTTCTGTGTGCTGAAATAAAAACCATAATTCCTATAGATGTTCATTAATCAGATTTAAATTAATTAAATTTCTAGAAAAACAAATGGATTTTAAGAAACCCCAAAATGTGACCTAATGATAAAATGTGGTCAGAATCATTATATTTGCCTAATTATCTGCATGTGACCTAATGATAAAATGTGGTCAGAATCATTCTATTTGTCTAATTATCTGCATGTGACCTAACGATAAAATGTGGTCAGAATCATTCTATTTGCCTAATTATCTGCATGTGACCTAATGATAAAATGTGGTCAGAATCATTCTATTTGCCTAATTATCTGCATGTGACCTAATGATAAAATGTGGTCAGAATCATTCTATTTGCCTAATCATCTGCATGTGACCTAATGATAAAATGTGGTCAGAATCATTATATCTGCCTAATTATCTGCATGTGACCTAATGATAAAATGTGGTCAGAATCATTATATCTGCCTAATTATCTGCATGTGACCTAATGATAAAATGTGGTCAGAATCATTATATCTGCCTAATTATCTGCATGTGACCTAATGATAAAATGTGGTCAGAATCATTATATCTGCCTAATTATCTGCATGTGACCTAATGATAAAATGTGGTCAGAATCATTATATCTGCCTAATTATCTGCACTTCTGCAGAACAAAAGTAAGAACGAGAGCTGTTAGCAATGAGTGCATCACAAAGATCCCTGTTCTCCAAATATTTTTTAGGACCTTTAACAGATTTGTGTTAGGAAAGAAAAGTTAGGAGAAATGGAAGTTAGGCTCCATGGAAGTCCAGCTGATGCTAGGTCTGATTAATACAAAGGTGTATAACTGAAATCTCACATTCCTTTGTAAAATTCAACTGTGGTAACCAGCAAGGACAGGCACTCAAGGGCCATAACTCTTCTAAGTGATAATGTGGAACACTAGAAATTAAATTCAACCAAGGTCTCATGTTATAAAGCTGCATGTCAAAGGTTGAAATCAAATAAAGCCTTGGTAAATGCTGCAGAAGCCCAAATCAGGAGAATAGGAAATCAGGAGGCATAACTTCTGTAAATGATGATGGGGAATGCTGGAAATCAAACTCATTCAAAATCTTAAACAATATAATGCTGCATACCAAAATCTGATTAAAATCCAACAACGTTTGGTAAAATTATTCTGCTGAAACTAAAGACAGAGGAACTGGTAATCAGGGGGCATAACTCCTGTATATGAACTTGTGGAACACTGGAATAAACTTCATTAATGGTTTCATCAATATGGAGCTGTATGTCAAAGTCCAACAATCCTTGGGAAAGTTAAGCTGCAGAAATGATAGTGCAATAGCAATAAGGGGCTATAACTCCAGTAAATGATAGTGAAGGCAGGAAAAAAAAATCTGCATAGCAAATATAGTTATAATCTGACAATTCCCCAGTAAAGTTCTCTGGCAGACACCAAATCAGTGATGGACAATTAGATGGCTGTGGTTACTCTAGGGTTCTGTCAACATTGTTGAGTGAAGTAATAATATGAAAAGAAAAACAGTTGTTTACCTTCATTATTGGTAGAGTGGCAGCAATTGTATGTTATGACAATAGTATTATGTCATATGCATCAGAATTACATGTAACAACAGAGACATAACCACCCAATACCAAAAGCCATTGAACATTATTGCCAAATGCATTTGGTAAAAATGCTTTCAATAACAATAAAACCATTATTTATTAATGACGAACTGTTGAGCCAAAATCTCGTCTCACACAGGATGAAGATGTACTAAGCTGTACAGTAATCATATTATATAGAATAAAGTAACTGTACAGTAAACATATTATCTAGAATAAAGTAAATGTACAGTAATCATATTATCTAGAATAAAGTAACTGTACAGTAAACATATTATCTAGAATAAAGTAACTGTACAGTAATCATATTATCTAGAATAAAGTAACTGTACAGTAAACATATTATCTAGAACAAAGTAACTGTACAGTAAACATATTATCTAGAATAAAGTAACTGTACAGTAAACATATTATCTAGAATAAAGTAACTGTACAGTAAACATATTATCTAGAATAAAGTAACTGTACAGTAATCATATTATCTAGAATAAAGTAACTGTACAGTAATCATATTATCTAGAATAAAGTAACTGTACAGTAATCATTATCTAGAATAAAGTAACTGTACAGTAATCATATTATCTAGAATAAAGTAACTGTACAGTAATCATTATCTAGAATAAAGTAACTGTACAGTAATCATATTATCTAGAATAAAATAAATGTACAGTAATCATATTATCTAGAATAAAGTAAATGTACAGTAATCATATTATCTAGAATAAAGTATATGAGCTACACAAGATAACTATTATCACATACTGCAGTTTGTTTATATTAATGAAGGCTACAGGTTTCATTGCATACATGGCAAATCAGCTGTGCAATTTTATTTTATGCACTTATTTTTAATGGGAGGGCAGTTTAATTTTAGTAGGATTCACACAATTGTGAGTCACAATACTGATTACATCAGTTAGAATATAAGATACATGTTCTTTTCTAAGTCTGATGTCCATGTAGCAGTGAATAATGCATAGTACTAACTCAGATTTGATGCTCATTTCATTTCATACACATTATTGAAAAAGAATCAGTGCCATATATAAATCCTTGTTAATTTAAAGACATGTCTGGAATTGCATAATCCACCTGTCTGGTTATGCATGTATGGTGATGTTAGAAATTTCAAGCCTTAGGATAAGATTGGAGGCTGTGTGAATATGCACAACAGTTTTTAATATATATATATATATATATATATATATATACACACACACACATACACACACACACAAATGCAACAGATTTATTCTTATGCATGGGGACTAGACCCTAGGGACACTGATTTTTGGGGTGAGTGGAACATGTAGCGGAGTATGGGGATACAATGTTTTACTTACATATTAATTCATAAAATCCCATATTTGCAATGTAAACTCTCGGCCATTAATTTCATTGCAGAAACCTCCAAATTTTAGCACTGCTTTGCAGTACTGCAGAAGTCAAAGAGTGCTTACATAAAGTTGTCTTACCTCTGTGTCCAGACAGATCAGACAGGTCCGCAGCTGCCATGGATTTGGACCGGGTCCTCCTTTGTCTCTGATCCATGTCAAGATCTGTGTGGTAATTTAGCTCACGGGTGATGGCTGTTGAACTCAAAAACCTGAAAAAGGGAGGGGGAAAAATATGTAAATACAAAATACATTTATATGAAAATGACTATTTTTGTTGTACAAAGTGTCTCTAAATAGCTAACAAATAATATCAATTTAATGTTGATTCTTCAGATCCTGAAAATCAGAATTTAGTAAATATCTCATTTCAACCATTGCCCCAAAATAAAAACCCTCATATTAAGGAATGAGAACTCCTTCGCACAACTACCAAATGAGACCTCACCTGAATAACAACTCCCACTGGATAAGGCCATTGTTTGACCTATTTACAACTTTTTATTTTAAGCAAATACTTAATAAACAGGGGTAACACCATAATGATCAACTTTCATTTTATTACTTTTCCTTTTTTTTCTTAAAAATACAACTGTGAGAGCAAAGATAAATTTGCTTTGTCTAGAAACATAGGACTCACTTACCTATGATAATTGGAGTTTGATAATTGAAATGTGCTAGACAACTTGGTCAGGATGTATTGCTAGGCTGAGCAAATGATGAGTGTGATGTGTGTAAAATAGGGCTCACTTGTTATAATTTGGGCTTTGATAATTGAACTGTGCTGAATGAGTTAGAGCAAATTATGACTGTGATGTGTGTAAAATAGGGCTCACTTACTTGTTATAATTTGGGCTTTGATAATTGAACTGTGCTGAATGAGTTAGAGCAAATGATGACTGTGATGTTTGTAAAATAGGTCTCAATTACGGGTTATAATTTGGGCTTTGATAACTGAACTGTACTCAATGAGTTAGAACAAATGATGACACATGTATAGCAGAATAGGTCTCAATTACGGATTATAATTTGAAGGTTCATAATTGAACTGTGCTAACTAGGTGGAGAAAATGATGACTGTGAGGTGTGTAGAATGATAAGACTCATTTACCTGTGATTATCTGAAGGTTCATAATTGAACTGGGTTGGATGAGTTGGTTAAAATGGGCATAGGTGAAGCAAATAAGACCAAGGTGCATAGAAGCATAGGGCTGACTCACCTATGATAATTTGGAAGTTGGTAATTGGACTGGACTGAACAAATTGGTTGGTTTGTGTAACTTGATGGGGAGTATGATGACTCATTTGGACCAACATGGCTATTGCTATAAAACAAATATAAGCCTCAGATTTATGTTGGCATACTGATTTGCAGAAAAATCATACATTATGTTCATCAGAAATTTTTTCACAAAAAAAAGATGCAGATGTCTCTTTGGACAACCTTGAGTTATTTGTACTATTGGATTGACCAAAGAATTGAATAACAAATTTCATATGTAAAAACAGTTGGATGCAGTCATAACATCTTGATCAATCCTTGTTTCATAAATAGCCAAGGCTATCCAAATGGTAGCTATCAGCATAAATTAGAGCTACGATCTGTAATCCTGAATGAGATGTAGCAAATGATAATGACTGTGGGGGGTGTAGAAGCATAGGCTCCCTTACCTATTACAACACAGAGGTTAATAATTGTTGGTTGGGTTGGATAATTAGGTAGAAAATATGGGTAGGGTAGAAGTATAGGCTCCATTACCTATTACATCACAGAGGTTAGTAATTGTTGGTTGGGTTGGATAATTAGGTAGAAAATATAGTTAGGGTAGAAGCATAGGCTCCCTTACCTAATACAACACAGAGGTTAATAATTGTTGGTTGGGTTGGATTATTAGGTATAAAATATGGGTAGAGTAGAAGCATAGGCTCCCTTACCTAATACAACACAGAGGTTAATAATTGTTGGTTGGGATGGATAATTAGGTAGAAAATATGGGTAAGGTAGAAACATAGGCTCCCTTACCTATTACATGACAGAGGTTAATAATTATTGGTTGGGTTGGATAATTAGGTAGAAAATATGGGTAGGGTAGAAACATTGGCTCCATTACCTATTACAACACAGATGTTAATAATTGTTGGTTGGGTTGGATAATTAGGTAGAAAATATGGTGACTGAGAAGGGTAGAAGCATAGGGCTCATAATCTGAAGGAAGAAGTCAAAGCCAGTAGTTGGCTGAATTGGATAGGTGGCAGCATGGAACAAAACAGTCCAACTTTACTTCTGGTTTACTTCCTGCTTTACAAAGAAACAAAGAATCAATGACATTTTCATCTTGTTTAAATATGAGTCTCCAATCATACAGATCATGGATTTTATTGTCACTCAGAGGAGTTTTAAACAAACTGGGAACCATGTTATTTGGAGTTAATCAATTGATAAGAAAATATTAAGAATATTGTTGTTGATATCTGCCTAAAAGATGGAAATATACTTTATTTTCACACAATTAATAATCCACATACCATTCAACAATTTGTAGAGAAGAACTGTTTAGAGGGTGGTGCAATAAAGTTTTTATACACACCTTAATTTTCATGAAATTATTCACTTGTAATTAAATGTTTATCTTCTTTTTTTTACAGTTTCTTTGTCTCTAATGCAGTGCTGTCCAACCTTTTGACACCATGGGCCACTGAAGAATGTTTTTCTTGAAGCCAAGGGCCACAGCAGAAAACTGAAAAGCAACAACTATATAGCTGCTTGAGCTCTGGTGGGCTATTTAAAATCAGCCCGCAGGCCGCATGCAGCCTGTGGGCCCACTTGGCCTGCGGGCCGTGGGTTGGACAGCACTGCTCTAATGTATCAAACACTGATGAAAGTGACAGTGATAGCTTGCTATTTACTACAAGATGTCCTCTCTGTACAGAGATTTCTTTTACTTATTGATTACTAAATTTTATATTGTTACTGGTGGATTTAGCTGAAATTTTGAAAATAGTTTTATGTTAGGACAAGCAGAGTACTAAAATCTTTATTATATGAAGACTATCAGAGTATTATTATCTGTATTATAAAGACTGTCAGAGTATTATTATCTGTATTATGAAGACTGTCAGAATATTATTATCTGTATTATGAAGACTGTCAGAGTATTATTATCTGTATTATAAAGACTGTCAGAATATTATTATCTGTATTATAAAGACTGTCAGAGTATTATTATCTGTATTATAAAGACTGTCAGAGTATTATTATCTGTATTATAAAGACTGTCAGAATATTATTATCTGTATTATAAAGACTATCAGAATATTATTATCTGTATTATGAAGACTGTCAGAGTATTATTATCTGTATTATGAAGACTGTCAGAGTATTATTATCTGTATTATAAAGACTGTCAGAGTATTATTATCTGTATTATGAAGCATATCTGAATATTACTTTTATTATGAAGACTATCAGAATATTATTATCTGTATTATGAAGACTATCAGAATATTATTATCTGTATTATGAAGACTATCAGAATATTATTATCTGTATTATGAAGACTGTCAGAGTATTATTATCTGCATTATGAAGTATATATGAGTATTATTTTTAATATGAAGACTATCATAGTATTATTATCTTTACTATGAAGACTGTGAGAGTATTATTATTTTTAATATGAAGACTATCAGAGTATTATTATTTTTAATATGAAGACTATCATAGTATTATTATCTTTACTATGAAGACTGTGAGAGTATTATTATTTTTAATATGAAGACTATCAGGGTATTATTATTTTTAATATGAAGACTATCGAAGTATTATTATCTCTATTAAGAAGACCGAGTATTATTATTTTTATTATGGGGGTGCTCACCAGTTATTATGTACTTTTTTGAGAGAGTGACGTATGTAAGGTGAAGTTGTTTGCATTTAAAACATGCACAATGGAGAGAATGGTGGCATACCTCTATGCTACATTAATGTAATCTGGATGATATTTCTTTGGATATTGTACTTTTGGAAATTGTATATGACCTAAGCACACTGCTAACTAAAATGACTGCTCCCTTGTGCTAAAAAATCAGCCTGAAGTAGTCTAAAGTACACTATCCGTAGCAGCTATTAAAATAGGGACAATGAATTTTGCCAGACTAGACAATACCAGCTTCCTAAAGTGCAATGAATGAATTACCAAATATATAAAATGTAAAAAAGTTATTGGCTCTTTTTTTATACAATTTACCTCTGAAGTTCAGGAAGTGAAAATGACCAAGTGGAGCTAGCACTTTTTTGAAAGGTGCACATCTGGAGTAAGGCCAAGCTGTATATTACTCTATAATCCATGTTACACCCATCAATCGTACACCAAAATAAAGGGAATTAAAGGTTTTTTGAATTATACCTAAGATATATAAGGTCTTTATTAAATAGCCAGTATAACCAGTGTGGAAAGCCAGGGAAATTCTTTTTCTTTAAAATTCTAACCCTATGCAAAATATGAAACTGTAGAGTGCCACCTATGAAGAATATCAGAGTAATATTATCTTTATTAAGAAGACTGTCAGATTATTATTATATTTGTTATGAAGACTGTCAGAGTATTATTATCATTATTATGGGGGCCCCGACTGGCTGAGTGGTCTAAAGCGCTCACTGTTACGGATAACTGCCATCTCACCTCTGTCTGCATGGGTTTGAGTCTCGGATTTGGCCAATGTGGGAATGTGAGAAAGCTTGCCAGTAGCTTCTCGTGGGTTGGTGGTTCTTTCCGGGGTTTTCCTGGGTTCTTCCTCCACCACTAATACTGGCCGCCATGTATAGCCTATTGTGTGCTGAAAAATGGCGTTAAACCCTACAACAACAACAACAACAAATCATTATTATGAAAGCTATGTCTTATTTACAATGCGTGTATTGATTTGATATTAAGTCCATACATGTATGAACTCACTGAATTTTATTTAATTTGGTTTCACAGCTCTTCAACTCATACCAGGTAATGTATAGAGAGGATAATGACGAATTTGGGACTTCATTATCCTAATAAAAACAGTAGATAAGAAAATGAAGTTAATAACATCAAAGTTTGATATATATTAGGTTGGCACTTAATTTGAACAGAATAAGTCCAAAATAATTCAGATATACTGTTTCATTAACTAAAATATATAGCCATTTGGCAATGTTAGTGTCTTCAAGTGCAAATATAGTATATTTCCTGATTCACCTCAAAATGAAGAAGACATTTTTTGTTTTCATTTATATGTGTATTATGCATCACGTATTCTTAGGGATAAAAAAATTTTAAAATTTGTTCGAGTAATTGATACAGTTTGAGGAGGGACCAAATACTGGGACCATATTTTTCTGTGGCTCCACAAATTAGAAAGATAATTGGCTAAGATCCTTCAATAAGCTGATCAGGATGATTTGGTTGGGTTGTGTAATTAGGTGGAGCTAATGATGACTGAGGTGTGTAGAAGCATAGGGTTTACTTACTTGCGATAATCTTCAGATTAATAACTGAGCTGGGCTTGACCAGTTGGTTGAGCTTTTGGTAACAAGGTGAAGCAAATGATTACTGAAGGTGTGGGCTGACTTACCAATGATGGTTTAAAGGCTGATAAATTAGCTTGGTTGGATGAGTTGGTTGGGATGGAAAACAAGGTGGAGCAAATGATGACTGGAAGAGTATGTAGAAGCATGGGGCTGACCCTCCTATGATAATTTGGAAGTAGACAACTGAGCTGGGCTGGATGAGTTGGTTGGGATGGATAACAGGGTGGATCAAATGATGACTGTTGTTTGTGAAAGCATAGGGGTTGACTTACCTATGATAATTTGGTGACTGATAATTGGACTGCATTGGACGAGTTGGTTGGGATGGATAACTGGGTGGAGCATATGAAGACTGAAGTACAGGCCGAAGTAACACTGCTGATGGCTGACTAATTGTTTCCTTTTTGATTGATGGCCATGATATTTCTCTTTCCACTGGTCTTTCACTATCTTCATACTCCAGCCTAACGTTCTCCTGACGAACTGGCCCACCTGTAAATTGACCAGTTGGTCTGTGGTTGTTGTCCTTTTTGTCAGAAAGCACACCTTTCAATTCTTGCAATAAATTCTTCAATTCATGGCCGATTTCTTTATATTCTTCGGTAGACTGCAGTAAAATATGTATTGGCTGTTACTAATACAATGTGACATAAAAATAAATGTAAACTGGTTGAAAAAAAAGCTTGAAAATGATTTGCTGATGTGTCAATGAAGAAAACACAGGACATAAAAAAGCAAAGAAAACAACCATTGTTTTAATGAACTGAACTTTATATTTTACAGGATTCATGAAGTGTAGAATCCTGAAAATCAATTACACACTACATGAATGACCATAGCAAAGGACATTAACGCATCATGTATAATCAATTACACACTACATGAATGGCCATAGCAAAGGACATTAATGCATCATGTATAATCCATTCACAACATTTATATCTTCATGAATCCAGTAAAATATGAAGTTAATTCTTATAACTATAACTAGTCTTATTCTTCCTATACTTTAAACATAATGTCTTGCATTTGTCTTTGTGGGGTTTTATTTCCTTCTATCACTGAAAATGTGCTACAAAAATATGTCACATTTATGTACACTTCAGCAAAATGGTTATGTTTTCCTATACACACATAACACAAGCAACCCCAGAAAACAGGTGGGCGGATTAATGAAAATTACATATGATCAATACCAGGCTGACAATTGGTCTGTAATGGGATTTTACCAGGCTGAAAATTGGTCTGTAATGGGATTTTACCAGGCTGACAATTGCTCTGTAATGGGATTTTACCAGGCTGACAATTGGTCTGTGATGGGATTTTACCAGGCTGACAATTGGTCTGTAATGGGATTTTACCAGGCTGACAATTGGTCTGTAATGGGATTTTACCAGGCTGACAATTGGTCTGTAATGGGATTTTACCAGGCTAACAATTGGTTTGTAATGGGATTTTACCAGGCTGACAAATGGTCTGTAATGGGATTTTACCAGGCTGACAATTGGTTTGTAATGGGATTTTACCAGGCTGACAATTGGTCTGTAATGGGATTTTAATAGGCTGACAATTGGTCTGTAATGGGATTTTACCAGGCTGACGATTGGTCTGTAATGGGATTTTACCAGGCTGACAATTGGTTTGTAATGGGATTTTACCAGGCTGACAATTGGTCTGTAATGGGATTTTACCAGGCTGACAATTGGTCTGTAATGGGATTTTACCAGGCTAACAATTGGTTTGTAATGGGATTTTACCAGGCTGACAAATGGTCTGTAATGGGATTTTACCAGGCTGACAATTGGTTTGTAATGGGATTTTACCAGGCTGACAATTGGTCTGTAATGGGATTTTAATAGGCTGACAATTGGTCTGTAATGGGATTTTACCAGGCTGACGATTGGTCTGTAATGGGATTTTACCAGGCTGACAATTGGTCTGTAATGGGATTTTACCAGGCTGACAATTGGTCTGTAATGGGATTTTACCAGGCTGACAATTGGTCTGTAATGGGATTTTACCAGGCTGACAATTGGTTTGTAATGGGATTTTACCAAGGTTGACAATTGGTCTGTAATGGGATTTTACATACAGGACTGTTAGGATGCACTGCTTATCTACTTGTATATTGAAATATAAATAATAACAAATCTCATGAAATAAGTAACATATCTTTATTTCAAATATTGTCTCCAAATACTGTCAAAGCATACAAGAAGGGTGCATGAATCCATAAGTAGTTCCTTTCTGGTGTTAAGAAAAGAACAAATAACTTTGAAGTTTTGGTGTCATGTGATGCGATTTTAAGCAATCAAAAGTTTGGCAGAAAATTGTAATTATTCCAATAAATCATGATCATAGCATGGTTTCTATGAAGTCTCAATAATTGTTAAAATTGAAATGTGTATTCATGGAACATGACTGGCCCACTAGATATTAAAAAATGATGAAAAGATAAGAGTAACACAATATTCCATTTTTGGCAGGGGATAAAAACACAAACTGACAACTTTGAAACAGCCATGTTCACAATCACTGGCAACAGCACTAGTTGTAACATACTGTGTAAATCTACAAAATTTGTGGACCTGAAAACAGTATCCAAGAGCTTACATTGAATTTTGCACATTCCAATTCATTAGTTTTTCTTTAAAAATGAGAGAATTGTTTATTGTATCAGTATCTAATATAATGTATCATGCTTAATTTTGTAATTAGTATAGGTCATATGTTCTTATTCAATAGTGAAAAATCCTACTGTACTGTACCATATAAAATGTAAGACCCCAAAAAATTATGTTTCCCTGTTTCTCATTGCTGCCCTTAAGCATTTTTCTCCCATGGTAAAATAAAGGGAGAAAAGAAAGGAAACAAATGACATGTCTACCTAATGTTAACACCACTGCAATAGGAAACACAAAGATTTCTTTTTGCATAATAATAATAATAATAATAATAATCATAATAACACAGTAACACCGGTATTGAAAGACAACTGATTCAGATCACTGATATTTAAGACTGGGTTCTTATACACTGCTACCTCATTTTAGCTCACCCAGATAACTCAAAACCCCACTCACAATGTGAATGCAAGCATGGATTCCATTTTTTTTATTATAAAATTCCAAAATCAGGCTTTTATTTGCTTGACATTTAAAACATTATGATAACAACTGGTCAATGAAACTTTGATACACTGACATGCTTTGTCATCGAAAATGTTGGTTAGTGCATGGAAAGTTGGCATTGTTTACATGACATTTTAATGGGACATTGTAGACTTTGAAATATTTGCCTAAAAATATATTTTCAAAGTCATATGGACAGCGTTCTTTTGCATACCAGGGCCCAGCAACTTGGAATGAATTACCTACTGAAATTAGACACAAAGACACAGTTATCACATTCAAGAGTGCTCTCAAAACTCACTTATTTCGACTGCAAGAACAAACTTAAAGACCTAATAATATTTCCTACCTTAAATATTCTCAGCATGGTTTTTAATGTTTTCTAATTTCATGGTGTTTGTTTTTGTAATCATAGCATTATATGTTTTTTATCTTATAGGTGTTGTCTAATGTTGTAAAGCGCTTAGAGCTTCTAAAGATTAGGTGCTATACAAAGTCATTATTATTATTATTATTATTATCAATGATATTTAAGACTGTGTTCTTAATACACTGCTACCTCATTTTAGCTGACCCAGATAACTCAAAACCCCACTCACAATGTGAATGCAAGCATGGATTCCATTTTTTTTATTATAAAATTCCAAAATCAGGCTTTTATTTGCTTGACATTTAAAAAATCAATGAAACTTTCATACACTGATGTGCTTTGTCATCGAAAATGTTGGTTAGTGCATGGAAAGTTGGCATTGTTTACATGACATTTTAATGGGACATCGTAGATTTTGAAATATTTGCCTAAAAATATATTTTCTGAAAAAATTACACACTTAATGAAGAAAATATTGGTAAATGAAAAAGTTGGAATTGCTACTATTGGAAATGATGTATAAAATAAATTTAATTAAGTATTGCTAAATGAAATTCATGTTTTAATTGGATCTTTTCATTGCGTTTTAATGCAATCATCTATTCAAATGTGAAAAGAGACAATCCACTGTCATGTCAATGCCTCAAATGTTTCTGCAAGAACCTAATTAAGCACTTATTCGGTGGAAAAGCTGACTGTATTAGGACAACTGTTCAGATCTTAATGGTCCTTCAACAACAAGAAACAAGCTAACTGTCCAATTAATTGTTTCCAGCTGATTACAGCATATGGAGGGATCACAGCAACACCAAAGTGTAAATCAGTATTAGTTCTTGTTAAAAGCACATACTGTAGACAACTACGTTTTTGAACTTGCCAAACCTGCACAGTTTTTTAAACACTGAAATTATAAATTTGAAATAACTTTAAAATTCTAATAAAATATACATATTTCTGACTTTTTTATCTCTTTCAAGTCTTATTCTTATTTTTGAAAAATCGATTGGATACAGCAATATGCCACCTATGTTTAATGGTACAAAACATCGCGGCGTCTTATTCATTCATTGCCATATCCTACTGATGAAACATGATTATGTTTTGATGAATACTAAGGTAGGCAACTCAAATTTAACTGATTCATGAATCTACAAGTATTGCATGCAAACTCTATACTAAAAGTCTGTCATTATTTTATTAAACCTTATCTGACTTATGATCTAGCATCCACTTAATATATTAGAAGCCATTATACAGATGTTTGGCTGTGACCCTAAATAAACAATTCTGAGTCTCACGATCCATTTCAATATTTGTTAAGTTTTGCCACTCTCACAAAAGAAATCATGGTGACCCTCCAGAATGTCCTCATGACCCAAATCAGCATTGTGACACGACGGTTGGGAATCGATGGTTTAGGACAATGGAGATTTTAATTTTCTTGAATCAACAAAATTAAGTAGGATCCCCCCACCCAACACAGTGTCAACCACACATTGTTTCCCTTGCTATCTCATGCATTCACCTATGCTGTGTTTGATGTTTATGGATGCCACTTCTTGTAATTTATCGAGGGAGAGGTGTAGTGGGATCAATTTTGATACATCGTTCAATAATGACCTCTATCAAGACAATTTATCTTCAAAGACCTTTTACAATTGCAGAACGGTCATCTCTTGCAGCAGAATTTACAGTAATAATAATAATAATAATAATAATAAAAGCTTTATTATTACTACTGTTATAATTATTATCTGCAAAACAGGTATGTGAAGCTATTATGTTGAATAAGGTAAGTGAGGAGAGATAATTGTCAGCTTAAATATAGAGATTTTTTATTCAAAACCAAGTCTGTATATCAGTACAATCTCTCACCTGGGTTACCTTCCTTGGTGAGGCCTGGAGTGGAGTGGTCTCAGTGGCCTGCTGAACTTGACTAGATGTAGTTGGTTCTGTAGAGAATATCTGGGGATAACGTCCACCTTCTGAAAGGGTTCTATTCACTTTCTGAACAGCTTCCTGCGTATAAATGAGACAAGAATTTCATTGAACAGCTTCCTGCATATAAATGAGACAAGAATTTCATTCAGAGGCAGGTTTGAAATTAATCTTAATATTTGGTTTAAAATACCTGTCGCAAAATAGATCAAAGAGCTGTGGGTGTCAACAAATTGACCAAGACATAAGATATATATTTGCTTATAAGTCGAGTCAAACTGCAAACAAGAAAGAGATTGATCTGCTGTTGCATAATGTGTCTGCATATCAGGGTTAATGGCGTCTGTTCTACCGATTACTCCTAACAAACTGCACAGACACATACCTGCTGGCACATTATGCGATGTTAGATTTGGGTCTGTGCAGTTTGCTGTTGGACTTGACTTATAAGCGAGTATATATGGTATTTATTATGTGATGAATTTCCTGATAGATACTCAAATCTGAATAAAATGATACCCTAGGTGGGGATGTAGAAATATGATGCCTGACTTGTCCTATAATGATACCCTAGGTGGGGATGTAGAAATATGATACCTGACTTGTCCAATGACACTGCTGGATATGTAAAGTGTCACATTTCAACTGTATGTGGACAAGTAGAAATTCTGAATAAAATTAAAAACAAATTAAAACAATGACATTATTCCACAAGAAAGTAAACTGGTTTCTATTATATAAACAAACCATACACTTTTATTGAATTTAATGTATTTTTGTGAGTAAACAGACCACACAATTTTCAAACAATGTCATTCTGTGTGGCTAAGGTAGCTTCAGTAATCGTCCAGAAGCCAGCATTGCCTGTTGTATACCAAAGCCATCAGAAGACAGCAATGCCTGTTGTACACCAAAACCGTCAAAAGCCAGCATTGCCTGTTGTACATCAAAGCCTCCAGAAGACAACACAGCATGTTGTACACCAAAGCTGTCAGAAGCCAGCATTGCCTGTTGTACACCAAAGCTGTCAGAAGACAGCATAGACTGTTGTACACCTAAGCTGTCAGAAGACAGCATAGCCTGTTGTACACAAAAGGCATCAGAAGACAGCATAGCCTGTTGTACAACAAAGCTGTCAGAAGACAGAATAGCCTGTTGTACACCAAAGCTGTCAGAAGACAACATAACCTGTTGTACAGCAAAGCTGTCAGAAGACAGCATAACCTGTTGTACACCAAAGCTGTCAGAAGACAGCATAGACTGTTGTACACCAAAGCTGTCAGAAGACAGCATAGCCTGTTGTATACCAAAGCTAACAGGTTTCATTCGATGAAGACCAAACTGTTCCATTCTCTAAGACATTTCTAGCTTGTGGTATAATTACTTCTTAACTTTTTTCCTAATCAATGTTTTGATTCCACAGCCTGCCTTTTGGCACAATTTAGAAAATTACTTAATCTCAAAAGTACAAAAATGCCAAAATCATATTAGGAGGAGATCTCATCCTAGGTGACATAAACTGAGTTATCCACAGCGCTGTCCATGGTGCCATCAATAAGTTACATGTAAATCATTTCAGATCTCCTGAAATCATTTTTTCTTTAACAGATAAACAGATCACCTACCAAACAGGGACAACTACTTGATTAAACAGATCACCTACCAAACAGGGACAACTACTTGATTAGACAGATCACCTACTAAACAGGGACAACTACTTGATTAAACATATCACCTACCAAACAGGGACAACTACTTGATTAAACATATCACCTACCAAACAGGGACAACTACTTGATTAAACAGATCACCTACCAAACAGGGACAACTACTTGATTAAACAGATCACCTACCAAACAGGAACAACTACTTGATTAAACATATCACCTACCAAACAGGGACAACTACTTGATTAAACATATCACCTACCAAACAGGGACAACTACTTGATTAAACATATCACCTAACAAACAGGGACAACTACTTGAATAAACAGATCACCTACCAAACAGGGACAACTACTTAAATAAACAGATCACCTACCAAACAGGGACAACTACTTGATTAAACAGATCACCTACCAAACAGGGACAACTACTTGATTAAACAGATCACCTACCAAACAGGGACAACTACTTGATTTAAAAATTACACCATGTCCAGGACTTACAAAATTACACTTCATCTGCCCTCAGTTGCAATGAGCGATCATGATAAACTATGAGCATCTGTCAATACTTAAACCAATTTAAAAGCAAAATTCCAAAAGAATGTTTTTTAATTACAAACTGGCAAAGTGGGATAAAATCAGAAAAGACTTGTCTTTTTTCAGGGATAACTGGACTAGTCTAGAAGTGCCATCTTCCAAAGTATTGATGAATATATCCTAAAGAACAAATTAAGATAAATTCAGATATACCATAACAGATATCAAAAACCTAATAAAGAAGAAAAACAGATAATACAAAAGAAGTTAGAAGAACAACTCTGAGGACAAAATTTCAAGATCACTGTTTAGAAAGGAATTGCACATCTTCAAACAGCCATCCAAACAACCTTCTGGATTCCAAATCAAATATTAACTCTGATTACTTTGGAAATCTATAAAACAAGACACCATGAGCATAGCATATGAAAATAAAAATGGCAGCATGGACTTAGAGCTAATAGGTCCTAATGACCACTACAGTATAACACACTACAAGAAGTTTGGAGAAAGATTTTTGTTTTGTTTTATTTTGTTTTGTTGGGTTTAATGACATTTTAAAGTGCAAATGCCAACCTCTTTGCTGATGACTGAAATGACAATGCCAACATCCTACATGCAAATGCCAGCCTCTTTGCTGATAAATGAAATGACATTGGTAACATCCTACATGCAAATGCCTACCTCTTTGCTGATGACTGAAATGACATTGCCAACATCCTACATGCAAATGCCAACCTCTTTGCTGATGACTGAAATGACATTGCCAACATCTACATGCAAATGCCAACCTCTTTGCTGATGACTGAAATGACATTGCCAATATTCTACATGCAAATGCCAACCTCTTTACTGATGACTGAAATGACATTGCCAACATCCTACATGCAAATGCCAACCTCTTTGCTGATAAATGAAATGACATTGGTAACATCCAACATGCAAATGCCAACCTCTTTGCTGATGATTAATATGACATTGCCAACATTTCACATGCAAATGCCTACCTCTTTGCTGATGATTGAAATTACATTGGTAACATCCTAAATGCAAATGCCAACCTCTTTGCTGATGATTGATATGACATTGCCAACATCCTACATGCAAATGCCAACCTCTTTGCTAATGATTGAAATTACATTGGTAACATCCTACATGCAAATGCCTACCTCTTTGCTGATGATTGAAATTACATTGGTAACATCCTACATGCAAATGCCTACCTCTTTGCTGATGATTGCATAGTGTACCCACAGATCAACAACTACCGTAGTATCTTGGTTAAATGGTATCACACATACTGGGTAACACCAAGAAATGTGCAGTCATACAGGGTTTCATCATGGAAGTCCAAGTTCTATTTTTATGTTGTACAGCACCATCCTTAGGTAAAGCCCCAGGGAAGGATGGCATCCCAGCAGAAGTCATCAAGTCAGCATGCTACTCATTCACCTGCATGACCTCCTCTGCCAGTGCTGGAATGAGGGTGCAGTGCCTCAGGGCATGAGAGATGCCAACATCATAACCCTGTATGTGAACAAAGGCGACAGAAGTGATTGCAACAACTACAGGGGCATATCCTTTCTCAGCATCGTGGGTAAAGTCTTCACATAGGTCATCCTGAACAGACTGTAGACACTTGTTGACAGAGTGTATCCAGAGTCGCAGTGCATGTTCCGCGCAGAGAGGTCCACAATTGACATGATCTTCTCTGTCAGGTAACCGCAGGAGAAATTCAGAGAACAACACAGACCCCTCTTCCTGGCCTTTATAGATCTCACCAAGGCATTTGATCTCATCAGCAGAGATGGACTCTACACAATCCTGGCAAAGATTGGATGCCCTCCAAAGCTGCTAAGCATGATCCAGTCCTTCCACGATGACATAAAAGGCACAGTGCAGTACAATGGCTCAATGTCCAACCCCTTTAACATCTGCAGTGGAAGGAAACAGGGCTGTGTCCTTGCCCCCATGCTTTTCGGCATCTTCTTTGAAGTCTTGCTCATGCATGCCTTTGGGACATCCACAGAAGGGATCTACCTGCACATGCGATCAGACAGCAGACTGTTCAACCTGGCATGACTGAAGGCAAAGAGCAATGTGTGAGAATCAACCATCAGGGACATGCTCTTCGCAGACAATGCTGCTCTAGTCACTCATACAGAAGCTGAGCTACAGCATCTGATGAACTGCTTTGCTAAAGCATGCAATGAGTTTGGGTTGACCATCAGTCTAAAGAAAACAAATATGATGGAACCCAAAGCATCATCATCAACAACTCCAAGCATCATCATCAACAACTCCAAGCATCATCATCAACAACTCCAAGCATCATCATCAACAACTCCAAGCATCATCATCAACAACTCCAAGCATCATCATCAACAACTACAAACTTGAGGTAGTCAGTCAGTTCACATACCTCGGCTCTACCATCAGTAGTAACATCTACAAGACTGTAGCTGTACCAGGCATCTAGCATCCAACCCCAGCAACAGTAACATCTACAAGATTGTAGCTGTACCAGGCATCTAGCATCCAACCCCAGCAACAGTAACATCTACAAGATTGTAGCTGTACCAGGCATCTAGCATCCAACCCCAGCAACAGTAACATCTACAAGACTGTAGCTGTACCAGGCATCTAGCATCCAACCCCAGCAACAGTAACATCTACAAGACTGTAGCTGTACCAGGCATCTAGCATCCAACCCCAGCAACAGTAACATCTACAAGACTGTAGCTGTACCAGGCATCTAGCATCCAACCCCAGCAACAGTAACATCTACAAGATTGTAGCTGTACCAGGCATCTAGCATCCAACCCCAGCAACAGTAACATCTACAATATTGTAGTGGTACAAGGCACCTAGCACCCAACCCCAGCAACTGTAATATCTACAATATTGTAGTGGTACAAGGCACCTAGCACCCAACCCCAGCAACAGTAACATCTACAATATTATAGTGGTACAAGGCACCTAGCACTCAACCCCAGCAACAGTAACATCTACAATATTGTAGCAGTACAAGGCACCTAGCACCCAACCCCAGCAACAGTAACATCTACAAAATTGTAGTGGTACAAGGCACCTTGCACCCAACCCTAGCAACAGTAACATCTACAAGACTGTAGCTGTACCAGGCAACTACCACCCAACCCCAGCATCAATAACATCGACATAGGAAAACCACCCACAGAAATGCATTGTATACATGTGCATGGGTTAATGTTTACCAGCATTCGTTAATGTTAACCAGCATTCATTTTTCTTTGACAGTTGCTTACTGTAACCCCCCCCCCCGAATGAGCAGTGATAGCTCCCAGTCTGAATGCCTTCAAATATGCCATCCAGCACATACACATGAAATACACGCCATAATTATTTTGTAAAGTGTGTATTTACTGTACATTTTTTTTTCTTCTGTGTAATTTTTTTCACCCTGCATACAGGCAAAATGTTCTCCCTCAGTAATGAGTCAAATGCGATTTACTGAGTACTTAAGTTAAAACCAAATTAACAAGGCATTATTTAATTGATATGTCACCAAATGGATACAGGTAAACATGGTAAAATAAAAAATATACTCTCCCGTTATAAGTTACTTAACCTCCATTGTTTTCGTTATTATGTGTTCATAGACAAACTTGCTAAATGCCAGACATGAAAGTCACTGAAGCATGAAATATAGGATATGATGAGATAATTCTGGCATACTGGCCCTGAAACATGTCATTTTACTAAGTGACATGGAATATGGAGCAAACATGAAAAATGAATAAATGCAAACGAAATGCGGAAAGAACACAAACTAATGAATGCATCTAAAAGAAACCAGAAAATGCAAAATGCAAAAGCACTGCATGATAAATGAAAGCAGCATGTGAATGTATTTCATTTCACTGATTCAAGCTGCTACTGATTTTTCAGACAAACGCATGATCCAGATTTCATAAAATGACGATTTTTAATCCTCACATTCTTCTTGTCATGGCATAAACAAACAATTTTCCTTATTATTACAACATCATCACCAGTGTTTGAACAAAATATGAAATACAAAATAATTTTGATGACATTAAATGTTTTAGTTTTAAAATCATATCTCACACATTTATGTTCTGTCCTTATCTCTTGTAATCTGGCCAGTCAAAAAAAACGTCATATGGACAGCCCAGTCTGTTTCAGTATACATGTTTCATGCCGTGCCACTTTTGGAGGTCAAACATTTATTGCAGTTGTGATGGTTTATATTTATTATAAACTCATACATGTACTGCTGTTTGCATTTTATGCATATGCTATTTTATTAAGGCATACTTTGAACAGGACAAGATGTGAAATCAATAGTTCTCTCCTTTGAACACTCTCAACAATGGAAAACCCATTTTGTTCCAAATGAACAAAAATGAAAGGCAATGAGGAACAAATATGAAAGGAAGTAAGCAACATGAAAAATGATGAAGTGAAAGCTGAAATGCAAACACGAATGCAAAACAAAGGAAATGAACTGCAAAAACATTTCAAATGCAAAATACAGATTTTGAAAATTTACCTGTTTCAGGGTGTGCCGTTTTCCCAATCTGGATCCACACAAAAAATTACAAGACCCTAAAACTGAGAGTGCCTGAAAAATTGACCTAAACCAATGCAAAACTAAACAAAGGAATGATTGAGAGATGGAAAGATAGGATGGGCAGGCTGACAAGGTTAGCACTATGTGCCCTTTCGTTCTTATTGGGAATCATATAAGAATAGTTCCTGTCCTCTGAAACCAAATCAAAAACTTGGCTTCAAATATGCAAAAAAGGATTTTAAAACCTTTAAACGATTCAGCAACTTTAAGACAGAACTATGATATTCATACTTTTCACTATAAACTGTAATAAAAAGCATAAAATTATATTAATATGCAAAAACACAAAACCAGATAATGCTTAATGATAGACAGAAGTGAAATTTAAATGCACAGGTACTGCATATGTTGATAACTACAAACTTACATGCAAACTTTAATTTGCTCTCAACATGTGACCTTACTGACTTGTCACAGTTTGTACATGCGACCTATATAATGACATCAATTGTGACTGTGCTGTCAGTCATAACAGTGACACTATCTCGCATACTTCACCAGATGGTATTCATACCAAAAAAAGGACTCTCTTGGAAGAAGGTGCTTACTTAAATATGGACCACACTAGTGCCAGAGTGACTGCCTACAAAGTCAGCAAATTGAGAATTGTGATTGGTCTGATAAGAGGTACATCTGCACAAAATATATACATGAAAACCACCAGCTGGCCTATATAAACAAACTGGTGTAAATTTCACAAGCTCTGTTACTTCAGTAAAATTTATTGCAGTAAACTCCCTACAGAGGATTGGTATGTGAATGAAAACCTGCATTCATTTTATGTATTTCAGACTCATATAAAAAGAAACCAAGCATTTTACCTGACTGTTCAGAAAATGTTCACTATATTTTTGTCTTCTTTCCCCTTTTAAATCCTTAAAGAGTCTTCTAGCTCTAGCACTGACAGTCTCAATAATGTATGTTACTTTCACACTGTAACATTCTCTCTCTCCCCATCTCTGCCTCTGTCTGTCTTTCCATAATATCATATGGTAATACTCTTTTGCTGCTATCCATGTATTTTGTAGGGAAAGGGCATTTTTCTGAATTGTGAGAACCTATAGCCCAATTCTTTTAAAAAAGTTTTGAAAATAAAATATTTCTGAACTGACTCGCAAACTTTCATGTTAAACATTTCCCATAATTTGCAAAATTATCAGTGAAACTGGGTTAAAACAGTATTAATTTAGTTCGGGGACATTATTTAACACACTGAAGGTGAGGGACAAACTATTTAGCACAGATGGTCAGGGACAAGATATTTAACACACATAACATCAGGGACAAGATATTTAACACAGATAACATCAGGGACAAGATATTTATCACACGTAACGTCAGGGACAAGATATTTAATACACATAACATCAGGGACAAGATATTTATCACATATAACATCAGGGACAAGATATTTAACACATAAAACATCAGGGACAAGATATTTATCACACACAACATCAAGGACTAGATATTTAACACACATAACATCAGGGACAAGATATGTAACACACATAACATCAGGGACAAGATATTTATCACACTGAAAATCATGTACATGCTTTTTAAAACACTGAAGGTCTGGGGCAAGATAGTTAACGCAATGAAGGTCAGGGACATGCTATTTAACACAATGAAGGTCAGGGTCATGTTAATTCACACAGACACTGTCAGGCACATGCTGTTTAACACACAGCAGGTCAAGAACATGCTATTTAACACAATGAAGGTCAGGGTCATGTTAATTCACACAGACACTGTCAGGCACATGCTGTTTAACACACAGCAGGTCAAGAACATGCTATTTAACATGCAGCAGCAAAGGCACAAGTTAAATCATACAGAGAAAATTCAAAATCATAGTTCTTCCTACAACCAGTAAACAAAACCTCAAACTCAATCTCTACCGTGTTATTTATATAATGCAAACCTTAAACAGAAATTTCAAACTCAAATGTTTTCCTCATAAACTGCACAAAAAAGGTAGCAATAACTGTACTGAAAATGTTCAGTTACATTCTATTTAACACACAAAAAAGGTAGCAATAACTGTACTGAAAATGTTCAGTTACATTCTATTTAACACACAAAAAAGGTAGCAATAACTGTACTGAAAATGTTCAGTTACATTCTATTTAACACACAGAAGTGAAATATTCAAATGCCAGGTACATTATATTTCATACACAGACATGAGATTCAAATGCCAATTCCCAATATAATTATAATGTATTATTACAAAATAAAATCTATGATGCACTTTTCCCAATATAATCATAATGTATCATTCCCAATATAATTATAATGCATTAATCCCAATATAATCATAATGCATCATTCCCAATATAATTATAATGCATTATTCCCAATATAATCATAATGCATCATTCCCAATATAATCATAATGCATCATTCCCAATATAATTATAATGCATCATTCCCAATATAATCATAATGCATCATTCCCAATATAATTATAATGCATCATTCCCAATATAATCATAATGCATCATTCCCAATATAATCATAATGCATCATTCCCAATATAATTATAATGCATTATTCCCAATATAATCATAATGCATCATTCCCAATATAATTATAATGCATTATTCCCAATATAATCATAATGCATCATTCCCAATATAATCATAATGCATCATTCCCAATATAATTATAATGCATCATTCCCAATATAATCATAATGCATCATTCCCAATATAATTATAATGCATCATTCCCAATATAATCATAATGCATCATTCCCAATATAATCATAATGCATCATTCCCAATATAATTATAATGCATTATTCCCAATATAATCATAATGCATCATTCCCAATATAATTATAATGCATTATTCCCAATATAATCATAATGCATCATTCCCAATATAATCATAATGCATCATTCCCAATATAATCATAATGCATCATTCCCAATATAATTATAATGCATTATTCCCAATATAATCATAATGCATCATTCCCAATATAATTATAATGCATTATTCCCAATATAATCATAATGCATCATTCCCAATATAATTATAATGCATTATTCCCAATATAATTATGCTTTATTCCTAATATAATTATAATACTTTATTCCCAATATAATTATAATGCATTATTCCCAATATAATTTTAATGCATTATTCCCAATATAATTATAATGCATTATTCTCAATATAATTATAATGCATTATTCCCAATACAACTATAATGCATTATTCTCAATATAATTTTAATGCATTATTCCCAATATAATTATAATGCATTATTAATAATATAATTATAATGCATTATTAACAATATAATTATAATGCATTATTCTCAATATAATTATAATGCACATATTCAACTATTAAATGCCCATTTCCTGCTGCTGATGTCCATTCCTTTCTTAATTTTTCAAAGGTACCTTTGTAACTAATGTTCTCACTCTTGCTGCAGTCATTGTTTCGGGACCCCAATGAGCACATGTTATCAAAGGTGTGTCTGTGTGTGAGTGTATGTGCATATTTATAAATAGTTCCTTTGTTTGAGAGGCTCAAGGTAGATTTTTAGTTCTCTAATTAACTGTGTCCCTCTCTTTAAGCAAAATCATACATGCATGCACACACACACACAAACACAAAGATTTCAGGTGGTAAATTAAGTTTCAAATTTGAACCAATGAGAATAATGATATTATCTAAGAGACTTGTAATATTTCTCAATCTGAAGAATGTAAAATAGCTACCAACACCAACATTAAATTCACAGAGTCAGTTCAAAACGTAGGTGTCACTCTGGACAGTACTCTCACATTGCACCAACATGTCATGAACATATGCAAGACTGCATATCTTGAGCTGAGATGCAGCAGCTCCATTCGCAAATATCTTTCAGCTGACGCCACTAAAACACTTGTATGTTTATTAGTACATTCAAGAATGGACTATTGTAACTTAATTCTGTCTGGTTCATCTCAATATCTAGTTCAGAAACTTCAAAAAGTTCAAAACACAGCTGCTCAGATCATACATATTGTTGTTGTGGGGTTTAACGCCATTTTTCAGCACACGATAGGCTATACATGGCGCCAGTATTAATGGTGGAGGAAGAACCCCAGATCATACTTAGAGTACCACGATCAGAGCACACCTCCCCGCTGCTCTGTACCCTACACTGGCTATCCATTCAATCCAGAATCAAACACAAAATCTGTTCTCTGTGCTATGTTTCACTGACAGACTCCAGTCCAACATACCTATCTGACCTAACCCATGTGTACACACCAGCAAGATATTATGCTCCTCTTCTGACAATCGTTTACTCATTATTCCCACTATGAAAACGAAGTCATATGGACAACGTTCTTTTGCATACCAGGGCCCAGCAACATGGAATGAATTGCCCACTGATCTTAGACACAAAGACAGTGAGCCCATTCAACAGTGCTCTTAAACTCACTTATTTTGAATGCAAGAACAAACTTAAAGACCTAATAATGTTCTCTACCTTAAATATTTTCAGCATGTTTTTTATGTTTTTTAATTTCATGGTGTTTGTTTTTTTGCAATAATATCATTATATATGGGTTTCTTTTGGCTTTTTTATGTTATAGGTGTTGTTTAATGTTGTAAAGCGCTTAGAGCTTCTAAAGATTAGGTGTTATACAAAGTCCTCATTATTATTATTATTACCTTAACATCTAACTGGTGCTTTAACTTCAGGCGAGTCAACTCCTGTTCAAACTGCTCTAGCTGAGCCTGGGAACTAGCCTGTCTGACTGTTGCCTAGAAACAATACAAAATTAGAATATAAATAATTTATAGTTAAAATATTGTTGTGCCACAACATTATTATTATATGGCTTAGATTGGCAGGGCAGGACCTGAATTCACACATAGGCACAAACTTTTGACACACAGTAACATTTTACCAAACTTTCGTTGATGCTGCCACCATATGGTTGCTGCTGCTGCAGCTACATGTACCTCCACCATAAAAGTGATACTTACAATTCACTGACGAGTCAAAACAATAATAATTTAATGCACTAGTTATGGGCTTAATACCATGAATTTATTTATTTTGTGAATATCAAGCTTTGTGGTTCTGTCAAAAACAAAGTTTCAGCTGGCACTTTAATACAAGGCCATGTCAATGATTAGTTGGCGCTTTAATACAATGGCATGTCACTTATTAGTTGGCACTTTAATACAAAGGCATGTCACTTATTAGTTGGCACTTTAATACAATGGCATGTCACTTATTAGTTGGCACTTTAATACAAAGGCATGTCACTTATTAGTTGGCACTTTAATACAAGGGCATGTCACTGATCAGCTGGCACTTTAATACAAGGACATGTCACTGATTAGGTGGCACTTTAATACATGGACATGTTACTTATTAATTGGCCTTTAATACATGGACATGACACTGATTAGTGACCTTTACTACATGGACATGTCACCTATTAGTTGGCCTTTAATACTGATTAGGTGGCACTTTAATACATGGACATGTCACTTATTAATTGGCCTTTAATACATGGACATGTCACTGATTAGTGACTTTTAATACATGGACATGTCACTGATTAGTGACTTTTAATACATGGACATGTCACTGATTAATTGGTACTATAATAATACATGCACATGTCATTGATTAGATGGCACTTTAATGCATGCACATGACACTAATGGTAATGGAGGTTGATTTTACTTCACATGTGAATAATTTTTTATCAAGTTCTGAAATTTATAGATACATGTAATAGGAATAATAAAATCCCTGAAAAATGGTACTAAATGAATTAAATGAGTTCACAGCAACTTGTCCGTTACTGGATTGTACACTTTGTCAACTGGTCAACAAAAGTGTTTCAGACCCACATTACAGAAGAATTTAATATTTCAAATTACTGGATGCTGCCGGGAATCGGATTGGGATATGTAGCATTGTAATACTGCTTAAGCATCTGGTCTGTTTCTCAAGTAAAACAGGTGCAGACAGGTGACAATGACAAATTGGGACAGGTGACAATGACAAATGGGTTTTGGCGCAATAGATATACATGTTTTACTCATGACTAATTAATAAGACATAACTAATTGAGATATGAACAAAATATAATGAATGGATTTATTTGGAACTTCTGTAAAACAGTGAATTCATTTATTTTTTATATGAATCAATCTTCTTGACTTTGTCAAAAATGAAGTCTTTGTTGGTAGTTTGATTCAAGGAAATACAACAACTGAGAAGATTCTCTTTTGCTTTATGCAAGATCATTATTATTGAGTGCTGAATTCTCTGATTTGCAAGGACATATCTAAAAAATAAACAGAAGGTGAGTACAATAGTTCCTTACAACAATGCTATTCAAGGGAGCCAAGAAAGTGTGCCATGATAAATGTTATCAACTTATACTGGGGTACATGAAAGCAATTCATCTGGTACCAAAAAAATACCATGACTATAGCCATGTTGTATTGGGGTCTGTGTTGTACTGAGGTATTTTATAGTGAGATCCATGATTATACCCATGTTAAACTGGGACTGCATTGTACTGAGGTAGTTTATAGTGAGTTCCATGATTATACCCATGTTATATTGGGACTGTGTTATACTGAGGTATTTTATAATGAGTTCCATGATTATACCCATATTATATTGGGGACTGTGTTGTACTGAGGTATTTTATAATGAGTTCCATGATTATACCCGTTATATTGGGACTATGTTTTACTAAGGTATTTTATAGTGAGATTCATGATTATACCCATATTATATTGGGGACAGTGTTGTAATAAGGTGTTTTATAGTGAGATTAATGACAAAACCCATGTTATATTGAGGATTGAGTTGTACTATGGTGTTTAATGTGAGATCCATCACTATAGCCATGTTACATTGGGACTGTGTTGTATTGAGGTATTTTATAATGAGTTCCATGACTATACCCAAGTTATATTGGGACCCTGTTGCAATGAGTTATTTTATAGTGAGATTCATGATTATACCCATGTTATATTGGAGACAGTGTTGTAATGAGGTATTTTATAGTGAGTTTCATGACTATACCCATGTTATTTTGGGAGCTGTGTTGCACTGATGTATTTAAAAGTGAGATATCAGTGAATTATTTTCAGCAACAGACCTCTCTACTGTTACAGACTACACATGCCCATGTTGTTGACCTAGAACATTTGAAAACATGAAAACGTTAACTGAAAAGTCTTTTGAAAAAAGGTGGCAACTGGTTACTTAACATAAAACAAAATTACTTAACACAGAACACTGTAGCAATCACTGTTTATTTGATAGGAGGCACAATTGTCAAGTAAGTGATGACTATGACCCAAGCAGGTATGTGTAGATGAATAAACAGTCTGTTAGAAACTAGAAATGTGCCCATATGCCATGGATGCCTATCTATCAATATGACACAATTAAGGGGCCAGATTCTTAGAAAACATAAGCCATAACTTCATAAAGTTTTGCTGGAAAATAGAAAATATTTACACCATGTTATCTTCTTCTTAATATAAAATATAACAAAGCTGGTATCAATCCATGATGTGCTTCAAAAGGTAATGATTAGAAACTGAAGGACAAAGTTCAAAGACAAACTGGGACCATACATTTTTAAAACTTTGCCAGGAAACAGTAAAAATCAATGCTGAATTGGATATTCTTGATCCAAAGCCTATTTGATTTCAATCCACGAACTCCATCAAAAGTTACTGAGCAATAATGAAATTAAAGGCCAAAGTCTTAAATCAAACAGCAGCCATGTCTCTTAAAATTTTGCCATAAAATAGTGAAAATTTAATTTTACTTGGGTCTTCTTTGTGTAAAGATTCCAAAAGAAGCTAATTACAAACTATGAAATACTATACAAGAAAATGATGGAAACTGAAGGGTAAAGTTCTAAGTCAAACAGGGGCCATAACTCTGTACATGTTTGACCAAAAAAAACTGCAAAAATTGACCAAGAAATCCATGAAATTAACTAAGTGGAAATAAAAAATTGTGATGAATGAAATAGGACAGGCCATGATGAGACATGAAGGAACAGGACTTACAGATATGGTGAACACTATATACCCCAGCAGCGATATGGCAGGGACATAAAAATAGGTGAATTGCAATGTAGCAGATGACACTTCATAATGTTGACTGATGACATCTGCATATGTAGTGTAAAAGGAAACTCATTTATGGACACATATTTTGCATTGGCTTTATTTCGTCAACAACTCTTGAAATCATGTGGTTCAGTGTTTTGCTATGATAAAATACTAGTATAATTTACTACATACTGACATGCTGTGAAAAACAGTGCATCCTATCTTGTGATATGCCACACTTAATGAAATTAGTGATGTGATACAATATACATTTTCACAGGGTTGCTTTCTGGATTGAAGTCCTACATCCTTGAAACACATTTACATGTACTAGGTTTTAACACATGAAAGAGAAAACCTCTGGATCCCAGCAATACAGCACAGCCACAGCTCCTATGAAGCACAGACACACACCTTTATTATCCATTGCCTGAAATTAGTTCCTGTATTTTTTAAAATGGCAAAGTATAGTAACTTGCAAAGATTAGTTTTCTGCAGTTCAACATAGAACTTCACTGTTTTACTCCTAAGGTCATAGTGCTGAAATAGTGTCAGATTTGTGAGGTAGTTTAATATGATCTAAAGTATAACATCCACAGTATTATAAATTCATGCTGGTAATACTAATTATTCTAAATTCATGCTGGTAATACTAATTATTCTAAATTCATGCTGGTAATACTAATTATTCTAAATTCATGCTGGTAATACTAATTATTCTAAATCATGCTGGTAATACTGATTATTCTAAATTCATGCTGATAATACTGATTATTCTAAATTCATTCTGGTAATACTAATTATTCTAAATTCATGCTGGTAATACTGATTATTCTAAATTCATGCTGGTAATACTGATTATTCTAAATTCATGCTGGTAATACTAATTATTCTAAATTCATGCTGGTAATACTAATTATTCTAAATTCATGCTGGTAATACTGATTATTCTAAATTCACATTGGTAATACTGATTATTCTAAATTAATGCTTGTAATACTGATAACTAACAAAAGAGTGAATTAATGAATCTAACATAAGATTATCCCTCAAAAGTATTACTAATTTCTTGAGTAATGGGGCTCAATCTCTCTGCTTTTGGATAAACACCATAATTCACATGGACATGAAGCTATTAGTGATTCGGGTTTACAACTGAACTACAGTTTGCTTGGCCGGACCTTAAACATGGGTACATGGTAGGCATTCAGGGGTCATAACTCATCCTGCTTCCAGTAGGCCCCCATGGATTGGTGGTTCTTCCCTGGGTACATGCATTCAGGTCCTCTTCAGTATATAATGTCATGTCAAATCTGGTGAAAATCCAAGGATCATTGGTTGAGTAATGCTGCAGACACTAAGGTCAGGAGGTTGGGAGATCAGAATCATAATTCTTTTAAATCAAAATGTAAAATGCTGGAGATGAAATTCATTCATGGCCACATAAACATAACACCCAAATCTGGTTTAAATCCAACAATCCGTTACAAAGTAATGCAGCAGAAATCAAAGTCAGTAGGACAGCAAATCTATATTAAACGATATTGTGGAACATTGGAAATCAAACTTTTCAAAGCCTCTTCAGTGTAACATCACAAAATAAATTTGGCTAACTTAAACAAACCTTGCTTAAAAATATACAGAAAGCAAAGTCAGGTGGATGGGCAATTGGGAAACATAATGATAATAAATTAAGTCATCAAAAGCTGGAAGCTCATTCCAAATCCCACTGATATAGAACCGAATACCAAATCTGGTTGAAATCCAACAATGTTAGGTAAAGTGAATCTACAGAAATAAACATCAGAAGTATGGGCAGTCAGGGGCAATAATCCACTATGCCACATTTTGTTTTAAATCTAACAATCCGTGTTACAGTTATGCTGTAGAAACTAAAGCTAGGAGGACGAGCAATCAGGGGCAATAATCCTGTAAATGATTCTGCAGAATGTTAGAAATCAAACTCGTTCAAGGACTTCAATTGAAATCAAACATTCATTCATGAAGTTATGCCAGGTGAGAACAACATTGGGAGGACAGGCAATCAAAAGGGAAATAACTCTTTTAAATGATGCTGAATTCTAGAAATCAAACTCATTCTCCATCTCATCAGCATAAATTTACAAACTAAATTTGATTGAAATCCAACAGGGTGGAATAAAATCAATTATGAAAACAAGATCACATAAAAAAAACTTTCAAGTGACAAATGAAATCAAAAGATAAGAAAAATAATGTTAAAAACTGAATGAAATTGAAACTAAATGAAATAATTTTGTTAACTACACTACACTTGTATAAAAAAGGCTTCCTTTACCCACAACAAGGAATTGATGCCTACGAGGACTTCCATTCTATCATTTTGGTTAGGAACCAATTTTTTTAGATTGTTATTGTTTAACAAGATATTGGAAAATGATCTCCATTAATTTTTTTTTTAAAGTAGGTCTAGGATATATAATTGCATTCTGCTGTATACCAAGGCAAAACTATTTCCTTTGGTGTCAAAGAATCTAATTGATGTTTTCAATCAAAATAATGGAGGGGCCCCGAGTGGCCGAGTGGTCTAAAGCGCTCTCTGTTACGGATCACTGTCATCTCACCTCTGTCTGCGTGGGTTCGAGTCTCGGATTCAGCCAATGTGGATATGTGAGAAAGCTTGCCAGTAGCTTCTTGAGGGTCGGTGGTTCTTTCCGGGGATTTTCCGGTTTCTTCCTCCACCATTAATACTGGCTGTCATGTATAGCCTATCGTGTGCTGAAAAAGGGCGTTAAACCCTACAACAACAACAACAAAAAAATCAAAATAATGCAATGCTGAAATACATGAAATATCAACATGAGGACCAAAAATGGCACATGATACCACCAATATGAGGCTACTTGCTTTTTACACAATTTGTTTCGGGCTAAGACAAACATACATACCAATTTCCTCGAAATCATTTAGAGACAAATTCAATTTTTCCCAGAAATGAAATGCAGGAGTAAATCTATTTTTAATAGCATTAACCTTGAACTTAATGTTTCAGACTCCAAATCAATAGGGCTATTTCTTAGGTAAAAGGACTACAATGCATGTACCAAGTTTTGCTAAGTTGGTTAAAAGGACTTAAGATTTGATCCCAAATGAAATGCAATGGCCAAATCTACCTTTAGTAATAGTGACCTTGACCTTGAAAACACACACAGAAATGCAAGTTTTTTCTGGTCAGAAGGCACAAAGTTTCATGCAGATGCATTATGTATGCTGTAGTTATTACTGGAAATAAAATTCAATGGCCAAATCTATATTTAGTGACAGTAACCTAGATGTTGAAGATAATAACCCTCCAAAATCATTAGTTTTTCCGAGGCTAAGGTAAACTATTAATGAATTCTGTTATGTGAAACGTAAGTTACTATCTTCAAAATGAAATGCTTAGTCAAAATCTATTTTAAGCAACAGTTACCTTGACCTTGAAGCTAATGACTGCCACCCCAGCCCCCCTCCAAACAAGAATTTATCCAGTGCTAAGAGAAACAAATGTTGTAAATTTTGCTGAATTTAATGTTATGTGGAACTTAAGATATCATCACAGACAAAATCTATTTGAGCAACAATTACCTTGACCTCTAAGCTACCGATCCCAAAATAAAGAGGGTAATTCCTTAGGCAAAAGAGGATACATGCATTATGCTGCATTGACATCTGTAATACAGAACTTACATTCTCATCTGGAAGCCAACACTAATGCTCACCTACCTACCCACACAAACAATGGTAAAACTATAATACCCTTCATCTTTTGCTGGCAGGATATCAAAAGTAATTCTAAAATATGCCAATTTTTCTTTTCATTTTTAAATGTTGATTTTTGGGCATTTGTCTCATATTTAGCATGACTTCACATCAACAGGAATCTGTAACAGATCTGCAAAATTCTAAAAGAAATTTGCTGAAATAGATTCTTCAGTTCAAATGTGATCCATATTTTTAAAACTGGGACTCTTAATTTTGGAAGAAGACCTCATTTGTTAAGGTCAGCATTCTAAATTTTTTTCTTCCTAGAAGTGTGAGAGAAACCCTGTTTTTAATCCACTTATGGGAAATATTTGAAAACTAAAAAGGACAACATATTTAATAAATTTATCATGAAAGGTTTGCCGAGTTGAAAATAAGTAAATCGTAAAATGTTTGGGAACTTTTGTGAATTTAGTGAGAAACTTCAATTCCACATTTTATATTTACATTAATAAAAACACAACATGCAAACTGCCCAATAAAAAGCTCATCAGAATTTCAATTCATTAGTATGCTGGTTACAATAAATTAATGAAAATGGAATCAAATTAAAATATGATTTATAGTTTATAAAAAGGTCAAGGATTATTTGCCAATACAATCTGCAAAACCAGCATGTGATGGGAAAAACTGATTTTTCAAAAGACATTTCGTTAGTATACCATGGGAAATACAATGTCCAATCAATTAAAGGAATCAAATTGGAGAGGGCAGTTGGATTGCCCATTGCCTGATCCAAAGCTGAAGAAAATAAATGTGTGTGTGTGATAAGGATTTTTAACGTAGCTTTAACAATTTTTCAGTCTTATCACTACAATGTCTTCAGTGTGGCAGTTTATAGAGATGTCTAGCACTGGGACATCATGCCACAGACACGTAGCATGATGTCCCACCCAGTCACATTATCCTGACACCAGGCCGACCAGTCCTAACACTGACCTCTTAATGCTGAGAGCCAAGTGAGGTAGCTGTTAGTACCATTTTTGTAAGTCTTTGATATGACTTGGCTGGGTTCGAACCCATGACCTCCCATTTCCGAGGCAGACACTCTAACCACTGGGCCACCAGAGCGGTCAAGAAAATAAATAAATAAATCGTAATTAATGAGAATCTTTTGAAAATAACAATAACAATAATACTGTTCTTGTGATTTTAAAATCTCCATTTTAATTTTAGACTCAAGTACTGTAAAGTGTCGAATTTTAAATAAGTATTGAACCTTAAAGTTGAATGCAGTGTTAAACTTGAAAGGCAAGCATTTACAACTCATTGAGATTTGACCAGGGCATCACAATGCTGTCCTGAGAAAGTAAACATTTGAGCTAACAACCATAACCGTTTGATAGGAACCCATGTCAAATAGTCATTTTCAAAGGGAAGTTGATTGCAACATAGTTCAGGAATTCTAGGGTCTCCAAAATCTGACAAAAGAAATAATTATCTTGGGAAAAATTTAGGAACCACTGCGTACGATTGGTCAGAGTAAATTAATGCATACACTTTGTGAATTTTTAAAGTGAAGACCTTGGTCGAAATTCTTTAGTCCAAAATTTCTCAGACAGGAGAAGTTTGGCTTTGAGGAAGCCTAAAAAGAATAGTGCTTTCCTCGTTAAACAAGAAAAGGGGACCAGGTGGCAGTCTTGTAAGAAAAGACAGGTGTTTAGTGCTAGGATGCACAATTTCTGAAAGAGAACAGTATTAAGGTAGGCAATTTTAATTTTTCATGTGATTTTCTATTTTTTATTGTTTGTTTGTGCAAATGTGTTTGATATGAATAGAGTCCATATTATGTATTGTTTATTCCATTTCTTGGAAATCTGTTGATGCTAGAGTTGTTATGCAATTTATTTGATTTTACAGTTACTAGTAAGTTCATTCATAGAATTGACGGATTGCATGTGTCATTGTGATTCAAATTTTCATATGTTCAGGATTTCATAGGGTTATATGAAATAATTTCCTTTGTCTGTTAGGATGATAATGATTATCGTGAGTTAATGATAATCACATGTTTATATCTGATTCTGCAATGTCTGAATAATCTTTTAGGTTAGGGATTGCTGTGAGCTAGAATTTTGTGAATGTGTATGCAATAGTAATTGAGCATGTGGTAGTGTAGGTAAAGAGATATGGTAATGTAAGATACACCACTCACATGTTAATTTATTGTCTGTCGCTGGGAAGTGAGAGTGATGATCTATTGAATTAGGTCAGAATTTATGCAGTGTTTGGATAGCTAGTTATGCTTCTGAGTAATGTAAGTGAGGGAATTTTATGTATGTATAGAAAGTGATATGTAGAGAGATTTAGGGGTAATTTTGTCCTTTAAGGAAACAGATTTCTGGGAGAGACAGGACAGTCCAAAGACATAAGTCAAAAGTCCAGAAATAGATGACGTGTTCAGAATAAAAGTCTAGGAAGTCCAGGAAGAGATGAAGCATTCAGAATAGGAAGACTAGAGAATAGGAAGACATGATACACAGTTCACGAGAGGAAGGTGACGCAATGAGTCATGAACATTGAGCTCTTTTCACCACTTGTTATTATGATGAAATAAATCCAAATTAGACACTGGTATTAAATTCTGTTGACATAACTTAGATTGAATTAGAGTTGCCGCTATTAACTGTTGTTGATTAAATTTTGTTATTTTTCTTGTCTAAGGGGGCTCGTATTGCATTATTTCTTCCCAATAGTCTTGCTCAGTTCATACAGAGATGCCTTATTCCCTGGACCTGCATATGTAATGATATAACATTTGCTATGTATTAGATTGTTTGCAGTTCAAATGATTGGTCAATTTATACAGAAAAGTTTCATATAACGGTGCATTTATTTTCCTTGAAAATTTTAATCTAATTTACATATTTTCAGCTTTTATAAATGTTCTGATAATTTCTCATGACCATTGTTTTGATTAATAAAAAAAAAATTGTTGTTGAAAGTAAATGAGAGCTTTCCAGGGCATAAACTCATTGTAGTAGTTCACAGTAATCAGCACTGACTGATGGTGTGTGCCAACAGACACTTTCTAACTGCCAGTGTTTGCCTTGGACATATACTTTCATACTGACATTGATGTTTCAAACATATAATATGCATAGAAAACAATGTTTATTGCAAAGGTGAACCAAAATCAGCAGTTGACACATAAACAATCAGTAACTGACATATCAAAATCAGTGACTTTCACATCAAAATCAGTGAATGACACATCAAAATCAGTGAATGACACATCAAAATCAGTGATTGACACATCAAAATCAGTGATTGACACATCAAAATCAGTGACTGACACATCAAACTATCCCATATGAGTACCATAAGCACTCATAAGTCTGACACAACTGCAAACAACATAGACCCTGGTATGCCATCAGGGGCATGGACAGGATTTGTCTGCCCTAGGAAAAATTCTCCAGTAGGCCCCTCTGAATTACAAATTTTCTTCTCTTCAGTGGTAAGCCCCCTGAACATTGTAGGCCCCTGGAATTTTGTCTAAGTTGTTGTACCATGTCTATGACCCTTTACAAAATGGACCCAGATCTGCCAGTGTATAATGTTCTGGCAGATCAGGGTCTATATTGTTTTGGTAAATTGATTAGTCCTAACAAACTGCATAATGTGCCAGCAGATCTGGCTCTATGCAGTTTGTAAGGACTAATCAGTTTACCAAAGCAATATAGAACCTGATCTGCCAGAACATTATACACTGGCTAATATAGGCTATTAACATTGTACTGTTAAATGGGGGATTTATTTTTTAGTTTCTTGTAGACAAAATGTGAAGGTCATACAGAAAAACCTTAAAATTATTTATCAAGATTCTGGAATATTTCCTTTTTAGTCTCATACCCAAATTTCTTAATATATTATAACATGTAGATAATACGTGAATACAGTTCCTTTTTAAAACTAGTGAGGATTGCATGTGCATCTGTTAAATATGTGAATACAGTTCCTTTTTAAAACTAGTGAGGATAGCATGTGCATCTGTTAAATATGTGAATACAGTTCCTTTTTAAAACTAGTGAGGATAGCATGTGCATCTGTTAAATATGTGAATACAGTTCCTTTTTAAAACTAGTGAGGATAGCATGTGCATCTATTAAATATGTGAATACAGTTCCTTTTTAAAACTAGTGAGGATAGCATGTGCATCTGTTAAATATGTAAATATAGTTCCTTTTTAAAACTAGTGATGATAGCATGTGCATCTGTTAAATATGTGAATACAGTTCCTTTTTAAAACTAGTGAGGATAGCATGTGCATCTGTTAAATATGTGAATACAGTTCCTTTTTAAAACTAGTGAGGATAGCATGTGTTAAATATGTGAATATAGTTCCTTTTTAAATCTAGTGAGGATAGCATGTGCATCTGTTAAATATGTGAATACAGTTCCTTTTTAAAACTAGTGAGGTTAGCATGTGCATCTGTTAAATATGTGAATACAGTTCCTTTTTAAAACTAGTGAGGATAGCATGTGCATCTGTTAAATATGTAAATATAGTTCCTTTTTAAAACTAGTGATGATAGCATGTGCATCTGTTAAATATGTGAATACAGTTCTTTTTTAAAACTAGTGAGGATAGCATGTGCATCTGTTAAATATGTGAATACAGTTCCTTTTTAAAACTAGTGAGGATAGCATGTGCATCTGTTAAATATATGAATAAAGTTCCTTTTTAAAACTAGTGAGGATAGCATGTGCATCTGTTAAATATGTGAATGTGAAACTTATCAGGACAAGTAGATTTTGAAGTTTCTATATTTATGCTTATCAACCAAAGTCAACAAAATAGAACAACGAAAAGGGTTTATGAATGAAGACCTGATTTACATCTTATTTTCTTATACACATACATGTGTTTATCTTGGGTAGGAAGGTCACCGTTTCTAGTATGTGATTATTAGTTGGATATTAGTGCAGATTTGTTCATTAGTATGTAGTGTTTTACCAAGATGGCAGTGTACTGCATATATGTTAGTATGTAGTGTTTTACCAAGCCAGAAGTGTACTGCATAGATGTTAGTATGTAGTGTTTTACCAAGATGGCAGTGTACTGCATATATGTTAGTATGTAGTGTTTTACCAAGCCAGCAGTGTACAATATAGATGTTAGTATGTAGTGTTTTACCAAGCTGGCATTATACTGCACCGATGTTAGTATGTACTGTGCCCTACCAAACTGAGAAATACTTAAGAGTGGTGTCCCTCAAGTGGATCAGAAAAATACTTAGGAGAGGTGGCCCTCAAGTGAATCAGAAAAATACTCGAGAATGGTGGCCCTCAAGTGGACAGAAAAATATCAACGTGCACTAAAGACTATACATCAAACAATAATACAAGGTCAAAGACATGACCATGACCATTTCCCAGTGTAACCATGGTAACAAAAACGGGATGTGATGACAGGTGCACATATACCTTCTTGAAAATAGCTTTGTGAAGTATCTTCTCAATGGGCTGAAACTGTGGAATGGAGACATGAATGTGTTAGACAATTAAATGCACCTTTACTAAATTAGTATTCTTTCTAAACCTGAAAAGTTTGATAAGCAACATTTCTCAGCATTGTAACTAATAAATGATTTGACATATTTTGCCAGAAATGCAACAGTTAAAGTTTAAGTGCTAATAATGTACAGTTATTGTCATATTTATAACTAATAATGTAGACAGTTATTGTCATACAGTTATTGTCATATTTATAATTAATAATGTAGACAGTTATTGTCATATTTATAACTAATAATGTAGACAGTTATTGTCATATTTATAACTAATAATGCAGACAGTTATTGTCATATTTATAACTAATAATGTAGACAGTTATTGTCAAATTTATAACTAATAATGCAGACAGTTATTGTCATATTTATAACCAATAATGTAGACAGTTATTGTCATACAGTTATTGTCATATTTATAACTAATAATGTAGACAGTTATTGTCATATTTATAACTAATAATGTAAACAGTTATTGTCATATTTATAATTAATAATGTAAACAGTTATTGTCATATTTATAGCTAATAATGCAGACAGTTATTGTCATATTTATAGCTAATAATGCAGACAGTTATTGTCATACAGTTATTGTCATATTTATAACTAATAATGTAGACAGTTATTGTCATATTTATAACTAATAATGTAAACAGTTATTGTCATATTTATAACTAATAATGTAAACAGATTGATTTACAAGATAATGATATTAATAATAAACATGTAAATATCAACATTTCATTTCATACACTGTCAAACGAATCTCACTGTTTTAAATAACACTAATGTGTATTAAACTTACATGTGTATTTACTAGAAATATAGTCACCATCGACTGCAGTCTTCCTCAGGTTCTATTCAAACATCATTATATAAACCAAACAGGTTATATTATGAGCTTTTAGAAAATAAAGACAATAAAATCAGACAGAATCATGTTTTCTGTTTTCCTTGCAATGATTAGATAACCTGGGAATGTCTTCAAGGGAATGATTGGATAACCTGTGAATGTCTTCAAGGGAATGATTGGATAACCTGTGAATGTCTTCAAGGGAATGATTGGATAACCTGTGAATGTCTTCAAGGGAATGATTGGATAACCTGTGAATGTCTTCAAGGGAATGATTGGATAACCTGTGAATGCCTTCAAGGGAATGATTGGATAACCTGTGAATGTCTTTAAGGGAATGATTAGATAACCTGTGAATGTCTTCAAGGGAATGATTGGATAACCTGTGAATGTCTTCAAGGGAATGATTGGATAACCTGTGAATGTCTTCAAGGGAATGATTGGATAACCTTTGAATGTCTCCAAGGGAATGACTGGATAACCTGTGAACGTCTCCAAGGGAATGATTAGATAACCTGTGATTGTCTTCAAGGGAATCATTGGATAACCTGTGAATGTCTTCAAGAGAATGATTGGATAACCTTTGAATGTTATCTTATCCATGTCTATGTCTAAAGAAACAGAATTTTATCTCAGAATGCTGAAAGTAGCAAGAAAAAAGTAAGTAATTTTAAAAAGAGAATCATACTAACTGAAATTTTCAAACTTTCTAAGTCTAGAAGTCTTGTGAAACCTTAGTGTTACATAATGGAGTCTACAGGATTGTTGGCGATATCTGATTTCTCCTCTTTTTGAAAATATAATAATTCCTGTTTTCTTATTGTGTACAAGTACACACCATATGAGTAAGCTTACAATTAGCTAACACAATAATTTTTCCCTGATAATTTTGTAAATATGATAATGTTTGAACAATAAACAAGATACAAAAGAATCAAATAGGCTGCCATTTCTATCTGCAAAGAAAAAACATATATATATATATATATATATATATATATATATATATATATATATATATATATATGTATATATATATTCAAAGTTTAGTGGTGCTAAGACAGTGTCTGACAGTCTCTGATGTTTTATTTTGATAATCAGCTGCCATATTTGCTATCTCACAGACTGGTTCTTTAATTCCTGTTCATTTAGTAATAAATTCAAAACTTAGTTTGAGCAAAACAGTATGTATGGAATCAGTCTATGAAGGCTTGTTCTGCAGAAATGGTGCCTAATTGCCATTATAAAACCTCACAGATACTAACAAACAATATTTTAGTAGAACCAAATTTAGCATTTACATACTTTTAGTTTAAGGTTACAAAATGTAAACCTATTTGACTGATGCAAACATTAACATAGGAATGAAATTATCACAGAAAAATGCAAGTATTAGCTATGCAGAAGTTGTCTATACAATAACTCTTTCCTGCTTGTTGATATGTCAATGAGTCAAATCTTGATTAATATCCAAATCCACTGGGAGATATGGATTTTGTCCACATAATTAGCTGTCTGTATAATTTATAAATTTGTATCAAAGAAATACTGAATACAAGGGATACTTTGCTGTTCTAAGTGATCGCGAAGAAGAAATATTGGTAGAATAATTCATTCTACGCTGTATCTGCACTAGAGCTTCCTGATGGAGGAGGGTGAAATATCATTTTTAGCAAATTTCAATTCCCCCCCCATGTTTTTAAGCAAAGCCACATGTATTCTGTACCATACACAACAATTTCTTCTGTCTTGATAATGAGTAGCGTAAATACATAAGAATTAGGGATCTGAGGAGCAATGTCTCAGCTGTAAACCAAGCTTGGGTATGACTTTAAAAACAAGAAATGTGTACATGGAACATGAATGTCCCAACCGAAATTCCTGTATGGACATGGTAACACTAAATATCCCAACCAAAATTCCTGTATGGACATGGGTAGCACTAAATGTCCCCACTAAAATTCCTGTATTGACATGGGTAACACTAAATGTTCCAACCAAAACTAATGTATGGACATGGGTAACACTAAATGTCCCAACCAAAATTCTTGTATGGACATGGGTAACACTAAATGTCCCAACCAAAATTCCTGTATGGACATGAGTAAGACTAAATGTCCCAACCAAAATTCCTGTATGGACATAGGTGACAACACCAGTATCGACATGGGTAACACTAAATGTCCCAACCAAAATTCCTGTATCGACATGGGTAACACTAAATGTCCCAACCAAAATTCCTGTATTGACATGGGTAACACTAAATGTCCCAACCAAAATTCCTGTATCGACATGGGTAACACTAAATGTCCCAACCAAAATTCCTGTATGGACATAGGTGACAACACCAGTATCGACATGGGTAACACTAAATGTCCCAACCAAAATTCCTGTATCGACATGGGTAACACTAAATGTCCCAACCAAAATTCCTGTATGGACATGAGTAAGACTAAATGTCCCAACCAAAATTCCTGTAAGGACACAGGTAACACTAAATGTCCCAACCAAAACACCAGTATCAACATGGGTAATACTAAATGCCCCAACCAAAATTCCTGTATGAACAAGGGTAACACTAAATGCCCCAACCAAACATCCTGCATGGAGATGGGTAACACTAAATGTCCCAACCAAAATTCCTGTACGGACATGGGTAACAGTAAATGTTCCAACCAAAATTCTTGTATGGACATGAGTAACACTAAACATCCCAACCAAAATTCCTGTATGGACACAGGTAACACTAAATGTCCCAATCAAAATTCCTGTATGGACATGGGTAACACTAAATGTCAAAACCAAAATTCCTGTATGGACATGGGTAACACTAAATGCCCCAACCAAAATTCCTGTACGGACATGGGTAACACTAAATGTCAAAATCAAAATTCCTGTATGGACATGGGTAACACTAAATGTCCCAACCAAAATTCCTGTACAGACATGGGTAACACTAAATGTCCCTACCACAGTTGTTGTAGGTAAGAGAAATACTTCAAGTACATCAAAGATTTGAAAATATTAACAAATTGGTGGGTTCAAGTCATACACATCTGCATAAGATCAAATGAAAGAACATAACTCTGGAGATACTGTGGTTTGTGTTTGTTTTGACTATCATAAAAATACAAAACTAAATAATTTTTATATTTTTTTAAATATGTTTTTTTAGGTCGCATGAGAATTTATATTAACATCTGAAACATTACTGGAGGAAATGCTGGATTTTCTACTAATGTTTCAAGTATTACCATCTGTGAAATAATATCCAAAAAAGATAGGATATAATTATTTGCCTATCTATACCTACTTCATGCATTCACACTTGACTATTAAACAACAGGTGGTGCCCTGTCAAGATAATAGGAAACATGGCAGTGAAAAAGACAGGTACAAGAAATAATAGGAAAGGTAGAAAAAAAGTGAAAGAGTGTCAGTCTACATTTTGTCTCTTCATACTCAGGCCACCCAATGACCGGGGGAGTGAAGAGATAAATGTACCTCCACCAGTACATCTCTAAGAATCACTAGGCTTTACTTGTAGCTAAGGACTGCGTTTGAAAATGATCATGGAAACCTGCTGCTTGTGAGGTTCCAAGTCAGGAGCATTTGCAACTGTTGCCGGTAATTGTTCTATATACCTATGATGTATGGAAAAAAAGTCTAAATCTGAGCTGCCTCCCTTGAAATATAAAAAATGGACTGAAAGACAAGTGGAACTTCACTCTGTTAGTACCTGCAGTAAGATCATAAAGGTTTGTTGATAGTTTTAGCATTACGCTATGGTTGCTAAAAAGGAATGGATACTATACCACAAGGCATGCAGAGCCTGAAATCCTGACAAGCATGAAATCATAACCATGTTGATGAGGACAATGTGACTGTCACTGTGGTTGGAAAGTGACACCATGTCTCTCAGTCTGCTACCACAGATAAGACAATACACAGTAGTGACAAAATATTACCAAAGGTAGGACATTAAATACAAAGTAGTGACAAGATATTACCATAGACAAGAAAATAAATGCACAGCAGTTATGAGAAATTACCACAGGCAAGACAATAAATACAAAGTAGTGACAAGATATTACCACAGACAAGACAATAAATACAAAGTAGTGACAAGATATTACAACAGACAAGACAATAAATACACAGCAGTTATGAGAAATTACCACAGGCAAGACAATAAATACAAAGTAGTGACAAGATATTACCACAGACAAGACAATAAATACAAAGTAGTGACAAGATATTACCACCGACAAGATAATAAATACAAAGTAGTGACAAGATATTACCACAGACAAGACAATAAATACAAAGTAGTGACAAGAAATTACAACAGACAAGACAATAAATACACAGCAGTTATGAGAAATTACCACAGGCAAGACAATAAATACACAGTAGTGACAGGAAATTACAACAGACAAGACAATAAATACACAGTAGTTATGAGAAATTATCACAGGCAAGACAATAAATACACAGTAGTGATGAGAAATTATCACAGGCAAGACAATAAATATACAGTAGTGACAAGAAATTAGCACAGGCAAGGCAATAAATACACAATAGTGACAAGAAATTACAACAGACAAGACAATAAATAAACAGTAATGACAAGATATTACCACAGGCAAGACAATAAATACACAGCAGTGACAAGATATTACCACAGGCAAGACAATAAATACATAGTAATTACAAAATTACCACAAGCAAGACAATAAATACACAGTAATGAAAAGAAATTACCACAGGCAAGTCAATAAGTACACAGTCATGATCAGACATTAGGCCTGAAAATCATAAATCTCTGAGTTTGAGTTTGTGATTGAGTTTCCACTATCAGCCAATCAGAAACTACCTTCCAAAAAGAAAATTTGTGATTGGTCAAAATAAAATCTCAAGCTGAAGAGTTGTATGATCTGGTCAGGATTTACTATTATGTATCATGCTGTCATACAAGATCATTATTTATCTAGCATGTATCTAGTGAGGATAGGGGTATACACAAGAGGCTGAAAATTAATGAGGGCTGTTTGAGACGAAGTTGACATTTGAAAAGGTGGTCCAACCTATTCCTACATTCAAGTTTCAAAAACTTCATACCAGTCGTGGCCCCTCAAGCTACTTGCAAGCTGCACAAATATAACCCTTATCAGATATTTAGGTATTGCGACATACCAAACAGAAGTTTATAATTTTCTGATGGATCCTGATGATACACCAGATTTAGGCTGATACAATGAGAGCAAGAAATACACATTCCTGAAAAACAGCAAGGACAGATCATACTATAATCTATGAATGACATTTGATAGGTAAAGAAATACTAAGTACTAAGGAAGTCCTCAAGGTATCTATTTTAAAGTAAGCTCTTCATCAACATCATCATCATACTTACATTGTAACTCTTAACCTGGAAGCATAAATCCTAATGGTAGAAAAATGTAAAATGCTAATATGCAAGCAAAATGACAATTCTACACTTGTGCCATACATCTATGGTACATCTGTTCTGCAAAATGACAATTCTACACTTCTACCATACATCTATGTACATCTGTACTGCAAAATGACAATTCTACACTTCTACCATACATGTACATCTGTACTGCAAAATGACAATTCTACACTTCTACCATACATCTATGTACATCTGTACTGCAAAATGACAATTCTACACTTCTACCATACATCTATAGTACATCTGTACTGCAATATGACAATTCTACACTTCTACCATACATCTATGTACATCTGTACTGCACTAATGACAATTCTACACTTCTACCATACATCTATGTACATCTGTACTGCAAAATGACAATTCTACACTTCTACCATACATGTACATCTGTACTGCAAAATGACAATTCTACACTTCTACCATACATCTATAGTACATCTGCACTAATATGGTGCTGCTAGCTTCCTCATTTATTTATTTCTGTAACTGATCAAAATACAAGACCCTTTATTCTCCACACAGTTGCTAATATTATTTGCAAAAATGGAATTTGGTCAAGTTATTCCTTTGTGTAAAAAATAAGCAAGAAAACCAAAGCAGCTATGCAATTTCACATCTCTGTGCATGTTAATGTGTGTCAAATATGGAAACACTCCAGTGTTGATATGGCAACCTTAAAATATTAGGAAATGACTGGGGTTTTGTGCGTGGTACGCAGATGAACATGAAAATCTGAGTGGGGATGGTGATGGTGAGATGGGGAGAGGGAGAATCTACTGAGAATTTTCAATTATTAAAGGGGTACAAATACTTTTTGACCTTTTGGTTGTAACAAATAATGAATGTAAACATCCAACAATAAAATGATGTAACCTTCAAAATGTTTAGAATAGACATATTTTTAAATATTAGTGCTAACAAAAATATCTTTTTTCTGCAACACCACAAATAATGATATATTTGAAACTATATGAATTTAAATTATATAAAACATATGTGGGGGAATAGTTTTCTCATTTATTCATTACAATCTGAAGATGTTCCATTCAGAATACCAAATGGTGAAATACATGAAACTGAGGATGTTCCATTTGGAATACTTAATGGTGAATACATAGAACTGAGGATTTTCTATTTTGAATACTTAATGGTGAATACATGGAATTCAGGATGTTCCATTGGAATACTTGATGGTGAATACATAGAACTGAAGATGTTCCATTTGGAATACTAATGATAAAATACATAAAACTGAGGATGTTCAATTTGGAATACTTAATGGTGAATACATAGAACTGAGGATGTTCAATTTGGAATACTAATGGTGAAATACATAGAACTGAGGATGTTCCATTTGGAATACTTAATGGTGAATGCATAGAACTGAGAATGTTCCATTTGGAATACTCAATGGTGAATGCATAGAGCTGAAGATGTTCCATTTTGAAAGGTGAATACTTAGAGCTGAGGATGTTCCATTTGGAATGGTGAAATATGTAAAACTGAGGATGTTCCATCTGGAACACTTAATGGTGAAATACATAAAATTGAGGACGTTCCATTTGGAATACTTAATGGTGAAATGCACAGAACTGAGGACGTTCCATTTGGAATACTTAATGGTGAAATACATAGAACTGAGGATGTTCCATTTGGAATACTTAATGGTGAAATACATAGAACTGAGGATGCTCCATTTGGAATACTTAATGGTGAAATGCACAGAACTGAGGACATTCCATTTGGAATACTTAATGGTGAAATGAACAGAACTGAGGACATTCCATCTGGAATACATAATGGTGAAATGCACAGTACTGATGACGTTCCGTTTGGAATACTTAATGGTGAAATGCACAGAACTGAGGACATTCCATATATTTATTATGTTTTATCATGATTTCATAAGACACTTAGAATTTCTATGTTTCGTTAATATTTTCTTCAAATCTATTTCTGTCACAGATTGTCTGATGGACAGTGTTGGGGAACCCATAGGACAGATGACAGTGATTCTGCTGAGGGCAATTAAGAAAGCTTAGGACCGGATATGACAACTATCTTCAGATCTCAGTACCCTACCTTTTCGAGAGATGTCTCCAGTTTCTTGACCTGGGCACGCAGATCATCACACCTGCTATTTGCAACTTCCAGATCTGCAGACAGCTCCTGGTTCTGAAGTAATGCTTTATTCAGACTGGTTTTCAGTCTCTCCTTGTCTGTCTCCAGGCTGACTCTAGTCTGGAAGATGAATAAATATTGCATGGATGATATTTTTTATTATGCCGACCTTTAGGTTGATTATTTATCTTTTTCTTCACTATTTTGTTTCTTTCTTCTTTGTCTTATTTAACAGCAATTTATCTATGAAATAGTTAAAACCTTAGAGTGAGTGATGCTTGCAGGACAAATATGTCCAGAATGATGTTGCATGGTGTTATGGAGATGTGATGCAAAGTGTTGTTATGGAGATGTGATGCAATGTGTTGTTATGGAGATATGATGCAATGTCTTGTTATGGAGATGTGATGCAAAGTGTTGTTATGGAGATGTGATGCAATGTGTTGTTATGGAGACGTGATGCAATGTGTTGTTATGGAGATGTGATGCAATGTGTTGTTATGGAGATGGGATGCAATGTGTTGTTATGGAGATGTGATGCAATGTGTTGTTATGGAGATGTGATGCAAAGTGTTGTTATGGAGATGTGATGCAATGTGTTTTATGGAGATGTGATGCAATGTGTTGTTATGGAGATGTGATGCAATGTGTTGGTATGGAGATGTGATGCAATGTGTTGTTATGGAGATGTGATGCAATGTGTTGTTATGGAGATGTGATGCAAAGTGTTGTTATGGAGATGTGATGCAATGTGTTGTTATGGAGATGTGATGCAATGTGTTTTATGGAGATGTGATGCAATGTGTTGTTATGGAGATGTGATGCAAAGTGTTGTTATGGAGATGTGATGCAATGTGTTGTTATGGAGATGTGATGCAATGTGTTGGTATGGAGATGTGATGCAATGTGTTGTTATGTAGATGTGATGCAATGTGTTGTTATGGAGATGTGATGCAATGTGTTTTATGGAGATGTGATGCAATGTGTTGTTATGGAGATGTGATGCAATGTGTTTTATGGAGATGTGATGCAATGTGTTGTTATGGAGATGTGATGCAAAGTGTTGTTATGGAGATGTGATGCAATGTGTTGTTATGGAGATGTGATGCAATGTGTTGTTATGGAGATGTGATGCAAAGTGTTGTTATGGAGATGTGATGCAATGTGTTGTTATGGAGATGTGATGCAATGTGTTGGTATGGAGATGTGATGCAATGTGTTGTTATGTAGATGTGATGCAATGTGTTGTTATGGAGATGTGATGCAATGTGTTTTATGGAGATGTGATGCAATGTGTTGTTATGGAGATGTGATGCAATGTGTTTTATGGAGATGTGATGCAATGTGTTGTTATGGAGATGTGATGCAATGTGTTGTTATGGAGATGTGATGCAATGTGTTTTATGGAGATGTGATGCAATGTGTTGTTATGGAGATGTGATGCAATGTGTTGTATGAGTGTTCTTAGACTGTATTGAATAATACCTCTGAATTGCAAGAAACTGTTATATTAGCACTGAATTTGTAAGAGTATAAATCATGGCAACTTTTAGCATGGGATCATTCCTATGACTGAGAACAAATATGATGAATGTTGTCAACACTTACTCATAATGTGTGAGTGTGTGATTTGGATTTTGAACATTGTTCAGTCATATTGCTATGACGTCTGCAGTGTGGCAGTTTATAGTGATGCCTTGCACTGGGGTAACATGTCGCAGGCATGTAGCATGATGTCCCACCCAGTCACATTATCCTGACACCAGGCCAACCAGTACTAACACTAACCTCTTAATGCTGAGTGAAAAGCGAGGCAGCTGTTAGTACCATTTTTGTAAGTGTATGGTATGACTTGGTCGGGGATCAAACCCACGACCTCCTGCAGCCGAGGTGGATGCTCTAACCACTAGAACACTGGAGTGGTCTACTCATAATGAATGCTGTCAACACTTGCTCATGTTATGAGCACTTACTCATGATGAATGCTATGACCACTTATCATTTATTAATTATGAATGCTATGATATGACCACTTACTCATGGTGAATGATATGACCACTTACTCATGGTGAATGCTATGACCACTTACTCAAGGTGAATACTATGACCACTTACTCAAGGTGAATACTATGACCACTTACTCAAGGTGAATACTATGACCACTTACTCATGGTGAATACTATGACCACTTACTCATGGTGAATGCTATGACCACTTACTCATGGTGAATGATATGACCACTTACTCAAGGTGAATGCTATGACTACTTACTCAAGGTGAATACTATGACCACTTACTCAAGGTGAATGATATGACCACTTACTCAAGGTGAATGCTATGAACAATAATTCATGATGAATGCTATGAACAATAATTCATGATGAATGCTATGAACAATAATTCATGATGAATGCTATGAACAATAATTAATGATGAATGCTATGAACAATAATTCATGATGAATGCTATGAACAATAATTCATGATGAATGCTATGAACAATAATTCATGATAAATGCTATGAACAATAATTCATGATAAATGCTATGAACAATAATTCATGATGAATGCTATGAACAATAATTCATGATGAATGCTATGAACAATAATTCATGATGAATGTTATGAACAATAATTCATGATGAATGCTATGAACAATAATTCATGATGAATGCTATGAACAATAATTCATGATGAATGCTATGAACTCTAATTCATGATGAATGCTATGAACAATAATTCACGATGAATGCTATGAACAATAATTCATGATGAATGCTATGAACAATAATTCACGATGAATGCTATGAACAATAATTCATGATGAATGCTATGAACAATAATTCATGATAAATGCTACGAACAATAATTCATGATGAATGCTATGAAGAATAATTCATGATCAGTGCTATGAACAATAATTCATGATGAATGCTATGAAGAATAATTCATGATGAATGCTATGAAGAATAATTCATGATGAATGTTATGAAGAATAATTCATGATGAATGCTATGAACAATAATTCAAGATGAATGCTATGAACAATAATTCATGATGAATGTTATGAACAATAATTCATGATGAATGCTATGCACAATAATTCATGATGAATGCTATGAACAATAGTTCATGATGAATGTTATGAACAATAATTCATGATGAATGCTATGAACAATAATTCATGATGAATGCTATGAACAATAATTCATGATGAATGTTATGAACAATAATTCATGATGAATGCTATGAACAATAATTCATGATGAATGCTATGAACAATAATTCATGATGAATGCTATGAACAATAATTCATGATGAATGCTATGAACTCTGATTCATGATAAATGCTATGAACTCTAATTCATGATGAATGCTATGAACTCTAATTCATGATAATTGCTATGAACTCTAATTCATGATGAATGCTATGAACAATAATTCATGATGAATGCTATGAACAATAATTCATGATAAATGCTATGAACTCTAATTCATGATAAATGCTATGAACTCTAATTCATGATGAATGCTATGAACAATAATTCATGATAAATGCTGACACTAATTCATGATGAATGCTATAAATACTCATGATTAATTCTATGAACACTTATTCATGATGAATGTTATGAACACTTGTTCATGATGAATGCTACCTGACACTGATTCATGATGAATGCTACCTGAGACTGATTCATGATATATGCTATGAACATGTACTCATGATGAATGCCATTAAGAATTACTCATTTTCTTTCTTTCTTTTAATTAACAAAACATGTGCTCAACATTAGAAGACAGCATCAATAACTATAAATACACCCAGTACTATTGCTTGAAGACAGCATCAATAACTATAAATACAACCAGTACTATTGCTTGAAGACAGCATCAATAACTATAAATACATCCAGTACTATTGCTTGAAGACAGCATCAATAACTATACATACACCCAGTACTATTGCCTTCAAATTAATACATTTTATCTAAACACTTCACAAGTAATTCTGCTTAAGCTTGACTGGCTTATTAATAAAAAACATAAATAAACATATTAGAAACTCCATCACCATGACTCAGGGCTGAACTTTAGAACTCAACTGTACTGAATGAATGCATTACCACTTTTAAATCATCTATGCCTAGTTCAATATAAATCTTCAATCTAATTACCTTCCTAGTTTCATAATATTAAAGTTAAGATATTTCTAAACTTAAACATGTATAAGTTAATGAATTAATTAATCTCCAAAATGTATTATCTTGTATCCAATTAACAACAACTTCAGTAAGCTATAACAAGACAACTTGAAATGTCAGGAATTAGGAACCACTCATTGAATCTGGCAGAAAAAAATTACAAACAAGTGGAATAGGGAGTAAATTGCTCACATAAATAAATGCCCACCTCTCCACACTGCACTCCAAACCCATGATGGAGACAAGTCTATATTCAGAAAAGGGTGTAACTCTTGCAAAAATAGTTTCAATATATTGTTTTTGGTCAATATGCATATGTTTTGTGAATGACACTAAAATACAATAAGTTTCATAGCAATGCATTAAAAACTGATGCCTTTTTAAAACTATGTTGCACAATGCATCCAGCAGTAAGTCAGAAAGGGCAATAACTCTAACAAAATTCAAGGAAGCACAAAGAATGGTACATGTATATCTTTACATGACGATTATACTATGTGCCAAATTCACAGCAATCCATTAAATGAAATGTGTTGTATTCACAAGATTCTGTCTTACAGTGCATTCAGCTGCAAGGTAAAAAATAAAAATGGCAGAAATAATGTGATTTTCTGGCTTTTGTGTGTTTAGGCGGTGACAAAAATATTTACCAATATTCATGGCAATCCATCAAAAACTGCAGGAATAGTTGTGCTAATAAATTGTATCATACACTACATACAGCCACAAGACAAATAAAGGACAGTAATAAAACTTGTGGGAACATTATAATTTGTTGATATATGCATCTTCTTCAATCACCATATTACTTACTTAGATTGAAGGCAATCAATGAAACACTGTGGGCTGTTGTTCTAACGAGATTGTCCAGGATGGATGGACACAAGGATTACTATATAACCCCAAAAAAACATGGTATGAAATGCTATTTTATTATTTACCCTGGACTGTGAGTCAATTTTCTCCTCAAGCCACCTGACCTTGGACTGAAGTGAGTCAATTTGACCTCTCTTGGCTGTTATCTCCTTCTGCATCTTGTCTGCAACCTTCACAGCTACACAGTGTATTAAAGAAGAAAATACATAAAACTTAAAATAGGAGGTGATTTATATAAAAAGCTTCATAAATATATTTCTTATATGTTTTTTTAATCATCCATGTAAATGCTTTACTATGGAAGGTGAAATTACTGTGCACCTGATATTTGACAAATTTAATAATAATAAAAAACCAAGTATTTAGTTTTGATAATATTCAGTATATCTAATAAATGAAAAGCTCTGAATGCACACATTATCGAATGAACACACATTACCAAATGAACTATCATTCTGAAATAACTATAACATTTGTCTCTGTCATACCTACTACCTTGTTACACCAGTGACAGCATATCAATACACTAGTCTGAATCTGTAACCAGCTAAAATGAAGAAAACTTGCTACCTTGTTACATCAGTGACAGAGTATTAAGACACTAGTCTGAATCTGTAACCAGCCAAAATGAAGAAAACTTGCTACCTTGTTACACCAGTGACAGAGTATTAAGACACTAGTCTGAATCTGTAACCAGCCAAAATGAAGAAAACTTGCTACCTTGTTACACCAGTGACAGAGTATTAAGACACTAGTCTGAATCTGTAACCAGCCAAAATGAAGAAAACTTACTATCTTGTTACACCAGTGTCAGTGTATCAATACACTAGTCTGAATCTGTAACCAGCTAAAATGAAGAAAACTTACTACCTTGTTACACCAGTGACAGCATATTAATACACTAGTCTGAATCTGTAACCAGCCAAAATGAAGAAAACTTACTACTTTGTTACACCAGTGACAGCGTATTAATACACTAGTCTGAATCTGTAACCAGCCAAAATGAAGAAAACTGAATTGAGTTTCTTCCTATTGCAGGAATGGATTTTATGACTATTTCTGATCATTGCATAGCAGCAACAGCCGATATATTGTATACACTCAATGATAAGTCAGATCTCACCACAAACTGAATAGACCCAGATCTGTTGTTATATAATGACCTAACAAATCTGGGTCTATGCAGTCTGATAAGTTTAAACATTAGAACAAACAACATAGATCCTGATCTTTCACTGCAAAATGTGCTGCCAGATCACAGTCTGACCTGACTTATAAACAGTCCTACATATCATCAATGAATGGGGAAGATGTTACATCTGCTACCAACTTAGCTAGCAGGTGGATGATAATGAAAACCAATTTTTTAAACTATTTTAAGAACCATTTATACATAAGAACTAGAAAATAAAATATTATAAAGGCTTGCCTCTGTTATCGACAGCTTCCTGTCTCTTGAAGGCCTTTTGTGTCAATTTCATGTCATGATCGATTGCTGAAATGTAAAAGTTTCAATATGTTTGATGTTTCTGGAAGAATGTACATTATTATATACATGAGGAAGGGGAATATAGTTGAATGTCATAGAGGGGAATCAATTACCTTCAATTTATATTCATACAAAAGTCAAGATTGTACATAAAACTTTTAAATCACTGGGAATGGGTTTGCTGGTTGGGGCTGTGTCAAGTTACTAGTTAGACATACACTTTTAAGCCTACATACCTATATTTCATCAATACCTTTCTGATTAGAACACCAATTAAGTTAGTCTGTGATGATGATATTTTCTAAGAACAAGATCTGCTATTTTTACTAAAACAAAGTCAAAATATAATTAAACTTTTCAACTCACAGTCCAGAACATACTACTTACCAAAAGTATAACCAGCCATTTTTCAGGAAGATTTTGTAGAAAAATAAACCAAGACTTATACAAAGTTTATAAGAAATACCATTTTTTGTAAATATATATTAAACGAGTGATTGGCCTGAGCTCTACAAATCCACTTGCTTGATGCCTGGGATAAACTCAAATTCAGCTTGAGCAAGTTAAGTTTGTAGTTTACTTGCCTGCAGGTAAATCTAAAAATATTTGGTGAGAGAGAGAGGTTTTGTTCAATTTGTAATGCTTTATGCAGGTAAATCTAAAACATTCAGAGAGAGAGAGAGAGATTTTGTTCAATTTGTAATGCTTTATGCAGGTAAATCTAAAACATTTAGAGAGAGAGAGAGAGAGAGAGAGAGATTTTGTTCAATTTGTAATGCTTTATGCAGGTAAATCTAAAACATTTAGAGAGAGAGAGATTTTGTTCAATTTGTAATGCTTTATGCAGGTAAATCTAAAACATTTAGAGAGAGAGAGATTTTGTTCAATTTGTAATGCTTTATGCAGGTAAATCTAAAACAGAGAGAGAGAGATTTTGTTCAATTTGTAATGCCTTATGCAGGTAAATCTAAAACATTTAGAGAGAGAGAGAGAGATTTTGTTCAATTTGTAATGCTTTATGCAGGTAAATCTGAAACAGAGAGAGAGAGAGAGAGAGAGATTTTGTTCAATTTGTAATGCTTTATGCAGGTAAATCTAAAACAGAGAGAGAGAGAGAGATTTTGTTCAATTTGTAATGCTTTATGCAGGTAAATCTAAAACATTTAGAAAGAGAGAGAGATTTTGTTCAATTTGTAATGCTTTATGCAGGTAAACGTAAAACATTTAGAAAGAGAGAGAGATTTTGTTCAATTTGTAATGCTTTATGCAGGTAAACGTAAAACATTTAGAGAAAGAGAGAGAGAGAGATTTTGTTCAATTTGTAAACACTCAGATTATGATTAAATGTTCTGCAGCCACTGCTAAAAAAAGCCCCAAAAATGATCAAAACAAAAACCAGACAGCAAATCCACTCTCCATAGGGAATGACAATTAAAGGAAATATGCGATCAGATCCCATTATCTGAGAAAAGTTCACTTGGTCTGTTTTGCAAAGAGCATACATAAAGTGGGAAGGAGAATACACTGGTCAAAGTTTCATGACTGCACCTTCGCGGCAGTTTGCAACATAAGTTTAAAAAACCCATTGCATCCTCAAACAATTTTATCTATGAAGTTTTTTTCTCATTAACAAACAATACTAACACATATGTAACAATATTTAAAACATAAAAATACTGCCAAAAACTAAACTGTATCCTTGCTAAAATCAAGTGATTGAATGACATTATAATGTACATGTCTACTTATTCCAACAGTTTGTTATGTCAACATTCTGATTAATGTTTTAATAAAAACTTAAACATCTCTCCTTATTGGCAGTGATTCACGTTTCATTGAATTTTATAATGATAAAATAATTCTCATGCTGGAATATTGGGACTACACTTAATTTTATCTTTGTTGGAATAAAGGGACTACACTTAATTTTATCTTTGTTGGAATATAGGGACTACACTTAATTTTATCTTTGTTGGAATAAAGGGACTACACTTAATTTTATCTTTGCTGGAATATAGGGACCACACTTAATTTTATTTTTGTTGACATAATTTAACATTTAGTCTGGGCTTGTGTTTTAAAGCACAGCACCACATGAAACTATTTAGTCCCAAGGCAACTGGAGTAATGTACCTTGTACTGGGACACACCATATGCATCCTTACATTTTCAAGCATGAAAATACAATATTTCCCATTACACCATGCATTGCTTGATTGTGTGTGCCAATAGAAGTTATACCTGCAGCAACCAATACAAGCATTATGTCAGCTTAAGCATAAAATAGAAACTGCATTACCTTTTAGGCATCGCATGGAAATTATTTCTTTCTTCAGATATCTGACTCATGTCCATTAGTTTTTAAATGAAGTTATGTCCCTTTAACAACCATGATAACTGCATTTAAAAAATTGTGTCTGCTGGATTGCTCAATTGGGTTTGCTATTGTAGTCACAAAGGGTGAAGTAGTTGACAAAATATCACAAATTTAATTTCTTGCAACAGATAATGTTATCCCAAACATATCATTTTCTAAAATCAATGATATTTGTTAAGATCATTACATGTGATTAAAATCGAGGTGAACTTCCAAAAAGTTGGGTAGGGTAGTATTCTGGAAGTTTTAATTCAGAAAGAAAGGTATATGATAAAAATAAATTGTCTTTACCTACATAAATACTGGATATATTCCTCTTTTCTTTACCTACATAAATACTGGATATATTCCTCTTTTCTTTACTGACATAAATACTGGATATATTCCTCTTTTCTTTACCGACATAAATACTGGATATATTCCTCTTTTCTTTACCGACATAAATACTGGATATATTCCTGCCAAGTTAACTTATGACTTTGCTATTCATTAAACTATAACATTTTTTGAACATGATGAAATAAATCCAGTATTGACCTAGGAAAAGAAAATATCCTCTATTTATTTATGGCCCATCAGTAAGTTGCTAGAGTTTTAAACCTTTAAACATACTAATGTATAGTGATATACAGTATTTAAAACATATATATATATATATATATATATATATATATATATATATATATATATATATATATATATATATAGCAACATCTTATTATAGGGATGGGGTTACTTCACTAATGAGGTCTACTAAATACTGTGGAGAAAATCTGGTTCTCTGAATTATGATTGTTTTAGCAGGGTGGTTTTAAAATGGGGATGGATTTTACTGTAATTATGTCACCTTTAAACTTCTCCTTGTATCTCTCTATCTCTTTCTCCAGGTTGTATTTCTGATTTGCCACATTTCTCTTGAGTGTGTCTCTCTCCTCTGTCAAGCTGGCCACTTCATACCTACAAATTATATGTAACTTTGTGGTATAGTAATTAAAGTGATTGGTGAGTGTTAACAAATTGACATTAGGTACAAATTAGTTTGGGGTCATGTCCTTTGGGGCTTTTTTCTTGATGACTAACTGATCTTAATGTGACTGCATAAAAGGTTTACAGTTGGATATAACTGGATACAACTGGATACAAATGGATACAATGCAATAAAAATGAGCAATAAGCGACAAACTCCAGGTTCTATTTGACAATGTGAGCCTTAATATGACCTCTCATGATAAAATTCTTGGTGTATTCATAGATAACAATCTTACTTGGTCTATTCATATTAAACATGTTTCTAAAAAGGTTAATTCTTATCTCTGCTACTGAGGAAAATCAAAACATATATTCCTCTTCAGTATAGGGTCATCTTTTGTAAAAGTTATATTCAGCCATATCTGGACTACTGTAATGTAATTTGGGGTAATACCTCTAATTCAAACATATCAAACCTTTAAAGACTCCAGAAGAGGGCATGCCATTTAATTCTAGATCAATGTATATACATTTATCAGAATGCAATAAATAATATAAAGATTTTAACAATACATGAAAGAATATATCTTAGAAAGGCCAAATTGATGTATAAAGTATCCAGAAAAGCCATTCCTGTCTATCTAAGCAATATCTTTCACCAAAGAGATGATGATGGTACTACAAATTTTAGGTCCATAAGAAGTAAAAATTACATTATACCAAGGCCAAAGAAGGAATTGTTTTAAAAGAAAAGTTTTCAATATACAGGTCAACTGGTATGGAACAACATTCCCAGTGACATAAGGCAGGCTCCTAGCATTTCTTCTTTTCATAATCAATGTCTCAAATGGATGAAATCTTTAGACAATTGAACAGTTCTAGTAATATAAATACCACCTAATTTTCTGTAATTCTGCATTATTTTCACAGCTGAATGTTTCAATGCAGGATTGATATTCTAATGTTTAGAATCACTTAATTATTTAGTGTTAAGCCCAATTCTTCACATCATGTTGTATATACTGTATATTATTGTACATAACAGCTAGAAGGCCTCAAGGTAGATTAGTTCTGTGATTAATTGAGTTACCTTTTCTCAATAAAGTCTTTATTATTATTATTATTATTATTATTGTTATTATTATTATCATCATCATCACATCATCATTATTATCATCATCATCATCATCATTATTATTATATCATCATCATCATTATTATTATTCAGCGGGAGTAGTCCCATGAAGATTTTCAAGGCAGCACCATTTTTATTTAGGACCAACTAGGAATCGAAAGGAGTTATTCGGGGAAAACCCCATGCTGATATGATCATTCATTAAGAGAAGTAGCCATAACAAGATTTTCAAGATGGCCACTGTGGTGGCCATATTAGATGTCCAACTGGACCATAAGATAAATGTATCTGTCAAGTTTCATGCAATTTTCCAAGCAGTTTAAGAAGAGCAGTGATAACAATCTTGTGTTAATGGATGGAAAGATGACAGATGATGATTGATACCAGACCATCCTATTAGTGCCACTGGTCTATGACCAGTCGAGCTAGAAATTAACACAGAACTGGTGAGGAGTGGTGATTTTGAAAAAAATCTTTGATACATTGATAATTCATTTCACAGATAGACTGGACTGGCATCCCATTTAGGGGAAACTGTGTGCTCTAAGTCACTTTTTGAGCATGAAACTCAAAACAAAAAACTGATGTGACGCACGGTTGCCAAGGACATTTAGCAGCCAAGAAGACACCCAGGTGATGAAAACTTCTAAAAGTTCAATGATTCTGAATTTATTTTAATTATAGTTAGTGACCATACAAATTTTGGACTTTAACAAGTTTTGAAGAATACAGAACCTGACCTTATGAACCACTGGAAGATCAGAAAACTGTATCATCAGAATAAAAAACAAAGACAAATTTTTTCACTCTAACCTGCTCTCTTTGAGCTCCTTGAAGAGTGTGTCCTTCTCCTCCTTTAGAATGGCCATCTCCTGCTTCCTCAGATCCACCTCCTCAATCACCTTGTGTTTCTCCTCTTCTAAGTCTTTAATCCTCTTCTCCCGTAACTTCATCTTCTTGGACATTACTTCCCGTGATGTTCTGAGCTCTTCTAATGCATCAGTTGTCTCCTTAAGCTTCTTGGTCAAAAGCTCCCTCTCCTCACGAATGGTATCACTGGACCGAGAGTTGGCCTCCACAAGCTGCGAGAAGTTGTCTGATTGCTGCTTCAGTAGCAATAGGTTTTTCTCCTTTTCCTCAAGTTGAACTGTCAATCTCTCACGCTGAGCTTGAAGCTGGGTGATTTCACTGTTTTTCTGTTCTATTAAACTGAAATAATAGTCTCTCTCTTGAGACAACCTATCATAATCTGAGGTCTTCGCGCTAAGCATGTCCGTTAGATGTTTCTTTTCTGCCGCTGCAGCTTCATACTGAATTCTAGTTGTTTCAAATTTGTCGCTAAGTTCACGCATTTGTTGTTTGAGATTTGTCAGCTCCATTTGTGCCTTTTCTGCCGCCAAAGTTTGCCGGTTGCATTTCTCACTGGCCTCGCTGAGCTGTGCTGTTAAAGTGCTTATCTTTTCCAAGTGTCGCTCTCTTTCTTGCTTCTCTATATTAGAAACCTGCAAAAAATATTCTATGATGAAGTAATATCCATCTGGTTTACTTGATGCATCAAAATTAAATATCAGAATTTATTAACATATATAATTAAAAGCAGTTAACAATTACTTAAATAAACCTAAGTAGAGTATAAGAAGTTCCTTCATGTAGAGTTTACTAATAAAAACATTTTAAAACTTGAGATTGAAAATTCAGATTAATAAAGTACAAGTCACTATGCTCCTGTATAATTTCTTTTCTGTCACTACTAAAAGGTCTATTATACCAATTTTGTATTACCTTCTATGACTTTTGGAGCGTACACTTTTGATCTCTGGAGCAGATCTGTTATTTACTTCATGTACTTTGTAAGCATTCCAATGATGAATTGTGTTTGTTTCTTTAGGATCATTAACAAAGGTACTTCTTTTCTTTAGAGCTCATTATTAGCTACTTCAAAATTAGATAAGTCTGTTGTCAGAAAATCAAATGACATACCGAAAACAAAAAGAGGTAACAGTAATAGGTACAAGGCAAATAGCACTGCTTGGTGATAGTGGTGGGGTTTGGTATGGATGCGGGATTTCTATGAGTAAAGGGCCTTAACTCTATGTAATAATAATGTAAAATTCTGGCAATAAAATCTGTTCAAGACTCCAATAATTTTAAGCTGCTTAAAAAAATAAGCTTGAATTTCTGGATGATCCTCTGCAAAAACCAAAATCAGGATCAAAAAATTGGCAACATCTGTATACAAGGCAGCCAATATATTTGGTAAAGAAAAACTCCAGAAAGATCAGAGGAAGGGTCACAGACCCATAGGAAGGTAACGGCAAGGTTTCTAACATACTTGCATTGGTCAAACCAAGATCTGATCCCCATAGACAGAGATGACTTGTGAGGGATCTGTAAAAAGCATGCACCATGGACTACTCAGTCACCTGAGGTCCATAAAACTGCAAGTTAAATGAATTTCAAGGTTTCACAATTAGCTGCTTGCCTAATTTTTTTAAAATATAAAAAATCCTTAGTAAAGTTAATTTGGGCAAACTAAAGTTGAGAAAATGTACAATCAAGGGCCATAACTCCTGTAAATCATGGCATGGTAAACTGATCACCTAAGTCACTCAAGGTTTCATGCATATCAAGTTGCAAGCCAAATTTAATTGAAATCAAACAATCCATAGTAAAATTATGTTCTAGAACTCAAAAATAAAACATTCAGTGGCATCTCATCTGCATGTAAAATATTCCCTAGCAATATAATGCTGTAAGAAAAGACATCCTGTACATGCTGACACATAATGTGGAATTTGTTTCGGTCTCATGAATATAAATTTTCATGCCAAACTTACTTGAAATCAAACCATGTCCAGTAAAGTTATCTTGTGGAAACAAAAGTTATGAGGTGGTCAATCAGGGGCCATAACTCTTCTAAATAATGACTTAGAAGGTTCAAAATCAAAAACTCATTTGAAGTCTCATTGAAATAAAGAGACAAAACAATTCTGGTCAAACTCCAACAATTCCCAGTATATTTATCTTGCAAAATCAAATTGCTGATGGATGTACAGATGGACTGATGGATGTAAAGATGGACTGATGGATGTACAGATGGACTGATGGATGGTAAGATGGATTAATGCATGCAAAGATGGACTGATAGGTGGTAAGATGGACTGATGCATGCAAAGATGGACTGATTGATGGTAAGATGGACTGATGAATGCAAAGATGGACTGATGGATGCAAAGATGGACTGATGGATGGTAAGATGGACTGATAGATGGTAAAATGGACTAATGCACGTAAAGATGGACTGATAGATGGTAAGATGGACTAATGCATGCAAAGATGGACTGATGGATGCAAAGATGGACTGATGGATGGTAAGATGTACTGATGCATGCAAAGATGGACTGATGGATGGTAAGATGGACTAATGCATGCAAAGAAGGACTGATGAATGGTAAGATGGACTGATGGATGGTAAGATGGACTGATGCATGCAAAGATGGACTGATGGATGGTAAGATGGACTGATCGAAGCAACGATGGACTGATGGATGGTAAGATGGACTAATGGATGGTAAGGCATAATTACTGAGATCACTATAAAGCTTTTGCACTTTCATTGAGCAAGGCCTAATAAAACACTTCCATGAAACAGAAAACAAAATAAATTTTCCTGTAAAGGCTCACTTTCTCCGAGACTGTAGCATTACACTCTTGTCTAACCATATTCAGCATTTTCTCAAGCCTCTCAATGTCCCTGTGTTTCTCTTCCAGCCGTGACTCCAGGTCTGTCTGACGTAGTCGTAGTTCACCCTCCCGTTCCCAGTGTTTGCTTACATTCTTCTTCTCTTCCTCGAGTTCCTGGCTTGCTTTGCCGTATGCACCCTGATGAAAGATGGCTTGTAACATGTATATCAACATAAAGGTCTAATTATTGTTCAGATTTATGTCACTGTAGTACATATATTGGATGAATGTTAAACATTTTCCATGGAAAGTTCTTACAAATTTTGTATGCTGCACGAAAAGGATTTTCTAACACATTATAAAACATTTAGCCCGTGCTTATAATTCCTGAATAAATTATGAACTTGAGCTGGAAATACCAAAGAATGTCTTCATTTCATTCAATTCCAGTATAACTGGTACTTCTGACAGCTTGAGTGGTGCAAAATGGAGGGTAAATGGTGTGCACTTAAGTTTTACTGCCACATTACTTGACTTCAGAATGTGTATAAGTGCTAACTACAACAAATATTGTTTCATTTAAAATGAGTTTCCATAACCACATATTCTTTTTGCTAATCATTTTCTATGAGATGGACAGGCATAAATTTCAAATCCACTCCAGATGTTCTGCTGTGTCCATCAAAAGACACTTTACCCTGACTTACTTTTGTCCATTAATCCAGTACTTCAGATGCTCTCTTGTGACCATGAAAAGACACTTTACCCCGACTTACTTTTGTCCATTAATCCAGTACTTCAGATGCTCTCTTGTGGCCACGAAAAGACACTCTAAACCGACTTACTTTTGTCCATTAATCCAGTACTTTAGATGCTCTCTTGTGACCATGAAAAGACACTCTAAACCGACTTACTTTTGTCCATTAGTCCAGTACTTCAGATGCTCTCTTGTAGCCATGAAAAGACACTTTAAACCGACTTACTTTTGTCCATTAATCCAGTTCTTCAAATGCTCTCTTGTGGCCATGAAAAGACACTTTACCCTGACTTACTTTTGTTCATTAAGTCATGAGCACTCCAGCTGCTCTATTATGTCCATGAAAAGGGAATTTACCTGTATTTACTTTTTATTTTTGTCCATTAAGATGTGATTATTCAGAGTGACAGTTACCTTCTTGTCTTTATTTGGAGTGCTCAATCAGGTGGGATATAATCCTAGGTGTGTTTACACAAAATATAAATTTAAATGACAAAATGAAGGGCTACGAAGGCTGAAAAAAGAAGGGTTAATGAACAGATTTGATAATGTTGATATTTTACCAGGTTTATGACTTCTGATTTGATGTCTTTTCATCAATTTTAATACTGAGGTGTTTATAACAAGGACACCAAGCTAACCACATAGAACAGTTCATTATTTGATTTTTTTGCTTAAATCAATACCACAAGGATGAATGTACTCTCTGCATGCCTGAATGCATGTTATGGACTCATCTATTTAACCTTTGACCTCACCATCATTTTGTGGTTGGTTACTAGTTAGTACCTGTAGCTCTGCCAGTTTGGTTTCCAGTGCTGCCTGGCTCCTTAAGGTCTCATCTCTGTTGCTTCTCAAGAGGGTCAGCTCCTTCTGCAACTGTTCTAAGGACTTCTCAAGGGTCTCTTTCTGTAACAAGCACAAACAGACATATCTGTACATCTTATACTTCATATGTTTAAGTTTCTTCTTTATCTCATGTAACTCAATCAGTCCATAAAATATGAGGTGGACCACCTGGTCCATTTCTGTCACATGTCATTCACCAAATGCGGTGAGTTATACATAGAAAAATTTACAGATACTGCATGGCACTAAAGGGACTTGTCACAGTTTATGGACTGGGCAATCAGAAGGCTGGTAACCTTTGATGTGTAGTGGACGAAAGCAGCCCAAACTGGTAAAATTTGTGAAAGATCACTCCTAATTATCCATGGCTTTGATAATACTGGACTTACAGTGTAATTTTGCAATTTCAGGATTATTTATATGACCAATGTTTTTGTGTACCAGATGACTTAATTAACATGATGTTTATTCAGTGGTGGGGTTCAACACTTCAGTGAATCTATACAGAGAATTGTCACCTTGCAGTTTGCTTACATCAAATGGATATGCTTTAACCTCTTTCTCTTGAAAATGTGTTAGCATCATCACAGAGATTATGACCTAAAAATGTCCGTGATGTATAAAATTCAAACTGGCTGAGATGCATTGAAACTGATTTTACAGCATTCTTACTTACTGATATGACTGAAACCTAAAACTATTAACTGAAAATATTCGATACTTATCTAGTAAGTTAATATTTTCAGTTTTATTTACATCATCCCACCCTATGTACATATTTTCACACACATAAAAACCAAGTTAATAAAGGCTGCTGTTGTTTTAAAAACACTTTTATCATACTACTGGCTACATCATGCTGAGGAAATGGAAACCATGTGCCTTTATACGGACACACAGACAGTCCACAGGCTGGTCTGGGCAGGTATCAAACCTGCAACCCTTGGATTACAAGTCAATTATTCTACCAACGAAGCTACCATGGCTCCCAAACATAAGTAAAGCTCTGCTTTTGTTAAAACACACTTCATTATAACACATATTACCTCTATGGACCCTGAAATCACATCATAGTATAACAATACGAGTTGAAAGAAAACTGCATGAAGTTTAGTATCATGCCTTTATTTCCTTTTTACAAAGTTTGATTATCTCACTATATCACAATTTCATATGCAATGCTGTTTTCAATATAACATGATTATGGTACATAACACTGTTCCCACTATACCATGAAATGGTAAATAATGTGGTGAGCACTAACAGATTCCAACCCAGAATGATTCTGGTTTTTGATCACACCATTTTTTTTAAAGAAAACCCACCAGAAAATGTGATGGTGGATGTTAGAGAAAACAAAACTGCTTCTGGTGTCCCTTATTATCATAACATTCTGTAAAGTTTTTACTTTATTAAAACACACACAAAAATCATTAAAAAAATAACAAATAACTTCAAATAGCACTTGCAGAATTTCACAGTGTTCATTGTCACATCAACTTGTTCTCCAATATTATTAGTGCTGAAGTTATTACATGTGCATGACAGTGTTCACACAATAATTCAGTCACAATAATTTGTTAATTTTTGCTTTATGAGTAAAAGTTTTTAAATATACATCAAATATATAAAAATATAGACATAACTTTACTTGTCTTTTCCCCATCAGACACAACCTGTTCATACTGATGTGAAAGTCTTAATGTTTTTCAGACTCGAAAAGATTTATTTTGCTTTCTGTTTTGTAAATGTTAATTTTGAGGCTCAGTGTTAATTTTGGAGCTCAATGTTAAATTTTTTCCTTTCTTTCTCAACAAGAGGGTTTTTTCCTTTTACGCTCCTCCTAAAATTGACTACTTGCATTTCACCTATTTTCATACAGGGTTGCATCTGTCCTCTCATGTAAGAAATGTTTCTTAAAATATTGCAATTTTCCTGATGCCTTCAAACCATATTTGATGTTATGTACCAAGCTGTAGATTTCTATATTTATTTTCCCTGATCTGATTTAATATCATTCCTAACACAGAAGGATGAATCTACTTGTGGCCCATGAAAACAACTCAGTAAAGACAATCCATGAATGACAGACAAGGATATCTGGCAACAATGTCATCACTTCCCTATCAGTGATCTATACATTGTCCCTTATAAATTCAGGAAGGGTATCAGTCTGTAATCTTCTAACTTCAGTTTATACTAGTCCTTCTCATTCAACACATTAGATTGTAGAGAGAGCAATAGGAGTTCAAGTCTTTCTGGCCAAGATCACTAAATGCTAGTCCTCTGTAACTCATTTATCTTACAGATTTATTAACTTTATAAAGTTTACATCAACTTTGCATTCAAGCCATTCCTATTTCCACACATTTTTCAAACCATTACCCAAATGTTTTGTGCCCTTGTGTCTATCAATAATTTCAGAACATTTTACTTACAGCTATTGTCTATTAAATAGCAAGCAGAATGAATAATATTTCAAGGATAATCTTGAGATGGTTAAATTACTGTGAATGGGGCTGGACAGACTTTATTTAAAAACCAGATCAGCAATGATAGAAAACAACAGATAATACTAAGGAAAATGGGATTCAGTCCAACAAAAAAGTAGAAATCTGCTTTAAAACAGAAAAAATTATTACTGCCAACTACCATATTGCAATGATGGAATGCTGTACAGTAGAAAATTTCCATCTTAAAAAGTTATTCAGTAACAAAAAAAATGAATGGTTAATAACTCTAATGAGTAGAAGATTTCACGAATTAAAACATAACTGTCATATTATAATATGGTAATCTCTTTATCATATTATAATATTGTGATCTCTTTGTCATATTATAATATGGTGATCTCTCTCATATTATAATATTGTGATCTCTTTGTCTTATTATAACATTGTGATCTCTGTCATATTATAATATGATGATCTCTTTGTCTTATTATAATATGGTGATCTCTTTGTCATATTATAATATGGTAATCTCTTTGACATATTATAATATGGTGAGCTCTTTGTCATATTATAATATGGTGAGCTCTTGCTCATATTATAATATGGTGATCTCTTTGTCTTATTATAATATGGTAATCTCTTTGTCATATTATAACATTGTGATCTCTGTCATATTATAATATGGTGATCTCTGTCATATAATATTGTGATCTCTTTGTCTTATTATAATATGGTGATCTCTTTGTCATATTATAATATGGTAATCTCTTTGTCAATTATAATATGGTGATCTCTTTGTCATATTATAATCTGGTAATCTCTTTGTCAATTATAATATGGTGATCTCTTTGTCATATTATAATATGGTAATCTCTTTGACATATTATAATATGGTGATCTCTTTGTCATATTATAATATGGTGATCTCTTACTCATATTTACAAAAAAAATGAATACTAGCAGGGTGAACAATATGTCTGTGACAAGTTATAAATATGTATGACACTACACAATCTACATTACAGTATATTTATACACTATAACAAGTAAAGAGGAAAAAAATTATGCTGATGAAAATTTCAAATAACTTGTATAAGGCAAGTAAAATTTGCATTGATTCTCAGCCTTTTGCATCCATGTGTGTATCATGAAGGTACAATTATTGATAAGCATATATACATCAATGTATCATGAAGGTACAGTTACTGATAAGCATATGTGCATCAATGTGTGTATCATGAAGGTACAGTTATTGATAAGCATATATGCATCAATGTATCATGAAGGTACAGTTATTGATAAGCATATATGCATCAATGTGTGTATCATGAAGGTACAGTTATTGATAAGCATGTATACATCAATGTATCATGAAGGTACAGTTATTGATAAGCATATGTGCATCACTGTGTGTATCATAAAGGTACAATTATTGATAAGCATGTATACATCAATGTATCATGAAGGTACAGTTATTGATAAGTATGTATACATCAATGTGTGTATCATGAAGGTACAGTTATTGATAAGCATATATGCATCAATGTGTGTATCATGAAGGTACAATTATTGATAAGCATGTATACATCAATGTATCATAAAGGTACAGTTATTGATAAGCATATGTGCATCACTGTGTGTATCATGAAGGTACAGTTATTGATAAGTATGTATACATCAATGTATCATGAAGGTACAGTTATTGATAAGCATATGTGCATCACTGTGTGTATCATGAAGGTACAGTTATTGATAAGTATGTATACATCAATGTATCATGAAGGTACAGTTATTGATAAGCATATATGCATCAATGTGTGTATCATGAAGGTACAGTTATTGATAAGCATGTATACATCAATGTATCATGAAGGTACAGTTATTGATAAGCATATGTGCATCAATGTGTGTATCATGAAGGTACAATTATTGATAAACATATGTGCATCAATGTATCATAAAGGTACAATTATTGATAAGTATATATGCATCAATGAATCATTTTGACCTTGGATACTAGTGTGATGAACAACAAAAATATGCATAATTCAACCACTTCAGCTGTGTGCGATCAACCTATTTCAATAACAAGAACTTCTTAACAATAGAAAACACTGTTATTATCAACATTTTTTATAACTAATAACAAAATATTTATTCATAAATAAATTTCAACTTTCAAAACGCCCCCCAAACCTCGAAAATTTCTAAGTGACTGACACTTTTTAACAAAGCTATGGAATCAACATGAAATATTAGCTTTGAGTTATACCAGAAAATGTCTAGTATTTCCTATACATGTACATTTTTTGTAAAATAGGTTAAATGGCAAACAGATAAATTTGGACATCAACACTGCCATACCTGTTCCTGCCACTTGACTCGGTCTTCTGAATGCTCATTACGTAAATGTCTGACCTTATTCTCAAGGTCGTTTACCATTTCTTCTTTTATCTTCGTCTGCTGCTCATACTGCCCCCTGTAAAAGACATTAAATGTATGAATGTAACAAATATTTTCATACTGCCCTCTGTAAAAGATATTAAATGTATGAATGTAACACACATTTTCATAATGCCCTCTGTAATAGAAATACATTATATATATGAATATAACACATATTTTCATACTGCCCTCTGTAACAGAAAGACATTAAATGTATGAATATAACACATTTTTTCATACTGCCCTCTGTAACAGAAAGACATTAAATGTATGAATATAACACACATTTTCATAATGCCCTCTGTAACAGAAAGACATTAAATGTATGAATATATCACATATTTTCATACTGCCCTCTGTAACAGAAAGACATTAAATGTGTGAATCTATGCTACTGTCTGTAACAGAAAGACATTAAATGTGTGAATGTAATACACATATCCATACTGCCCTCTGTAACAGAAAGACATTAAATGTGTGAATGTAACATATATTCATACTGCCCCCTGTAACAGAAAGACATTAAATGTGTGAATCTATGCTGCTCTCTGTAACAGAAAGACATTAAATGTGTGAATGTCATACATATATCCATACTGCCCTCTGCAACAGAAAGACATTAAATGTGTGAATATAATACATATATCCATGATAGTGTTCTCTGTAACAGAAAGACATGAAATGTGTGAATGTAATACATATACCCATACTGCCCTCTGTAACAGAAAGATATTAACTGTGTGAATCTAACATATTCATACTGCCCTCTGTAACAGAAAGTCACTGAATGTGTGAATGTAACATACATGTATATTTATAATGCCCTCTGTAATAGAAAGACAAAATGTAGGAATGTAACACATATTCGTACTGATGTATGAAACAAAAGTATTAATGTAACATATATTCATGCTGTCTTCTGTAACAGAAAGTCATTGAATGTGTGAATGTAACATACATGTATATTCATAATGCCCTCTGTAATAGAAAGACAAAATGTAGGAATGTAACACATATTCATACTGCTGTGTAAAACAAAAGTGTGAATGTAACATATATTCATACTGTCTTCTGTAACAGAAAGAAATAAAATGTATGAATATAACATATATTCATAATACCCTCTGTAACAGAAAGACATAAAATGAATTTAACACATATATTTCATAATGTCCTCTCAAACAGAAGGACATAACATGTATGAATGTAATACATATTTTCATGCTGCGCTCTGTAACAGAAAGAAATAAAATGTATGAATATGCTGCATATTTTCATAATGTCCTCTAACAGAAAGACATAACATAAATATATATATATATATATATATATATATATATATATATATATATATATATATATATATATATATATTCATATTGCCCTATGTAACTGAAAGACATAAAATGTATGAGTGCAACAAATATATTCATAATGCCTTCTGTAACTGAAAGATGAATTGTATGAACACGCATATTCATCATGCTCTCTGTAACAGAAAGATGAATTGTATGAACATGTATATTCATCACGCCCTCTGTGACAGAAAGATGAACTGCATGAACATGTATATTCATAATGCTCTCCATAACAGAAAGACATCACATGTATGAATATAACACATATATCCATAATTCCCCCAATAACAGAAAGACATTACATGTATGAATATAACACATATATCCATAATTCCCCCAATAACAGAAAGACATTACATGTATGAATATAACACATATATCCATAATTCCCCCAATAACAGAAAGACATTACATGTATGAATATAAAACATATATTCATAATTCCCCCAATAACAGAAAGACATTACATGTATGAATATAACACATATATCCATAATTCCCCCAATAACAGAAAGACATTACATGTACGAATATAACACATATATTCATAATTCCCCCAGTAACAGAAAGACATTGCATGTATGAATATAACACATATATTCATAATTCCCCCCGTAACAGAAAGACATTACATGTATGAATATAACACATATATTCATAATTCCCCCAGTAACAGAAAGACATTACATGTATGAATATAACACATATATCCATAATTCCCCCAGTAACAGAAAGACATTACATGTATGAATATAACATATATATTCCTAATTTTCCCAATAACAGAAAGACATTAAATGTATGAATGTAACACAGATTCATAATGCTATTGGACAGAAAAGATATGTCAGTTTGTACTGATTTGAACAGACTGCAATAACATAACACTCATAGGGTCTTAAGACCCTCATAATGCAAACCGTCATTCTAAACACTGTCATCCTAAACATTATCTGTCATCCTAAACACTATCTGTCATCCTAAACACTAACACTCTCTGTCATCCTAAACATTATCTGTCATCCTAAACACTAACACTCTCTGTCATCCTAAACATTATCTGTCATCCTAAACACTATCTGTCATCCTAAACAGTAACACTCTGTCATCCTAAACATTATCTGTCATCCTAAACACTAACACTCTCTGTCATCCTAAACATTATCTGTCATCCTAAACACTAACACTCTCTGTCATCCTAAACATTATCTGTCATCCTAAACACTAACACTCTCTGTCATCCTAAACATTATCTGTCATCCTAAACACTAACACTCTCTGTCATCGTAAACATTATCTGTCATCCTAAACATTATCTGTCATCCTAAACACTAACACTCTCTGTCATCCTAAACATTATCTGTCATCCTAAACACTAACACTCTCTGTCATCCTAAACATTATCTGTCATCCTAAACACTAACACTCTCTGTCATCCTAAACACTAACTGGAAGCCGAAACATTAAAACTGTTAACTTTCTTTATCCATGCCATACACAGAATCAATTCTATGAAGATTATAATAGCACTTATTTTCAAACATGAAAAGATATAGCAGTGCTAACACTTATACTTTGCTCCTCAAATATTCTGGGTTCAATTTCCAAGCTCTGATACATAAGAATAAACCCATACATAACTTTTCCAAAATATGCTAGCTTTCACAAAAGCTTGATATTTAAATAAACAAATTTTGTGTTTATTATGCATTCAATTTTACCACCTAACAATCACATTTATTATCATTATAATGTAATGCCATAAATAATATACGACACACTATGACATAGAACCAACTGTCATAGTAGCGATGACACAAAGAAACATAAGGTATATGTATATCTAATGATTTTTAATCACAGTGTAGTGGTAGATCACAAAGAGTGAGTACTAAATACCATAGGTACTTACTGCAGCATGGCAAGTTGAGACTGAAGGTTTGCTGCCTGTTTACGGGCATTACTGGCTCTCTCATTGGCTGCCTGTAGCTGTCGATCATTCTCTGTTGTCATCTGAGCTATCCTGGAATGATAAAAAATAACTTTTCATATACAACTGCCGTTCAGTAATTCATTGTCATGGAAACAAGAAAATGTTCTGGGATGATTAAAGAACCATCAATGATCACCTTATTAAAAGGATTGTCTGTGATTAGATTATTATGAAATCCAACCTGGTTTTTATTTATTATTTTAAATAATTTTTAAACATGAATTCCTCGATAGAAGCCTGCTGATCTAACATGCCAGTTTTACTAACAATGTATTCATAATGAAGTTAAGATGCATATGGATAAATCTCCTGGCATGTTTCTAGGACTTCTGACAATGGATGACATTAAGGTACTGTACACAAACTAAAGTCTTACAAAAGCAGGGTTCCCTTTTATTGACTGGCTTTGTGATTTCTATCAGAGTTCAAAATCCTTTGCTGAATACTGCTAAATCCATTTAATTGATTTATCCAACCACAGGGCTCAGACCTAGCACATTTATAATTTTTTTTGCACACTAATGGCAAGAATTATGGAACATTTGGCTCGCCTTATTTAGCAACCATACAATTACCTGATAAGAAAATGTAGGCCCATTCTTCAAAGTTTTTACTTTTTATTAAACTTTACTCACTAGATATAAAAACATACTATTACATCATTCTAATGAGAGATGGTTTTTCACTGGATGGAATGAGGTCATGTGATATGTCACATGATCAGTTCTCATGTCTCATGGTCATGATGTCAGTGATTTTTTGTAACATCATAGCATCAAGTTTTTAGTGCCACTGGCCTAGAAATTAACACTAATCCACTAACCTGAGATCAGTGATTTTGCCAATGGATCACTAAGATCCCAGCCATCACTAATCCACAGAGAATTTCTGCCAGTTGCTATCACAGCATTTGGCAATTGGTCTTGTGTCAAATGTATTAACTAAAATGTGAGTCACTATTCCCTTTGATGGTTAATTTATCTGTAAATTATGTTAACCAAATACCTACTAACATCCTACACTTCGCAAAATATAATAAATCACTTGGCAGAAACAGACTGGTGTTATCCCATACTTCAAGCAAATTTTAGTGATTATTGTCAAAACAGAATTCATATACATGGTACAAGCCTGGTGCACTGGCTGCAAACACTGATTTCAATATGGAAGATAAAAAAATGACACAGGGCAGCAGACTAGTATACCTGCTGATTATAAAATGTCATTTTGGTCAAGTCAAGTTTTATCCAGAATTACACATTTTAATATTTATATTATTGTTTATAAAAATTCATTGAAATGTCATGATGTGAAAATTAAAAAGTATGCATACATGTTTGTAATAGCTCAGCACAATAATGGCTATATAGTGCCAATTAAAGGTAAAGTTAAAAAAAACAAAGTTTGAGTTTTTGCAAGGTGAACAGCTGCCACTAAACATTAGAAATTAGACGACAAGAGAGCATGGTCATAAATATGATCAGGGGAAGAGATTTACAAAGCACCAAAACTTATGCTAAAATGGATATGAATGGATGAAGTATGACACAAGAAAGAAGACATTTAGAAAACACCAAAACTTATGCTAAAATGGATATGAATGGATGAAGTATGACACAAGAAAGAAGACATTTAGAAAACACCAAAACTTATGCTAAAATGGATATGAATGGATGAAGCATGACACAAGAAAGAAGATATTTAGAAAACACCAAAACTTATGGTAAAATGGATATGGATGGATGAAGTATAACAGGAAAGAAAGATGTGATGTTTGCACTTTCTGCACTAGTATTCCAAAATATTATATGAAAGTGTGTGGTGTACTTCAGTATGAATTTTTGATGGGTGTAAATTTTTTATAAACTGTTTGTTGAATCACACTGATAGTGGTGTTTCATAACTTGCCAGATGCAAAACAAGCCATCAGGCTGTGGCATGCTACTGATCCAAGAAACAGCAGACCTGAGATTAGGCATCATGGATCAAGATCTGATGATGAATCAGAAGGTCAAAGACTAGGCCTTATAGATCATGATCTGATGATCAAGCAGAAGGCCAGAGACTAGGCCTTATAGATCTAGATATGATGATCAAGCAGAAGGCCAGAGATTAGGCCTTATAGATCTAGATTTGATGATCAAGCAGATGGCCACAGACTATGCCTTATAGATCTAGATCTGATGATCAAGCAAAAGGCCAGAGACTAGACCTAATAGATCTAGATCTGATGATCAAGCAAAAGGTCAGAGACTAGGCCTTATAGATCTAGATCTGATGATCAAGCAAAAGGTCAGAGACTAGGCCTTATAGATCTAGATCTGATGATCAAGCAGAAGGCCAGAGACTAGGCCTTATGGATCTAGATCTGACCATGAAACAGAAGGCCAGAGACTAGGCTTTATAAATCAAGATCTGATGATGAATCAGAAGGCCAGAGACTAGGCCTTATAGATCTAGATCTGATGATGAAGCAAAAGACCAGAGACTAGGCCTTATGGATCTAGATCTGACCATGAAGCAGAAGGCCAGAGACTAGGCCTTATAGATCTAGATCTGGCAATGAATCATATTCAGAAAATGAATATGAACTTACAAAATTTTCAGTGAGTCTTGTTTGTTAAATACAGTTGTTACTGTTTTGAATTTATATTAATGAATACAAAATGTTGAGTTACAAACTGAACTGACTATATTATTTTCACTGGATCATTCAATTTCAGCAGGAACAATACAATTTTATTATGGTGATCCTGTGGATTATTGGGATAAATCCTGTTTCATGTCCTGATGCCATACACTTGAAATGACATTTTGTACAATTCTAAACAAATCAAATTGTATTTTTTTCTCTCTAAAATATGTAATAACAAAAATATCAGACCTTTGTTTCAATGAATATGAAATTTTATCAACCAGCAATTAAACCTCTGTTATACTAATCTCCATTTCATGCCAGTCCATATGAGATTTACAGGTTCACAAGTTACCCCATCTTTCTTTATTTCAATGTGCCTTGGTTCAAATTCTTTTCAAAAGCTTGGAGGTTAGCATTTAAAAAACTTAAATTGTAAAGTTAGCTAGAGCACTCAACAACCATACAGACAATCAATAAATGTCTACTTGCAAGAATTGATTTCGATGGTTAATATTATAAGACATCAAAATAGTTAATGGTGAAACATCAGCTACTAATTCTCTTGCGAACAAAAGCAACATTATCAGCAAGTGTATTCAGTGCTACAGGTGAGAAACAAACCAAACAAAAAATATTAAACTTGTTAAAGGATTAAATGTTTGTTCTATCCTTACCTCCTTAACAGGCCAACATTCTCCTCCTCTCTGTGTAGGAAAGGTATATTTCAGGTGCAAAGGTATATTTCAGGTGCAAAGTAACAGGTGATTTAAAGGTGAAGAGTGTAATAAACAACAATTACAAAAAACAGTAAAACCTGTCTTGAAAGACCAGTCACTACAGACCCTGTGTTAAGAAATCATATTTTCAATGCATTGATTTATTGATTATATACTGCTACAACCTGTAATAAGAAACCACCTGTCTTGTAAGAATAAAATTTTTTGACAGAAGGTGTGGTCTTTCAAGGTAGGTTCTATGGTACTATTACATATAACGGTGCCAAATACATGTACTGTGAGATGTTAATATAAAAAGGAGGAGTAAATATTTAAACATCACTGTCAGCATTTTTTTATTCTGGCATATTTCTTTTCAATTAACTTTAACAGCAAAACATATTGTACAATTTTTATTGCATATTCACATTCATTAGTTAAGCACAGTATAGCTTACTGGTAGTATGATTTCATATGTCATATATTTATTGGGTAATCCAATTACATGCATATCATTTTTATATAACAAGAAATGAGTCTTTAGAATGGACTGACACTACTGGATAAAACAAATTTCCAAGAATTCAATATTAGACCATTTCTTCCTTGTAACTGTTTAGTATTGGAAACATCTTTAATATTCTTCAGACATAAAAAGAATTTCAAGTTATCTGCTGTATGGGGACACAGTGTATACCAGATTGGCACCATTTTTCATTTAGGAGTAGACATGATTAGAAGTGTGTTGGTGAAAACAACAGGTCAATATGACCATCTATTTAGTGGAAGTATCAACAGCAAGATTTTATTGACATATCAGATGTAAGATTTGCACCATTTTCATTTAGGACTAACCTCATGTCAGAACGACCATTTTCATTTAGGACCAGCCCCATGTCAAAATGACCTTCCATTTTCAATTAGGACCAACCCCATGTCAAAACGACCATTTTCATTTAGGACCAACCCCATGTCAAAACGACCATTTTCATTTAGGACCAACCCCATGTCAAAATGACCATTTTCATTTAGGACCAACCCCATATCAAAACAACCATTTTCATTTAGGACCAACCCCATGTCAAAATGACCATTTTCATTTAGGACCAGCCCCATGTCAAAACAACCATTTTCATTTAGGACCAACCCCATGTCAAAACGACCTTCCATTTTCATTTAGGACCAACCCCATGTCAAAACAACCTTCCATTTTCATTTAGAACCAGCCCCATGTCAGAACGACCTTCCGTTTTCATTTTGAACCAACCCCATGTCAAAACGACCATTTCCATTTAGGACCGGCCCCATGTCAAAACGACCTTCCATTTTCATTTAGGACAAACCCCATGTCAAAATGATTATTTTCATTTAGGAACAAGCCCATGTCAAAACGACCTCCCATTGAAAAGGAGTGGCTAGATAGTGGCCATGTTGTCGATGTCAGGTCAGCACCACATTAATTTAGAATTAATAAGACAAGACTCTCATGCTAATATGCTATTGCAGGTTCTATTTGATATTAATGTACTTTACTCAAGCCAAACGTTTCATGAACTATGTCTTACACAGTGTAGCCCAGTGAATCTATTAAATTCTTCCATCATGCTTGAGATAACAAACTGTAATGGCTCTAGCTGCATAAGGCTATCTGGATGTGACCAAAGAGATCAGTAGAGTCCTGAGAAATTATTATCACTTTCAAGAGTGCCCCTCTTTGAAAGGCAGTATCAATGGGAGGCTGTAAAATTTCCGATGAAAGAAACCCTGTGGTTTCTATCAATCTGACCACTAAGCAGGATCTATAAAACAACCACAGGCAGTTTTCCAATAACTTTATTCACCTTTTCAATAAACAAGTCTATCATCAATGGAAAAATAAAAACTTCTGTGTCAGACATACTGGTGCCAAATGGTTCTCCATTTACACCCAGCCTTTGTTGTTATCTTTCATGGATGACCTCCTTTGACATATTATTTTAATGGGACCACACCAGTTGGTGGACACAACATTTCTACTTCAAAACTTGTTAATTGGAGAGATGATGATCATCGTATAACCATGCCAAAGCCCTAGATAAATACTTTCACTCCACATGTGGTGAGTTATGTTACCAGTCTGGGTGAAAAAAGTCTGTAACAATTTTGGTTGCACATGCACCACAAGAATTGGGCATCTATTATATCAAAACGGAATAATCTGCATCCAAAATGATCCTGAGAGGATCTTGAATCCATTATTACTCTGGAAGTGAGAAAGGATAAACCCATAGTGGTAGAAGCCCTCAATGGGGAAATGATTCCTGACTCTGTTGTTTTCCAGTATTTGAGATAACAATGGCTGCCCTGGATGCTAACAGAATCATCAGCATCGCATTACCAGAAGGGTGAATACGGCAGGCGATATTACGAATATGAGTTTGTTTAAGGTCGTTGACATGGGTAACCATTAGGTGCTCTAGATGAGGCAACCAAAGCATAGACATGTTACAATAATGTATGGGCTGCAAATTCTGCCTCCAGTTGGAAAAGACCTCTAAAACGAGGCTGTTAAAATGTAATCTGATAAAAAAGTTTCAAAAAGTGATGCCAGCATGACTCTCGCTTTAAATATAGAACACAACCAAATTAATGACTCCTTGAGTTTATTTTATGCAGCAACAAATGCTCTAGTGAAGTGGTTAATTTTGCAAGTGATCTCTTCATCAAAATTGCTAATGAGACAGGATAAAGACACAACTGGGGACCTGTCGGGACCAGCAAGCTGGCAAATCATGACTGTCCCCTTGGACTTGACCTCAAATAAATTGTGCGCTGGCAAGCATGAAGGTTCTCAAGATGTAACCATCCAAGGCTATGGTGGCACTCTACAGTTTCACATTTTGCATAGGGTTAGATTTTTAAAGAAAAGAATTTCCCAGGATTTCCTCACTGGTTCTCTTGTCATGGCATCATCCAGAACTCCACTGAATAACTCACTATAGTTGCAGAAAAATATTATAGTCCAAATAGTGAGCACTTTATATTTCCACTGAACAATCCAAACAATTTTTTTTCTCTTGAATAATATCTAAATACAATATAAAACACATCTGCAAACAAACAACAGGAATACAATAAACAAGGATGACTCCAAAATAGGAATCAACATGACTGTTCAGTTCTCTCCTTATTTACACCTTCTATTACGACCATATTTCACAACATACCCCATGTGATGGATCTTACTACTCATTTTATCTTGAACTTACCTATTCATGGGACCTAGCCCAACCAATAGGAACCTACTGAATTCTTCCAGAACTGTCAAAACCCCATCAGCCAATGAGAAATTAACCCAAAATTATCATTAAGTCTTATTATTAAGATTATTATTAGTAACTGTCAACACATATGCTCTTAACGGACCCTGTCACATAGGCAAAGTTTACCTAAAGAAAATCAGTAAAATTTACAGCCATGAATAAAAATTACAAACATTAGATAAAATCATGTACCAGGAGTTACAATAAATATAGATATACATAACAAGAGACAATCTATAAATTAAAGCCATAATGCTTTGGTCTGACTTTACTTACACTGATATATTTTTTCCAGTAAATTCAAATTCTTACAGAAGCAAAGAGACATGTTTTTAGGTTACTCTGAAGTAAAATTAGCCTGGCAGGGATGCAACTGAAGCTGGGAATACCAAAACTGGATAAAGTTGAAGTATGTTTCTTTACCGAAAAAAATAAAAATATACTAATACTGAAGAAAGTGTTTAGATAGTTTTGTTTCCTTCAAGATATTTATCATCCTTGTAACCGATTTAACACAGTTATAAGAGTTTACATGTCTCCAGCACTGGAAGTGCTTTTGTGACAGAAAACAGATTAATACATTCTGCTTAACAGTAAATTTTGGTTTGGAATGTGTTGTCATGCAGCTTCATAACGGAATAGAATACAGTGCTATAAATAGAACCAAATCTGCTAGTGTCATTTCTACTTTTGGGACATGGATCCATTCTTCTCAACACCCATTGTTACAATGTTTTATGAGAGGAATGTTTAACAAGAGACCTACTTTGCCTAAGAATGCAGTCGCATGGGATGTGGATTATGTGCTAGCATATCTGCACTCTCTTTTGCCTGTTCACAAACTTTCCTTGAAATTTCTCACATAAATTGGTTATGATTCTGGCACTGCTTTCTAGGCATAGACGGCAACCTCTGCATATTTAGATCTTAGAAACTTAAATGCAAATGAGAAGAATAGTTATATTTAGAATCAGTGATCTTAATGCAATTATGTGCAGAAAATCAATTGGAGAAATTCATACAGCATTTCATGCACCAGACAGATGACTTTGTCATCTTCTGTCTATAATATATAGCAAGGATAAAAAGTATTAGGAATAATGAAACCAAATTTATCTTAGTTATTAGGCCCCTTTTCAGGCAGTGAGCAGGGACACTATTTCAAGATGGCAAAAATCCATTTTGCAGGCTGCCTGCATCGGTACTGACATTTTTACCCCACACAGTACAAGTATGGCATTGATCTGTGCTGCTTTCTCTGACAAGGTACCTGTGGCTAAAATATTAAAAACTGCTAGTTGGAGCAATGACTAAACATTCTTGAAATATTATCAGAAACCTCTAATATCTGACTTGAGATTCAGTGAAAAGGTGTTTGAATCAGCTCCATCCCATTGCTAGTCAATTCAATGCATGCATTTACCTAGTTCAGTTGAATTTTTCTGCATAATAAATTTTCATGATTTCTGACATGAGAGTAGCTACTTTTTCTAAAAAATCTGCATACACACTAAACAAAATGTTGAATGAAATCAGAAAATGATGAGATATTTATTTAACAAGTCAAAGTTTGATAATTTCATTAAAACTGTAATACCCTTAGTGATCACATGCACACCCACCATCCTGGTCTCACTACATTTTGTATCCTCTGACCTCTCTAAAAGCTGACCAGTGACATGAGCTTTGCATTATCTTGTACATAATACAGGTTCAATGAAATTATCTTCCAACCAAACTTTTGAAGTATTATTGAATTTTCCAGTTTTAAGGAATTTTCCATTGTACAGAAGTAAGCCTTACTTAGAGTATGATCACATCTTTCTCATCAGAACTTTAGCATGTTTTAAATTCTTGTCTGTACTTTCATGTGTTTTAAATTCTGGTAACCCATGGTGAATATGTGGGTACCAATATCTGGCATTTCATGGATTGGCGTGACAGAGTCGAATAATAATTGATGACGTCAGACTCTCTGATGTACGAAGTTGAATAGCTCTGTAGCAGTGTGTGTGTGTGTGAAAATGCACTTTTGAAATTAAATAATTAAACAAGTGTCATGAGCGTAGGCATTCACAACTGCTTGTATTTATCGTGCCATCCAATAGAAGAAAAATTAAAGAAAATCTTAAATTGTGGAAATTAAAAAAAAAAAATATGCATGACGAAATATTAGGGAATATGAAGTTAACAGATTTTCAAAATTGATTGAGAAAACAAATGAAATAAGTATTTTAAGTTAATTGTCTTTATTGATTGTGTCATCTTGTATTGTAAATAATGAAAGAATGAAAAATACCCCCACCCTTAAAATTGCTTATCTACTACCCCACGAACTAAATCCAGAAATGCATTTAAATTATTCAGTTGGGCATATCTTACATATACATGACATGTTCGCGTTGGTAATATAACGAGTCCACCAGATACTACAATTAAACTCTTCTTGCTCAGCAATTTGCTTCGCTAACATGTACATTATTTTCTTTTGTATTTTGAAAAGTTTGGAAACTTAACGGTGATCACCGTGCGTTTCCTAAAAAGATTATTTTCAGCACATGATTAAGTGTTAAAAACCTGTACAATTTGTAAAGAATATTTCTATCTATATAAAGGTGTGTCCCTATACAATAAAAAAAGAATAAGAAAATTTAAATTAAATTTTTCCATAATAAAAGCGTTAAGTGTTCTCAATATTTTTCATCTTTATTTGCATTGAAAATCAACATCAATGATGAATTACTTTCGAATCAAATAAAAAATAATATTCATGAAATATTCAATGTAGACGGTTTACTAAGGGGAAGTAACTATTTGCACCAGTAAGCTTAGACTGGTATCCGATCACGCTTATACATATAATTACGACAGGTATAAAAAGGCATTTCTCAACCTTAACTTTTCCTAAAACTAACTGGCAATAGACACTGTATCTAATGTCAATAAAGTGGCCGATGTGCGGTCGATTGGGGAATTTCTACGTGCTGATATAGATCAGATACATTTATTGGAGAAAATGATAAGCAAAACTTATGATCTAATGTTGCACATTTTCGTGTTTTAACCGTTTTGTTGCGGGACTGTTAAAATGAACAGCTGCACTGGTATAATGGATAAAAGAACTGGCGTTCGAGATGAGAGAGAGAGAAAAAAAACGGTTCCGTTGTATTTATGTGCTAACAGTAGATTGATCACATGCTGAAAGTGCAAAATTTCAGCAACATTATTCTACTGAAGCACACAAAATGTTGTACTTAACAGAAATCGTTTGTTTTATCCATCCACCACCATCCCTGCCCCAAACTGTAAACAATGAACATAGACGATTATTTTTACAGACATGTATAGTAGATCAAGAAAAAATGTTGTTTTACATATTTTTTAACAACGTATATAGCCGATTATGCTCTGAGGTTGGCTTCATACAGCTGATTTACAAAATGATATAGAATTTAAAAAGTCAGTATAGCCTTTGCCAAGCTTAACTGTTCCCAGTATACCTTAAGTATTGAAGTACTACATGTTCCCACTATACCTGAAGTATTGTATGTTCCCAGTATACCTGAAGGATTAAAGTACTATATGTTAACAAATTCTAAAGTAACCATGAAATCCAGTAAACAAGAAACTAAGGAAAACAATGTTCCTTTTGCCCCTGACTAAAATTTTTTAAATTTCTTTTTCAGTTTCATACATTTAGTGACTCTATAATTGTGTTGACTGTTGTTGTTGTTGTTGTTGTAGGGTTTAACACTATTTTTCAGCACACAATAGGCTATACATGGCGGCCAGTATTAATGGTGGAGGAAGAACCCAGAAAAACCCTGGAAAGAACCACCGACCCACGAGAAGCTACTGGCAAGCTTTCTCAATACCCACATTAGCCAAATCCGAGACTCGAACCCACGCAGACAGAGGTGAGATGGAAGTGATCCATAATGGAGAACGCTTTCTTTAGGCGACTCGGCCACTCAGGGCCCCTGTGTTGACTGACCGAGATGTGAAAATAAACATTGATAATAATTGGGCAAAGTGTGTCACAGTGACATATCTTGATATTATGCTCCTCCAGAGGAATCCTTTCATCAAGTTTCCTCAAACTTCAATCCTCTAGAGGAATCCTCTCCTCAAGTCTTCTTAAACTTAAATCATCTAGAATCCTCTAGGAGAATCCTCTCATCAAGTTTCCTCAAACTTCAATCCTCTAGAATCCACCAGGAGAATCCTCTTGTCAAGTTTCCTCAAACATAAATCATCTAGAATCCTCTAGGAGAATCCTCTCATCAAGTTTCCTCAAACTTAAATCATCTAGAATCAACAGCTGAATATTAATAACAGTGACTTGCATGGACAATACTCTCCTCAAAGTTTCACAGTCATAGGGGCATGAGATGTCACTACATTTGAGGAATGACAGTCACAGATTCTGGTGGAAAGGGTGAGCACATTACAGTGAATCAGCATTCTGTTCAAATCTAGTCACACAGGGGCATGAAAAGTCAATGCTAACTTAAGTTCTGAGGTGTAATAGAAAAGTATACACAATGGATAGTGACTGCATGTGCAAGCCAGTTGCATAGTGACTACATGTGCAAACCATATATATATATTGGAATAAATTTATTTGGCAGTGCATTTATTGCATAGTACTTGCTGGTATGACTCTGTGATAAATAGTCAGAGTTTCCTATGACCCTTGTCATCCCATTTTTGATATGTGGATATTTATGTTGGGGTGTATGGGGTGACAAGGGTCAGAGGAAACTCGGACCATGTGATAAATTAAGTAACAGAAAAACCAAACTGAACAATTTTAGTACAATTTGAGAAATAATTTACTTCCCTAAAATACAAAGTGAAAATTTAAAAGGAACATAAAGTATTCTGAATTAAATCCCAAATAATCCTGAAAGTTCTATAACAAGTCCAAATGTACAGAGTGTTCCAGTGTTCATGAAAGTGATTACACTAGGATTTTTCATGAAGAAAAAATAAACTAAAACAAGATCTATGCCAGTGTAAACATTTCCAATTAGAACTGGCTCCTACTTCAAACAACATCAAAGTGAGTCCTTGAATGTGATGAATATTTGTGTTATCACTACCAACAAGGACAATAAGTTTTACTATCTGGGATGGGCAGGTACCTGGCCAGGTTCTGCACTACCTGGAAATACCTGGCCTGATGGGGTTTTAAGAAAAAATTTAATCTTGTCAGGTTCCCCCACCCACAGGCAGGAATAAAAATAAAACCATTGTATTATGGTTCACAAAAATGGGGTGGTGGGAAAACTGGACAAAATGGGAGTGGAGAAACCCGACCCAGTAAAAACTAACCTAGCCAGGCCTCTGCTACCTGGCATAATTTCCTTCCCACATCCATCTTAATTATTACAAGTTTTACTTGGAGGGGAGGGGGTCAAAATTTATATTTTTTGCATCAATTCAACAACTTATAATTAAAGCTAAATTTTCAAAGTAAATTGTCTTTTTAATTATTGATTGTTTCAAAATGTAATGTTCTAATATTTTATAATGAAAGTAAATGAGTTCTGCTTTTGTCTTGTTTAATTTTTATTACAAATATATCCAACAATATAATTCAGGATGAAAGTTTTTTTAACTGTTTATTTCAATTAATAAAATAAATTAAATATCTGCATGTGTCATTTTTTAAGACTATAATGATATATAATATGTTCAGTAGTCAATAATATTCTAAATATATATAATTTTTAAATCTTTGACGCATTTTTCAAAATGACTCTAGGCAAGGGGGCATCCACATCGCATAAGCAAGGCAACAGTATAATATCTGGTACTAACTTCTTGTTATTTGGTTTATATTTATGCAAAAATATATAAATATGTCAAAAATAACAGTTATAAAGCAGTAACATTTGTAAGACGACCAATTACAAAATGACCAGGCAAGAAACATCCTGGTTATCAAATCACCAGGTTATAAACAGAGGTCTCAAACATGTGACCCACAGGCTGCATGCAGCCTGCCAAGCCATATCCTGTTGCCCACAAAATGATTGGCATCACAAGGTGTAATGAGTGATAACAAAGGTGGTGTAGCCCTTGGGCACTCGAAAATGCATATATGCAGCCCTCTGGGTGGTTTGAGTTTGAGATCCCTGCTATAACACAACCAGGTTATGAAGTTTACCAATAAATCTGATGATATCTATTTATTATTTCAAGTAAGTAAATACCCTTATCAACGATTTTTTAAAATCTCTAATGCATATCATGCTGACAAAGGTTTGCTGGGGAAGAAAAATTTGGGGCAGAATACCGTATGTGTGCATTTGTGTACACAATCATGACATTGAAGAAAAGCAGTTTTCCTTATTTTGTGTCTCAGTTAATCTGCAGTACACAATTTTGATGCTGTGTATTGCTAACACCATAGCTGTTTCAACCACTGTCCTTTGAAAACTACAATTTGTTTAAATATCATTAAAAGTTTACTCTGTTTTTTTATTCAGTGTAACATGAAAAAAAAACACTCTGTCTTAAAGTAATGGAAATTATTAATGAGTGCTTTGCTATTTGAAAACTGTCAGCATTCACAATATGCCATTTTAACTTTGACCCTCATTTTAAGTTCAGAAATGTAAAAACAATCAATCCTTCCTTATGCTTCTATGAACGAAAGGAAAATTTTACCCTCTGGATAAATATCGTCAAAGCCTTAAGTATGACATAAAATTCCAATCTTCATTTGAAATTTTTCTATCCTACACCATTGTATAATCTATAAAATATTCCGTGACAATAGAGATGCCCTAGCAATTTTGACAATAGAGATGCCCTAGCAATTTTGACAATTGAGATTCCCTAGTAATTTTGACAATAGAGATTCCCTAGCAATTTTGACAATGCAGCTCAATTTAAATGGCCAACCCATGGCACACATTTGGTATCACCTCAGTTATAATCATATCTGTGGGCAAGTCTGAAGGTTCTCAAGTTGTAACTACCACAGGCTAGTATGAACTTACAGTAATCTTATGCTGATAAAGGCAAGACAAAGGAAAGGTTTCAAAAAACAAAGATAGCAAGACTGATCCCTTGGATGCAGGTAGAATTTTTGTATATGTCCATAGCATAATGTAATACAATTCTTTGTTAACCCTAATGAGCCACAAGGCATGACAATCAAAGACTATAATTATCAAAAAAAACAATGATGTATGGAGATAAGCAAATGGTAAGGCTGATGGAGTTGAGACCCAGATGAATACAATAGCTCTTTCTAGTGATACCATGGTTAATCCCCTAAACCTCAAAAAGAATAAAACTAGAGGCATGTGATAGCCTTCTACTCATCAAAACGTGGCTACTATGGTCTATGTTGATGCAGCAACTTAACAATCTTTTTAATGGCTATGGAGACTTTTGCATAAGACATTAGACCACATTTACTGTTAAGGAACGTGGCCATATTACAACTGTAAATGTCCATGTGAGCGAAAGCTAGGAGGCAAAATCTGCACTATATGATTTTACAGTTTCAGGAAACCCTGTAGGAAGTACCAAAGGTAGACAATTTGATATTCACCTTTCTTTACATACAGTGGACTGTGACCCCAAAGGTCCAGTGGGTGCTTCTATAAAGGTAAGTGCAGCTGATAACCAATTATTTCATATGTCAGTCCTCATTACCCTATCTATTTTATTGGAATGGTGCAGACTATATCAAGGCGAGATGTGCTCATTAGTGTTAACATGCTTATTGATGATATCACCTAAAAAATCTAGATACATCTTCAAACTTGTATCATGATGTATCCCTCTCTTCCCAGTTTGACCCCCAAAGAGACCCCCGTAACTACTACCTGAAAAGAATGGCAATATCAAGGCTGAGGAAAAAATGTATAGGAGAATGTTCAAATTCATAAATACATGTAGTAATGCAGTAGCATCTAGCACTATGGGTATAACGGTACCAATTGCGCAAGTCCAGGTGGGCGTGGCTTAAGGTGTAGGGAACACTGTATTTTGAAATAAACAACAAAACTAGCTGTGATTGGTGCATTATGTAAAAGTTGTACTTTCTGTTAGGGTTAAATAAAACTTGTGCCTCCTGGCAACATGTGAGATTATGTTAATTCCTATCTAGATGATATTTTGTATTTTTTATGATTTTTTTTAAAATGTGGTACACATGTCTGAAACTGTGTCTGTTGTGACTAGATAACTCTTACCCCTGTCTAGTTCCAGCAGAGTTATCTCTCTTAAATGCAATGGAGTACCTGGTTTTGTCCTTGTCAAATTGACAATCTAACACTGCTGTCTAGAAAAGTGTGTGCCATGCATGCTAAAGTAGGATAGAAAATATATTTATTTCTCCAAACATCAGCATTAAGGTCTATGGAAAAACAATTGGTACCATGATAGCTATGGCCACATTCCAGGATCATGAATGTGGGTGTGCTCGCCACCTTATCAGCTGACCCTCCTGCTATCCCCTTGGATGGAGTATTGTTGCTTCAGACTTTCTCACTGGCTAAGCAGTTTACATTGTTCCATCTTTGCATGGAGGCATAAAGGCAAGATCTGATTTAGGTTCCCATCAAGAGTATGGTCAACCCTGTCACAGACCTTGCCTCATGAATACTCTAGGATGTGTCCCTTTCTGAGGGTTGGCTCTCCCTCATTGTCAACAAAGATAATAATTACATGGCCCTCAAAAATGACACAAGGACCTCAGCCAGTATGTCATATGTAACAGTAGCTATCAGCAATCCTGTAAAAATGCGCTCTTGTCACAGGGTTGATCTGAGAGATGGCAATGTAATAGTCACATGATACAATAAAACCACTGCTGGCACTTGCTCTATGCTTGATGAATCTGTCCAAGTTACTGCAATAGGTTTCTTGTCATTCCTGTAATAGTCATGTTGAGAATTTTCTTTTACAAACTGTATGTGACTTTGATTTAAAATTTTCATTTTGTTTCTTTGTCCAGCAACACTAGAAAGGGGTATATTGTTGATATCATAGGACTGTTCGACCTCTCATGTCATAGACATGTAGGTCATGAGATCTGAGTAGTCAAGTGACTAGAAATGCAAATGAAGAGTACCAGGTCAAAAATTTCATCAACAATGTAGATTGATCTCACCTGTCTGGATTAAAGTTTAAACACCAAATAAATATAATAATTGCAATTTCTTAAACATTAAATCATTTTCCTATCAATTTCATGCAGGAATGACTGAATGTAACATCAATAAAGGTTGCCAGGCACATTTTAATAAGTGGCCACTTTATACTGCCACCATCTTTACAACAAGCAATTGGCTCAGGTCCCACACCCCAACTGAAATGCTAAATAAATACAATGGGATGGGAAGGGTCAGAGGAAACTCAGACTATTCATTTAGGTAAATACCATTATTTTCAATGGACTCTGGGTTCTGCCATCGATGTCTCAAATACTTGGTTATATGTGACAGCAAGTGTACAGGCTGTTAGGCAGCAAGAAAGTGTTTACAAAGGAATCAAACAGATCCGAATTAGAAAATATGGTATTCAGAAAAAAAAAAGATAAAAGGAAATTAATTTTTAATCAAAACAATGAAGAAGTAATTAGAATAATAATAAATTGATAATTATAGTATTATTTGTTCTAATTAAAACATTACCAAATAATGTGTTCAATTATTAAAATGTCCTTGGCTTCAGATTACTGAATGTGGTTTATTTAATTAATATTACTCCAATTACTTTTGAGTGGCATCCTGGCAGTATGTACACATACAACAAAAATATAAAACGAAGACTCTGAATATGTCTAATCAACAGCTTGTATTTATCATACTATCCCATAGTATAAAGGAAGTAATATCCCATAGTATAAAGGAAGCAATATCCCATAGTATAAAGGAAGTAATATCCCATAGTATAAAGGAAGTAATATCCCATAGTATAAAGGAAGCAATATCCCATAGTATAAAGGAAGTAATATCCCATAGTATAAAGGAAGCAATATCCCATAGTATAAAGGAAGTAAAATCTTAATTTGTGGGAGGAAAAAATCCAGTTTCAAAGAGAGATACAGAGCGTGAATAAATCAAAATGGATGTTCAAAAATAATTGTATCTATCAAATGTACCATCTTTTAAATGAACAATGAAAGAAAACATCGAATTTGAAAGAAAAAACCCCACCCACCCACCCACCCAATGTTTAACACTGAAGGACTCCAAAAACCAAATCCAGAAATATTTTTGTTGCATACACAGCTTTATTTATCCTGGCAACATTTTGCTGGTAAAAAATTCCACAAATAAATCATCCCTTAGCATAATACACCTTTGCCTGAAACCTAGTGACACACTTTTGTTATGTTGGTACCTCTTAGCCTCATCCCAGCATCTATGGCTGGTTAAAACTTAGAAATGACGCCCTGTGTTCTAAACCCATGTTTTAGTGCTCGTCTCCCTGTCCTCCCATGTTATATTTAAGGGTTTGTTTAAAAATAATATTGTATTAATAAAGAATTTAGTCAAGGTTATTCTTTATTCTGTTCTGTCAAATGTTTTATAGCTTTTTTATCCCAAAAGCTCCAGGTGAAACTGTACTCTCTTCTCTTTGCCCCGGGTAGATAATGGGCCAGGTTCCACGTTTCTCCCTTCACTGAGAACCTGGGATAGTAACCCTCTACTTTGGACACTTTGTCAAAGTGGAAGTTTCTTTTCCCGTGCACCTTAGAAGACTACATAAGAGCTGAAAGTGAGGAGCCATAATCAGTCATTGTTTTATGTTGGTTTGAGTGCAATGTTGTGATGTTGTTGTAAGGACTGACTTTATCTAAGTTAGTTCATCCAGAGTTCAATACTTATCTAAGTAAGTCATAATTTGAAATGGATTCTTAAGCCAAAAATAAAAACTTAAATAAGGTGTCTAAATGCTGGTTTGTGTGTTTATGTGTGCATATATGTATAAGTTGTTTTTTACATACATATATAAGTATGCATGTTGATATATGTGTGTATATGTATTTTGTTTTGCTGTAGTCATATGCCTTAGCATATCTCAAGTCAAAATGCTAATTTCAAGGGGGAGGGGCATTTGTAAAAGAGCATTTGTAAACTTTAATCTTCTGTATAAGAAGAAAAAAAATAACAAAAAATGAAAGAAGAAAAAAAACAATGGTGGCAGACACTGCATCTAAAATATAAAAAAACAATGGTGACAGACACTGCATCTAAAATAAACAGAATTACCATTCAGGAATTTCTAAGTACTCACTTAAGTGAAATACATCTACTGGAGAAAATGATGAGTGAAACTTTAGACATAATGTTCCATCGTTTCATAATTTAACTGTTTTAGTGTGGGAATGTGTTAAAAAGACAAAATTTGGTACTGTTGTATTTACCTACTCAAAGTAGCTTGCCACATTTCAGCTATTATTTACTGCTCTACACAAAATATTCTACTTAACAGAATATTTCATGTATCTGCAACCACTTCTACCCCACAATGAACATCGACGATGATTTTTACAAAGGGACATGTATCATGTTCACAATCATTTGGATATAAATAGATCAAGGCAAACTAAGAATATATGCTTTACACAGTGGCATCACTAGGGTTCATTTCATCCAGTGCAGTAACTCATGGTGTCACCCCCATGGACCTCCTTCCAGCACAAAAATTGAAAATTTTATACAGTCATTTTGGTGTCACCCCTTCTGATGGTGTCAACCGGTGTGCTCCGCAACCCACTAGTGATGCCGCTGGCTTTACACCTTTTTTCTTCATATGTGAACAGCAGATTATGTTCCAAAGTTGCCTTCGTACAGTTCATTTACCAAATGATATGAAGTGAAAAAATTCAGTATTAGCCTTTGCTGACCGTAACTGTTCCTGTATACATAAGGTATTATGTACTATAATTGAACAATATGTGCAAACTCACTATGAAGTCCAATATAAAAGAAACTAAGCAAGAAATAATGTTGTTTCTGACTCTGCCCTCCCCCCATTTCTTTTTCAGTCTCAAACATTAAGTATCTGTATAATTGTTTTGATCGACTAAAAAATGAAAATAAATATTGATAATAATACTAGCAATTGGACAAAGTATGTGACACTGGCTTATTCTGGACATTATGAGGTGTGCTCCCACTGAGTATGTGACACTGGCTTATTCTGGACATTATGAGGTGTGCTCCCACTGAGGTGTGCTCCCACTGAGTATGTGACACTGGCTTATTCTGGACATTATGAGGTGTGCTCCCACTGAGTATGTGACACTGGCTTATTCTGGACATTATGAGGTGTGCTCCCACTGAGTATGTGACACTGGCTTATTCTGGACATTATGAGGTGTGCTCCCATTGAGGTGTGCTCCCACTGAGTATGTGACACTGGCTTATTCTGGACATTATGAGGTGTGCTCCCATTGAGGTGTGCTCCCACTGAGTATGTGACACTGGCTTATTCTGGACATTATGAGGTGTGCTCCCACTGAGTATGTGACACTGGCTTATTCTGGACATTATGAGGTGTGCTCCCACTGAGTATTTGACACTGGCTTATTCTGGACATTATGAGGTGTGCTCCCATTGAGGTGTGCTCCCATTGAGTATGTGACACTGGCTTATTCTGGACATTATGAGGTGTGCTCCCACTGAGGCATACTCTCATCAAGAAAACTTCTGTCATCTAGAATCAACTGTTCAAGTAGTTCATATTAGTAAAGGTAATTTGCATGAATTATTGAAGGCCTAAACATACCCAAATAAAGAATGCAAAATTAAACATAAAAATTGACGCTTTCAATAATCGCAATTTAGGAAAGGTAGATCGAAGTGAATCTATTCAGACTTTAGAGTCACATGGGAATGAGAAGTCACTGCAAGCTTAACTTCAGTTTAGGAAACAAGCCAAAAGTCCCTGGGGGTCGTATAGGTGTATTCTCTGTGAAGGGGGAACACATTACAATGAATCAGAACCCTGTTCAAACTTGCTTGAATGTTCTCAAGTCACATAGGTATGACAGGTCCATGCAGGATAGAGATTTCAAAACAGTAGTCTTTAAAAAAAAATTTCCAGCCAACAAAAATGAAACATTGCCAAAGGCTTACCAACAGGGCTCTGACCACTAAATACAATGCTGTCACCTACTTGGGATATAAGAAAAAAAGTATTTCTTTGGGTGGATACACAACCATTTTTTAAAGTGACTACATGTACAAGCCTGTTAGATGTAGAACAATCAGCAAACAACAATTAACTTAAACATCAACATACACTCACAGATAAAAATTAAAACATCTCCACTCGTATACAAAAATCAAACATCAACCTACACTCAACGATAAAAATCAAAACACTCAATAAATACATATACAAATCCCTCAATCAAGAAAAAGAAAGATTTATACAATAAAGCTTTCTTGTACATCTTACTCACATATATATACCACACTAATTGCAATTACATAGTAAGATACTGAGACACAAACATATACTAAAAGAAGCCATATAGTACTTCTATACACCTGAAAATGCATCTACAATCAAACTATATGTAAAATCCTGTTACATCAAGCACATCTAAAAAATCTCTGAATTTTGTTTTTCATTTTGTAAGGGGCTGTGACCACTAAATACAATAATTGGCGTAGGAGCTGAATTAGCATACACTTCAAAGTGTTGCCAAGTCTGTATCCAAGCCAAACATCGCTTCTCAGTTATGGAACAATTTCTCTTGTGCTGGTTTAGTTTAAGTTTTCTTTTATTTTTTCTTCGAAAAATAGCACACTGCATGACCCACAACAGCCTTGTCTCCTTGAATCAATATTCCACCAGCCCCAAAACTTGATTTTCTTACTCAATAAATTGGGCATAGTTTCAGCAATTAAAGAAAAGATTGACAAAAAATTCCGATAATAACCAGTCACGTCCTAAAACTGATTCAGCTTTTTACTGATAGGCACTGGGAATTCAGAGCTAGTCTCGACCTTGACTTCTGCAGGGTTATAACATGACCATGCCCCACAATATATCCTAAAACAAAATCTAACACAAGCACAGCAAAACTAACTTCCACCTAAACTGTAAATTCTGCATAAATTATTCGACTGTAAGAACTTCGAATGGTTTCCAAGTGATCTTACCAGGTTTGTAGTTGATGAAGTCTTCGATATATGAATCACAATTATCTCGACCAGATCTTATCGTATTAAATAATGCTTTATACTGATAACGTGTATCTACACCTGCATATGCCAGAATCTTCCGTAAATTAATCAAAGTTTACGGCATGTTAAACATCGATAATTTCGTCCAGTACAACCCTTGTTTTAATTTTTTTAATTGCAGAAATCTGGAATTAGGGAACGCCGCCCACTTCCATTTAAAGATTATTTTAAATTCTTGAATTATTTGGATTTGATAACGAGACACCAGCCACGGCCTTTTGTAAACAACAGTTCTATCCATTTAAAGGTGTTGGCTTATTCCAATGAGACAAATAAAGAAATTTTAAATTAAAATTCTTATTGTCAAAGAAACTAAGGAAAATTAATAACAATATATCTCAACCTTATTTCTATTAAAGAAAGAGTAAGTTTAACGACGAAATACTTAACAATCAAATATATATTTTTTTCTCCCTGTAATAATCTTTGTAGATGTCATTACTAAGGGGAAATAATCCTTGCAACGGTAGTCTCAGACTGGTCCGCTGTCATAATTTTAAATATAACTATGACAGTTGTGAGAATTCTCAAAGTCGAACCATCGTAAAAATAAAATAATTAAAAAAATCAAACAAAAACAAAACAAAATAAAAACAGCAACTACAATAACGAGCCACGGTCCCTGTACCTAAAGTTAAAGTACAAAATAATGATAAGTGAAACTTTAATTCAAACGTTGTATCGTTGAGTAGTTCAACTATTTTACTGAGGGAATGTGCTAAAAAAGACAAATAAGTTCTGGAACAATTGTAAAAGAATTTGCGTTCGGGTTTAGAAATAAAACTCGGTTCTGTTATATTTACCTACTCTAAGTAGCTTCATAGCACGTTGAAAGTGCTACAAATAGCTATTATCTACTGCCATACACAAACTATTTTACTTAACACCATTTAAATTAATTTTTACGAAGGGACAGGACTAATGTTTACAATCGTGTGGACAAAAATAGATCAAACATGGTTTTCCTAATCAATAAAGGTGGCCGAGTGTCTAAAGCGCTCACCGTTACGGATCACTGCCATCTCACCTCCGTCTGCGTGGGTTCAAGTCTCGGGTTCGGCCTACGTGGGTATACGAGAAAGCTTGCCAGTAGCTTTTCGTGGGTCGGTGGTTCTTTCCGGGGGTTTCCCTGGTTCTTTCTCCACCATTAATACTGGCCACCATGTAAAGCGTTAAACCCCACAACAAGCAATCAAACAAAATTACTCAATTAACTGGTACGTTTCAGCAATTACAGAAAAGATTGAGAAGAAAAAAAATCCAAATAACCAGCCACACCCAAAAATCGCCTCCGTTGCTTTTTACAGAAAAGCACTGGGAATTCAGAGCAGGGTTATAACATGACATGTCCCACAATGCATCCTAAAACAAAATCTAACACAAGTACGATAAAACTAACTTCCACCTAATTTATAAAGTCGCATAACTCCTCTGATTGTAGAACTTCCGAATGGTTTCCAAGTGATCGTACCAGGTTTGTAGCTGACGAAGTCTTCGATATACAAATACAATTATTTCGACCATATCTTATAGTGTTAAATAAACATGTTGTCAGAATTTTTCATACCACCATTTTACATTTTATACGAAATTTATTCAGATTTCGATTCGACAAACCGGCTACATCCTTTGTAAACAACAGTTCTATCCATAAAGGTGTGTGCTTATTCCAGAGAGAAAATAATAAAATTTTAAATTAAATTTCGTACTGTCATAGAAACTGAGAGGAAAATTGTCTACAATGTTTCTCAACCTTATTTCTATAGAAGAAAAGAGTAAGTTTAACGATGAAATATTTTCCAATCAAATATAAAGATTTCTTCTGTAAACTTTGTAGATGTCATTACTAAGGGGAAAAACTCCTTGCACCAGTCATCTCAGACTGGTCCCCTGTCATAATTTTACATATAACTATGACAGTTCTGAGAATTCTCAACGTCGATCTATCATTAAAAATAAATAAATAAATAAATAACTAAATAAAAACAACAACAACATGAAGCCACGGTCCACGTACCTAAAACTTAAAGTAAAAAAATAATAAGTGAAACTTAAATTCAAACGTTGCATCGTTTAGTATTTCAACTATTTTACTGAGGGAATGTGTTATGTGTTCAAAAAGAAATAAGTTCTGGAACAATTGTAAAAGAATTTTCGTTCTGGATTAGAAATAAAACTCGGTTCTGTTACATTTATCTACTCTAAGTAGCTTCATAGCACGTTGAAAGTGCAACAAATACGTATTATCTACTGCCATACACGAACTATTTTACTTCACACTATGTTAATAAATTTTTTACGAAGAGACAGGACTAATGTTTACAATCATGTGACCAAAATAGATCAAACTTGATTTTCTTACTCAATAAATAGGTCAGTTTCAGCTATTAAAGAAAAGATTGAACAAAATTTTCAATAACCAGCCACACCAAAAAATCGCATAAGTTGCTTTTTACTAATAGGCACTGGGAATTCACAGATATATCTGACCTTAACTTCGACAGGATTAACATGACCGTGTCAAACAATCTGTTCTAGAAACTCAGTCTAACACAATCACGACAAATCTCAATTTCACCTAAACTGATTCGATCGAAGAACTTCCGAATGGTTTCCAAGTGATCTTTCCATGTGGTGGCGCTATACAGTTTCGCATTTTGCATAGGGTTAGGAATTTAAAGAAAAAGAATGTCCCCGGCTTTCCTCACTGGTTATACTGGCTATTTAAAAAAGACCTTGTATATCTTAGGTATAATGCAAAGAACCTTTAATTCCCTTTATTTTGGTGTATGATTGATGGGTGTACTATGGGTTATAGAGTATACAGCTTGGCCTTACTTCAAATGTGCACCTCTCAAAAAAGTGCTAGCTCTACTTGGTCATTTTCACTTCCTGAACTTCAGAGGTCAATTGTATAAAAAAGAGCCGATAACTTTTTTTACATTTTATATATTTGGTAATTCATTCATTGCACTTTCAGAAGCTGGTATTGTCTAGTCTGGCAAAATTCATTTTCCCTATTTTAATAGCTGCTATGTATAGTGTACTTTAGACTAATTCAGACTGATTTTTTAACACAAGGGAGCAGTCATTTTAGTTAGCAGTGTGCTTAAATCATGTAAAATTTCCAAAAGTACAATATCCAAAAGAAATATCATCCACATTACATTAATGTAGCATAGAGGTATGCAAACGTTCTCTCCACTGTGCATGTTTTAAATGCGAACTACTTCACTTTACATACGTCACTCTCTCAAAAGTACATATTATCTGGTGAGCGCCACCTGTATCGTTGTAACGGATGTCGTCGTCCAAGTGTGCATCACAATCACCTTGATCAGATCTTATCATGTTCAATAAACGCAACAATGTTCACATAATTCTTCATACCAAAAAGCATTTCTATATATTCGTAACGTCCATCTGGATTTGCAAACGATGAAATTTATTTTCTTCTTTCCAGGACTAGAATTCATCTTTCAAAAGATAAACATGGTGACATATATGCATTTCCAATTTTGTCAATGCGGTCATCAATTCTCAATATTGGAAATGAATCCCTTTTTGTAACACTGTTGACTTTTGTTTTGAGTTTTGTACACATACGGACAGGATTACCTGGTTGAGGCACGAGAATACAAGGTGAACTCCAGTTAATTTTACATGGTTCTATGAAATCATTCTCCAGCAAATACTGAATTTCTTTGTCCTGCATGAGAAGGGGCCCCGAGTGGCCAAGTTGTCTAAGGCGCTCTCCGTTACGGATCACTGCCATCTCACCTTTGTCTGCTTGGGTTCGAGTCTAGGATTCAGCCAATGTGGGTATGTGAGAAAGCTTGCCGGTAGCTTCTCACGGGTCGGTGGTTCTTTCCAGGGTTTTCCCGGATTCTTCCTCCACCATTATTACTGACCGCCATGTATAGCCTATCTTGTGCTGAAAAATGCCGTTAAACCCTACAACAACAACAACAACAACAATTGTCCTGCTTGAGAGGATTCATCCTATGAGTATGCGGTTTTTCGGGCATAGAATCTACTCTCTCAGTGTCATGGTAGATTTTATTTGTTCATGTTGGAACATCTGGAAACAAGTGCTCATATTCTCATAATAGCTGTTTCAGTTCACTGGAATTTTTTAATGGTTGTAGATGTGAAAGTGTCGGGTCGGTCCAGATTGATTAGTTTTTCTGAATACCGAAGTAACTACAGTCAGATTCCATCCTCGCTGTGTAGGAGGGGCACAACTAAATTGATTGAATGATTAACTAGGCAATATCAACGAAAATACTCCTTTAACATATCTACTGCAAACAGTTGTTTCTGTTTCTGCCTTCTGCTTACTAATAATGTTATTATATCATTTGCTTACTTTTCAATTGTATATAATCGAGAGGACCTTGAAGTAGGGACAAAACAGACAGAACTCTATCACGAGGCTGAAAACCCTTTTCTTTGAATTTCTGTCATACCTTACTGTCATTTTTTAGTACACAGTGTGACGATTAGTTATTGCTACTTCACAACCCTTTGATAACTTATATTTGAAATCAGAAACAGTCAAAAAAAAAATTAATGTCTGAATCTTCGGTTGAAAGAAGTTTCTAATTTAATAAGTTCAACGGTTCACGGTCAGTATGTCCAAAACCTAGTTCAAATGGACTAAAACCAAATGATTCTTTAACTGATTCCCTGACAACAACCAAAAGCAAACGAACGCCCTTATACCAATCATTCCAATCATTTCCAGTACCAAAGCAATACGATCGAATCATATTGCTCAAAGTTTGATGAAATCTTTCTAAAGACCCTTAATTTTCATGGTAATAAAATGTTGTATACATAATTCATTCAAAGCTGGATGGAGAATACCAGACATAAAAGTTTACCCTTGATCAGATTGGACAGATTTGGGAAGGCCAAAATGTGTCAAGAACTTTGTCAACTTTTTTTACTATTGTGTTAGTTTCGATATTTCTCAGAGGAATTGCCTCTGGAAATCTTGTGGATGCATACGTTGGGGTCAACAAGTATGCTTTGCTACCTTGGTCTTAGGTAAGGAACCGACACAATCCAACATACATCAACTAAATCGTTCGTCAGATGAAGGAATTTGTTGCAGATTAACCTTAGGTACACTATGATTGGGTTTTCCTACCTTTGACAAGTGTGACAAAATCTACGGTAAATCTAAATTACTCTTAATTTTCGGCCAATAAAATTTACATAATATCATGTTAAAAGTCTTACTGATTCCTAAATGACTTGACAAGGAGTTTGATGGACTAGACTAAGAATATCCTGTCAACAAGACTTTGGACCAACACTTGGATAATTAGATGACTGCTCATCACATGTACCTAGCGTAGTCATAAACACAACATATTTTTCACAAAATAACAAACTTGGACTTGTCTGCCTCAAGTTAACTTAGTCCTCTGAAGTAATAAAACCCCATGAGATCTCAGAACCTTGTTCCTGTTCGACAACGAGTGATTGTCTTTTGTCACCCTGATTAGAATAGAGAGAATGTGTAGTAAAAAAAAGGATCTCTGTGATAAATACTTCTTGATTTGATAAATACATGGAGCAAAAATGGCCTCATCACGAGACTGACCAATAAATGTATCAGCTAAGGGAATAATTTCCTGATCAACATCATTCTCAAGAGCTATTCTGTCATAGCTCTGGAAACTGCACAAGCAGGGTATCAATCAGAGATTTCAAACTCATCCGCATCAATTTTTTGATCCAAACAAGGCCTGTCAGTTAAAAAAGGATTGACCACAACTTATTATCACGCTAGGTCATTGTCTAGCAATAAAAGGAATACCCTCAGTGTGTAATAAGAGCACTATTCCCACAGTCACGGGTATTGAGACAAAGTCTGATGCCAAACTGACACAACTGAGACGATCATTAACAAAGAACTCTCTACCCCCTGAATAAGAACTCTTTCACTAGAAGAATACTTCTCAGACAAAGGTAAAGTACCTGGTAATAAAAGACGGCGAAGCTCATGTGTCCCTTAATATAGGCTACTGCAAATAAAAAAGGAAAGAGAAAAGGAAGAAAGAGAAATGCAGAAGCAGAGAGAAAAAGAAAAGGAAGAAAGAAAATTCCAATTTTGATTAAAGGAATTAGAGCTGACAAGTGAAATGCACATCCCCACGTTACAAATTCAGGTTTTGATGTTACTACAAATATTAGGTTTGTACCCCATTTCAAGGAAAAAGAAATAAAAAACTATTTTCTTCTTTTAAAATAAATTGCTGAAAAACTGAAATGGCCAAGACAGCATTGGGCCCTATTATTACAAAGTGTATTTACTAGCAAAGCTCGTGAAGTATATAATATAATTCACTATCAGTATAACAAAGTGATGATTATTATAAGGTTAAGGAATCTATCTTGAACAGTTATGATTTGGTACCTGAGGCATATCGGCAAAGGTTTGGTAACAGTAAACAAAACAATAATAAAAGAGAAAGAAAGAAAGGAAGGAAGAAACTGGACAGACCCATGTTGAATTTGCAAGAGAAAACGAACAATTATTTGATAGGTTGGTTCAGCTAAGAAGGCTGGTCAAAGTGGCAGACAAATATTAGAAATATTTGTATTTATCGACTGTGCCATCTTTTAAATAAACAATGAAAGAAAACATACGACTGCAAATACCGCTCTAACCCATCCACACCCCGCTTAAGACTGAACTGCCCCATAGCTACACTCATAAACACTCAGTTTTACTTATTTTGGCAATTCTATTTCAGGTAATAATTCTAATCTTGGCAAATTCTATTTCAGGTGATAATTCTAATCTTGGCAATTCTATTTCAGGTGATAATTATAATCTTGGCAATTCTATTTCAGGTAACAATTCTAATCTTGGCAATTCTATTTCAGGTAATAATTCTAATCTTGGCAATTCTATTTCAGGTAATAATTCTAATCTTGGCAATTCTATTTCAGGTAACAATTCTAATCTTGGCAATTCTATTTCAGGTAATAATTCTAATCTTGGCAATTCTATTTCAGGTGATAATTCAAATCTTGGCAATTCTATTTCAGGTAATAATTCTAATCTTGGCAATTCTATTTTAGGTGATAATTCTAATCTTGGCAATTCTATTTCAGGTAATAATTCTAATCTTGGCAATTCTATTTCAGGTAATAATTCTAAATAGCAACACACATCAACCATCCGTCCATGTAAATAACTTCTGCGTCATATAACTCGTCATACATTTTCGCTTCTTACTGGAAAATAGGAACGCCGCCCTTTTCCATTTAAAGATAAATTTTTTTAAATTTTCATAAATGTTTATTCATAAATATTAATGGCAAAAGGTACAAGTAATGACATGTATCATATTATACAATAAATAAATAAAAAGTAAGTGTTGGACGAACGCTTACTCATACACACAAACACACTTCCTGGCGCACTAATATAATGTCAAAACAGATTTTTTTAAAATACGTTAGAAAAGAGGATACAATAGAGATATTGAAAGTTTTGTACAACCATATTTTCCGTAAAATTGTAACAATTATACGCGTTTTAAGCATGAATCAATTATACATACTTGAGGAAAATAGAAATTATAAGCATTTGATGTATTGTGTCACGTGTTTAGGCTAATAACAAAATGTCCGACTGATTTCAAGTTCGAATCCCGAAGAGTAATACAAGATGGAAGACGATGGCGTATGCTGCAATCTGCAGTGCTGAAGTCTACAGTTCCTTGTAGAAACAAGAATTATCACACCGGTTTTGGAAATCAAAATAATTTTTTTTATAAGAACTGTCTTTGATTAAGAATTTCACATAAGCACATGTACTTTCCAGAAAAATAACATAATTAATCCTTCTGAATCAAAGTAATTTGAAATAACTCCAAACAGCACAACATACAACTTCCAGCTTAACAGCCCAGCTTCTACTGAGAATAATTCTCCAAAACATAGGTTATATCCTATTCTAAACGTAAACAAGGGGTCACGTGATCATCATCTCGAAGCGTATAGAAACTTCGTACGTGTTAATGGTCACGTACACCCAGTGTGACCCTGACGAAAACCAATCATTTTACTATAAGAAATAAAAAATAATTTTTTACAGCTTATACCCTAAGTCCCATCATGACATCGACAACAAACAATCATTTTAAAATAAAATAAAACTTGTTTACGTGAACGCTACACATTTTGAAACAAGGTCAGGAATTAGATCAACACCTGGTGTTTATAAACTAACAGTCAAAGTCAAACTATTTTCTGAAAAAAGTATCATCCTGTGAATAAATTTACATTACAATATCATATAATGAAAACAAAATTCAAAACTGACAAACAATTCAACTGAAATAAATATATATTAAATCATATATAATTAAATTAAATATACATAACAGTTGATAAATTTACATATTTGGAGAGTGGTGTGACATGGAATGCTTAAGGTAAGTGTTGAAAATGATTCAATATGTTTATATATTGTTATAAATGAGAGGTAAGTATTGAACGGACATGTAAAAACACATGGAACTAAGAAGAAGAATAGTGGTTGACGTTCATCAGCTTTAAATAAATAACTAGTTCAAAATTGTATAGCGAACAGAAAAGGCCAGACACCATCTGTCGAGGAATTCGTCGACATGATATCTCTGAAAATCGGCTCGTGTTCTACACTTTAGTCGGTTAAGGAAAAAGTCGAGAAGGGTGTTAAATGTGACAGTTTCTTTGAAAAAAAATAGACACGAACACGTTTGCTCCAGATGGCATATTTTTATTCGGCTGAGGAGGCAAAGATTCTCAAATTTCGGCTCCGGGAACAAAGCCTCCTGTGGGGGAACACCGAATTTTAAGAATGAGTAAAAGGTATTGAATGAGTTTCGTGAGAGCTGTTTAAGCCATTTAATTACAAAGCGTTGTAGAGGGAACACTAAATCAATTTCCAAAAAATAAATGATCTGTTGTTTCATTGTCGCCACAAAACGTACACAATTTGGACTTGGAAATGTTTTTGAGGAACATGTTATAGTTTACTGGTAGAATATCGTGGATGGTTTTAAAACACACATCTCTGGTGATTGGGTCAAGGAATTTATTGTGTAAATTTTTCCGCACCATAGTGAAATCGATAGTGTAAATTTTGTGAATTTTTGGTTCTAGAACGAAGTTTTTCAGGTCTGATTGATAAAAGGTTTTGGTGGAGACAGTACCAAAAGTAAAACTGGGGTTCTTTTCTGTAAAGTCTTTAAAACTATTTAAACAATTTTTATAAAATTGGGGAACATACAGAGTGTGTGTATATTTGTTTAAACTTAATTTTGGGTTACACGCCCTTAATTGTAATCAGATCCAATATCTTGAAAAATGCTTACCCTTGGCGTTGTAGTTGTCATCAAGTAATTTTTGCATGTGTTGTAGTCTTAGAGCTCTTAATTTGCATTCTATATCTGTGATGTTTAACCCGCCTTTTTTCAAGGGGTTATAACAGGCAGAACGTGCAAGTGGCTTGAAAGTAGAGTCCCACAAATAAGTGAATATATTTCTATTCATGAGAGTAATATAATGTTTGGACAAATCTACTACAGTGGCAGTGTACCAAATTTTACTGCAAGAAAGAAGACTGACAATATTAGACTTCGAAACAATGGATAATTTTCGGCTTTTATAAAGGTGCAAGGTATTTTGGAGCTGGTATGCCAATAATCATCATGTGTTAAATTGCGTCCAAAAAGAAAACCAACCATATTTTGTTTCTAAATCCAGGATATGCCGAAAGGGTGATCACTGCGAGCTTTCCATTTTCCTAAAAACATTCCATTTGATTTACTGAAATTGATTTTGGCTCCGGAAGCTTTTGAATACGTTTCTGCCCAGAAGAGATACGTTTCAATGGATTTGTCGGTACAACAAAATCCTGTACTGTCATCGGCATGAAGGGAGATTTTACAGGTTTCCGTTGTACCTGGTATATTGTTTCCTATAATTTCATTATTCGACCGAATTTCGACTGAAAAAGGCTTATAAATTAGCACATAGAGAGGGGGAGAGAGGCTACAGCCTTGTCTAACTCCTTGTAAAATAGAGAAAGGTTCCAGTGTAAAATATAGAAATCCATTTGATAAAATCAGTGTGAAATCCAAAGGATTCTAAGGTTTTCATCATGAAGGAGTCAAGGCAAATAAATGCGCATTGTAGTTGTTTCTGGTCTAAATAATCACAAATATTTCGGATTAAATGGCGGTTGTCAAATATAGAATGACCTTTCATCCCACAGGTTTGATCTAAATGGATAATTGTTGACATTACTTTACTAAGGCGATTACTGATAATCTTATAGTCCAAGTTAAGTAGTCAGATAGGTCTCCAGTTTTTCGTATTGGTCGGGTTTTGAGGGTCTTTACAAAGAACAGTGATATAAGACAGCTTCTGAGAATCTGATAAAGTACCAGTATCAACTATCATATCATAAAGCTTTGCGAAATTCTCGCCAAGGATGTCAAAAAAGGTGACATAAAACTCTTTTGACAGACCGTCTGGTCCGGGAGATTTATCGTTCTTCATGCCATTAATGGATAGCCATATTTCGTCTTTAGTGATGGGTCCTACAAAGAGTTCATTTTAAGCTTCAGTTATACGTGGTAAGTCAAGAAGAAATTCATCAAACAGTTTCATCGATTGGTTCGTTGGTAAATAATTCAGAATAAAACTGTTGAAACCATGACAAAAATGTCTGAACTAGACTTATACGAAATGTTGTTATGTTCAGTCTCATTAATGCCTCGTTTATTTTCAGTTTGATTGAAGAATTTACTGGGTTTTTCGTTATTGTCAAGGATTTTGGCTTTGCTTCGGATAATAGAACCTTGGTAATATTCATTATGGATTATTTCATACTCATAGATAGTTCGAGTAGTTGGTTGAGACAGTCGGGGCTATTGTTCGTATTATATTCATTTCTCAAAGAATAATAAGTTTTCTTCAATAATTTTATCTCTGAATATTTGAGCTTTGAATAGTCTTTGGAATAACGAATAAGTTCGTCTTTAATTTTTGCTTTTAGTTCATCCCAAAACGTTAAAGAAAAGGTATGAAACCTGAACTCTCTCAGACACTTGGGAGATGAAAGTTCGCAAAGCAGTGTGTTTTTGAAGTGAATTATTGCATTTCCAGTAACCTTTTCCGCCGAAGCTGATTGAAGAATTACAAAACAAGGATAGAAAAACTGCGTCATGATCGTATTGGTAAAATGAGACAATTCGTGTCAAAATATAATCTTTGATTCTTTTTGATAAAATCGATCAATCCTACTGGCTAAGGTAGAGAGGGATGTGTCTTTAGAGAATTTATACCATGTATATGTTTTTTACGACGGATAGAGGTGGCGAAAAGTATCAGTAAGATGGAATTCAGAAATTATGGTTTCAAATTTCGAATTGCAAGGTCGTTATATTTGTCTAAACATCTTATTCTATCTAATTTGGAATTTGTGACACAGTTAAAATCTCAAGCTAAAATTAGGTACAAGGTATTAAAGAATTCGTTTTTCTTAGAGCCAAAATTCGGGGCATATATATCACAGGTGCTCGACGCGAGTTTGATGTTGAGATGGAAAAAAACACACAATAATCTGAAGGAAAAAAATCATACAGGGTGATAAAAATACCTTAGATTACCCCCACCCCCATGACCCGTTCTGAAATAGGACCCTCTCTATCATACTATATAAGAGGGAAGGTACGTAAATTCCAGATACTTCTTTCCACCCATGACTCTCGATTTTCCTTCTGATATTTCCTAAAGTTTAATCGAGATATTGGTAAGTAAAAACTTACCCTTGCATCTACCACTGTTCTGTAATTAAAGAAGGGGTGTATCGTAGAGCTGCAAACATGGTACATGTATGTCTTTTCACCGGTTGCCACATGTGCTCACACTTGTCCCAAGAGACAAAATTAGCGAAAATCGCACGTTTCGGAGCCTGTAACTTCAGTTTGGTAAAACGCAGAAAAGTCAATGATATATTATGCCTATTGGAACTGTAAAGCAACGTTTCGTTTCGTTCAAGAAACATATCCGCCACATGAACCTACTTAAACTTACTTCGGCACACAACGACAACCGTCGCATTGCAACAAATTCAAATGTATGTCAACGGAACATGAAAATGCGTCCATTTCCTAGTGTCTTATTTTCATTCCGCTAGGATAAAGACAGCACAGTAAGTATATTAATTACACATAAATTCTGCAATCAAATTACATGTAAAATCCTGTTTCATCAAGCAAATCTAAACAATGTCTTAATTTTGTTTTTCATTTTGTAAGGGTCTGTGACTACTATATACAATAATTGGCGATGGAGCTGAATTAACATACACTTCAAAGTGTTGCCAAGTCTGTATCCAAGCCAAACATCCCTTCTCAGTTATGGAACAATTTCTCTTGTGCTGGTTTAGTTTATTTTTTATTTCGAATATAGCACACTGCATGACCCACAACAGCCTTGTCTTCTTGAATCAATACTCCACCAGCCCCAAAACTTGATTTTCTTACTGAATAAATTGGGCATAGTTTCAGCAATTAAAGAAAAGATTGACAATAAATTCCGATAGTAACCAGTCACATCCTAAAACTGCATCAGCTTTTTACTGATAGGCACTGGGAATTCAGAGCTAGTTTTGACCTTAGCTTTTGCAGGGTTATAACATGACCATGTCCCACAATGCATCCTAAAACAAAATCTAACACAAGCACAGCAAACTAACTTCCACCTAATTTATAAAGTCGCATAACTCATTTGATTGTAGATATACGAATCACAATTATCTCGACCAGATCTTATCGTGTTCAATAAACTTAACATGTTGAAATAATTTTTCATACCATATGGGTATGTGAGAAAGTGTGCCAGTAGCTTCTCGTGGGTCTGTGGTTCTTTCCGGGGTTCTTCTTCCACCATTAATACCGGCCGCCATGTATAGTCTATCGTGTGCTGAAAAATGGCGTTAAACCCAACAACAACATACCAAATATCACTTTATATTGATAACATGCATCTACACTTCACAGAATCTCTCATAAACTTGTCAAGTTAAGGGCATCTTTCATGTTACTAATTTTCGCCTTAGCCTAATTTTTCTTTTTCTTTCTGGCGAAAAATCTGGAAATAGGAACGCCGCCCTATCCCATTTAAAAATTGTTTTACATTCATCGGGATCGAACTCGATTAAAGAAATACACACCAGCAATATACTTTGTAAACAACATTTCTATCCATTTAAAGGTGTGGGCTTATTCGAAAGAGAAAATAATTAAATTTTAAATTAAAATTCTACCTATCATAAAATCTAAAGAAAAATTTCCCCAAAATATATATGAATCTTATTTCTATAGAAGAGAAGAATCAGTTTAAGATGAAATAATTTCCAATCATATATAAAGTTCTCTTCTGTAATATTCTTTATAGATGTCATTACTAAGGGGAAAAACTCCTTTCATCAATAATCACAGACTGGTCCCCTGTCATAATGGTAAGTGAATGGTAAATGGTTTAGCTTTCACGTTGCATCGTTTAGTATTTCAACTATTTTACTGAGGAAATGTGTTAAAAAAGACAAATAAGTTCTGGAACAATTGTAAAAGAATTTTCGTTCTGGATTAGAAATAAAACTCGGTTCTGTTATATTTCTCTACTCTAAGTAGCTTCATAGCACGTTGAAAGTGCTACAATTCAGCTATTATCTACTGCCATACATAGATTATTTTACTTAACACTATTTTAATTAATTTTTACGAAGGGACATGACTAATGTTTACAATCGTGTGGACAAAAATAGATCAAACTTGGTTTTCTTACTCAAAACAAACCGGCAGTTTATAGTGATGTCTAGCACCGGGGCAAGATGCCGCAAACATGTAGCATGATGTCCCACCCAGTGACATTATCCTGACACCAGACCAACCAGTCCTAACACTAACCTCTTAATGATGAGCGCCAAGCGAGGCCGCTGTTAGTACCATTTTTGTAAGTCTTTGGTATGACTCGGCCGGGGATCGAACCCACGACCTCCCGCATCCGAGGCGGACGCTTTAACCACTAGGCCACCGTAGCGGTTTGGAAAACAAGAGGTTATAGACGACTTTGGGATGGTGGAGGAATTTATCATGAAACTGAAGTGTCTGTACTATTCACAGAGCCAAGATAGAGAAAAACAATATAAAGAAGACGAAGGAAAGAGGGGCCCCAAGTGGCCGAGTGGTCTAAAGCGCTCTCCGTTACTGATCACTGCTATCTCACCTCTGTCTGCGTGGGTTCGAGTCTAGGATTCGGCTAATGTGGGTATGTGAGAAAGCTTGCCAGTAGCTTTTCGTGGGTCGGTGGTTCTTCCCGAGGTTTTCCCGGGTTCTTCCTCCACCATTTATACTGGCCGCCATGCATAGCCTATCGTGTGCTGAAAAATGGCGTTAAACCCCACAACAACAACAACGAAGGAAAGATTGAGGGCTGCTGGAAAAAAAAGTAAAGGAGGACTCGGAGCACGAAGAAGACAGAATAAGAATGAGAGTGGAATGAAAAAATGAAAAAAGAAGAGAACGAAAAAGGAAATTAATTAAAATAATTCTGAATTGACAGACGTGTTTCTACTATCTTTTACGTGTATGCCAACACATATTTGTATGGGAAAAATAGGTATGACGTATGAATTTAAATTAAAGACATTCCAAGCCATACAGAAGATACATACGAAGTTGCAAAATTGCCTCTAATTTATTGGATCTGTATGCCGTTTTTTTAATGTTTTCTGTGGGGACTGGGGGTCGTTTTTTTACTTCTTCCTGCCAATGTTTCCCCAGGCTTTCTTTTTAATGACATATTCGTGTTTCTGTTTGTTTGTAGTGCAACTTCTCCCCAACCGCAGGCGCGTTCCGTCTTACATCATAGCGCGCGACCAAAACCACTTTAAACGGGATCACCTCGCTTGTTTGACTGAACCTAAAAATGTCGAAGTTATCACTGATTTTCCTTTAAGCACTTTTCGAGGAATTTACACAATAATCTTCAATGGGATTTTGATGGACATAGCGCAAAATAAAGTGAATAAAAGTCATATAAAGCTATCATTTATATGTAACCAAATTCTCCAAAATGACACATATAGCTGCAAAAAAGTGTACATGAGCTATGTGAGTTGTACTATATAGTTCATTCACAAATTTAATCAACCAAACCCTAAAGCGTATAATACACGAGCGAGCATGGTTCGTTTACAAAGTAGTTCCTAATACACTCTATTATCTTTAGGCACAAGTGACGTACATGCCAAAAGAACGTGTTCAGTATACAGTACTATTGCGACAATTTAAAATTCACGGAGACAGATATGAACATATAATATTGGCATTCGGAATATACCTCCCTGTTTGTTTGTACCCCCACCCCTTTCCGAGTTTAAAATGGGGCGGGGGGTATAATCTGCCTAGTAGTAGTTTTTTTTTCTTCCATTATATCCAGTAGACATACCGCAGAAATATCTTTCACAGGTAAGTGTTAAACAAAACTATTTAGATATCAAGACTGATCGCTGATTGATTATTAAATTTTCCACCTTAATACAACTCTTAACACACTTAAATATTTCATGATTAATGGAAACAGGGAACGCCGCCCCGTTTTCCATCTAAAGATTATTTCTTTTTTGGACTTTAATAGAACTTTAATCTAAACTCATAAAGTTGCAATTTGTAAATAATATTTATATCCATTTGCAGGTGTGGGCCTATTGCAAATATATGATTATGATATTTTAAATTAATATTAGCTCTGTCATAGAAACCAAATGGGTTCTTGATCACAACAGTTGTCAACTTTATTTCTATTGTGGAAAAGAGAAAAGTTTTTCCGAAATACCTTAGAATCAAATCTAACGTTATAATTTGTAATATTCTTTTCAGACGGTACTACCAAGGGGAAAAACTCTTTCCAGCAGTAAATCTTAGACTGGCCACCTGACGCACTTATATATACATGTATAACAGTTATCAGAATTTGTCAACATTGACCTTCCCTAAAACAAAATGGCTACGAAGACTATATCCAAAGAAAAATTACGATTTCGGAATTTCTATGTAGTGACAGAAATCAAATACATTTATTGAAAAAAATGATAAGCCAATCTTTAGATCATTGAAAGTGTTACATTTCTGGTACATTTATTGCAGCACACAAAATGTTTTACTTTACAAAAATTTTCTTTTCGTTTATGCATTTTCCAGAGACCCTACCACAACCTGTAAACGATGATCAGAGCATAAATGATGATTTTTACTAATGAACATGCATATTGTATACAATCATGCAAACAAAACAGACGAAGGCAAAAGCGAATGGATGTTTCACAAGTTTTTTCCTTCTTCTCCTTCATATATTTATAAGATATTATGTTCCAAAGTTGCCTTCAAACCGGTCATCAAAAAGACCAGTTTAGCCTTTCCCATGTTTAACTGTTCCCTGTATACTAAGGTATTAATATAATGTATTAACTGTTCCCTGTATACCTAAGGTATTAATGTAAGGTATTAACTATTCCCTGTATACCTAAGGTATTAATGTAAGGTTTTAACTGTTCCCTGTATACCTAAGGTATTAATGTAAGGTATTAACTATTCCCTGTATACCTAAGGTATTAATATAAGGTATTAACTGTTCCCTGTATACCTAAGGTATTACTATAAGGTATTAACTGTTCCCTGTATACCTAAGGTATTAATGTAAGGTATTAACTGTTCCCTGTATACCTAAGGTATTAATGTAAGGTATTAACTGTTCCCTGTATACCTAAGGTATTAATGTAAGGTTTTAACTGTTCCCTGTATACCTAAGGTATTACTCCCTGTATACCTAAGGTATTAATGTAAGGTATTAACTGTTCCCTGTATACCTAAGGTATTAATGTAAGGTATTAACTGTTCCCTGTATACCTAAGGTATTAATGTAAGGTTTTAACTGTTCCCTGTATACCTAAGGTATTACTATAAGGTTTTAACTGTTCCCTGTATACCTAAGGTATTACTATAAGGTTTTAACTGTTCCCTGTATACTAAAGTATTAATATAAGGTATTAACTGTTCCCTGTATACCTAAGGTATTAATATAGTGTATTAACTGTTCCCTGTATACCTAAGGTATTAATGTAAGGTATTAACTATTCCCTGTATACCTAAGGTATTAATGTAAGGTATTAACTGTTCCCTGTATACCTAAGGTATTAATGTAAGGTATTAACTGTTCCCTGTATACCTAAGGTATTAATGTAAGGTATTAACTGTTCCCTGTATACCTAAGGTATTAATGTAAGGTATTAACTGTTCCCTGTATACCTAAGGTATTAATGTAAGGTATTAACTGTTCCCTGTATACCTAAGGTATTAATGTAAGGTATTAACTATTCCCTGTATACCTAAGGTATTAATATAGTGTATTAACTGTTCCCTGTATACCTAAGGTATTAATGTAAGGTATTAACTGTTCCCTGTATACCTAAGGTATTAATGTAAGGTATTAACTGTTCCCTGTATACCTAAGGTATTAATATAGTGTATTAACTGTTCCCTGTATACCTAAGGTATTAATGTAAGGTATTAACTATTCCCTGTATACCTAAGGTATTAATATAGTGTATTAACTGTTCCCTGTATACCTAAGGTATTAATGTAAGGTATTAACTGTTCCCTGTATACCTAAGGTATTAATATAGTGTATTAACTGTTCCCTGTATACCTAAGGTATTACTATAAGGTATTAACTGTTCCCTGTATACCTAAGGTATTAATGTAAGGTATTAACTATTCCCTGTATACCTAAGGTATTAATGTAAGGTATTAACTATTCCCTGTATACCTAAGGTATTAATGTAAGCCTAATATATGTGAACAAAATTCTTAAGTCACTACAATGTCCATTATAAAAGACACTATACAAGAAATAATTGGCATTTTGCATCTGACCCAAAACAAAAATATTTCTTTCTCAGTTTCAAACATATATTCTACTCACTGACTGAGATGCTAAAACAAACATTAATAATAACATGAGCAACTGAACAAGTATGTCACAGTGACTTATTCTGGACATTATGAGGTCTGAACAAGTATGTCACAGTGGCATATTCTGGACATTATGAGGTCGGCTCCTTTAGATTCGTCCTCTCATCACGTTTTCTCAATATGCAAACTTCAATCATCTAATCACAGCAGGGGTGGATTAAGGCTCACTGGTGCCCTAAGCAATGACAAATCTTGGTGCCCCCCTCCTTTCCACGTACACCTGGGAAGATAACCCTAGGGTGCACCATGATCAAGAAATAGAACATTATGATCAATTTGCACTAGTTTTATCACTATTTTTTTTACAAATCTTCATTCGTTTTTTTCTTTTCACCCTTTTCTCAACTTTGTGGTGCCCCCTTTGGCCCTGATGCCCTAAACACGTGCTTAGTCTGCTTAATGGTTAATACGCCCCTGAATCACAGTTAAAGACAAGGAAAGTAATTTTCATCAATTACTGTGATGAAGAAGGTTTAAACATTTCATACCCCAAGAGAGAAAGCATCTCAAAGTTTAATATAAAAAATGACACTTTAAATAATCATAAAAGAGCATCCAAGAGACATTGGGCTTCTTTACTGACATGCAGCAAACACCAAATATAGAAAAGCATATGGTACATCAAATATAGATTCTAGTAATGACACAGACATATTCCCTATGACGGGGAGAGCATATGAGAGTTTAACAGCAATCTGTTGAAACTTTACAGTCTCATGGGCATGAGAAGTCACTGCAAGCTTCAGTTTAGAAAACATAGTCATAGTTCCTGGTGGTCGTATAGATGTATTCCCTGGAAAGGGGGAGTACATTACAATAAATCAGCACTGTTCAAACATTGTCAAGTCACAGGAGCATGAGATGTCAAAGCAAGATTAAGTTTGAAAACATAGCCTAAAGAAAGTTTCCCACCAAAATTGTAAACAGTGCCAAAGGCTTATAAACTAGAGGTTACTGTCACCTAATTAGCATATAAGAAAAAAGTATTTCTTTGGGTGAATACACAACCATTTGTGTGTGTGTGTTTGGATTTTTAATTTAGTTTTAGCAATTTCTCAGTCACATGGCTACAATGTCTGCAGTATGACAGTTTATAGTGATGTCTTGCACTGGGGCATCATGCCGCAGACATGTAGCATGATGTCCCACCCAGTTACATTATCCTGACATCAGGCCAACCAGTCCTAACACTAACCTCTTAATGCTGAGTGCCAGATGTACAGACCATTTTTGTAAGTCTTTGGTATGACTCAGCCATGGATCGAACCCACAACCTCCCGCATCCAAAACCATTTGTTGCAAGGTGACTACATGTACAAGCTAGTTAAATGCAGAAATATATACAAAAAAACATAAAAGGAAACAACAACCAACGATCATGGATAAAAGTTATGCATGCCAGATTGATATATTTATACCTCGCCTTATATATACACACACACACACACACACACACGCAGACACATACATCTCTTCTAAGAAAAAGAAAGATGTTTACAATAAAGCTTTCTTTTACATATTAGTCAAACATACATCTACTACAATAATTAAAATTATCTCTATACAAAATAAAGCAATATAATACTTCTATATACCCAAAAGTGCATCTGCAATCAAATTATCTTTACCCTTTGTGTGCCTAATGTCAATGTATTCCTACAACATCGAACTCCATCTCAACAATTTACAATTTTTGTTTTTCACCTTGTTAACAAATGTAAGGGGGTTGTGATCACTGAATACAATAATCAGAGAAGTTGAATTAACATACATTTCAAAGCATCACAAAGTCAATATCACAACTAAACATTCATGTGGAATAGTTTTTGTCTGGTGGTCTTTTGTTTTCTTTTTTCATATTAAAAAATATAGCACACTAGATGATCCACACCAGCCTTGCCTTCTTGAACCAATAATACACCAACCTTCAACACTGCTGACATGAACATACATTTTAAACTGACTGAAATTCTGAAGTAAAACTTGTGCATCTTAAGTATGACCTTTAATTTATCCAAAGTCCCTTGACATTTGACAGATTAAAGAAACTTGGTTTCCTCACTCAGTACATTGGTTAGATTCAGCAATTAAAGTCATACCAAAAAAAAAATCATTCAGTTTTCTTTTAACTGATAGGCACTTGGAATTCTGAGCTAGCCTAGACCTTAACTTCCACAGGTTTAACATGACCATCTCATACAATATCTTAAAAATCAAATACATTTTTAAAAAATCTAACACCAGCACAGTAAAACTCACTTTTACCTAAACTGATAAACTTTCATGTTTTCCAAATGATTTCTAAGGTATCATTGCAATTAATGATGTATTGATATGTGCAACACAATTATCTAGCTTATCATGTTCATTAAATACTGTAATGTTGACAGAGCATTATAGATACCAAACAGTATAACTTTATATTGATAAAATTCATCCAGGCTTGCAAATGTTTCTTTTCCTCTTTCCAGAGGTAGAATTTGTCTGATTCCTTTCAAAAGGTAAATATGGGATATATTGCATTTCCAATTTTGTCAATGCAGTCATCAATTCCTGGTTTTGGAAATCAATCCATTTTTGTAACTGTTGACTTTTCTTTAGTTTTTACACATACGGAAAGTATTATCTGGTTGAGACACCAGAATACATTGTGAACTCCAGTTATTTTTACTTGGGTCTATGAAATCTTTCTTCAGCAAATACTGATTTTCTGTTTTCAAACATGCCTGCTTGAGAGGACTCATCCTGTATGGATGCCGTTTTTCAGGCGTAGAATTTACCATCTCAACATCATGGTACATTTGATTATTCTTCTTGGAACATCCAGAAAAAGTGTTCATATTCACACCACTGCTGTTTTAGCTCATTATTTCTGTGTGGTCCAGATAACAGATTGTTTAATGTTTCTGAATTCCAATGATTGTTCATACCTCAAGTCACTACATTCAGATTGCATTCCATCATTTATATCCTCACTATGCAGGAGAGGCACAATTACATTGGCTGAATAGCTAAATGGGCTATCACTACCAAAATACTCCTTTAAGACATTTATATAACAAAATTGTTTATGTTTCCACCTCACAGGAGTATAATGATGTAATGATCAACATTGCTCTCAAGAGCTCTTTTTGCCATAGTGCTAGTAACTGCACAAGCTGGGTATAAATCAGGGATTTCAATCTCAACAGGATCAACTTTCTGATCCAAATAATGTTTGTCAGTCATAAGTGAATTAACCACAAAGTGATCTCCAGCTAGGTCATTTCATAGTACTAAATGAATAATCTCAATGGGTAAAGAACTCCCTCTTCTGACAGTCAAAGGTCTTGAGTCAAAGTCTGATTCCAAACTGACACAATGGAAAGGAACATTAACAAAGCCTCATCCTATTCACTGTACAAGAACACTTTCATTTGAAGAAGACTTCACTGACAAAGGTAAAATAACTGATAATAAAAGACTGTCAAACTCCTGTGTCATTAATATTTTAATTGGGACTGGAGTGGCAGAATCACCAATGAATGATATATAACCATTCAACATGACTGGTTCAAAATTCCCCATAATAGCACATACTTATTAATGTTATTTACAAGTGCTTTCATCCAAAATATTTTTTCCACCAAGTACTGAACCAAAATATTCTTTAACTCTTGCTTCATTAAAGAAGTCTTGGTTTCAGAATGAGCATAACATCTGACAAGCTCAAGCAACCTGTCCTTCTTCAAAGATTCTAACTCTTCCAGGATAGATATTTAAAACAAAGTTCACCATTTTAGATGATAAAACAGAGTTCTCCATTTTAGATGACATTGTAAATGATTCTTCATTTCGCTAAAGATTTCTCAAATATGTGAAATTAAAGTCTTTACCAGGGACAATGAAAATTCTGAAACGAATTCAAATAAAATTTCAAAAGACAATTTTGGAATATATCTTAAATGTTTTTTCATACAAATTCACGTCTGAGATGAGCCCTGATATCTGTTACAACTCAATGGTCTTATACCAAGTGACACAAAAAAGCAAAACCAACAAGTTTATTAAAAATCAATAAATAATTTATTTCTCTTAGTTACAGTCTGAAAATTTAAAAGGAACTTACAGCACTGTGAATTAAATACCAAGTAATCTTAAAGGTTTTTATCGCAAGTCCAAAAGTATTGAGTATTCCAAATGAAGTCCAGTCTTGGATGTGCTGATGTGCCAATAGTCTTGGATGAGCTGCTGTGCCAAAAGTTTTGATGTGGCATGTAATTAAATAAAATCACAATAACCCCAAAATGCAATTTAATCCAAAATATCAATGAGCATCTTGCAATTCCAATTAATATTTTTTTAAGAAATGATTCCTCTCAAATTATATCTAAACACAAGGGGCCAGCCATTTAGCATGTATGCATACAGGGGGAGGGGGGTTAACCCAGATGCATATGCTTGCATATGGGGAGCTTTGCCAGATTTCTGCATACGTACTAAATGGATTGCCCCAACAGTAAAAAGATCCAGAGGCTGAACTTAAAGGAGGAATGAAATTATTGTTTAAGAGTACTTTATAAAAAAATTCATAATAAGATGATTAGTATGTGGTTCATAAGTTCACTTCCTGAACTTTCTAAGGTCAAAGGGCCATGTCAAACTGTTAACAAATATTATCTTGAAGTGCAACCCTGCAACCATGGACAAACATCAATTACCTAAACATTAATTTACACATGACAATTAGCTTAAATAAAATTTGTAATCATGGAAAGTACATAATATAGATATACATAGCAATATAACGTGTTGTACTCTCGTTGTTACTGTGTCACATCAATACAATGTGTTGTACTCTCATCGTTACTGTGTCACATCTCATTATATTGTGCCATCTTCAAGATCAAACTCACAGACTTTGAGAGAGTTCCTTTTTATGCTTGTGCTATCAGCCAATATGAAATAGTTATCCAAATGTGTGCATGCCACCATTGTCATGGAATTTTTAATTTTCTGTGCATGCAGCTATAGCAATATAAAGTTGATAATACATAAAAGCAAATTCATGCCACATGCTGCTTTTTTAATCAAGATTTCTTTCCACTGATTTCAATCTAATACAATTTTTTTGTAACAAAGCATTCACATTTGTTTTCACATCTCCCCACCCCATGCACCATAAAAACAGTGCACTGATAATATGGGTATTTTTGTCTACCATATAAATCCACAGATAGAGAGCCCATCCTTTTAATTTCTTTTTCCTTGAGAAAGAAACAAATGTGATAATGTAAACTTTCAATCCTTAACACTTCGAGATTACCCCTATTATCCAATTACACAATAAATTCCTCACTTAATCCACTACTTTAAAATTGCTTATAAAAACTGCTTTACTTCAAAGAGAGTACATTATTATGTTGACAACAGTATAGAGCCTTTCATTATCACAGAAATTGATCTGAAAGCATCAACATCCTGTCTCATGTTCTTTATGTCTTAGGTTTATTAAGTCTCTGTGGTCTTATGGTCTTAAATTAAGTAATAGAAAAAGTAAGAAGCAGCAAACTTTCTAAATTCAAACAATATTTTATTCCCCTAGAAAACAAAAGTGAAAAATGTAATAGGAACCTATTGTATTGTGAATTGCATTGCAAATAATCCTATAATTACAGACAGAAGCGCTAATGTGGGTAGGTGGGAAAAGCCTGCCAGTAGCTTCTTGTGGTTGGTGGTTCTTCCTGGGCTTTTCCAGGGTTCTTCCTCCACCAGTTATACTGGCCACCATGTATAGCCTGTCTTGTGCTGAAAAATATTGTTAAACCCAACAACAATAAATGCAATGCTGGAAATTTTGATGTGCCTCTGGTTACCCGTGTACTGATGATGCACCAACAGCCTTTTCGTGGATCACAATAATACAGGGATCGTCCTGGGCTTCGCCAATGTCGCAAATTGCGATTTTTTTTCCTTATTGGCGACAAAAATATCCCATCTGGCGATTTTTTTGGCGACATACCTTTTGGTTATTAAATTTGTACATACAATCATGGATTTGGACTGAATAAATTTAAAGCCAGAACGAAAGGAAGCCACACTTGACTAAGCAATGCATTGGAATCAATCTGTTACACAAACGATCCTTTGTTCTTATTGACAACCCTATCTTTACAGTGCATTGTTACATCATAATCTGCTTATGCTGACATCTGGGCTGAGTACTGTATGCTGCGACACAGTCAATCATGCTACCGCACTATACCTACAACTGACCAACTTCTGAAGACGCGAATAGAACAGATACAATTAATTGTATGGCTAATCCTTCTGTTTTTTTTATACATATACCAATACAATAGTTTTGCTGAACCTTCATAGAAAACTGATAACCTTTGAAGTACCGACTACTGTGTATAAATACAAAGCAAATGGAAAAAATCTCAATCACAATTACATCTGTCGCCAGTGCAGCATATTACTCATTGATCTTTTCCTTTTGCCATCAGTCCCGTGTTACGGCTGCAGAGACTTAAACTCCGCAACAAGAAATAGCAAAAAAAAAACAGTTTTGCATAATTAATAATAATTATTTATTTCTCAAAATACAGGAGTGAAAGAATCCCTAAATTGGGTGTGAATTTACGCTTATATATACGGTCCAATATTGCCAGGTGTTGACTCGTGTAAGTTTCATTTGCGGGAATGGAGATCCTTTTTTTTCTTGTCGAGAAAATTTATACAGCATTCAGTGATCATTCTTGGGATTTAGGAAGCAATTCGCTACAAGCTTTGTGAAGCTAGCCATAAAGGGGGGGGGGGGCTGTTGAGAGGCTACTGGTGTCACATGTCAGCACTGAGGACTGTGAACGTGGATTCAGTAAGATGAAAATCATAAAAACTGACATCAGAAATAAGCTCTGCATCTCATCTCTCAAGAATTTAATGAGAATTAGCATGTACAGATGTGAAAAATTAGACTTTGAAACTGCATCCAACAAGTGGGCAGCCCTAAAATCGCGACGGATCTTCATGTAACAGTTTGTAACATTTTGTTAATGCTTGTTGTAATTAAAGTATTAACTAATCCATCTTTTGTAATTTTCATTGCCTGTTACATTAATAGACTAAATTAACACTTGGAAAAATGTACACTACTTTTTTGGGCGACACTTTTTGAAAATTGGCAACAAAATATTGAGGTTGGCGATTTTTTTGGCGACAGCTTTTTAAAAGCCAGGACCATCCCTGATAATACAATCCAAGAATAAATCCTTATTTGAAATCTCACTATTAATTCAAGTCTCTATTTCCATGAATGTTACTTTGATGAGCACTTTGTATTTCCAGTGAATATATAGTTTGAATAAATAAATTCTAGCCCAAATAAATTACTGGACACAGCAATAATACAATTGATCCTGCTCATATCTTAAAGCATGAATATGTAATTTCTAGTAAAACAAAATTATATAGTCCTCTATTTGACCTGAGGTCACTATTAGCATTTTCTGAAATAAAATATTATCTAATGGAATATTTCTGTCTAGCAGGTTCCAGATGTTTACCAGAGAACATGGTAAACACAATGTCATTGACTCTGACAAAGAACATAATCCTAATAGTTAACCCACACTCATAGAGAACATTTTAGCCATGTATTAGTTGTTTACATATTATAAAAAAATAAATGATTCAGGTAAAGTAGAAAACGAGCTTAATTTTTGACAAGGTCAAGTCCAACATAATCAAGCTCTATTTTTAGATGATAAAAACCCTATATACATTGAAGTTTGGTCGTCTTTAAATACGATTTTGGGTCTTATTAGACTGACCACAAGCTTCATTCAAAATTTCTTCTACATTTTGAATGTAGCAGAAAATGAAAGCAAAGTAAAATTTCTGATAATTTATGCATTAGAGCCTCTGATAATTTATGCATGAGAGCCCCTGTTAGAACAGCAATTTGTATAAATAAGTATTATATGGCATGAACTCAAAAGAATAAGTTTGCAAATAGTGTTTTAGGCAATCACAAAATAGAACAAGTTAAATTGTCCCTCGTCATTTAGATGAATACCACTATTTTAAAAGCACTCTGGTTTCTGCCATCGATCTCGCCAATACTTGGTTATATATGCTAGCAAATATAGGCAGCAAGAAAAGTATTTACAAACGAATCAAGCATTTGAATAGAAAATATGATACTTGGAGAAAAAGAATGAGAGAAATTAACTTTTTATCAAAACAATGAAGCAATTAGATCAATAATTAAGTGATAATTACAGTAGTATGTGAGATATTTCCTAAAATGTAGCCTTTTATTCCATTGTCAATCAACTCCAGAATACACTACACAATGCCATTATTTAGGCAGTAAGACGGCGATACCAAAACGTAAACATCAGAGTTGACATCTTACCCTACGCTACCCTGTACTAACACAACTCTTGACACAGAAAAGGACAACGATCTGAAATTGCATAAGGGAGAATTTTGACATAACAGTGGTTAAGAGTGACAAAAGTCACAAACTTGTATACTGGTGGATTCAAAATCAAAGAATGCTGATGGGCATTAATGACAGAATCTAAGACTACTTATGGGCTGCTGCTCAGGAATTAATGAAAAAAATTAAGATTGTTTATGGGTTGTTGCTCAGGAATTAATGACAAAATCTAAGACTACTTATGGACTGCTGCTCAGGAATTAATGACAAAATCTAAGACTACTTATGGGCTTCTGCCCAGGAATTAATGACAGAATCTAAGACTACTTACGGGCTTCTGCTCAGGAATTAATGACAAAATCTAACACTACTTATGGGCTTCTGTCCAGGAATTAATGACAGAATCTAAGACTATTTACGGGCTTCTGCTCAGGAAAACTACTGACTTGCTAATCAAACCAAAAATGCTTTCATCCAAGATATTTTTTCCACCAAATACTGAACCAAAACATTCCTTAACTCTTGCTTCATTAAAGAAGCCTTCGTTTCGGAAAGAGCATAATGTCTGACGAGCTCAAGACACTCCAGGATAGAATTTAAGAAAGTTCTCCATTTTTGTGAAAGCTTGGTTGTTTCACTAAAAATTTCTCAACTATGTGAAATTAACATCTTTACCAAGGTCAATGAAAATTCTGAAACCAAGTGTATATAAATTTCAAAAAACACTCGTTGAATATATCTGAAATGTTTTTAAAAAGTTTAAGATCTGAGACAATTCTCAATTTCTGTTACAACTCTATGGTTTGAAACTAAGTAACTTAAAAAGTAACAAACTGAAAATTTTAAAGGAACTTAAAACACTGTGAATTAAGTCCTAAATAATCTTAAAAGTTCTATCACAAGTCCAAAAGTATAGTGTTCTAAGTGAATTCCAGTATTGAATGTGCTGATGTGTCAATATTATTGGAAAAGTTGCTGTGCCAACAATCCTGATATGTCATAATTATATAATCTAGAATGTAATTAAATGAAATCACAATAATCCCAAAAATCAAAAGTATCAGTGAGCGCTTTGTAATTGCAATGAGTAATGTTTATTAAAAAGAATGATTCCCCTCAAGTTATATCTGAACACAACAGCAAAAATAATCAAGAGACTGAACTTAAAGGAGGAAATAAATAATTCTGTTTATCAAAACCTTATATAAAAATCTAAGATGCAATAAGATGACTAGGATGTGGGTCATAAGTTTGCTTCCAGAACACTGAAGTCAAATGGCATTTTTCTATCAGGAGGATCAAGGACAATGAAGTCAAATATATTTCTAACAGTTGGATCAAGGACACTTAAGTCAAATGGCATATTTCTAACAGAAGGATCAAGGACACTTAAGTCAAATGGCATATTTCTAACAGGAGGATCAAGGACAGTGAAGTCAAATGGCATATTTCTAAAAGGAGGATCAAGGACAATTAAGTCAAATGGCATATTTCTAATCTCATAATGATCACGAAAATAATTAAAAAACAATCACACAAAAAGTAAATATTCAGAAGAATGGAATTAAGATAATCTTTTTCACATTTAAAGTGAAAATTAAGTGAAGCATTTGGATGTGTAGGGTCAAAAAAAACAAACAAGTGCAAAACAAATGGAAAGTCTGAGTAAAAACCTGGCTTATTGTTGTTGTTGTTGTAGGGTTTAATGCCATTCTTCAGCACAATATAGGCTATACATGGCGGCTAGTATAACTGGTGGAGGAAGAACCCTGGAAAACCCAGGGAAGAACCACCGACCCATGAGAAGCTACTGGCAGGCTTTCCCACATACCCACACTAGCCGAGCCTTGAACTCGAACCCATGCAGACAGAGGTGAGATGGCAGTGATCTGGAATGGTGAGTGCTTTAGACCACTCGGCCACTCAGGGCCCCCGTGGCTTATTGCACAATGAGATTCTGTATTTTAAAAAAATCAGGTGATAATGAATGGCCGTAAATGCTACATCAGACATCCACTTCACTGAACATTGGAATTTTATCATGTCCCCAACATTTTGTCTTTACATGAAACTTTTATCCAAGGAAATATGCTTGCTAGACTGCATGTAGAATGATTAAAAGGTCAAAGGTCATATTAAGATGTTGGATGCTGTACTATAAACAAATTAATGTCGGGTCAGTATCAATAACTGAGTACTTACTTTTGCTGGTGTTCTTTTGTGAGCGTCTCTTGGTCCTTATTTATATCCTGTTTCAGATCTTTTAGCTCCTTCTCCAACTACAAAATAAAATGCCTGATTTTATATTCACTAACTGGGATAGTGTCAATTATAAATTAGTACTCAACATATGTCAGGAAGAAATATATGCAACATTATGGTTATTTTGGGGAAATTCATGTATCATTTGGAGACATGATTAATGCTGACTTAATATTAAAATACAAGATTTGGGATATATCAGGAGGTTTAATTGCTTTGTGGGATACATCAGGAGGTTTAATTGCATTGTGGGATACATCAGGAGGTTTAACTGCATTGTAGGACATATCAGGAGGTTTAACTTCATTGTGGTGCTCCCCTCCAGCTGATGAAGTGAAAAGAACACTTAAATATACATCTGAATGGTCAGCAACTTGCTGGATTATTTTATCTGACAGGTCTGAAAACAATAGTATCTTATCTTACCTGCCCTGGTCTTGCTGGACAGTTTAAAACCCCTGTGTGTAATATCTTCCATTTTTGCACAATTAAAATCTAATAGATCACCATCAAGTTGAGAACACTGAAAACTAAAACAAGGTCAATGGCACACCACTGTATTACCCTCTGCTCAGCTGTGCCACTTGGGGTGTGGCCTGACCCTGGGGCCAAATACACACCGTCACATATGTGTACAAGTTTTTTATGACCAGTGTATGCATTTTTTTTTATGACGAATAAAATGAATCAAAATTAGTCGGTAGACTCAATAAGGCCAAGATAGGAATGTTGTTTAAAAAACACCTGCCCTAGTTAAAAATAATTCACAACAAAACTGGTATGCTAACACCCTAGAAAAAATGCAAGGCTGAACATAGAACAATTAGTAAATTGAAAAAGAATTCAATTAAAACTGAAATACTCTGGATTAGGTTTAAACTGAAACATTTGTGAAGACAATACACACAAGGAGTGCAGCAAAACTGATTATTAACCCATGAAGCAAAGGCAGTTCATATATATATGCAAGGGCAAGGTATCGGCATGGTGGACCAAGTGTGATCTCGTGTTGTAGAATCTTTTGGTTTGCCCTAATTCTTGTCAAATGGTTGGGGTATTTTGCATCCAGGAAACTATCAACTACACAATAGCAACTTGCATTTATTACTGATACTAAAACACATATATCTGCACTTCTTGTTTTGTCAAACCCCACCCACCCCACCCCCAAAGGGCTAAGTTTCTGATGGGTAAAGAAGAAGCCAAAAGTTAAGTAGTCCATTGGAAATCTGAATTTGTCATTTGATGTTCAGTAAGTATATTTCTGGTTATTGGGTGTGGCTCTCAAATGTTCTAAGTTACGACTCTTAGGTCTCCTTCAAGACCACATCCGATATGTGCTGACATATTGGTCAGTGATCATACATACCAAATCTGAAATATGTAGGACTTAGAAATTATTTTAACTTCATGTAAAACCATCACAACCACCCGAACCCCAAAGCCCTGCCCCATTGGGTGGACCAAAATTTTACCAACATTTATGCATTTGTACAGATCCCTCCCCAATCATGTCCCATGGTTTCAAGTCTCTATTTTGCATTATATATGAGGACTTAGGGAAAATGCAAAAGCACACACACCAAAGCACACATGGATGGCCAGGATCAAGGGGGAGTTAGGGATATTACAAAAGCACACATGGATGGCCAGGATCAAGGGGGAGTTAGGGATATTACAAAAGCATACATGGATGGCCAGGATCAAGGGGGAGTTAGGGATATTACAAAAGCACACATGGATGGCCAGGATCAAGGGGGAGTTAGGGATATTACAAAAACACACATGGATGGCCAGGATCAAGGGGGAGTTAGGGATATTACAAAAGCATGCATGGATGGCCAGGATCAAGGGGGAGTTAGGGATATTACAAAAGCATACATGGATGGCCAGGATCAAGGGGGAGTTAGGGATATTACAAAAGCATACATGGATGGCCAGGATCAAGGGGGAGTTAGGGATATTACAAAAGCACACATGGATAGCCAGGATCAAGGGGGAGTTAGGGATATTACAAAAGCACACTAACACATGCAAACATGGATGGCCAAGATTATATAATTCCCACTGCTTCTCCGAAAAGTAAAGGGATAAGAAAAGACCCTTCCACATGTCTGTGGTCAGGATGAAAGCTCCAATCCTTGATGATCAATAGAGGTGTCATGGACTTAGCACCCTAATTTGAGGAACAAATACTGTTAATTTTAGCAGATATTTTTTTCATCCTATCCACACACAGCGGTATGCCTTGTTTCCACCTTTTTCTTCAGCAAGGATAAGGATGATAACTAACCTCTTCACTACGACTTTTCCTTGCCTCTGCATCTCTTGTCAGTTCCTGGATGCATCGTTCTAAGGTGTGTACCAACATGGATGGATTCTGTGCTGATACTGGGTCATTATCAAAATAGGGCTTGCTACGGCGTCGTTCACAGTCAGCCAGTATCAGCCTCATTTGGTTGATGGTTGTCTCTGTGATGTAGTTCTCCCTGTGATAGCCATCTGCCTTCTTACCTGCCTCTATCAAGGCCTGTGAATTAGATGCTTGTTTTCTTTAGACTCTTTGGTACATTTTAATTAGATGCAAACATGATATACAACTGAACATTTCATTCAGCCGACACAAAAAGGAAGTTTCCAAAAGGTAAATATTTGCTATGTAAGTTGCACAAAACTTATGTTACTTCAGACATCTCACTGCAGAGTAAAATATTAATATTAAAAATCTTGGTATTAACCAACATATGGTACAACATTAAACTGTGATATCACAACATTTTATGAGAGAATTTAGTTGATAAAGATATCTAACTTAATGAAAAATAAGGACTAAAGACATTTCACAATAAACTGACACACAATAAGGCCACAAAATAAATAGCTTGGTTTCCCAATATATACCTTCTTGCAAGCCATACCTACAAAACTTTCTGCCCCTAGAAAAATACATTCAGGTTGTTGACATTTTGACTAGTCAAATTTCATTTCATTGATCGGTAACAGTTATAGATATCATATTCATTAAGATGCATGCTATTTCTCCTAATATCTACAAGTTCCTGCTGGAAACGGACTAGACAGCATGGTTCTCAGTATTGGTTATACTATGAACTGTTGGCTAATTGCTTCAAACTCCCAGCAAGTTATGTCAGACCAAATGCAAATTATTGAAGAAATTATGAATAGATAATATCATGCAGTTGAATAATACTGACATGATCTTTTCTCCATGGAAAAAATATAACATGCAACAAATGCTTAATTTCAGTAATGAAGGTTAACAAAAATGAATAAAAGAATTTTTTTATTGTGACCAAACCAACTGATTTTAGCATGAAACCTGACACATTATTTTTAATGATTATTTTTACTATTAATATCAGTTTTAGGTCATAGAGAATCTGAAAAAGTTGCAAGTGAATACTAAAGTACTTGCTTGATCAATTTGATAACAGATTTATGGCAAATGTTCAAACATTGGAATCACCATTATCTGTACTCTAAGACAAACTAAAGCTTAAAAGTATGCAGCTATTACATTTTCTTTTCTTAATGAAGTACTTACCTGTTCCTGTGCCCTACATTTATCTTGAAGATGCTGCAATGAAGCCTGGAGTTGAGCAACCTGACTCTCGTGTTTTGCAGATTCTTTTTGTCTGTGAAATAAATATAATTTAAATATTTTAGTTTTCACAACCATTCACATCAACCGTGCATTAATATAAATTTTGTTAATACCAAATATTGTAACAGTAAAAGGCAGTATAGGCAAAGGTCAGTCAGTATGAAGAACAGTCTCTATAGTAAAGTCATGCAGGTCATGTACGCATTCAGTACTATTTCAGTAATGGGTGTACTTTTTAGAATTTAATTACACATTCATACCTTTAAATGGTGACTATTCACTTTATTTTTGGATCCTAATACATCCATATTCCTTTAGAAGGTCATTATTTACATGCCCCCAAAAACAAATACAACAAAAATCATAGTTAAAGTACATGGACATACTTGGATAAGGTCAATCAAAAGATGTGATCTAGTTTAACCAGTCTGAATGTCACATGTCACAATGAAAGCTGAGCCTGTCTGAAAAAATCTGCACCTACCTACATTACACCCGACATTATCTTTTACTGATTCAGTTTAGTACCTGGCCACCACTGTAAAAGTACATAGTAATCAATCATTTTTGCCTGGAAATTACTTGATTACAGTTAAGCTCCCAAGCAGTCAATAACCAGAACTGAATAGACTATATTAGTATTAAATTTTAGAACAACAACCATGCCATACTTACCGAAAACTGCATGAAAAATGTACATTTATTTTTGCAATTACCTGGATCTGCAGTTCAAATTCTTGTCATAAATCGGCTAAATCCATGTGGATTAGTACTTAATAGTTGGTACGAGAGTACATAATAAAACAAATTAATAAATTATAAATTATTCGTGCATAACATTCACTTTAACTTGTCTACTTGTCTAATATTAGCAAATGGTCATGAAGTCCACAAATTATGAATGTATTATTACATTACTGTCGAATTCAAAATCTGTAAAGTGCTACTGATTTGTCCTTTTCCAGATGCAACATGTTTTTAAGTTTAAACAAAATTCCTTAACTCTAACATTTTGCAGTCATATAACATCCATGGGTCACATCAATAAAGTCTGTATAACATTAATGGGTCACATCAATAAAGTCCATATAACATCCATGGGTCACATCAATAAAGTCCATATAACATCCATGGGTCACATCAATAAAATCCATATAACATCCATGAGTGACATCAATAAAGTCCATATAACATTAATGGGTCACATCAATAAAGTCCATATAACATCCATGGGTCACATCAATAAAGTCCATATAACATCCATGGGTCACATCAATAAAGCCCATTTCTCTTAATATCTGATGCCATTTTTTTTTTCAAATCAGATTGTCCACTGCATATGTGTGTATCAAAATAGAATGAATCTGTGACACGTGGTACAGTTATTATAAATAGAAAATAAGGAAGTTAAAAGGAGGTCTAACGATGAATAAATGTGCAGCAGCCATTAGTCCCATGACGTGAGCCTTGAACTGTAATCGTTATTATATGTCTCGCTTGCTCTTGATTCTTTGATCTGAACTTGGAAACATTTTTTAAAATTTGTAACTGGTACCTGGTTGCCCATTTTATTACCTGGGTTATTATAAATGGGCATGTACCCAGGTACCTGGTTGCCCATTTTATTACCTGGGTTATTATAATTGGGCAAGTACCCAGGTACCTGGTTGCCCATTTCATTATCTGGGTTATTATAAATGGGCAAGTATCCAGGTACCTGGCTGCCCAATTTATTACCTGGGTTATTATAAATGGGCATGTACCCAGGTACCTGGTTGCCCATTTTATTACCTGGGTTATTATAAATGGGCAAGTACCTGTTGACATCTTTAATAAAGACTCACATATTATCATCTCATCCAAAAGTTACAAACAGCTTGCAAGGATTATAAAATTGCAAGGATTATAAAAATGCAAGGACATAAAAATGCAGGGACACAAAAATGCAAGGACATAAAAATGCAAGGATTATAAAAATGCAAGGACACAAAAATGCAAGAACATAAAAATGCAAGGATTATAAAAATGCAAGGACAAAAATGCAAGGACATAAAAATGCAAGGACACAAAAATGCAAGGACATAAAAATGCAAGTACATAAAAATGCAAGGATTATAAAAATGCAAGGACACAAAAATGCAAGGATTATAAAAATGCAAGGACATAAAAATGCAAGGATTATAAAAATGCAAGGACATAAAAATGCAAGGACATAAAAATGCAAGGACATAAAAATGCAAGTACATAAAAATGCAAGGACACAAAAATGCAAGGATTATAAAAATGCAAGGATTATAAAAATGAAATGCAAGGATTATAAAAATGCAAGGACAAAAATGCAAGGATTATAAAAATGCAAGGACATAAAAATGCAAGGACACAAAAATGCAAGGACATAAAAATGCAAGGACGCAAGGACATAAAAATGCAAGGACATAAAAATGCAAGGATTATAAAAATGCAATGATTATAAAAATGCAAGGACACAAAAATGCAAGGACATAAAAATGCAAGGACACAAAAATGCAAGGACATAAAAATGCAAGGATTATAAAAATGCAAGGACATAAAAATGCAAAAGTAACTGATTCAACTTTACAGAATACTCTTCTGAGATGATAAATATGGGGAATAGAAGAATGAAACCCAGCTCAAATACTTGGCAATAGTTTAAACTTGCAAGTACTGACAGAAAATTTATGCCAAATGAAAAAAGCAGCCAAACAAAATCTTTAAAATAATTTGAAGATGCATCTTAATGACACACCAAAATTTGTCCATTTTAAAAAAGCATAAAATCTGGTACTGTTGAGATAAAACTTAATACAGAATTTGAGAATGATTACTATATATACCCACTTACAAGCTGAGTCCATCTGCAAAACGCAGACCCTGGTCTACCATAATTTGATGGAAGATCATTGTCTATGTTGTTAGTTCTACTGTCAATTACTCCTAACAATCTGCAAAGACCTAGATCTACCAGTGCATTATGTGATAGTAGATCTGGGTCTCTGCAGTTTGCAGTTGGACTTAATAGTGAGTATAAATGATATAATGTGTCTCAGAGAAGAATCAGCCCCTCCTACCTTAACTCCAGCAGTGAGTCCCTGTTGGTGAATGATTCCTGCAACTTTGCCTTCAGTTCCTCAATGTTCTGGCGGAATTGTCTCTTCTGCTGTTCACTCATCTCATTGGACTGCAATTCATGCAGACATATTGAATTATCATACTCAGATTTACAGCTGGTGTAACAACACTTTTTACACTGGTGTAACAGCACTTTTTACACTTGTGAATATCAATCTATTCTAAACAAGCAATGTATCATGTGTGTATCTTAAAATGAGACTCAGACCTTTCCTAACAAGTGTGTGTGTGTGTGTGTGTGTGTGTGTGTCTTCTTCCAAAAAGCAATGTATCCTCTGTTTAATGCAAAATTAGGCTCATTTTACTCTAGTGTCATTGAGACCAAATAAATCATGTGATATTGTTTAAAATATACTTTCCCACAATGCTAAGCGACTGTAGAAATGGTCAATTTAGAAACGATCAAGTACTGACAAATGTTTTAACATGGAATTATCAAAAGTTTCTGTAAAATGCAGTAATGGGAGGTAACCCAATAGAAATAAAACATAATTCTGTTAACTGAAAATAATAGCTGAAGTAAACTTCAAGGACAAATTTTCTGTTGAAAAAATTCTGAACTTTTATACCACAAACTTGAATAATAAATAAGTTTTATCCAGCCCATAGACATGATTAATATAAAAATCTGCACTAGCTAAACAAGAAATAAACAATAACTAACAGACGTTGTTGTTCTTGGTATAGGCATAATGTCATTTTACAGCATATTTTAGGCTATACAACATGGCCTGTATCATGTGTGTATCCAGGTGGTACACACAGGTGGAGAAAGAATCCAGGAAAACCCCAGGAAGAACCACCATCCATGGGAAGATAATGGCAAGCTATTGCCCATACCAACATTTGCCAAGCCAGAGACTTAAACCCACAAAGAGGTGATATGTCAGTGATGCATAAAGACAAGTGTCTTAGACCAAAGGCCTCCAATTAAGTACCATGAATTACATAGATATATCCATAATGCATAACCTATAACAAAGAAAACAAATAGTATCCTTATTACTCATTGCTCTAGACCTACATTCCACAATAAAGAATATATAGTACATACAACAAAATATACCATATATGGTACATACAATGAATGCACTATATATAGTAAATACAATGTATGTACAGTAATACCTCGTGCATTCGCGTTTCTGGATTCGCAAATTCACGGATTCACGAAATTTTCATTGGTACCCCCTACGTACATGTTTTCTTTATTTTATTGAATTGTACCTTCGTTATATGACTTCTGTGACATATGAAGTTTACCTAGTTTACCTTCCTGACAATGACAAAGAAAACGTCAGTCATTAAGTTCACAGTCCCATTCATTACTTGGTTTTACCTTACTGTGAGTGCAAAAGAAAACGGCAGCCAATGAATTAGTATAGGGGTAAAATTAATACATGTATACATGTACCGTACTGTAAATGTGCTAGTGTGGCAAATACCCATTAGGCAATACTGTACTCTATTTTTACGTCAACCATTTATTTCTCTTTTTAAGGGTAATGTATTAAGCTAACTTTTAAATGAAATTAAAGTGCTTTGGGAGCATGATTTGGGTCATATTTAGGGTTTAAACCCTAGAAATAAGCATTTATTATCATTTTTAGTGACTCATACCAAACATTCGCGATTCCTCCTGATCCGCGACTGTTTCTGGAACCTAACCTCGCGAATGTTCGAGGTATTACTGTACTATAAATGGTTCATACAATATATATATATATATATATATATATATATATATATATATATATATATATATATATATATATATATATATATACAATGAATGCTTGAATGCTCTATATGGTACATACAATGAATGCTCTATATGGTACATAAAATGAATGCACTATATGGTACATACAATGAATGCATTATATGGTACATACAATGAATGCACTATATGGTACATACAATGAATGTACTATATGGTGCATACAATGAATGCACTATATGGTACATACGATGAATGCTCTATATGGTACATACAATGAATGCACTATATGGTATATACAATGAATGCTCTATATGGTACATACAATGAATGCACTATATGGTATATACAATGAATGCTCTATATGGTAAATACAATGAATGCTTTATATGGTACATACAATGAATGCTTTATATGGTACATACAATGAATGCTTTATATGGTACATACAATGTATGCACTATATGGTACATACAATGTATGCACTATATGGTACATACAATGAATGCTCTATATGGTACATACAATGAATGCACTATATGGCATATACAATGAATGCTCTATATGGTACATAAAATGAATGCTCCATATGGTACATACAATTAATGCTCTATATGGTACATACAATGTATATATATATGGTATATACAATGAATGCTATATATGGTACATACAATGAATGCACTATATGGTATATACAATGCTCTATATGGTAAATACAATGAATGCTTTATATGGTACACACAATGAATGCTTTATATGGTACATACAATGTATGCACTATATGGTACATACAATGTATGCACTATATGGTACATACAATGAATGCTCTATATGGTACATACAATGAATGCACTATATGGCATATACAATGAATGTTCTATATGATACATACAATGAATGCTCCATATGGTACATACAATTAATGCTCTATATGGTACATACAATGAATGTTCTGTATGGTACATACAATGAATGCACTATATGGTACATACAATGAATGCTCTATATGGTACATACAGTGAATGCACTATACATGGTACATAGATTGTATATCATATATGTCACAACAAACAAGGACATAAACCATGCATGAAAGTTAATCAAATGAAGGAGCCTGCAAAACCTTTCTTTAAAAACTTAAAACCAACCTCTGCAAGCCTCCGGCGTAGATCTGTCACTTGTTCTTGAGAATCTTTCAAAGCCTTTTCCAAGTGAGATCTGGAATAGGGTAAATAGAAGACCATCAAAATATATCAGCCAACTATTGATGTATTGTTATAAAATAATATATATATATATATATATATATATATATATATATATATATATATATATATATATATATATATATATATATATATATAATTTTTGTAATTTTTTTAAATATTTTTTATATTTCTTGTTACTGAGTAATAACAAGATCTGTATAATGCCTAATGACCATCATTTCAGAACTGAGTAGTAACAAGATCTGTATTATGGCCATCATTTCAGGACTGAGTAGTAACACAATCTGTATCATGGCCATCATTTCAGGACTGAGTAGTACCAAAATCTGTATCATGGCCATCATTTCAGGACTGAGTACTAACAAGATCTGTATAATGGCCATCATTTCAGGACTGAGTAGTAACAAGATCTGTATTATGGCCATCATTTCAGGACTGAGTAGTAACAAGATCTGTATTATGACCATCATTTCAGGACTGAGTAGTAACAAGATATGTATAATGGCCATCATTTCAGGACTGAGTAGTAACGAGATCTGTATAATGGCCATCATTTCAGGACTGAGTAGTAACGAGATCTGTATAATGGCCATCATTTCAAGACTGAGTAGTAACAAGATCTGTATAATGACCATCATTTCAGGACTGAGTAGTAACAAGATATGTATAATGGCCATCATTTCAGGACTGAGTAGTAACAAGATCTGTATAATGGCCATCATTTCAGGACTGAGTGGTAACAAGATCTGTATTATGGCCATCATTTCAGGACTGAGTAGTAACAAGATCTGTATCATGGCCATCATTTCAGGACTGAGTAGTAACAAGATCTGTATCATGGCCATCATTTCAGGACTGAGTAGTAACAAGATCTGTATCATGGCCATCATTTCAGGACTGAGTAGTAACAAGATCTGTATTATGGCCATCATTCAGGACTGAGTAGTAACAAGATCTGTATAATGGCTATCATTTCAGGACTGAGTAGTAACGAGATCTGTATAATGGCCATCATTTCAAGACTGAGTAGTAACAAGATCTGTATTATGGCCATCATTCAGGACTGAGTAGTAACAAGATCTGTATAATGGCTATCATTTCAGGACTGAGTAGTAACAAAATCTGTATAATGCCTAATGACCATCATTTCAGGACTGAGTAATAACAAGATCTGTATTATGGCCATCATTTCAGGACTGAGTAGTAACAAGATCTGTATAATGGCCATCACTGTGGCCAAGTCCTTATGATTTTCCAGTCACGAGGAGTAGGAGAAAACAAGCTTATAAAGATGGCTGTCATGGCAGCCATATTGGATGTCATATTAACACTATTTTCATTTTTGACCAACTAGACATCATATAAAGCTTTTTATTTCTTTTCTGAAAACCCTATCTTGATATGATCAATCAAGGAGAACCATTTTTACTTCAGATTAAAGGTGTGTGTAAAATTTCATTGCAATCTTCCAAGCAGACTAAGAGGACCAGTGATAACATACTTGTACAAACAGATGGACAGATGTTGAATAATGAACAAACAACAGGCCATCCCATTAGCGGTGCTGATCCATTACCAGTACAGCTAAAACCAAACCATCATTAATGTATATCAAGTACAGCTAAAAACAAACCGTTATTGATGTATATCAAGTACAGCTAAAAACAAACCATTATTGATGTATATCAAGTACAGCTAAAAACAAACCATTATTGATGTATATCAAGTACAGCTAAAAACAAACCGTTATTGATGTATATCAAGTACAGCTAAAAACAAACCGTTATTGATGTATATCAAGTACAGCTAAAAACAAACCATTATTGATGTATATCAAGTACAGCTAAAAACAAACCATTATTGATGTATATCAAGTACAGCTAAAAACAAACCGTTATTGATGTATATGATTCCTGCCCTTTCTCATAAGGCAAAGTACCTGAGTTTATATAAAGAATTTTAGGTTTTTGTGTCATTAGACAAAACTGGTCACATCCAGACCAGCTGGAACAATTGTTGGTTTTTTTTATACTGGCACAAACTTGAAATTAGTGCTGTTTGTAGCTTATTTGGAATGTGGCACCTAGAAAACCGCATACAATAAGGCCTTTGACATTATAACACAAGAATCCAAAAAGTGAAAATATATACAAAGCACCCAAAATGCATTTTAAGATTTAAAATCTTTATCTTAAATAGTGCACTACAAGTTTTTCATCATGCTATATCGTCTGCATCCATCATTCAAGTACAGACAGACAGACAGACAGACAGACAATATCAACCAGTACTGATGCAGACATCTAACACAATGTCTTGTGTATAACATATTCCCAACTGTAAACAGGACAGATTCAGACCCGTCTTCACATAATGTGCTGGCAGATCAGACTCTACATTATGTACTGAACTGTGTTATAATGAACTGGCAGACCAGACTCTACATTATGTACTGAACTGTGTTATAATGAGCTGGCAAACCAGACTACATTATGTACTGGCAGACCAGACTCTACATTATGTACTGAACTGTGTTATAATGTGCTGGCAGACCAGACTCTACATTATGTACTGGCAGGCTACATTATGTACTGGCAGACCAGACTCTACATTATGTACTGGCAGACTACATTATCTACTGGCAGACCAGACTCTACATTATGTACTGAACTGTGTTATAATGAGCTGGCAGAGCAGACTCTACATTATGTACTGAACTGTGTTATAATGTGCTGGCAGACCAGACACTACATTATGTACTGAACTGTGTTATAATGAGCTGGCAGACCAGACTCTACATTATGTACTGGCAGACCAGACTCTAAATTATGTACTGAACTGTGTTATAATGAGCTGGCAGACCAGACTCTACATCATGTACTGAACTGTGTTATAATGTGCTGGGAGACCACACTCTACCTTATGTACTGAACTGTGTTATAATGAGCTGGCAGACCAGACTACATTATGTACTGGCAGACAGACTCTACATTATGTATTGGCAGACCAGACTCTACATTATGTACTGAACTGTGTTATAATGAGCTGGCAGACCAGACTCTACATTATGTACTGGCAGACCAGACTCTACATTATGTACTGAACTGTGTTATAATGAGCTGGCAGACCATACTCTACATCATGTACTGAACTGTGTTATAATGTGCTGGCAGACCAGACTCTACATTATGTACTGGCAGACAACTCTAAATTATGTACTGAACTGTGTTATAATGAGCTGGCAGACCAGACTCTACATCATGTACTGAACTGTGTTATAATGTGCTGGGAGACCACACTCTACCTTATGTACTGAACTGTGTTATAATGAGCTGGCAGACCAGACTACATTATGTACTGGCAGACAGACTCTACATTATGTATTGGCAGACCAGACTCTACATTATGTACTGAACTGTGTTATAATGAGCTGGCAGACCAGACTCTACATTATGTACTGGCAGACCAGACTCTACATTATGTACTGAACTGTGTTATAATGAGCTGGCAGACCATACTCTACATGATGTACTGAACTGTGTTATAATGTGCTGGCAGACCAGACTCTACATTATGTACTGAACTGTATTATAATGAGCTGGCAGACCATTCTCTACATTATGTACTGAACTGTGTTGTAGTGAGAACTGCATTATGCATGGAATCATGATATAATGAGAATAATGTAATATACCAAAATTGGGTACAGTGGGAAATATCAATTGTTTTTTTTAAAAATGATGTTTTGCAAACGAATTAAAGATATAATGTTAAGCTTCAGCTTGTTTCTTTCAACCATTATTGTTATACAGTGTTATCATTTTGGTCATGGGGAGCATACTATTAGATCAAAATTAAGTTATAACAAGGGATATCTACTTCTCACTTCTGTTTTGAAACACGCCTGAAACTCAACACTTGGTTGTGCAGACATCTACTTACGGCGGTCCAGTCTCTATATTTGAATGCGTCCCTCGTCTGGAGGAAAACAAGTCAGTGGAAGGCAGTGTGGAGAAACCAGTGCGAGATGGGCTGCTAGAGATCCGAAACAAAGGTACTGACGTGGAGGAACCTGAGGAATATCTGTCCCCAAGCAGAGTCTGATGGAGACGCTCAGATTCCCTCCGCTGAGCATCAAGCTGTTGTCTGCAAGTAAAATGTAAATAATATAGTTCTCCCTCTTTATACGTGCCTTCATTAATGCACAGTTCTCATTATAATTATAAGACATGTATGGTCATGGATTATATTTCATTAAGTGGAGGTAAAACTATATCATGCACTTCATTATAACATGGTCTCACTATAAGGTGGTATACTCTATGGCTCCTGTGAACAGCATTATAATAAGGGAACACTGTATCATGCACTTCATTATAACATGGTCTCACTTTAAGGTGGTATACTCTATGGCTCCTGTGGACAACAATTATAATGAGGGAACACTGTATCATGTACTTCATTACAATATGTCTCACTATAAGGTGGTATGCTCCATAGCTTCCATGGAGAGTGTTATAGTTGAGTACTGTATCGTGTACTTCATTACAATATGTCTCACTATAAGGTGGTATACTCTATGGCTCCTGTGAACAGCATTATAATAAGGGAACACTGTATCATGCACTTCATTATAACATGGTCTCACTATAAGGTGGTATACTCTATGGCTCCTGTGAACAGCATTATAATAAGGGAACACTGTATCATGCACTTCATTACAATATGTCTCACTATAAGGTGGTATGCTCCATAGCTTCCATGGAGAGTGTTATAGTTGAGTACTATATCAAGTACTTCATCATAAGGCACTCTCACTATAAGGTGGTATACATGTACTTTATGGCTGTTGTGGACAGGATTATAATGAGTACATGTACTGTACATTGAAACTTGTTGAATTCCACACCTACATACTTTGCACAGTTGTCAAATACGAATATACACAACAGACCTCCTGTCATTAACTTACTGTTCAGGGGCTGATAAATCCATTGCCCATGACAACACAAAATGATTTCCAAGCAACTATTTTTCTTAGTATGAAACCCATCAGGCAACCAAAACCTATATATATTTTTTTTACAACATTTGAATGTTAAATTGTCCCTGTGGGTAACTATAACAAGGTACCTGGATTATCTCTATATAATTGTGTACTTGAGTGTTGGATTATGTCTACAGATAAGTAGCCACACTAATCCACCTGTGTCAGCTACTCATCATTTGATTAGGTAACCACTCATCATTTGATTAGGTAACCACTCTGTACTACCAGCACTTCTGGGTGAATCTTCAAAGAAAAGACTTGTGAATGTTTGTCTTTTGTCAACACTGCAATATAAAATAGTAGTGTCTTTCATCTTTGACTTGACACACTGAATGCCAATGATTTATATAGTATTCTTTCCCATTGGACATTTGAAGAAACTGGAACTTCCTATAGAGCATATGCCAGTTGTTTCCATTGGCTAACTTTAGATAATGGAATATGGCCAGTAGTAACAATGAAACCAATTGTAATTGTTCTTACATACTATATTGGCTCGTAGGATAATGGCTATTGGCTATGCAAAAATCCTATGTGGGAAGTTTAAATTTCCCTGGTAGTTTTGATGCAGGAATAATATCAGGTTAAAAATAATGTGAACTGTAAAGAGGTAAACTAAGATAAATTTCTGAACTAGCATGGCCAACTAGAAAGCCTATGGACAACGATAAACCTAGTGTAATTAATCAGCTCCCAAACCCACATGCATACTGATGGGTGGTTACAGACTGATGACATCATAGCGCTGAGAAATGTTTTATTGGACTACAATGGGGCACTCACCGTTACGGATCACTGCCATCTCACCTCTGTCGGCATGGGTTTGAGTCTCAGATTATGCCAATGTGGATATGTGAGAAAGCTTGCCAGTAACTTCTCGTGGGTCAGTGGTTCTTTCTGGGGTTTTCCCAGGTTCTTCATCCACCATTAATACTGGCCGCCATGTATAGCCTGTCATATGCTGAAGAATGGCATAAACCCTAGAACAACAACAACATTGGACTACAACACACCACAAAAAAGAAATTGTTTATCTTTTTATTTGCTGATCTCAAATAGATTAAATAAGTGTGTAAACATGTGTGACACTTTTCATTTGCAGGACTGATCACAAGTTACATGTACTTTATGCAGTAAGACTGGATATATATGACAGAAGGTCATAGTCTAGACCATGCAATAAGACTGGATATATATGACAGAAGTTCATGGTCCAGACCGTACAATAAGACTGGATATATATGACAGAAGGTCATAGTCTAGACCATGCAATAAGACTGGATATATATGACAGAAGGTCATAGTCTAGACCATACAGTAAGACTGGATATATATGTCAGAAGTTCATGGTCCAGACCGTACAATAAGACTGGATATATATGACAGAAGGTCATAGTCTAGTCCATACAGTAAGACTGGATATATATGACAGAAGGTCATAGTCTAGACCATGCAATAAGACTGGATATATGTGACAGAAGGTCATAGTCTAGACCATGCAATAAGACTGGATATATATGACAGAAGTTCATGGTCCAGACCGTACAATAAGACTGGATATATATGACAGAAGGTCATGGTCTAGTCCATACAATAAGACTGGATATATATGACAGAAGGTCATAGTCTAGACCATGCAATAAGACTGGATATATATGACAGAAGGTCATGGTCTAGTCCATACAATAAGACTGGATATATATGACAGAAGGTCATGGTCTAGACCATGCAATAAGACTGGATATATATGACAGAAGGTCATGGTCTAGACCATACAATAAGACTGGATATATATGACAGAAGTTCATGGTCCAGACCATACAATAAGACTGGATATATATGACAGAAGTTCATGGTCCAGACCGTACAATAAGACTGGATATATATGACAGAAGGTCATGGTCTAGACCATGCAATAAGACTGGATATATATGACAGAAGGTCATAGTCTAGACCATACAATAAGACTGGATATATATGACAGAAGTTCATGGTCTAGTCCATACAATAAGACTGGATATATATGACAGAAGGTCATAGTCTAGACCATGCAATAAGACTGGATATATATGACAGAAGGTCATGGTCTAGTCCATACAATAAGACTGGATATATATGACAGAAGGTCATAGTCTAGTCCATACAGTAAGACTGGATATATATGACAGAAGGTCATAGTCTAGTCCGTACAATAAGACTGGATATATATGACAGAAGGTCATGGTCTAGTCCGTACAATAAGACTGGATATATATGACAGAAGGTCATATTCTAGACCATGCAATAAGACTGGATATATATGACAGAAGTTCATGGTCTAGTCCATACAATAAGACTGGATATATATGACAGAAGGTCATGGTCTAGTCCGTACAATAAGACTGGATATATATGACAGAAGGTCATAGTCTAGACCATGCAATAAGACTGGATATATATGACAGAAGGTCATGGTCTAGACCATACAATAAGACTGGATATATATGACAGAAGGTCATAGTCTAGACCATGCAATAAGACTGGATATATATGACAGAAGGTCATAGTCTAGACCATGCAATAAGACTGGATATATATGACAGAAGGTCATGGTCTAGTCCGTACAATAAGACTGGATATATATGACAGAAGGTCATAGTCTAGACCATGCAATAAGACTGGATATATATGACAGAAGGTCATAGTCTAGTCCATACAGTAAGACTGGATATATATGACAGAAGGTCATAGTCTAGTCCGTACAATAAGACTGGATATATATGACAGAAGGTCATAGTCTAGACCATGCAATAAGACTGGATATATATGACAGAAGGTCATAGTCTAGTCCATACAGTAAGACTGGATATATATGACAGAAGGTCATAGTCTAGACCATACAATAAGACTGGATATATATGACAGAAGATCATAGTCTAGTCCGTACAATAAGACTGGATATATATGACAGAAGGTCATAGTCTAGACCATACAATAAGACTGGATATATATGACAGAAGGTCATAGTATAGTCCATACAGTAAGACTGGATATATATGACAGAAGGTCATAGTCTAGTCCGTACAATAAGACTGGATATATATGACAGAAGGTCATGGTCTAGTCCGTACAATAAGACTGGATATATATGACAGAAGGTCATGGTCTAGTCCGTACAATAAGACTGGATATATATGACAGAAGGTCATAGTCTAGACCATGCAATAAGACTGGATATATATGACAGAAGGTCATAGTCTAGACCATACAATAAGACTGGATATATATGACAGAAGGTCATAGTCTAGTCCATACAGTAAGACTGGATATATATGACAGAAGGTCATCGTCTAGTCCGTACAATAAGACTGGATATATATGACAGAAGGTCATGGTCTAGTCCGTACAATAAGACTGGATATATATGACAGAAGGTCATGGTCTAGACCATGCAATAAGACTGGATATATATGACAGAAGTTCATGGTCTAGTCCATACAATAAGACTGGATATATATGACAGAAGGTCATGGTCTAGACCATGCAATAAGACTGGATATATATGACAGAAGGTCATGGTCTAGTCCGTACAATAAGACTGGATATATATGACAGAAGGTCATAGTCTAGACCATGCAATAAGACTGGATATATATGACAGAAGGTCATGGTCTAGACCATGCAATAAGACTGGATATATATGACAGAAGGTCATAGTCTAGACCATGCAATAAGACTGGATATATATGACAGAAGGTCATAGTCTAGACCATGCAATAAGACTGGATATATATGACAGAAGGTCATGGTCTAGTCCGTACAATAAGACTGGATATATATGACAGAAGGTCATAGTCTAGACCATGCAATAAGACTGGATATATATGACAGAAGGTCATGGTCTAGACCATGCAATAAGACTGGATATATATGACAGAAGGTCATAGTCTAGACCATGCAATAAGACTGGATATATATGACAGAAGGTCATAGTCTAGACCATGCAATAAGACTGGATATATATGACAGAAGTTCATGGTCTAGTCCATACAATAAGACTGGATATATATGACAGAAGGTCATAGTCTAGACCATGCAATAAGACTGGATATATATGACAGAAGGTCATAGTCTAGACCATGCAATAAGACTGGATATATATGACAGAAGATCATGGTCTAGACCATACAATAAGACTGGATATATATGACAGAAGGTCATTGTCTAGACCATACAATAAGACTGGATTTATATGACAGAAGGTCATAGTCTAGACCATGCAATAAGACGATATACATGACAGAAGGTCATAGTCTAGACCATGCAATAAGACTGGATATATATGACAGAAGGTCATAGTCTAGACCATGCAATAAGACTGGATATATATGACAGAAGTTCATGGTCTAGTCCATACAATAAGACTGGATATATATGACAGAAGGTCATAGTCTAGACCGTGCAATAAGACTGGATATATATGACAGAAGGTCATAGTCTAGACCATGCAATAAGACTGGATATATATGACAGAAGGTCATAGTCTAGACCATGCAATAAGACTGGATATATATGACAGAAGATCATGGTCTAGACCATACAATAAGACTGGATATATATGACAGAAGGTCATTGTCTAGACCATACAATAAGACTGGATTTATATGACAGAAGGTCATAGTCTAGACCATGCAATAAGACGATATACATGACAGAAGGTCATAGTCTAGACCATGCAATAAGACTGGATATATATGACAGAAGGTCATAGTCTAGACCATGCAATAAGACTGGATATATATGACAGAAGTTCATGGTCTAGTCCATACAATAAGACTGGATATATATGACAGAAGGTCATAGTCTAGACCGTGCAATAAGACTGGATATATATGACAGAAGGTCATAGTCTAGACCGTGCAATAAGACTGGATATATATGACAGAAGGTCATAGTCTAGACCATGCAATAAGACTGGATATATATGACAGAAGGTCATAGTCTAGACCATGCAATAAGACTGGATATATATGACAGAAGGTCATAGTCTAGTCCGTACAATAAGACTGGATATATATGACAGAAGTTCATGGTCTAGTCCATACAATAAGACTGGATATATATGACAGAAGGTCATGGTCTAGTCTGTACAATAAGACTGGATATATATGACAGAAGGTCATAGTCTAGACCACGCAATAAGACTGGATATATATGACAGAAGGTCATAGTCTAGACCATGCAATAAGACTGGATATATATGACAGAAGGTCATAGTCTAGACCATGCAATAAGACTGGATATATATGACAGAAGGTCATGGTCTAGTCTGTACAATAAGACTGGATATATATGACAGAAGGTCATAGTCTAGACCACGCAATAAGACTGGATATATATGACAGAAGGTCATAGTCTAGACCATGCAATAAGACTGGATATATATGACAGAAGGTCATAGTCTAGACCATGCAATAAGACGATATATATGACAGAAGATCATGGTCTAGACCATACAGTAAGACTGGATATATATGACAGAAGGTCATAGTCTAGACCATGCAATAAGACTGGATATATATGACAGAAGGTCATGGTCAAGACCATACAATAAGACTGGATATATATGACAGAAGATCATGGTCTAGACCATACAATACGACTGGATATATATGACAGAAGGTCATAGTCTAGACCATGCAGTAAGACTGGATATATATGACAGAAGGTCATGGTCTAGTCCATACAGTAAGACTGGATATATATGACAGAAAGTCATAGTCTAGACCATACAATAAGACTGGATATATATGACAGAAGGTCATAGTCTAGACCATACAATAAGACTGGATATATATGACAGAAGGTCATGGTCTAGACCATGCAATAAGATGATATATATGACAGAAGGTCATAGTCTAGACCATGCAATAAGACTGGATATATATGACAGAAGGTCATGGTCTAGTCCATACAATAAGACTGGATATATATGACAGATGTTGTTGAATAATTACAACAGTCTTATCAACAGATGCAGTAACTTCCAGGGCAACCAGAAAAATGTCTTGGGCAACCAGCTATTTAATGCTGGTTGCCCATGGAAAACCAAGTATTTTCAAAAATTGTCTGCCCTTGTTATTGGAATTGATCTTTCTACCATATTTACACATATGTGATAAACAACTACAAACAGTGTACACCTAGATCTACCACTACAAAATGAGGTATAGTTTTTACATAAATCCCCATCTGTTTGTACCCCCGCTACCAATTTTAAATCTATAATGTGATAAAATATGCACTGAACATAGTCAGTACCAGACCTGCCAACCCTGACAAGTCCGTTTCAGTAAGGAAGTTGATTTCTTACCGTAAGAGTGACCAGTTTTCAGTAAGGTGTAACAAAATATCAATAACTGCTATTGTAAAGCTGGAAAATGTAATTAAAAGTTTGACGCATCAACGATATACATTATGTTCAACTGAAAAGTTTGTAAAGGACATGTAGACTTTATTTACCACTAGTACAGTTGCACAAACTCTCATTCCAAACCCTATGCAGCTCAATGGCTTGTGCTTGTTGCTATCTCTCAACTTGATGTAATTCTTAGAACTTCTTTCACATTTAACATGACAGCAATCATATCTCCTGCCACAATACATACTCAAATCGGCACGTGATGTCTAATAAACGTAATTGTGTCCTTGCCAGCTTTTATTCACAAGAATCTGAATATTCCTTTTTATTCTTCTGTGCTGATTACTAACACTTTTCTAGAAGCTTATTTTCCCTTTTGTCTCAAACATGCATCACTTTCTGGATGCAATTTTTAAAAATTCTATAATCAACAGTTTGATCATGCAGACACCTCGCATGAACAAATAGGTGCAACTTAAAGCATCTGGGGTGCTGCTGTAAAGTTAGTCTGGTTCCCTGACTAATTTTACTAATTCTAAGATGAAACTCGGATCCAAATAAAACACGGATGAACCAATTATCCCGATTTTTTTGGCAACAATCATTTTCTGTAGTTTTTTCTAGTATGCCATAAGTCTGTATTTGAAGGGTAATTTTCTTAAGACTTACAGCAAAATCATAAGAGCTGGCAGGTCTGCAGTACATTGATTTATAATTTTAACCTGACTGTGACCAGAGTGGCCCTAAAACTGGCATCGTCTGTGCATTTCATGCTAAACGGGGTTTCATTACTAATACTGCACCATATTGCATACACTATGGTTGAGTCTATTTTCCTCCAACAACAGACTGACACAGTTCATCCTATTCAGTAACTGCCAAATAATTCCGTAAATTACCATAAGATTGAGAGTTATATCCCTTTGCACACGTAAACATAGAAATTATACTGCTTGTTAAATCCAGGTGAAAGACAAATTTGTAGTTGTCATTCTTTCCTTTACTTAATTTGAGATTGCAAATAATCAGAAGCAGATGACAGTATTTTCTACATACATACATAGTCATGCATTAACTCTTCTAGACCTTGACATTCTGGACCATGATAAAATGGTAGATATAGGTCTAGGCTTTATATAATTTAGTGGGTGTTAACACCAAAGTAAATACAAAACTCCTAATCTATCATATATGCCCACTTATGTATTGGGTTCAAGTGCTGACAACACAGACCCTGGTCTGCCACTGCATAATGCACTGGGCAGATCAGGGTTTATGCTGTTGATCTCATGATTGCTCTTAACAAGCCAGACCCTGATCTTCCAGTGTATTATGCAACAGCAGATCCATGTCGATGCATTTTCCATTGGACTTGACTTATAGATCCATGTCGATGCATTTTCCATTGGACTTGACTTATAGATCCATGTCGATGCATTTTCCATTGGACTTGACTTATAGATCCATGTCGATGCATTTTCCGTTGGACTTGACTTATAGATCCATGTCGATGCATTTTCCGTTGGACTTGACTTATAGATCCATGTCGATGCATTTTCCGTTGGACTTGACTTATAGATCCATGTCGATGCATTTTCCATTGGACTTGACTTATAGATCCATGTCGATGCATTTTCCATTGGACTTGACTTATAGATCCATGTCGATGCATTTTCCATTGGACTTGACTTATAGATCCATGTCGATGCATTTTCCATTGGACTTGACTTACAGATCCATGTCGATGTATTTTCCATTGGACTTGACTTACAGATCCATGTCAATGTATTTTCCATTGGACTTGACTTACAGATCCATGATGATGCATTTTCCGTTGGACTTGACTTATAGGTGAGTATAAATGGTAGATATTTTCCAAATCCCGAAAATTTGCTCGTATCTGCTCGACTTCAATAAATTTATCATCATTTCATATTTTGATAACTTACCTAAGAGATTTCAAGAGGACTTTGTTAGGTACAGACGAAGATACAAAAAATATGCCGGATTTTAATGGTTCATAAAAAAATCAAACAAGATCACATTTTATATATCTAGCAGACACCACATCATCAAGAGGCAAACACTTTAAATATCCATGATTAAAAACTGAAATCTGTAAAAACTGAGTCACCAATTAGTGTTATAAAAATGTGAATATTTTCACACAAAAAATTATTCTTCATCTCCTACCCTAGAATATTAACATTGTCTACTAAAAGGGCAAAATGAAACCAACAGAAACATTCCTTTTGCATCAATATTTCTCATCTAAAAAGTAAACTGTGATTAATTTGGACTGACCGAAGTTCATCGATGGTCTTCTGCTCAGCAGCAATATCCACTAGCGCTGAGAGGGAGCTGGGGGACGTGGATGTAAACTTTGGAGACTGAAAAATACAAAAACTAAAAGTAAACATAACATACCTACGGTTAATGTGTGAGCTTAAAATTTCAGTTCAACATGGTATGAAATCTCCTATCACATTACCCACTGCCTGCAACTTGTTATATGGTAACTCTTGTTTAGGTTAACTCCTGTGCAACACAAAAATATTCAGACAAAATGATACACAGATGAATCAGAACACTTACAAAATTTGCAAATTCGATGGACACAGGTGTGGTTTGGATAAACTGATAATCTTGATGGATTGTCTATGTGATATCTGTCATGTATCGATGATCTTAACTTTGAAATACGAGAATAAAAAGTACAGGGGAGATAACCAGCATTTTGAAATCCCAGCATTCTATGAATTATTTTTTATTTTTTTTAAAGAGTGAATAAATCTGATGCAAATTTACTTTTATTTATTAGACAGGTTTTATTTCTACTCATTTATTACTGTTAGACTGGATTTATTTCTACTCATCAGTAATCAATATTTCAATTCTTGACCAGAGATCATATAACCATGACTTACAATGGTAAAGCTAGTGGAGAAATCCCAGTGATTCATATGCCCATGACTTACAATGGTAAAGCTAGTGGTGAAAATCCCCCAGAGATCCATATACCCATGACTTACAATGGTAAAGTTTGTAGAGAAAATCCCAGTGATCCAAATGCCCATGACTTACAATGGTAAAGCTAGTGGAGAAAATCCCAGTGATCCAAATGCCCATGATTTACAATGGTAAAGCTAGTGGAAAAAATCCCCGTGATCCATACGCCCGTGACTTACAATGGTAAAGCTAGTGGTGAAAATCCCAGTGATTCTTATGCCTATGACTTACAATGGTAAAGCTAGTGGTGAAAATCCCAGTGATCCAAATGCCCATGACTTACAATGGTAAAGCTAGTGGTGAAAATCCCAGTGATCCAAATGCCCATGACTTACAATGGTAAAGCTAGTGGTGAAAATCCCAGTGATCCAAATGCCCATGACTTACAATGGTAAAGCTAGTGGTGAAAATCCCAGTGATCCAAATGCCCATGACTTACAGTGGTAAAGCTAGTGGTGAAAATCCCAGTGATCCATATGCCCATGACTTACAGTGGTAAAGCTAGTGGTGAAAATCCCAGTGATCCAAATGCCCATGACTTACAATGGTAAAGCTAGTGAAGAAAATCCCCCAGAGCTCCAAATGATCATGACTTAAGATGGTAAATCTAGTGGTGAAAATCCCAGTGATCCATACGCCCATGACTTGGTAAAGCTAGTGGTGAAAATCCCAGTGATCCAAATGCCCATGACTAACAATGGTAAAGCTAGTGAAGAAAATCCCCCAGAGCTCCAAATGCCCATGACTTAAGATGGTAAATCTAGTGAAAGGAATTCCAAAGAGATCTGAATACCCCTGACTTAAGTTGGTGAGATTGGAAAGAAAAGTACTCTGGACTTGCAGAGAGACTAGAGAGTATACAAAAAGATTCTAAACAAAAACCTTCTTTCCTGAAAAATCTCAAGCTGACTATGCTTTTCATTCCCTAGAATGTTTTATGAAAAGTCAAAATGAAGGAGAATCTTAATATAATATGTAATATATATCATTTAACAGTTCTTTGTAATTATTAGGTCAAAATTGCCATCTATTTTAGTTCTTGTGTTTCCTATTACCAGTACCACAGTTTAAGATGAGTACATTCTCATAGAAGTACCTGATGAAATCTTGTCCCCCCAAAAAAGAATTATGGACTGCACTGACTTATTATCAGAGTTACACTACAAAGCCCTATTAGTAAAGTTACGGTACACTACAAAGACGTATTAGTAAAGTTATAGTATACTAAGGACATTACTATGGTTACATTACACTACACAAACATATTACCAGTTACATTAACTACATCGACACATTACCAGTTACAGTTGTTATGACTCAATGGTCTTAAACTATGTAACAGAAGGAAGTGGAACCAACAATTTTATTAAAATTCAATAAAGAATTTATTTTTTTCATTTGCAAAGTGAAAATATATTCACAGTATTGTTAATGACAATGTCCTATCACAAGTTACAGTGTATTACATAGATATATGGTACACTACATAGACACATTATTAGTTACAGTGTACTACTGAGAGATACAACTAGAGTTATGGTACACTACATACTAGACATATTATCAGAGTTACAGTGTACTACAGAGAGATGCAACTAGAGTTATGGTACACTACATAGATATATTATCAGTTACAGTGTACTACAGAGAAATACAACTAGAGTTATGGTACTCTACATACTAGACATATTATCAGAGTTACAGTGTACTACAGAGAGATGCAACTAGAGTTATGGTACACTACATAGATATATTATCAGTTATCGTGTAGTAAAGAGAGATACAACTGAAGTTATGGTACACTACATAGGCATATCATCAGAGTTACAATATACTACAGAGAAATACAACTAGAGTTATGGTACACTACATAGACGTATTATCAGTTACAGTGTACTACAGAGGGATAAAACTAGTTATAATACACTACACAGACATATTATCAGTTACAGTGTACTACAGAGAGATACAACTAGAGCCATGGTACACTACACAGACATCATCAGTTACAGTGTACTACAGAGAGATACAATTTGAGTTATGGTACACTAGATAGACATATTATCAGAGTTACAGTGTACTACAGAAAGATACAACTAGAGTTATGGTACACCACATAGACATATTATCAGAGTTACAGTGTACAACAGAGAGATACTAGACATGGTACACTGCATAGACATATTATCAGAGTTGCAGTGTACTACAGAGATACAACTAGAGTTATGGTACACTGTATAGACATATAAGAGTTACAGTGTACTACAGAGAGATACAACTAGAGTTATGGTACACTACATAGACATATTATCAGAGTTACAGTGTACTACAGAGAGATTCAACTAGAGTTATGGTACACTACATAGACATATCAGTTACAGTGTGCTACAGAGAGATAGAACTAGAGTCATGGTAATAGACATATTATCAGTTACAGTGTACTACAGAGAGATACAACTAGAGTTACATTACACTATATAGACATATTATCAGAGTTTCTGATGACTACATAGACATATTACTAGAGTTAAGTCGACTGCTCCAGTGGCCTAAGTGGTTAGAGCATCCACCTTGGATGTGGGAGGTCACAGGTACAAACCCCGATTGAGTCATATTAAAGACTTACAAAAATAGTTCCATCAGTTGCCTCGCTAGGCGCTCAGCATTATGAAGTTAGTTTGAGGAATGGTCAGGCTGGTGTCAGGATAATGTGACTGGGAGAGACATCATGCTCTATCTTTGTGGCATGATGCTCCTGTGCTAGACATCACTATAATCTGCCACATTGCAGACACTGTAGTGATATAACTGTAAAAATTATTACAGACACTGAAGTGATATAACTGTACAAATTATGACAGCTATGTTAAAAATCCAAACCACACACAGTTAATTCTGCCAAAAAAAACTTACATCTGTCTTCACAGGACTGGATATTCCAAGGTCTAGAGCATCCAAATTACTTCCTACTGTTATCCCTGAAAAATAATACATACATCTCCATCAATTCATATATAGTCTCCTTGCTACAAATAAATCAAGCATACCAAAGTTTAAAAATAGGTGGAATTTTAGGTCAATTCATTCCAATATACCTTTTCCATCTTACCAAACTTTTTAAAATGACAACAAATCTGAAACAGAGTAGCAAATCATATTTAGAGTATCCAGGGCATTCCCTAAGTGTCAGTAATCATATGCAGAGTATCCAGCGAATTCCGTAAGTGTCAGTAACCATATATAGAATATCCAGGGCATTCCCTAAGTGCCAGTAACCATATGTAGAATATCCAGGGCATTCCCTAAGTGCCAGTAACCATATGCAGAGTATCTAAGGCATTCCCTAAGTGCCAGTAACCATATGTAAAGTATCCAGGGCATTCCCTAAGTGCCAGTAACTATATGTAATGTATCCAGGGCATTCCCTAAGTGCCAGTAACCATATGTAGAGCATCTAGGGCATTTCCCTAAGTGCCAGTAACTATATGTAGAGTATCCAGGGCATTCCCTAAGTGCCAGTAACCATATCTAGAGTATCCAGGGCATTCCCTAAGTGCCAGTAATCATATGCAGAGTATCCAGGGAATTCCCTAAGTGCCAGTAACCATATGTAGAATATCCAAGGCATTCCCTAAGTGCCAGTAACCATATGTAGAGTATCCAGGGCATTCCCTAAGTGCTAGTAACCATATGTAATGTATCCAGGGCATTCCCTAAGTGCCAGTAACCATATGTAGAGTATCTAGGGCATTTCCCTAAGTGCCAGTAACTATATGTAGAGTATCCAGGGCATTCCCTAAGTGCCAGTAACCATATCTAGAGTATCCAGGGCATTCCCTAAGTGCCAGTAATCATATGCAGAGTATCCAGGACATTCCCTAAGTGCCAGTAACCATATGCAGAATATCCAGGGCATTCCCTAAGTGCCAGTAACCATATGTAGAGTATCCAAGGCATTCCCTAAGTGCCAGTAATCATATGCAGAGTATCCAGGGAATTCCCTAAATGCCAGTAACCATATGTAGAGTATCCAGGGCATTCCCTAAATGCCAGTAACCATGTGCAGAGTATCCAAGGCATTCCCTAAGTATCAGTAACCATATATAGAGTATCCAGGGCATTCCCTAAGTGCCAGTAACCATATGTAGAATATCCAGGGAATTCTCTAAGTGCCAGTAACCATATGTATAGTATCCAGGGCATTCCCTAAGTATCAGTAATCATATGCAGAGTATCTTGGGAATTTCCTAAGTGCCAGAAACCATATGAAGAATATCCAGGGCATTCCATAAGTGTCAGTAATCATATGCAGAGTATCCAAGGAATTCCCTAAGTGCCAGTAACCATATGTAATGTATCCAGGGCATTCCCTAAGTGCCAGTAACCATATGCAGAATATCCAGGGAATTCCCTAAGTGCCAGTAACCATATGTAGAGTATCCAGGGCATTCCCTAAGTGCCAGTAATCATATGTAGAGTATCCAGCAAATTCCTTAAGTGTCAGTAACCATATACAGAATATCCAGGGCATTCCCTAAGTGCCAGTAACCATATGTAGAGTATCCAGGGCATTCCCTAAGCACCAGTAACCATATGTAATACATCCAGGGCATTCCCTAAGTGCCAGTACCATATGTAGAATATCCAGTTTATTCCCTAAGTGCCAGTAACCATATGTAATGTATCCAGGGCATTCCCTAAGTGCCAGTAACCATATGTAGAATATCCAGGGAATTCCCTAAGTGCCAGTAACCATATGTAATGTATCCAGGGAATTCCCTAAGTGCCAGTAACCATATGTAATGTATCCAGGGCATTCCCTAAGTGCCAGTAACCATATGTAGAGTATCCAGGGAATTCCCTAAGTGCCAGTAACCATATGTAGAGTATCCAGGGCATTCCCTATGTGTCAGTAACCATATGTAGAATATCCAGGGAATTCCCTAAGTGCCAGTAACCATATGTAATGTATCCAGGGCATTCCCTAAGTGCCAGTAATCATATGTAGAATATCCAGGGAATTCCCTAAGTGCCAGTAACCATATGCAGAATATCCAGGGAATTCCCTAAGTGCCAGTAACCATATGTAATGTATCCAGGGCATTCCCTAAGTGCCAGTAATCATATGCAGAGTATCCAAGGCATTCCATAAGTGTCAGTAATCATATGCAGAGTATCCAGGGCATTCCCTAAGTGTCAGTAACCATATGTAGAGTATCCAGGGCATTCCCTAAGTGCCAGTAACCATATGTAGAGTATCCACTGCATTCCCTAAATGCCAATAACCAGATAATTTACAGACCTAAATCCACTATAGCAACAGGCTACATTTGGACTTCTCCCTAGCTCCCACTTTACGAAAACACCCCGAAAATACACTGCTACTTTAAAAGTTTTATTGGCTACTTCCAGTGCTATGCTGTCTCAGTAGACAGTATTTTTCAGCAAGCATGACAAACATAACACAATATGTGCTGTGCCAATGAATGGAGTGTCCTGGGACACAGTTTTTCTGGTATAAAATTATTTAAATTAAATCCATGTCACCTGAGGAGCCTGGGCAATAATTAACTGTTCAAGGTTTATACTCACTTCACACACTCATTATAGATAAAGTAACAAATTTTGTCCAGCTTTGTTTATTTAATTAGTGTCTCCTGATTTACCATACAAACTGAACTAAACCACATCAGTTTGATGCTGTAGAACTCACAACAGTACCTGGGTATTTCTTATAAAAATAAACTTGCAAAGAAAAGTTTTCACGAAGCATGGTATTACATCACAGTCCAAAAACATAAGACGCCATAGGAACATAGGTAGGCTATATATAGATCTATATTGAACTCTTCACAGTGGTTTGGAAGGAATAATAACCCAGTTGCAATTCTGATCTGGTATAATGGATTTCATTAAAGATAGGGCCCTGATTTTCTAAGGTAAAATCAAAATGAAACAAAAATACTCCTTTCCTTTCATGTTTTTTTTTATATTTTAATTTAGTGTTTACAAATCCTGGAATGACAACAGTAACATAATTCACATTTCTAGCAAGTAAAATTTGCCTACTGGCAACTTTAAAATCTTATGCATGTATAGGTTTTGGGTACATCATGCTTCATTCTGAAATGGATGGATGGGTTGGTAGTCCATTATTGAAAGAGATGTCTGGGCTACAGTTGTATTTGTTGTTGATAACTTCACTATGCAGTAAATTAAAGTCATAGGAGAAAATGCAAGAATATTGACACTACTGCTTCATATTTTCCTGAAATAAATATTACTGTTATGAGAACTGTCCTACCATCTTAATTTCTGACACAATGCAAATGACTTTCTCAAGTAACAAAACTGACAATGTTGGCAATGATTCATTATTCCAATAATTGTTATCATGTATGCAAAAACAACAAAAATCAGTAAAGACTGCCCACAATTTTTTCTCTGCAATGGTAACTTTAAATTGGATACTGTAATATGAACTAACACGACCCAGATAAAAGAAAAGGTAATTTAAGAAAATTTAGTACCAACCTTCCTACCCTTTTTGTCAGTGTTACCAGAACCACACATTTTTGGGACATTTCAGTCAAGCCAGCTAGCATTTTTACTAAATTCTTCATGTCTGATTATCCTGATTGAATCGTACATCAACAGTATTTGAGATGGATGTTTACACATGTATATTAATTTAATCTTACATCAACAATATGGCATTTGAGATGGATGTTTATACATGTATATTAATTTAATCTTACATCAACAATATGGCATTTGAGATAGATGTTTATACATGTACATGTATATTAATTTAATCTTACATCAACAATATAGTATTTGAGATGAATGTTTATACATGTATATTAATTTAATCTTACATCAACAATATGGCATTTGAGATGGATGTTTATACATGTATATTAATTTAATCTCACATCAACAATATGGCATTTGATATTGATGTTATATGCCCATTTAATTTTACATACAAAATAAGACATTTGATATGGATATTTAGTCCTAAGGTGCACATCACACACCAAGAATAGAATTATATTTTATCCAAATAATGTCCACACATTCAATATTTTGTTTTGCTTTCCTGAATCAAATTTTAATAAGTCCTATGTCCTTTGAATTGTATTCCGACTGTTGTTCTAGAAATAGAAGCATGAAAAAGGGGTTATGTAATAAATGAAAAATCATGTTCACATTCATACTGTATTCATATTTTCTTTGTAATAGAGAAAGAATTTGACTTAAGTGGCATATGAATACAACAAAGACTTACCAAAAAATATTCACTTGCAATAGGAGTCAAACTGCAAACAACAAAGATCCAAATCTGCTGTAGCATAATGCACTTGCAAATCAGGATCTATGATGTTTATTCTACTGATTACTTATAACAAACCACAAAGACCCAGATCTGCCAGCACATGATGCGGCAGCAGATCTTGGTCTGTGCTGTTTGCAGTTCAACATGTCTTATAAGCAAGTACATATGGCATTCCAAAGCAATTTCAAAATCATTCTTTCTGCTGATTTGGAAGTAAATGATTTTAGTTTTTGTCTCATCTGTGAAGCAAAGGTGAAATCAATCCTATGCAATGGTGTGAGATCAAAAGATCAAAATTTGTGGTCTGGAATGAATATTTTGCTGATCCCACATACCTTTCTCCCAAAGACAAACTACACCACACATAAACAGGAATGAGATAAATACAAGGTATTGGTTTTCCAATTGTATTGTCACTGTTGTTGGTGGTGTCGGCATTCAACATTGTATTTAGTTCAGTTTCTGTGACACAGCTGCATGTACATTATGAAACACGATAGGTGTATTAATCCTGGAAAGTACTTGCCTTCACTGGCAAAAAAGGTACTACTTTTCATGCTTCAATAACATTAGATTTTTGCAGGTAGCTCGGTTTCTCTGACACTGCTGTGTGCATAGTCATGAAACTTCATGGATATTGTTGTTTCTGAAATTGCCTACAATTTACCATAAAACTGCATTTACGTAGTTGACAATGCAAGCTACTTGACCGCTATGGTGACCACTCCGGTGGCCTATGTCATTAGAACCTCTGCCACAGATGCAGGAGGTTGTGAGTTCGAACTCCGGCCAAGTCATAACAAAGACTAATAAAAATGGTACTAACAGTTGCCTTGCTTGGTGCTCAGCATTAAGAGGTTAATAATAATAATAATAATAATAATATAATAATAATAATAATAATAATAATAATAATATAATAATAATAATAATAATAATAATAATAATAATAATATAATAATAAAAATAATAATAATAATAATAATAATATAATAATAATAATAATAATAATAATAATAATAATAATATAATAATAATAATAATAATAATAATAATAATAATAATAATATAATAATAATAATAATAATAATAATAATAAAATAATAATAATAATAATAATAATAATAATGACCTTATTTAAAGAGGGTAACACAATTAGCTAAGAACTAATCTACCATGAGGCCCTCATACAAAGGAATTCATTTATTTAAGCTGCATCTCTGAAGCCACTGGATATATTGGGTTTGGAAGAAGGAAATAGAGTGGGCATTTCTAATCTCAACTGGAATACTATTCCAGAGCAGAGTTCCAGAGTATTGGAAACTTTTTTTAAATAACTCCTTATTTGGTTTGGGAATTTTATACTGTTTGGTAGACATGGATCACAGCTGGGGAGTATTACCAGGTAGCCTATGCTGGAATAGTGATTGTAAATATTCAGGAGCACTATTATTGGATATCCTGTACATTAATTTGGCTTTTCTCAAACAGATTCAGTCTTTAATAGGTAATATTTTTAACCTACCAGCTAAACTTTCCTTGCTTTCTTTCTGGATTGATATTAGCCCAAATGCTCTTTTTTGAAGATGTGCCAGCTTTGCTATGTTTTTATCATTTGAATTACCCTATACTGTACTACAGTAGTCCAAATAGGGTTGTATGTAACTGTTATAAAATAGTTTTCTGTGCCTTCAGGGAGAAAATGTCTTATCCTACTGAGAAGCCATAAACCTGAATTGACTTTTTTACTGATATGTTTGATATGTTCAGTCCATGATAGGTTATTATCTACCAGAACACCAAGTAGCCTATCATGACAGACTATTTGCAGATTTGTATCCTTCCATGTCAGACATAGTTCATCACTATCAAGATTTGTCCTTCTTTGCCGTGTTAAGATAAGCAATATTTTAGTTTTACCAGTATTTACCACCATGCCATTACATGTGCACCAGTCTTCCAGTTTGTTTAGAGCATGCTGTAAAGAAATTTCGAGCTCATGCTTTGTGTTTTGGATGTCTGACAATGTTGTGTCATCTGCATAGAGATCTGTAGATGATATTGAGTCTCTTAGTAAAAGTGGTAGGTCATTAATAAATAAAATGAATAGTAATGACCTAGAATTGAGCCTTGTGGTACTCCATATCTAATTGTTTCAGGTTCAGACAGAACATTATTTATGTAAACATGTTGTGTTCTCTCATTTAAGTACGAAGTAAACCATCTAATTGTTCTTTCATCACACGTAGATTTTCAGTTTCTTCAAAAGGATTTCATGATCCACCATGTCAAAAAACTTTCCTGAAATCTACAAATACAGTTCCTATTATTCTACCTTGGTCAAGTGCTTGAAGCCATTTATCAGTTAGAGAGATCAAGGCAGTCTCACAGGAATGGTTCTGTCTAAAGCCTGATTGATTAGGGTGTAACAGCAAGTGTTTGGTTAAATATGTCATGAATGAGACATGGACATGTTTTTCAATCAATTTTGACAAGTTTGGTAGTACTGAGATTGGTTGGTAGTTATCAGCATCATCCTTAGAACCAGATTTGTGAATAGGAGTTACTTTTGCAGTTTTCCATATTTTGGGGACAGATGATGTTACAATACTTAAATTAATTATGAATGTTATGCTATCTACAATAGCAAAGGCAGAAGATTTAATGAGTCGTGGACCAATCTGATCAAGTCCTGTAGCTTTCTTGGTATCAAGTGCACTGAGACATTTTTTAACAAAGTTTTTTGACACTGGTTAGTGTTAGGATTGGTTGGCCTGGTGTCAGGATAAAGTGACTGGGTTGGACATGATGTCACATGTCTGCAGAATGATGTCCCTGTGCTAGACACACTATAAACTGCCACAATGCAGGCGCCATAATGATATGACTCAAATTGTCAATGCTATGTTAAAAATCCAAACACATGCACACATTTTTTACTATGGTTTTTTTCTATTTCTTTTAGACATATTGAAGGTCCACAATCATCTTTATTTGTTACATTTTCTGGTCACTTGCATGCAAAGACTTTGCTCTCTTCATGTAATTTTCATGATCTTGCCAAGATCATTAAGTCATAATGGGGGGGGGGGGGCTCTCAAAGGATATGGCTAATGCTGAACATGCCTACTCACAAAAAATAAAGGAATGAGAAAAAATGAATGAATATTCACTGGAAATGAAATCTGATCAACGAAAAACAAACTAGTGGTAACTGATATTGACATCAAAGGGACATTAGATTTTACTGTTAATAGGAATTTTAAGTATAACTGTAGAATAATATTTGGCTTGCTTCTTGTCTTATGATAAAGTATTGGGAAGTATCACAACTGTATTAACTAAGATAATTTAGTTGACTATGAAGTTTCTTACACAGTGGCAGGGTCAGTTTTATGGGGGATGATGAGCGGCAAACTTGCAAAACATTCTGCATATAAAATTTACTCCTCCTTGAATGCATCTGGCTGATCTGAGTTGTATTACCATGGATGTCTAAACAAAAGATCCATCGAAACACTTTTTTATATTTGTAATCTGACAGATAAACTCTTACCAACTTCTCAAGAAGGTCCAATATTTTGTATGTAAACTTATGCATAGTTCAGATAACAAATTTGCAGACATTTACTTTTGCAGAATAAATAATTTCCTTAAACCATTTCCAATGCCTACATCATGTGGAATAAATTACAATGTATACTTACACATAAGTTGGATCAAATTACACAATCAATATAGACCCTAATCTGCCATTGCATAATTCTCTATACTTTATCAGAGGAAAAATGGGCATTATCCCTTGCAAGTACTTTTTATAATAAAATCTTACTGTAGTAAACCTGAAGATGAAATGTAATAAAACTCCATACAACTATTAACGTATGATAATAATGAGCATCAAGGTTTGTTTTTGTCTGTAATCTTTTATCACACAGCAACACCAGTACATTATTTAGAACTGAGAAAAATGGAGACAAGTGCCTCGCCCATGGATGCACCAGGCTGATCAAACACAGGCCAGTTCAATGGCAGGATTAAACATACACTCTTTCAGCCATGAGTCCAGCACACTAGCCACTGAACAAAAGTGACTACAGCCTCAGTTAGTTGCTTCTTACAATATGTGGGAGGTGGCATCAGGTCTATTCTACATTCCTGATCCATGAAGAGACGACCCTAAAGAACAGTGTGTTTGCATTTGATGTAGATTTATATTGATGGCCTCAGATAAAAAAAATATCCAAAACAATTCTATTCAAATCAGATTTGAGATGCTTCGGACATATGTATCAGTGCTTGGTGTATTACTGCACAGCAAACCAAATATGTTAATTACTGGCATGGCAATTTAAGTGCTTTGCCTATGGACAAACGGCAGTATCTCAGATCAGATGGTAGGATTCAAACCAAGTGCCATCCTTGTTACAAGCCTAGCATGTTAACAGCTCAGCTTTCATGAATTCTGCCTTCATTAATCACTACTTACATCAAGCTGGAGGTTGCATAGTGACTATTCTATATTACCAGCTGGGTATGGGGCAAGAGGGAGGTGGGGAGGGGAACTATCATCCCAAGATACCCCAAGACTCTTGGAATCACCTTAAAATTATGTTTCATTGTTCAAATTCTTTTTTCCAAATGAACAAAAATCATTTAACATTCAAAACTTGTAAACTAAAAATCGAAGAAATGCTTTTGAGTTGATTGCCTAGTCCCGTACAGTGACAGAAGAGTTATCGTTTGTGCATTGGATTTGAAGTACTTAATAAGAGTGTCCTTTACAGGTGGAAAAATTAATACCAAAGGCACTGCAAAATAACTAAATACTGACTTTCTTTCATTTGCAGTACATCGAGATACCATGATAATTAAGAACTTTACTGCACAGCCACAAGTAAATAAAAACAAACACTTCTGTTACTGATAAATTTAATTTGCTTTTAAAGAATTTCAGAAATATTAATGTGGCAACCTATGACACTGGCTAATGAAGCGTACCACTATTTGTCATATAAAAGTGGTTTACTTAGAATGTATCTGCCATCCATCCATCCATTGAGAGAGAGACAGACAGAGAGAAAGAGCTGTGAAAGTTGCATATTTCATTAAGTTATCGTAAATGTGTCAGCCATGAATAGTAATTGTATTTCTATATGATTTTTCAAATCAGTAGTTTCTTTAAATTTCTCATATCTGTTGCCTGGTCTGTATTATTTCAACAACAATAAAATGTTTAATTCCGACAATGGAAAAAAAAATCTACCTATACTGCTTGATAATTATACTATTACAGAATTTTACTAGTTTTATCATCAAAAACCAAAAGTGATCCGTTTTTATTTTATGGTTTAATTTTAATTAATTGTTTGCATGCATCCAGTGTAGTTGAGGGTGTTTTGGGACAGTCTTGTGATGTTTTGGGGTAGCGTTGGGGTCTTTAGACGGGCAGGCCGTGGAGAGAGGGGGGGCCATAAAACTCAGTATAAACAGTTCATAACTTTATTGGAGGATATGTTGTTATGAAAAAACATAATGTTATCAATAATATCAGAAAGCTCAATCCTAAATTTGATTTTATCGGGCAGCAAGTTTTAAACTTGGCGGATTAGCTTTAGACATGCCCAGTCATGACCTGGCAACAAGGAGACGCCGTCCGAAACTTACCTGCCCCTCCTCCCAGTTGTTCAGAGCGCAGCTTGAGTCCTTCAAGCTCTAACTTCCTGATCTGCTCCACAAGGTCAATGGATGAGGTGGTGCGTAACTGTGACTCCCGGACTTTTGCTGGACTATGTCCCCCTCCAATTGCCCCGAACTGGGAAGCTAACGACCCTGCCGATGTAGCCATAAGTCTAAACTAAAACCTCACAATTCAGCCCTCGTCAAATTGTCAATATTGAATTATATATTCCACAAGAAGCATGAAATACACATTAATTGACGATCAAAGCATAATCCAGTGTGATTGACAGCTATATAACTGTTTTCATATCCAGCGGTTCAGAGGAAGTTGCGTTTGAGCGGCCATCAGGGTTGTCTCCCTTAATACCAATCCACGGTTAGTCCCCTTAGCACGTCGATTACGATCTCATTCCTTGGTCCATGATAAATTCTTGCAAATATTTTTCTGTGTCTTTTTGTTTTAAATAGTTCATCATTTAATTCATAACTTGTTTTTACACACACACACACACAGTTATATATAAACCGTTATGAATGTGCGCCGTTATAAAATTTTGTGTCTATATATATAAACGTTATGAAGCATTTTAGGCCAACGGCGCACACATACATACATACATACATACATACATACATACATATATATATATATATATATATATATATATATATATATATATATATATATATATATATATATATATATATATATATATATATATATATATATATATATATATATATATATATATATATATATATGTATATAGTTACGTGTTAAGCTCTCATACACAGCAACAAGAAACACAACGAGCTTTATAAAATTTAACAAACAATTTATTTCCGTAGAAGAACAAGATAAAAATTAGAAAAAGAACTTACGGTTTTAAGAATCAAATAAAAAAAAAAAATATACAAGAATAATCCAAGAATTAAAAATTAGAAGTCCTAACAATAAAATGTTGTAATGAATTTGAGTTCGAGTCCCGACGAATCCAAAATGGAAGGCGATAATGTATGCCGTAGTCAGTAATAGTACTCAAGTGTCAACAGTTCTTTGTTGAACCAAAGAAAATAATAATCCAGTGTTTGAATTCCAAATAAAATTTCAGTAAATGTCTTTGTCCAAGAATTATATATGAGCACTTAAATATTCGCATGGAAAAGAATTAATCTCTTAGAATCCAGATAAATGGAAGAAAAAAAATTAAAACTATAACTCCAACTGGTCACAACAGAAAAGAAAAAAAAAAACGCCATGACGTATAACTGTTTAACTTTAAAAGCCCAATTGAAACTATATCGCAAAACATCACTATTAAATCTGGTTACTGCGAAATTCCGGTAAACCCGGAAGCTATTTACATGTAGAAGCTATTTACATGTTTAAAGTCACGTACTCCCAGTGCAGCCTCGATTTCACTCAATAAATCCCACATTAAGAAAGAATTTTTTAAAAATTGTTTAAGTTATTTGCTTCCAATCATGAAATCAGGTCAGGAACTAGGTCAGCTTTTAGGTACTAAGTTCTGATATTAGGTTTTCGACACACTGAATTTCTGGAAAATATAAAATCCAGTAAACAATATTACATTACAGTAGCATTTACTGGAATAAAATATAATATAAAAAATTGTAAACTAACAAACAAGCAATTAAATAAAATCAAATATAAATTAAATCCAATATACATAACTATATATATATATATATATATATATATATATATATATATATATATATATATATATATATATATATATATATATATATATATATATATATAGTTCAGCTAGTTCAGCGTGTAGCGGGTGGCAGGTATCTTCACCTGGTCTATCGAGTGGCGCATAGTGGGTAGCGGGTGGCGAGTAAGTTCAGCAAGTTCGTAACCTGTACCATCTTTAAATATTCTTGACCAAACCTGACGGAGTATCTTCTGTCTCTGCTAGCCTATATTGACTGAATAAATAAACCATATGCCTTGACTCATAGTCAGGAGAAGACAATACAAAGGAACGAAAATCACCTTCAAACCCATTGTAACGCATACAGGGAGGCTGAACTCTCTACCGATGACAGTCCCTACGGGACCTGGAAGATTCCTCTGTCACTATAAATTTACCCGCCACTCGCCAACGGCCCTGTCCAGCGATGAAAGTTCCCACGAGACCCGGAATTTTTTTAGGCAAAGAGAATAAATATCTTTTTGAGGCATATGAGTGGCCCTGAAAAAAAGCCTTTGGTTTTCTTCTTCTTGTTCTTTTAATTTCTTCTTTTTCTCCGTCAACTTCTTATTTTTTCTCCTACTTTCTAAAAGACATCACTATAAACTGTCACACTGGAGACATCGTAGCGATATGACTGAAAAATTGTTAAAGCTACGTTCAAAACAAATCCAAATCAAATACACATGGCTAATTATGGCATCTCCCAGGCCTGGACCCACACACTCAACGTCAACTCCAGTCCTGCTCCCAATTTACATTTGTTCTTGGGAGCGCAAAGGCAGATTGAATGACATCATCGTCGTAGTCTTCAGTTTGTGGGATAGTGAAGACTTGCCTCTGTCTTCTATTTTGCAGTCGGGGATGATGATATCTCCTTATCTCTGACACTGGTTCTGGTGGCTGTAGCTGACGTTGTTGTGGTTGTGGTGCTGGTTGTCGTGCTGGTTGTAGTGGTGGAAGCGTCCTCACATCAGGATTGACCTCACACAGAGGTCTCAGCATGAGGTGAGGCAGGAATCTTTCTTCCTTCTCTTTCTTCTTTTCCTCTCCTCCTCCTCCTTTTCTATTCTCGCACTTTCTTCTATGGCCTCCATAGCCAGTTTGTCTAAGAGGTGCCTGGCATACTCCAGGTGCATCTGAAGTTCCATGAGTTTTGTGATTCTGTTACTCATTCTTCTTAGTTTACGAATCAAAGATGGGCAGCCAGACTGACGTGCGCTCCCTTTGATATTTGTCAAGCACGGACGTGAAGGAAAACGTCCCTTGATACCAAAAATATAAAAACCCATATCATAACCCAAAGCAAACATGGACCGCATGTCCACCTTCCTCTTCAGCGTCCGTGGCAAAATCCACTTTGAAAGGAATTACACGCAGTAACGGTACGAAGGTGTGTCCCACCATGTTGTACTCCACTACATCGGAGTACACAAAGATCAAATTGAGTCCTTGATTCAGTTCTACCGGAGAACAAAATAACTTGGTAAAAGAATCATTGTCGGAAAAGTCTGGTCATTCTTTTTTCTTGATCATTGCCATCTTCCCCTCAATGTCCCCGCGCAAAATCTCAAACAATTCAGGACGAAATAAAATGGACAACACTTTACCCTCCGAAAATTTCATCGATAATCGACGAGCCACATTCTAGTACTCAATGGTGACACTTATTTGTCCCTCTCCAAAGCTTTAAGAAACAGTGCATTAAATCTGGTAGCAATCGTGCTCACCAAATGTTGACTGCTAAAATAATAGCCTGGGGGAATTATCAAGTTAAAGGTCCACTTCTGAGTTTGTGAGTTCTGTGTTCTCATTTTATAATCTACATTCATATTCAAGTACATTTGCACTTGATTTGGAATGACATTTAGGACTTGTGTAGGGTGAATGATTTCCAACAAAACCACTACCCAGTGGGTTGGTGATCTAATTGGATGGCCTAAGGTGATTTGGCCGTGTAACAACACCAAGTATTGTTGGTAAACATCTCCATGGAACTGTCACTGGGTAGCGTCAAGTAAAATTGGTTGTTGTTGTTGCTTATAATTCCAGAGAGCTGCTGCTGTCCGAGGGGTCTCTCGAAGTCAGAGGAGTATCTAAAAGATTGTTGTGGTGGTTGTTGTTGGGGTGACGACTGACGTGGGACGCAAGGCTCTCGTTGTTCCCGTTAGAGGAGTATTTCAGGGAAGGATTGGGAAGAAGGTAATCGATTCAACTACTCAGTAAAATGGTCCACAATTGTTTGTCTCCTTGTTGAAAACTCAAATTGGCAACGGCAGCACCGATGACACAATAAACAACAAAGATTTGACAGAAAAAGACGATTTTCGTTTTAGGCACACGTTCTCCACACAACACCCACAAGGGTTGCTTTTGTAGATCTTGCAGAGAAGAACTGGGTGAAGGTGTGGTTTCGTCGGTAGTAGCGGTTGAGGTTTTGTGGAAGGGCATGTTGGTCACTTATTTCTATAGTCGATGACTTGCGATGAGTCGAGCCAAGAATCAAAGCTGGGAGGATATCCTTTCCAGCGCACTTTGACTTCTTTGACACGTCGTTTTCCCACTTTTCGGGTTCTTCGTTAGAGAATACTTTCGATGTTGTACACTTCCTCTTATTTTTTGGTCACGCGTTCTGGCTTTGGTTTCGGGATTCTCGGTGGTGAAAAAAATTAATGCCACGTTTCTTGAATACTTTTTGAAAAGCTTGGTCCAGAAATTATGTGCCTTTGTCGGTTTTCCATCGAAGAGTATGACGACCACTTTGTTTCAACACCAGTTTGAGGGCTCGCACTAATTCAGTGCTGGATTTGGAAGTGAAAGACACGACCCAGCAACATTTGGAAAAGACGTAGATGACACAAAACAAATATTTGTAGCCACGATTGTAGGTGGCCAAATGAGAGACCTCGGTTAAATCGGATTGTCATTGATCATCGATGCTATCCACTCGGATGAGACTTATGGAAAATTGTCGTTGAATGGGTTTGTGTAAAGTGTACGTGGCTTGTTCTTCTAACGATAGTTGCACTTGAGGTAAACGGAGACTTTTTAGTTGGGTTAGACAGCACGATACAATTTCTGAACTCCTCCGTAACCTGCAAGATGAACTGGATCGTAGTAAATGCTGGCTAACACCTTTTCCATTTTTTTAATAAGTCACCCACTGTTCACTGTTGTTACTATTTTTTGTCGTGTGGTATTTTCTTGGCTTGTAATGCGAGCGATAGGTGTGGAGGAGGAGAATGTCTGAACAGGGCAATCGGTTATTGTTTCACTTCTGTCCTTTTTCCTTCTGAGGAAGAAGGGGTGGCCATCATCTTTTTAATCCATCCAATTTTGGATGTAGGTGGTGTTGTTAACTTGCGTACTTTCTCTATTGGTGCCGTTTACTTAAGTACTTTTTCTGGTGGAGTTTGAAACTCTTCTTCTTCTAATTTTTCTCTTTGGTCACTGGGGGTAGTGGTGATGCACATTTCATCAGGGTCTTAAAATCTTTCAGAGTCGGCTGAGCTGTTTCGTCTAAAGCTTTCTAGTGAAAGAGTTGCAGTCGTTGCAACAGTTGACCGTATCTCTGCGATTTTTCTGTTTAGGACAAATCGCTGCGATCCGTCAACGATTGCAATTCGTGTTGTAACTGGGACATCTCGGTCAAATGAGGATTGGGAAGCAAATGCGGGGTCCGTTGTTCTTGACAACGATGGTATTCCATCCATCGTTTGTAAGGGATTAAAGCCAGTTTTCGTCCTTCCATTCGATTTCAATGGTCACGTCTGAGATTTTTGGACCCAAAAGATTCCTTTAACTTCTTGGTCCTTTTCATCCTGCTCCCATGAGTCATTCCAACATTGTTCCCAATACTCCTTTCAGCAAGGGTCCTAACAACATGGTCTAAATTCCTCCGCGTTGTACCAACGTCTTTTTCTTTTGACGAATGTGTATTTTCTTTTGAACCAATTGGCGAAGAACGTGATGATGTTTGGCTAAGAATTGTGTCTGGTGTTTAAACAAAATTATCGTGCTTTTCAAGACATTCAAACAACATTCACAAATGGTATCGATGACGTCTCTGGGCTTTTTATTCTTTGGGGTTCGTTTGACTTTTTTGGGAGCGGCATTTTTCTTGGGGAGGACTTTGGGAGCATTATGATCCCATTTTAAGAGGTAGCGAATGATGACACCTCCTAAAGAACCGCTACCTCCAGGTTTCAAAATGATTTGCTTTTTGGTTTGAGTGTCGAGGCGGGGATCAGCCAGTTGCGTCAAGGCTAATTGTTTCTGTCAAAAAAGCGTTTGGTTTGATGAGGAATATGAATGATGCCTTGCAGTAATTGACGTGCTATCACCGTAAACCATCGTAAGACTTCTTTGAAACTGGCTTTTAAGGCACGAGCGCGTATTTGTGGATTTTGTCCCCGCAAATGATGCCGTACAAGGCAATTTGACGGGAAGATGAGAATAAAGGGACATCATGTTGACGCTGTGTGAGACAGACCCAGAGTGTCCGAGTTTTTTTTATATAGATTTGTGTTGTTGTTGTTGTTGTTGTTGTTGTTAAGTCGACGATGGGGAAGTGTACACGACAGGCCCTCCGTCTTGGCACCAGTGATAAAACAGATAGGTTTTGGCTTAACTATTTTTGGGAACACTATTGGATTTCAGTTAGAGCTTTTTCCATTATGACTGATGATAACACGTTTGAAGATTTATTTCACAGTACTATAAGTACTTGTTCAATTTCACTTTGTATTCTAGAGAAGTATATTATTTGTTGAATTTGAGAAAACTTACTTGTTTTCGCTCTTCTTCTGTTACTTAGTGTAAGACCATAAAGCCGTAACAGTACATACATACATACATACATACATACATACATACATACATACATACATACATACATACATACATACATACATACATACATACATACATTTAATTATATCCTTATGTAACTGGTAATTAAAAAGCATTTTCGATGCTAAGAATATATACCCGCCCTTTCATGTTTTGACACAAGATTTAAAAAGATAAATAAACAGCGTGTCGAATTCTAGACCAAAAGGCTGCGGGTTCGAATCCTACCATCAATTAAGTTTGGGTCGGCTAATTGTGTGTGTCGTTGGGCAAAGCACTTTATTCCAATAGTTTCATCGCTAAATTCGTGCAGCAAAACGCCAAAATGAGTTGCTGTGTTGAATTTACAATCATTTGTCCATATATGGGTTACCTCCCTTTGCCCGTGCTGGTAAGCCAACGCCATAGTCGTGACAAGAAACACAGAATTATACAAATGTTTAATTCAGTGATAATGAAAACAGACATCCCTGTACGTTTAAAATGCAAATTAATGTTGTTTTATGTATTATAAGAATTAATGTAACCCTAGAATGGATATTTTAGTTCCTAACAAAGTGGTTCCTTTCTGATGTGTGACAAACTTGAAGACCTAACAATCTTCCCTACCTTAAATATTTACAGCATGTTTTTATGTTTTCTAATTTCATGGTGTTTGTTTTCTGTAATAATATCATTATATGGTTTTTTTTATGTTATAGGTGTTGTCTAATGTTGTTAAGCGCTTAGAGCTTCTAAAGATTAGGCGCTATACAAAGTCCTCGTTATTATTATTATTATTATTATCCCTATGTACCCCTAATGATCACGGAATTCATTTCCTCGTATAATATGTGTGATTTATTAAGCTTTAAATAGATTAACCTGTGTTTATCTTACACATTGATCATAGAGTACATAAACCTAATTTTCTCTTATGCAGTGTTTACGCAATTCATGTACTCGTATACAATTTTACTGGTGTTATGTCTATTTAAATTAATTGTTCTTCTGTTAGTTTTTAAATATTTTTTATTCAATTACATGTTATTGTAATGAAATATTTGTACAGAACTTGTTTTTTTCTCTTCAAAATTTATTTCATTTATGTAAATACTTAATAATAGAAACGTTGTATCTAGTCGCTGACCTTAAAATCAGTGACAGTTTTGGTAATCAAGTTTTTAAATAAAAAAAATTCTTTCTCAGAGTAAGATTTATTCAGTTGAGTCAAGGTCATACCTGAACTATGTGACGTGAGGCACGTGTTAATTCGTACACAAACTTCTATTTTTTTTCCCAGAAGGATGAACTATTGACCCCCATCCGGGAATTTTGTTTGCGTTTTAGTTAGTCTTATAACTGATGTTATGATAAGAATTCCATCAGTCGTGCCTTAACACTTGAGACGTTATTTTTTATTTTTTTTATGTTGTGTCCAGTTTGGGGCTGAATTTTTATTTTCTTCAAATTATTTAATTTCAAGTGATTGTTTTCCCTGGAAATACTAAAGTGCTCTGTTAATTCTCGGACAACTAGACAACTTATACAAGGAACTTTTACTAGAATTTACACGGAATTAAAAAAAACTGGAATAATATTTTCTGTGATTCAACATGAGACTGTTGACACATCAGTACAACAATGACTACTGCTGACTACTGCATACGTCATCGAATTCCATTTTGGATTCCATTGGGATTTGAACTATGAGTCACAAAGAACTTTTCATTGATAGGACTTGTGTTTTAATTCTTTTATTAAAATTTAGATTAAATTCGCAATACCGTAAGTTCTTTTTTCTTATTTTTTTTTTACTTTGTAGCCTTTGAAATATATTATTTGTTGAACTTTACAACGCATGTTCTCTTCACTTTTTTCTGTTACTTATTTTTAGAGCATATACTCGTAACACTCGGAACGTGACTTGTTTTGAAAAAAATGGTTTAAATAAAAATTTTGTGTTGATATCAATTATCATTGTACAGAAATAATACAATAAAATGCCAATTTAAATTCTGTTATCTATCCTTATTTTTATTATTTCATACTCGGTTGACTTTCATTTATTTTCTTCTTCACTATATCAATCTTACTCATTTCTGCATTTCCTTCGATTTCATTTTACTAAAATTTTTCTCTATTCTCATGCTACTGAGTAAAAAAAAGAGAGACTTGAGTTGTTGTGCGCGCGCGCGCGTGTGTTCACTTCAATAGTAAATAACAATAATCGTTATTTTGTATTATTTATATCGTGTTTTCTTTAGAATCAGTTTTGAAAATAGAATAGATAGGTAAGTAAAGATTATTTTCATAACCTATCAGCGGTTAGGCGATCGAGAAAAAGCAAATGTCTATTTAAAAAAAGCAAGTTTTCTTTTTACAACCCTTCTACATGTTTCATGTTACGAACTTTCTTCATGATAACAATAGTATTTAAGAACAATGTCGGCATTCCAATGAATCTGAGTATAAACTCTAGCAGTGAAAATGTAGAAACGATGGTAAAATTAAAATTTAAAAAAAAAAATCTTCGTCATAGTTAATTGGGAAGATAAGAGGTGCCATTCCATCGAAGAAATTCTGAATAAGATGTTACATTATTTGATGGGTTGCGAGCGGTGACAAGGTTCGATACAATCTATAACGTTGAGAAGATAACTCTTAATGCAGGGGACGCAAATATGCCTTATTAAACCAAAACATCGTGTACCTAATATTAACACAATAAAACACCAGGAATTTATAATACAGTCATGAGTTTCTTAACATGAATTGCATGTAGTACAGTATTTCTGGCGTTGTGTCACTTTTGTGTTTAAAGTTTGGATTAGCTGTACTGTAAAATAAGCGAACAATATGTAAATTACTGATTTGTTTTCAAGATTACGTTTGGTTGAAAGCGTAGATTGACCACCCACCCCCACCCCACCCCCCAAAAAAAACTGGATGTTGGGATTTCCTGAATGAAAACTGCGAACTACAGGTGCGCGGTAAAACGGTTTACCGCGGTGTTATATCCGGTGTCAATACCAAAGTACTTTTCACTGAAATATGAATATTATGATACGGTAAATTTTCATATAATATCTATTTAAGAATGCAGTAATACACTGGAATATGAATTTTATGATACGGTAAATTTTCATATAATATCTATTTAAGAATGCAGTAATACACTGAAATATGAATATTATGATACGGTGAATTTTCATATAATATCTATTTAAGAATGCAGTAATACACTGAAATATGAATATTATGATACGGTAAATTTTCATATAATATCTATTTAAGAATGCAGTAATACACTGGAATATGAATTTTATGATACGGTAAATTTTCATATAATATCTATTTAAGAATGCAGTAATACACTGAAATATGAATATTATGATACGGTAAATTTTCATATAATATCTATTTAAGAATGCAGTAATACACTGAAATATGAATATTATGATACGGTGAATTTTCATATAATATCTATTTAAGAATGCAGTAATACACTGGAATATGAATTTTATGATACGGTAAATTTTCATATAATATCTATTTAAGAATGCAGTAGTACACTGGAAAATGAATATTATGATACGGTAAATTTTCATATAATATCTATTTAAGAATGCAGTAATACACTGAAATATGAATATTATGATACGGTAAATTTTCATATAATATCTATTTAAGAATGCAGTAATACACTGGAATATGAATTTTATGATACGGTAAATTTTCATATAATATCTACTTAAGAATGCAGTAATACACTGGAAAATGAATATTATGATACGGTAAATTTTCATATAATATCTATTTAAGAAAATATGAAACACAATATATGCCAAGGTTGTTAATAAAGAAAAGTTAAATAAATAAATATGGCGATTTCAAATAACATTTAGATCCTTTGCACACATCAGGCGTTTGCAACTTCCTCCAGGACGATGGCTAAATAAGAGATCTTGAAAATTATACCCTATGATACAAATAAGCCGACCCCAAGTCCGTATGATGTTCATGTATATTAAAACAATCACAAATATTTCAAGTTTTGTACCAAGAGAAAGATGCAAATTCCATTGTCGCCGTGGCTGATGATGGTTCTACATTCTATAGTTGCTCGATTCTCCCGTGCACGAAACTTGACCTGTGTTCATATGACAAACAAAACCAATTTTGCATCAACTTAGATTACGCCTACTTTTGCCATTCTACAGAAAATGTAAAATATATCTGTCTTTTTGTACTGATGGTTTGGCTGTCTGTGTCTATTTCTGAAACTTCTTGGGGAAAGAATACGTTCAGAATGTCACTGTGAGAACGACCACTGACTTTGAGACTTAAATATTGTTGGAATTAAGATTTCAAGTGTTTTAAAACCATCCATACAACAGAGAAACCTTTATCTGAAGAACTGTATATTGTCTGTGTTGGTGAGCTTGAGCTTTACCGCGATTCACCGAGACTGCATAGACGCATGATAACTGGTATGTGGATGCATCTCAAGGGCTTTGACACAACCATACTAAAAAGTAATAACTGTGACCTAATTTTGCAGTGTAGAAACTTGTTATTTTCTACTGTTTGCCCGTAACACTCTCGATAATTTTGAAGATAGTAATAACTGTGACCTAATTTTTTCAGTTTAAGTGACTTTTCATTTTCAAGCTATTTGTTTATCGCATTCTAAATATATTTTGACCACATTTCAAATAAACTCATGTAAACTGATATGTGGACGAATCTTAAGGAAAATAACTCGACTGTACCCAAACTAAGTCACAATGATCTTATTTTTGGCGACTTTTTACTTTCTGAATTTCGGCCATTACGTCAATAGTTTGGCCTCAACTTTGTCTACAATCATTACAAAAAATTGTGTAAATACATCTCCGGGGGAGTAACTCGACTGTATAAAAACCAGGTAAATGTGACCTAATTGTCCCAATATTTATTTATTTTAGCTATTCGTCTGTTACATATTCAATATTGTTGACCCTATTCACCTACAATAATGAAAATTTATAGGTGGATACCCCTGAAAAAGAGTAAATTAATCATAACAAATACAGGTCATTGTGGCATATTTGTTACGCTCGAATGAAATATGTATTGACAGCCATTTGTTTGTTACAGCTTCTGTATCTTTAACTATGTTACTTCTAGACTAATCAAACAGTAATGCACACTGATGAAACTTTGCATGTTGGTACATCTTAATGACCACGTGTTGCAGTATTATTTCCTTCCACCACAAAGTGACTCATTCGTTAACTTACACTCACAACCAGTGCTTTACGAGTATAAATTCTGTCACGATCAGCCCCAGTGTGGGTGGTCGTGTTGCATCTGTATATGCAAGGCGCGTAAGTCACATGACCAGTAACACGGCCCGCACCATGGTCTGCATACTGTCAATTACTCAACCGCTCCGGTGGCCTTGTGGTTTGAGCGTCCGCCTCAGATACGGGAGGTCACGGGTTCGAACCACAGCATAGTCATACAAAAGACTTATAAAAATGGTACTAGCATCTGCCTCGCTTGTCACTCAGCATTTTGAGGTTTGCGCTAGGACTGGTCGGCCTGGTGTCAAGATAATGCGACTGGGTGGGACATGATGCTACGTGTCTGCGGCATGATGCCCCAATGCTAGACGTCACTATAAACTGTAACACCGCAGACATCGTAGCGATATGACTGAAAATTTGTTGAAGCTACGTTAAAAATCCAAATCTCTCTCTCTCTCTCACACACACACACACACACAGAGTCAATTACTCCTAATGTGTTTCTGTCGGCAAGAGAATTCGTGTTTACGAGCAAACACTTTCCAATCAAAATAAAATAACATTCACGTTACAACCGTCAGATCAACTGGAAATCTTGAACTTTATGTCACACGTTGCCAACAGTTGGATAAAGACCATATCCAAATAAGTATTTAGTTGGAACAGACTATAATAGGTAGACCCCTGTCCAAAATTATACCTCAGTATAAACTTCCGCCTGTTGCACGGCAGGTACGACAGCACGCTGGGTAACTCGCACACCTTGAATGACAAAACGAAATTTTACTGAACGATGGAAATTAAGAAAGATAAGTTAGGTTTTCTCTGATAGGCCAATTCAAAATGAGTGAAGAAGGGGACATTTCTAACTTGGAGACAAGTTCTGATTCCGATGAAGAGAAAGAGGCGCCAAATGGGGAAGACAGAACCCAGAAAGCCCCAATGAGGATTGAAACTTTTGATGTGGTATTAAAAGGGGGGAGCCCGTGGGGATTTACTGTTTGTGGAGGGTCTGAGGAGCGACCCACAGTGCAGATATCAGAGGTAACTATTATATGCAGTTCCTAATATCTTCATCATGACTGTCCAGATAGAGGCCGTATATTTTGTTTTTTTTTAAATTTGAATTGTCCTTGTATCACCCACTAATGGCTTGACCAATCACTAACAAAGCTACCATCATCACTATATTAACATCATCATCAAGTTGTTCTCAGACTATTGTACCACTGGACTTTTTATTTTTATATCACCTGAAAAATGGGCAAGGATTTTAAACCCATAAAAATATTTGCAAATAATGATAATAATAATATTAATAAAACAATGGAGGCTTAATTATAAAATATACTCAGTTTTATGAGCTGAAAAGTTATCAACTTGATACTTTTATTTTCTGAAATGGTTGTCATCATCGCTCTCATCATCATCAACAATAATATGGATGTTTATTTTTTTACGTTATCATTTCTAATACTAATAGTAAAGCGAAGATGTTCTCTGGCACTTTTTTCATTTTCTTTTATCACCAAAATGATGCTTTTAGTAATTTTCATCATTAATACCCTAAACATTCTGTACACGGGAATTTGCATGCAAATATTATATGTATTTTTCTTTTATCTCCAACAATTATAACAAATAACAAAAACGATGAAGACTTCAGTCATTTCAGTAATCATCGTTGTCGTCATCATCATCATCATCATCATCATCATCACAAGATGCACTGAATATATTAGCAGTACATTTAATAGAAGCACTTCTTTAGAAGTACTACTTCAGTCACTATTTTGTCATATTTTTGGTGTGTCCCATTTCCATCTTCACTAGGCAAGGTAACTTTGTCGCACATGAAACAGATATGCATTGGCCATTGTAGCAATTTTTTTTATTGTGTACCAGTACGAGGGTAGTTTGTCATTATATAAATTGATGATTCTTGAAAGGCGTTTGATTTGTTGGACAAATGATACCCTTTAAAAGCGGAATTAATTTGTTTTCATTGTATCTAATATGTCTGATCTTTATTTCACCACATAAGGATTTGTTAAAATTTAAGTGTATATTACATGTACCATATATATATATATATATATATATATATATATATATATATATATATATATATGGATTACTCACTGATGATTTACGTCAAGATTGAAAGAGAGTATCTAAAATTGTCACTCAAGAACACTTCCTACCCAGATTTTCTTTTCTTTTCCAAATCCCCCAACACAAGCCAACACATTTCATTGTTTGCAGGGTGACCAAACACTCGCCTCTTAATACGGGGTTTTGCTTGTGATTAATCTTAATAAATTGTCTTTTTGAAAATGTTGTTTTATTGTAATGTACAGTAGTTATTGTGCTTGGTTTGCCCAGGGAGATACAAAGGAATGTAACCCTTGGAATGTTCTCCTCTAAATGGGACTTGTCCCTTGAAGGTTTTTAGCCACAGAAAATTTATGTCTTGTTTTATTAGTGCAACACTTAACATGGCAGGCTTACAGTAAATCTTACAAGTAAAAGGCAGGAGTTTGTGTTTTAAAAAAATACATTCTATGTATAATTGCCTATACATGTATGTTGGATCCAACTGCAGACAAAATAAACCCTGATTTGCTACTGCATAATGTGCCAGCTGATCAGGGTCTATGTTTATTCCACATATCAATCCTAACAAACTGCATAGACTTGGATTTGCTGGTGCATGATCTGACAGCAGATATGGATCTTCACAGTCGTCAGTTTGATCCGCAGACTTGCATGAAAATATACATGGCATGCATACTGATGCAGTGTGATTAAAATCAGATCTCCAATTTCCTCGGTGAAGATTTGACAGCAACTGTTTAGGGGTTATGTTCTGGTGACCTATTTTATGTTCATAATCACTAATTTTATCTGCCAATCAGATAAAGTTTTATATCTCTGCATTTGGGAGACTGAGCAGTGTGGCTGAAGCACCTCAGTGTGTTCTGAATGATTTGATTTACTTTCAGGTTTTTTATTGTTGTGTTTGTAGTGGCTAATACAAAGGTCATCAGAACATGACTCCAAATCAGTTGCTGTTAGATGTTTGCCTAGGAAAGTGGAGATCTGATTTTAATCAGATTCGACGCTGATTAGTAATTTTGGAAATTTAAACATTGTTGATTGGTTCATTACTATCAATCAACAATATGTTTTTCTCAGTCAAAAATTAAAAGATTGATGATTGGCTCATTATATCCAATCAACAATCAGTTTTAATCAGTTGAAAATTAAAAAAGATTGATGATTGGTTCATTATAACCAATCAACTATTACTTTTAATTACCTTGAAATATTTGTTATATTTTTTCCACTTTTATCCCCAGGTGCCTACTTTAAAACAGTGAAAATGATTGTCTTGACAGGCACATTTGTTTGTGTTGTTGGCACTTCATTGTATTGTACCAAACAACACATGACTGTTAACTGGAAGATGTTCTTACATGTACTCTTCCTGGAGGATTTCATCTCAAAATGTAAAACTGTCTTTGGGTATAGTCAGTCATGGAAAGTCATGACTATATGCTCAGTCATTTGACTTGTCTGACCAGTCAGTCATTTGACTTGTCTGACCAGTCAGTCATTTGACTTGTCTGACCAGTCAGTCTTTGTACCTCTTTAAAATTATTATCACACCACTATTGAAATATTTACAAGTATAAACACAATAATTTGTTATAGACTATCACTGGTTTGATTTGGTTTGATTTACGCCTTTCAAAATGTGTAGATATAATGTCCGAACAGTTGGAGCTGAGGTGTTTAGTGCCTTCGCAGGATGCACCATACCTGCCATTAGCAATTCAGCTTATTTGTAATGGTGAATAATCAGTAAAAATTAACAACTTTGTTTGAATGGTTTTTCATGATATGGACTTGAATCTCATGTTTTGGCATGACAATATGGACATGAAATAATACTTGACAGTATAAACATGAAATAATGCTTGAAAGTTTGGATATGAAATAATATTTGACAGTATGTACATGAAATAATACTTGACAGTATGGACATGAAATAATACTTGACAGTATGGACATAAAATAATATTTAACAATATGGACATGAAATAATATTTAACAATATGGACATGAATTAATACTTGATAGTATGGGCCTGAAATATTACTTGACAGTATGGACATAAAATAATACTTGATAGTATGGGCATGAAATAATACTTGACAGTATGGACATGAAATAATACTTGTTAGTATGGACATAAAATAATACTTGACAGTATGGATGTGAAATAATACATACAAGTATGGACATGAAATAATACATACAAGTATGGGCATGAAATAATACATACAAGTATGGATATGAAATAATATTTGACAGTATGGACATGAAATAATACTTGACAGTATGGACATGAAATAATACTTGACAGTATGGACATGAAATAATACTTGACAGTATGGACATAAAATAATACATACAAGTATGGACATGAAATAATACTTGACAGTATGGACATGAAATAATACTTGACAGTATGGATGTGAAATAATACATACAAGTATGGACATGAAATAATACATACAAGTATGGACATGAAATAATATTTGACAGTATGGACATGAAATAATATTTGACAGTATGGACATGAAATAATACTTGACAGTATGGATGTGAAATAATACATACAAGTATGGACATGAAATAATACATACAAGTATGGGCATGAAATAATACATACAAGTATGGATATGAAATAATATTTGACAGTATGGACATGAAATAATACATGACAATATGGACATGAAATAATACTTGACAGTATGGACATAAAATAATACATACAAGTATGGGCATGAAATAATACTTAACAGTATTGATATGAAATAATAATTGACAGTATAGAAATAATACTTGACAGTATGGACAGTAAATAATACTTGACAGTATGGACATGAAATAATACTTGACAGTATGGACATAAAATAATACATACAAGTATGGGCATGAAATAATACTTAACAGTATTGATATGAAATAATAATTGACAGTATAGAAATAATACTTGACAGTATGGACATGAAATAATACTTGACAATATGGACATGAAAAAATACTTGACAGTATGGACATAAAATAATACATACAAGTATGGACATGAAATAATACATGACAGTATGGATGTGAAATAATACTTGACAGTATGATCATGAAATAATACATACAAGTATGGACATGAAATAATACATACAAGTATTGACGTGAAATAATACATACAAGTATGGACATGAAATAATACATACAAGTATTGACGTGAAATAATACATACAAGTATGGACATGAAATAATACTTGACAGTATGGACATGAAATAATACATACAAGTATGGGCATGAAATAATACATACAAGTATGGACATGAAATAATACTTGACAGTATGGATGTGAAATAATACTTGACAGTATGGACATGAAATAATACTTGAAAGTTTTAATGGATGCATCTTATGGAAGAAAAACACAAGATGAATAATATGACCTTTAACCTTTTGATATCCTATGAGATTGTTAGTGCATGTCACTTTGGTCTGTATGGCAAAATTTGTTTAAAATTTCTTTTTAAAGTTGATAAGTTTTTTTGTTCTTAAAAATGTTTTCCTTACAACATAATTGACCATATGTACTCGCTTAAAAGTCCAACTACAGTCAACTCCACTTATATGCGTAGCCTCGGGACCGGACCCAAGCTATGCATATAAACGGAGTATGCATTTAAGCGGAATTCATGTATTTACAATATAAAATGGGACTGTACGTTTGCTATGCACTTAAGCAATCTATGCAGTTAAGCGATATGCATTTAAGTGGAGCCGACTGTACTCATAAGTCCAACTGCAAACTACACAGACCCAGATCTGCTGTCACATAATGCAGCAGAAAATCGGAGTTGTTGCAGTTAGTTAGGGGTGATCAGTAGAACAAAGAACATAGACCGTGATTAGCAGCTTCATTAAAATTTGACAGATCATCATCATTGTTAATTGCAGTTTGACTCAACTCATAAACGAGCATATACTCTATATATAATGCATAGGTTATTAGCAGCAGGTCCTTGTAATGTAGTTTTTTTGACTGGTTAGTGACAGTTTGAAATAGGTCCTTAAAAGATTTTTTTTTGACTGGTTACAGTCAGGTCCTTGTTTGACTGGTTTAGGTTAGTTACAATTTGAACTGGGTCCTTATAACATAGTTTTTTGACTGGTTAGCTACAGTTTGAACCAGCATTATCAGCTTTGGCGTAGTATTGATGACAACCAAGGAGTGTTGAAAGGGGCTTCTTCTGTTTCATCACACTTGAATACACAAGATGTATAGAGTATTAAAAACGTCTTAATATTTTCTGAACACTCGACAACCAATAGATGGTATTTTAACAGTGCCCTGTATGACCCATGAAATTCTTTATCTCAGAAGATTTCTAACTTGTTTGTTTTTTTACAAACTTGATGTAAATTGAATCAGGCTGTATGGATGAGAGGACTTCAGTACATGTATGTGGTGTGATAATTTGATTTCAGGTTTTATACAAATACCTATTTGTACAGGTAGACAAGTATGTTGTTAATGAAGGCTATCTTGTGATAACATTACTTCATTACTTGTCTTATAGCAGATACCGTATATACCTGCTTAAAATTCACGTTGAACTTTAAAAGAAACTATAGACCTTGTTTTGCCATAGCATAATATGATGGCAGATCAGGGTCTGTGTTGTTTGTTTTGTTGTTTACTCCCAACAAACTGCGTAGATGCAGAGATTCCAGCACTGTATGCAATGAAAGATCAGGGTCACCGGGGTTGTTGCTACCAGCCAGCTTGTTTGATGCCAGTTAATTTCATGGCAGACTGGAGCAAAAAATCAGTAGCCAATCTGTATGGTTAGTTGAAACTTTAGATATACACAGTAAATTTAATTCACTAATTGGCTATTTTATGATATTAAAATAAATAATGGAAAGCAAACAAAAAATATGTAACAGTGAATTGTTTTTGATGACCTCTTGTGAACCTGTGTGAGATGAGAAGATAAGGAATTGTAGTCTAATGACATAGAAGAGTGGGAACCAATCTACAAATGGGTTAACATAAAATAGTGTATATGGGTTTGGCTGGCCAGGACTGGTAAATAATGATTTTTTTTTGGTAAACAAAATCATTTGAGAACTAGTTGTAATTGAAAAAAAAGAGACAATGGAATTTCAGTCCCTTACCAGATGAGCTAAGAAAACCCATTACTGAAATTAAAAACCTGACTCTTTGGTGCAGAATTGAAAACGTGTTTCAAACACATGTAAATCCAAAAATGCCATGGCTCATATGGTTTTCTCTATACAGAAGCATGCATCAAGGATATATTGATACTGGTAAATATGGGTTTGATCATGAGCATTTAGAAATTTTAAAGTTATTAAATTTTGGTGTCATGATGTTTCCAAGGGTTTAATAGGAGAGCTGAATTTGTACGATGAGGCCATAAATAACTCACATGTAGTCTATGTTGAGTAGAGGCTTGTAACTTGAGATATAACTCTTTTGCATACGAGTAATCTCTGCTGTTCCCAATTCCACAAAGCCTCCAGAGACAAAACACCGCAACACTCCCAGTTCCACAAAACCTCCAAAGACAAAAAACCACAACACATGCAATTCCATGAAGCCTCTAGAGACAAAACACCACAACACTCCCAATTCCACAAAGCCTTCAAAGACAAAAAAAACCACAACACATACAATTCCACAAAGCCTCCAGAGACAAAACACCACAACACATGCAGTTCCACAAAGCCTCCAGAGACAAAACACCACAACACTCCCAATTCCACAAAGTCTTCAGAGACAAAAAACCACAACAAATGCAATTCCACAAAGCCTCCAGAGACAAAACACCACAACACTCCCAATTCCACAAAGCCTCCAGAGGCAAAACACCACAAAACTCCCAATTCCACAAAGCCTTCAGAGAAAAAACCACAACACATCCAGTTCCACAAATCCTCCAGAGACAAAACACCACAACACTCCCAATTCCACAAAGCCTCCAGAGACAAAAAACCACAACACATGCAATTCCACAAAGCCTCCAGAGACATAAACCACACCAAACATCCACATCAATTCCACAAAACCTCCAGAGACAAAAAACCGCAATAAATGCAATTCCACAAAGCCTCCAGAGACAAAAACTCACAATACATCCAATTCCACAAAGCCTCCAGAGAAAAACAAAAACAACACATCCAATTCCACAAAGCCTCCAGAGACAAAAAACAACACATCCAATTCCACAATGCCTCCTGAGACAGAAAACCACAACACATACAATTCCACAAAGCCGCCAGAGACAAAAAAAACCCACAATACATCCAATGATAAAAGAGCTATTCTGACACTATCTAATGAGAACATTGTTTTAAAATTAGTTGGATAATAGAATTTGCTTGGAATGTAGAAACAGGATGCATGCTTAACCATGGCAGTGCTGTTAACTGTTCAGCTGCATTCTGTTAATGTATCAGTTCCAGTTCCAGTATTCAACATCTTAGACTCTCTTTCCACAGACCTACGGTAGTACTTTGGTTAGGAGAGTCTTTTTTTGAAACTTCTTAATGTCAAGTCAGTGGATGAGGAACCTGATTCTTTTTCTGACCTTAATTCAAACTGTAGGCCATCTTGATGAGGGACTTGAGAAATTTAAACTGTAGGCCATCTTTATGAGGGACTTGAGAAATTTAAACTGTAGGCCATCTTTATGAGGGACTTGAGAAATTTAAACTATATGCAGTCTTTGTATAGGACTCGTGGAAAATTCAAACTGTAGACAATCTTTATGAAGGGCACTTGGGACATTTAAACTGCAGTCAATCTTTATAAGGGACTTGTAGTAAATTTAAATTGTTGTTGATTTTTATGAGGGACTTAATGGGAAATTTAAACTGTGCTCGATCTTTATGAGGGACTCATGGAAAATTCAAACTGTAGTCGATTTTTGATGGACTTGTGGTGGCTTATTGGTTAGTGTGCTAATTAGAATTCAATCCATTCTAGACCAGGCTGCCTTCGAGTGTCCTCTGAGCAAGACACTTTACTCTGACTGTTGTTGTACAGTATAACCTTTCATGTGTTGATGTACTTTTAAACATCACACCAGCTGAATGAAGGTTATAATTACATGCTGTTACGTCATGCACATCCAACAAATACATTTATTTTTGTAATTCATTAGCGACAACGTTGTATTCATGGTATTCACCTTTTATTCCGGAATTGAAAATTGGGGTGGGGAAGAAAATTTATTTGAAACAAAAATTAATGAAGTTTTTAAATGTAGAAAAAATTGAAAGTTAAGAAAGGTTAGGCTGGCAAATATGACACACACAGTTAGTTTGTTTATCTTGGCTCTTGCAGTTTTGCATCATAGAATAGACCCTGGGAGTTTTGTATCATAAAAAAAACCCCAGGGAGTTTTGCATCATAGAATAGACCCTGGAAGTTTGCATCATAGAATAGACCTGGGACTCAGGCACTAATGACCCTGGGAGGCATCATAGACCCTGGGAGTTTTGCATCATAGAATAGACCCTGGGAGGCACTATAGTATCACAGTGATTAGCATGCGAAACTCGCAACTACAAGTGCTCCAGTTTAAATCTTGCCCAAACCAGGTCAGCTGCCATTGTATGTCTTTTGCAAGTGTACTTAACATTGATTGCCTTTGAACAATATATCCTTTCAAGTGTTGATGTGTTATTAAACATCAAATCAGTTAAAACCATACTGCTCCAGTGGACAACGTGGCTAGAGCATCCACCTCAGATGCAGGAGGTCACGAGTTCAAACCCAGGCTGAGTCACACCAAAGACATATATAATTGGTACTAGCAGCTGCCTCTCTTGGCTCTCAGCATTAAGGTGTTGGTGTTAGGACTGGTCGTTCTGGTGTCAGGATAATGTGACTGGGTGGGACATCATGCTGCATGTCTGTGGCACGATGCCCCAGTGCTAGACATCACTGTAAACTGCCACACTGCAGACATCATAGCGATATGACTCAATTTAAAAGAAAAGCTATCTTAAAAATCCAGATCTTTCAAATACATTTGAAGCCATCTTTCCAACCCTAAGCAGGAGCAATGTGGCATAGTCATATACAATGATATGTATTTTTGTCATTTTCCTTTCATTGAATATGCACGCTTGAACATGCAATCATCTTCTTTTCTTCTAGCTGATACATAAATTAAGACAGAGTTTTAAACTTTACCTTTATTTTTATTGTACTGACATGCCATTGAATCCTAATTCATTCAAAGCTCAGAAAGCCCATGTCTGTTTTTGAAATGAAAAGTGGGTGCAAGGGGAGTGTAACATGTGCACTTCATTTGAAAAATGGAGAATTGTATAATATAGGGGAGTTTTAACAAAGCAGCCATCTTGACATTTTGTTATTTCTGCTCCTCCTGAATGGAAAGTCATGTCTTAAAAATCTTGAAGTCACAACTCTCCTTGAACAGAAAGTCATATTAATGTGGGGTCTTCACATGAAGACTTCTTATGATGTCCAGTTGGTCTTAAAATAAAAATGGTGTTGATCTGATATCTATCATGGCTGCCTCAAAAGCCATCTTGAAAAGTTTGTTATTGCTAGTTCTAAATGGAAGTTATATCTTGAAAATCTTGTTATCCCTACTCCTCTCTAAATGGTTGGCTGTATTAACATGGAGTTTTCACCATGATACCTTGGCTGTATCAACATGGAGTTTTCACCATGATACCTTGGCTGTATCAACATGGAGTTTTCACAATGATACCTTGGCTGTATCAACATGGAGTTTTCACCATGATGCCTTGGTTGTATCAACAGTTGACGTCTTATGATAACTTGTTGTTCCTAATGAAATTGGTTCTACAAATATTGCTGGCCTAACAACTGTCTTAAAAAAATCTTATTTTCCCTGCTCCCCCTGAACTGATAATCATTATGACATGGGGTTTTCCCTGCTCCCCCTGAACTGATAAACATTATGACACGGGGTTTTCCCAGCTTCCGCTGAACTGATAATCATTATGACATGTGGTTTTCACTGTTCCCCTGAACTGATAATCATTATGACACTGGGTTTTCGCTGCTCCCCCTGAACTGATAATCATTATGACATGGGGTTTTCCTAGCTCCCCCTGAACTGATAAACATTATGACAAGGGGTTTTCCCTGCTCCTGCTGAACTGATATCATTATGACATGTGGTTTTCACTGCTCCCCATAACTGATAATCATTATGACATGTGGTTTTCACTGATCACCCTGAACCGGTAATCATTATGACATGTGGTTTTCACTACTCCCCCTGAACTGGTAATCATTATGACACAGGGTTTTCGCTGCTCACCCTGAACTGATAATCATTATGACATGGGGTTTTCCCTGATCACCCTGAACTGATAATCATTATGACACAGGGTTTTCGCTGCTCACCCTGAACTGATAATCATTATGACATGGGGTTTTCACCAAAAGAATTTTACTACTTTGTCTTAAATAAAAATGGTGCCAGGCTGGCATCCAATGTGTTCAACGGCAGCTATTTAAAATGTTGTTGTTGCTGTTGTTGTTGTAGGGTCCCCGCATACAATGTGTGCAACAGCAGCTATTTAAAATATTGCTGTTGTTGCTGTAGGGTCCCCGCATCCAATGTGTACAACATCAGCTATTTAAAATGTTGTTATTGCTGATGAGTATCAGAAATGGTTTCAAGACTTGACAATAAAATGGAATAAATCTTGAATTGCTGGAAATTCTTTTCACCCAGTATTTCATAATTAAAATAAATTTTACCCCCACTTGGAAACATTTTAATGGAAGCATTTCCTGTAACATATTTTGGATTAACTTTCTTGTCTTAAGGATGGATTGTAAGATTTAGAGAGGACCTTCATTAAATATGTCACATTGCTACACTGTAGTAGAGGACCTTCATTAAATATGTCATATTGTTACACTAAAGTAGAAGACCTTCATTAAATATGTCATATTGTTATACTGTAGTAGAGGACCTTCATTAAATATGCCATTCTGTTATACTTTCGTAGAGGACCTTCATTAAATATGTCATATTGTTACACTGTAGTAGAGGACCTTCATTAAATATGCCATATTGTTATGCTGTAGTAGAGGACCTTCATTAAATATGTCATATTGTTACACTGTAGTAGAGGACCTTCATTAAATATGCCATTCTGTTATACTTTAGTAGAGGACCTTCATTAAATATGCCATATTATTACACTGTAGTAGAGGACCTTCATTAAATATGCCATATTGTTACACTGTAGTAGAGGACCTTCATTAAATATGTCATTGTTACACTGTAGTAGAGGACCTTCATTAAATATGTCATATTGTTACACTGTAGTAGAGGACCTTCATTAAATATGTCATATTGTTACACTGTAGTAGAGGATCTTCATTAAATATGTCATATTGTTACACTGTAGTAGTCAGATGAATTGAAGAACAGATGATTGAGAGTAGACTGTATTCATCTAAAGCCCTGTTTAACTGTACAATTTGATGTATTCTTCATGTGTTGTAAAAGACGTCCTGTCCAGCAATCGAGAATATGATGTTTGCAATTGATGACTTCTTGCCTCTTACCCCACCCCCAATCCTCTAGCTACATGGTTAATTATCCATACCCATTTTTGATTCTTAGAATATTTATTTGTTTTCTTCATATCAACACTCACTTGATAGATCTTGATACTAATGTTAAATAATTAAGGGTTCTGATTTCTTGCCATGCAGGTGTTTGGATAAGTTAGGAAAGTAAATAGTTAATCTGCATTCCTTTCTGTATATCAGGTGATATAGACTATACTATCTATACAGCCTAAATCAGAGAGAAGTATCTGGTAGGTAGCTAGGTGGTAATGATGGCAGATAAAGTACTCCAATTGCAGGATTTGATTTTAAGTCGTCTGCTTTCCCGTATACTTAGCAGTGCTGATTAAAATTATCCTGTAACCAAATCACATGACTTGTAAACATGTAGATACATATGTATGATATGCTGCACACAGAAAATTTATTTTGTACAAAGGGATTTGATTTATAACTATTTAAAATTCAAATTTGTGGTGTTTATTATTCAGATGCATACCAATCCATCTGTGTGGAGTGATTCATTTCCTGTCCAAATAATACCCTGCTATAGATGTTATAAGCACCCCTTCCCCTGTTTGCCAGGTTTGTGATGTCCTCTGGGATGCTTGAATAAAAATAATAAGTTTCCATCTGTGCAGTGGTATGTGAATAATGGAGACTAATATTATTGTGTTGATCAGTTTACATAAAATTATCTTTCTGTTTGATTTGATGAAGATAATATTAAATTAAAATTATTTATTACACATGTATAATTGCTTATTACACATGAATAATTGCTTATTACACATACATGTATAACTCCTTATTACTTATTACACATGTATATTTGCTTATTACACATGAATAATTGCTTATTACACATGAATAATTGTTTATTACTCATGAATAATTGCCTATTACACATATATAAATCCATACTGCACATATATGAATAACTCCCTATTGAAATTTCAACATCTTTATTATTCTTTCATAAACAAATAGATCCACCATAAAACAGACACCTAAACAAATGGGTACACAAACAAGTAAAAACATGTAATGGTTTTCAATTTTCATGGGTTGAAATCAATTATTTGGTTATCGTTCAAGTTAAAAAGCCAGTTTTTAATAACAATTATTTGGTTATCGTTCAAGTTAAAAAGCCGGTTGTTAAGAACATTTTCAAGAATACTCGCTTTTGACATTCAACACAAATTCATGTTCTGTTAAGCTCGTGAAGATGAAACTTCAACGGTTCTCGCTTTCATTCATTATCATCCAACGTCTGTCATCTCCACCACAAATATAGTATTTGACAGTACCAATTAAAACTAGTTTGTCACTTGTCTTTTTGCACAAGTACTTGTTTTTGCAAAACATATTTGTACATAAAAATTCCATAACTGATATTGCATCCCAAAGATCATTGTCCAGAAATATTATTTCAAGATGACAATCATAAAGATCAATTAAATTTAAATTTCAAGATGACAGTCTTAGGGACAACATGCGAAATATTTTTAAAAAATCTCAATATTGTCTGTTTGTCAGATATAACTGCATTTCTGTTTGATCGCATAATTATGGCTCAACTTCACTATTCTGTCTTTCGATATAAGCCTGGGAGCTTCCAGCTTCAGTTTTACTTTTGTGCTATCGAGGAACTTAATTTCGAGTATAATCTATGTATCATTTCAATGAAGTAAATATCCTTATTGCCAATTAAATCAGATTTTTATCTTGAATATACATGATGACTACCGCTCCGGTTGCCTAGTTATTAGAGTGTCTGCCTCAGACGCGGGAGGTCGTGGGTTCGATCCCCGGTCGAGTCATACGAAAGACTTACAAAAATGGTACTAACAGCTGCCTCACTTGGCGCTCAGCATTAAGAGGTTAGTGTTAGGACTGGTCAGCCTGGTGTCAGGATAATGTGACTGGGTGGGACATCATGCTACAAGACTGTGGCATGATGACCCAGTGCTAGACATCACTATAAAACTGTCACACTGCAGACATCGTAGCGATATGACTGAAACAGTGTTAAAGCTATGTTAAAAATCCAAATCATACATACACACACACACACTGACACACATACATGCGTGATGACTAATGTTGACAAAGGTTTGCTAGTGACTCAAAATGGCAGTGCAAGGTGTGCGCGCATTGCATTGTGGGTATTTGCATACACAATCATGACATCAGTGTAAACAAAATGTTACATGTACATATATAATCTCCTATTATATATGAATATGTAAAAACTCTTATTATGTGTAAATGCCTTGCTTACTGAAATCAGTTCTTATGAGTATATATTTGGTCCGGCAAATTAGATGTATGTGAGCTAACAAAAGTTGCCAAAAGTTTATTTACATCATTAGCCATATGAGTGTACAAATCTTATGGTGAGAACATGACGATGTTACTAAGGATACCAAAATATGATATATAGTAATTGTTACTATCAGTGTCATACCAGTGTATTATGTGTGTAACAAGTGTAATGATGTAGTGTATTGTAAGTGTATTACCAGATATTTGTAAAACTCAGTTGGTCTGTATGTCAAACTTCATTATTCACTGTTCAATTTATATTTATTACTGCAATCAATGGTAGCTGGAGGTTACTGGCTTTTATTGTGGGTGGATAGTTGATTTTCTGTTAGATAGCACTAAGCCTTCATCCTGCCTTTGATTGATGGTGGTTGTCAAGGTGCATTGTATACCTCTATATGTGAGTCCACCTACTGTAAACCAATGTACTCCTATTTCAGAACTATTTTAATGGAAGTTGCATGGGAAAACGGGTCTGCATAATTAAACAGTTACACAGATTACAAGGACAATTTCTTATTGGTGTGGATATATATATATATATATATATATATATATATATATATATATATATATATATATATATATATATATATATATATATATATAGTGTGTGTATGTGCACTATATATGATATTCCACTGTACAGTATGAACTATATATGATATCCCATGTACAGTATGTGGTATATATGATATTCCACTGTACAGTATGAATTATATATGATATTCTACCATACAGTATGTGGTATATATGATTATCCCACTGTACAGCATGTGCTATATATGATATTCCACTGTACAGTATGAACTATATATGATATCCCACTGTACAGTATGTGGTATATATGATTATCCCACTGTACAGCATGTGCTATATATGATACCCCACTGTACAGTATGAACTATGTATGATATTCCACTGTACAGTATGTACTATATATGATATTCCACTGTACAGTATGAACTATATATATGACATTCCACTATACAGTATGCACTATATATGATATTCCACTGTACAGTATGAACTATATATGATATTCCACTGTACAGTATGAACTATATATGATAACCCACTGTACAGTATGAACTATATATGATATCCCACTGTACAGTATGTGGTATATATGATTATCCCACTGTACAGCATGTGCTATATATGATACCCCACTGTACAGTATGAACTATGTATGATATTCCACTGTACAGTATGTACTATATATGATATTCCACTGTACAGTATGAACTATATATGACATTCCACTATACAGTATGCACTATATATGATATTCCACTGTACAGTATGAACTATATATGATATTCCACTGTACAGTATGAACTATATATGATAACCCACTGTACAGTATGTGGTATATATGATTATCCCACTGTACAGCATGTGCTATATATGATACCCCACTGTACAGTATGAACTATGTATGATATTCCATTGTACAGTATGCACTAGATATGATATCCCACTGTACAGTATGCACTATATATGATATCCCACTGTACAGTATGTGCTATATATGATATCCCACTGTATAGTTTACACTATATATAGTATCCTATGGAAAGTCGTTGCCAACAAAAATATATTGAAATAATTGAAGCAACTTTAAAATAAATGAAGAAAAGCTACCTTGATACCAATATGCTTGTAAAATAATTATGGCACAGACAGTAAAATAATTATTCAAATAAAACAAGGGATACACACAAATTTCAACCAAAACAAAGCCTACCTTTTGAAAACAACTTTGTTGCTGCATTGAGAAGCCTTATAACATTAGTTAACTCCTGTTCTCCTAAATCATGTGCCATTTTAAAATATTTTGCACTCTTGGCTGTAATACCCCCCTTACATTGCAGGGGTGTCCTCTATTCTTTCGACAAAGTTGATCATTTGATTATCGTGTTTCATTCATTTCCCAGCAGTCTTTGCATGGGTGTTGTATATGTATGAGGATTTTCTAATTGACATGTCTGTTATTACTTTGTATCGTTTTTTAATTGACATGTCTGTTATTACTTTGTATCATTTTTTAATTGACATGTCTGTTATTACTTTGTATCGTTTTTTAATTGACATGTCTGTTATTACTTTGTATCATTTTTAATTGACATGTCTGTTATTACTTTGTATCATTTTTTCATTGACATGTCTGTTATTACTTTGTATCATTTTTTAATTGACATATCTGTTATTACTTTGTATCATTTTTTAATTGACATGTCTGTTATTACTTTGTATCATTTTTTAATTGACATATCTGTTATTACTTTGTATCATTTTTTAATTGACATGTCTGTTATTACTTTGTATCATTTCACATAGGCTTATCCAGCTTGTATTTGTTTCTTTCATGTAAATACCGTTTACGTCGTTTGACGTTTGCATGTTTCATTGATATTTTGTTTGTTGACATTTGTCTGTTTTGTTTGTGTCTCATTTATTTTATTTCACTATTAATCTTATTGTTTAAATATAATTTATTTCATTTGGAGTTTGCTTGTTTTATTGGTAAGTTGTTTGTTTTTATAGATACATGTCTATTTTGATTGTGCCTCGTTTGTTTGAATATTGATACTATTGATTAAATACAGTTTATTTAATTTGGCGCCAATTTGTTTAATTGGTATGTTGTTTGCTTCAGCTGACATGTGTCTTCTTTGTTTGTGCATTGTTTGTTTTATTTGAGTATTGATCTTATTGTCTGAGATTTATTATTATTATTTTACAAGCATGTTTGTTTTATTGTTGGTTTTCTTGGTTTATTTTAAATTTACGTATATTATTTCAGTGATGTATTTTTGTCGGAGATGGCTTTCCATAGCATCCTACATGCTCATATCATCTAATTCTTAAACTTGTGTCCAACAGTAGAACAGGATTTATCATATATTTTCACTTATAAATCAAGTCTAACTGTAAACAACACAGAGCCTGATCTGCCATTGCATAAGGTGCTTTCAGTTCAGGGTCTTTGTTATTTGTTGTACTGATTATTCCTAACAAGCTGCATGGGCTCAGATTGGTCAGTGCATTATTATGTGATGGCAGATCTGGGTCAGGGCAATTTGCCATTGGGTTCAACTTATGAACTGTGACAAATAAAGCAAGTCACATGAACAGTTTTAGGCAATCCCACAGTAAGAGATGAGTATCCAGGTAAGTCACATGACCAGTTTTAGGCAATCCCACAGTAAGAGATGAGTATCCAGGTAAGTCACATGACCAGTTTTAGAGAATATCCCATAGTAACAGAGATGAATATGCAGGTAAGTCACATAACCAGTTTAATAGGCAATATCCCATAGTAACAGAGATGTGTATCCAGGTAAGTCACATGACCAATTTTAGGCAATATTCCATAGAAATGTGTATCCCAGCAAAACTTTAGAGTTTTAACACGCATCCCATAGTAATGGAGATGTGCATCCAATAATTTATCCTGAAAAAATTAGCCTGCAGTTGATACACTGTACTGTACGTTCATTTATTTAATTTCACTTACAACCATCAAAAATAAAATTCATTTGACTTAAAATTAAGATGTTTGATATGGTCCAAAATCATCTTAATTGAAATATTTAAGGTATATTCCATTTAACTACTTGCAAAGAAAACTTCATATTGATGTAATCTTCTGCTTGAATTGAATTTAGTTATGCCTCTATATTGTGAAACTTAACTACAGTGCAGGCATATTCTAGAATTGAAAAGTTGGGGTAGAAATTTCCCCCGACCATCTGTCTCTTTGAAGAAGAGGAGGAAATTTTCTAATAAATGAGTGATTTTTAAATATATATAAAAATTGTAGGGCTCGCAAATATATCACCTGACTTTTGCACATTTGATTGAATTTTCAGAGCGATATTATTAAAGAATTAGCATGACTACTGCAATCATTTGTCCTGAAATATACCCTTCCAAGGAATGTCAATCATTTCAGCAGTGTAATGACGTGCATATCATGCTAAAAGCTTTTATAATGTTAGATAAAAGAAGGTAGAAAGTGAACTGATGTCTGGCCAATATTGGACGCCCTTTGCAGTCAAAACACTGAAGGCCAAAAACTCGGCTGAAAGGCATTCAGTCCTGATGGATTATCAACAAATAAACAAGCTTGTCATGTTACTGTATAATGAGAAATATTTGTAAAAAGGGTACTACTCTGAAATAGCTCTGTTCCCAAGCGGAATGGCCACACCTTATCAGCATATCTACCCAGATGATAGCATTTTCCCTTTAGGGTATTTGTTGGTTTCCATTTCAAGACTATCCAATTTACTAGTTTATTCCAACAGCAAACTAAATAGTCCATAATTTTCTGTCACAAAATGTGCTGGCAGATCAGGATCTGTGTTGTTTGTTCTGTTCCTAACGCCATGCATCCATATGTCAGTCGATTGGTAGCAGGTGTTTCCATTGGTAGCAGGTGTTTCCGTTGGTAGTAGGTGTTTTCATTGGTAGCAGGTGTTTCCATTTGCAAGTAGGTTCATACATGCCAGGGATTGGAGGTTTCGTACCCAAAGGATGATTGTATCATACTTTCAGGAAAGTGATTTTGTACCCATGCATTGGAAGGTTCATCATATGATTTTTCTGGAATTATTTAAAACTCACATCACTAATAATCTCTTGAAATTGCACTGGATCAAAAAGATTGTGTCAGTCTGGTAAACTTAAATTATATTGATGTAAAATCATTATGAATAACAGTGCAAAACTTGTGTGTAACGATCCAAAGCTGGATTTAAATGTCAAAAAGTTGCAAACGGTTTAAGATTTATAAATTGTATTCGAAACTTCAAATTTAAGCATTTATTTTGAATGTTTTTCACAAAAATTTAAATCTGGGGAAAATACAAGATTTAAGTTAAATATGGAACAAAATACAATTTTTAAGTTAAAGTGGAGAAACAAATACAAAACGTTAGTTAAATCAAGTGAAGATACCAATATTGTTTTCATTCTGATGTGACTTTGTTCTAATGGTATTTTGTTCTTGTTGGCCATCTTTCATTGATGGGCAATGTACATTGTGTTACAATATCAACATTGTTATTGTCTTCAAATTATGATAATACCAACATCGTGTCAAATTAGCCATGGTTTAATTTAGAATTTGCAATCTGCCTTTCATATCAGAATGAAAAAAAACAGCCAAAGAAACTAGAAACACAAAAATATATATTTTCTAGGAGGGTATGAATCCTCTGGCTGGCTCTTTGTATGTGGTATGAAACCTCTTTGGATTTTTTTGTGAAACCTCTTTGTATGTGGTATGAAACCTCTTTGGATTTATTTATGAAACCTCATTGTATGTGGCATGAAACATTTATGCATGTGGTATGAAACCACTTTGTGGTATGAAACCTCTTTGTATGTAGTATGAAACTTCTTTGAATTTTTTTTATTGAACCTCTTTGGATTTTTTTATGAAACCTTATTGTATGTGGCATGAAACATATTTGTATGTGGTATGAAACCACTTTGTGGTATGAAACCTTTTTGAATGTGGTATGAAACTTCTTTGAATGTGGTATGAAACCACTTTGTGGTATGAAACCTTTTTGAATGTGGTATGAAACTTCTTTGAACATGGTATGAAACCACTTTGTGGTATGAAACCTCTTAGAATGTGGTATGAAACCTCTTTGAATGTGGTATGAAACCACTTGCATGGGTATGAAACCTTTTGGGTATGAATATACTAGAAACCAGTCCATCTGTCCTAACAGGCTCATTAACACATTAACCCTGGTGATGAGTTTACATGGCAGGAGGTAGTAGCCTACTGACGAGCTCTGTAGCGTTGAGGTCATGTATGATACACTAAAATGGGTGGAATTATAGAAAGGTAGATGATGTAGCTCTACAATGATGCCAAATAATCTGGAAGTTCTAGTTGCACTACAAAATATAGAAGGAGAAATCTCAATTTTTGGACCCGATTTTTTTTCTACCCAAAATTTACCCATGGTTGGAATCTGATTTTGTGTATGGATTTTAGACCTTTTGGTCTCAGATCTAAGGCAGACCAGTATGAACTGCAAACAGACAGATGAACCTTTGCAACAAGTAGGATAAGATGGGCATTTGAAATAAAGAGTGGTCTCAATATGAAAATAATGGGTTCGTTAAGCAAAAAAAAAACTTCTACCCTTCTGCTCATGCGCGAGCCAAATAGCCAATGAAAACCATGTTTCTAACACAACTAGGCAATTTGTTATTGGAAGTTGGTGTTTTAGGATGTGTTCAGAAATAGCTTTCAAAATTTCAGATAAAAATTGCCAAACCTTCCAGGAGTTAATGTGTTAACAAGATTTGATAGAAGTCAATGAACCAGTCTATCAGCCATAACAGGCTTGTTAACAAGATTTGATAGCTTTCACTCAACCAGTCCATCTGTCCTAATAGGCAAATTAGCAAGATCATCGCTTAGAGGTCACTCTGCATAAATAAATAAAATTAGTCCTCATGGCTGGTTGACCTCATTAGACTCTTTAGGCCATTACTGCAACTTTTAAAATTTATAATATATTTTGTAAAATCTTTTTGAATTTTACTTTTTTATATATACATAAAACATTGTTTGCATCATTAAGCAAAATCAACTGGATGTAGATAATTTTGTTGATACCCATATTTATGCGCACATGTTGATGGCCTCATTAGAGTTTTGGACAGCGATATAAATTTGTCAGATTTTTCTAAATATGTTTGCGTTTTTGGAGTTAAAGTGTTTTTGCTTTAAAATGGGGTATTCCAGCAATGAGTACTGCCATAGGTGCCAATTTGAATGACCAATTTGAATGACCAAGAATACATCTGCTACCCACTGGTTAGACATCTGGACAGTTTCAATGTTTATACAGTACAGATGTAACATGTATAAATTCAGCGTTTTATAACCTTATTATTCTTAATTCAAATTGCACGAAATTTTCACTAAGTATCAATTATAAATATAACTTCAAGTGAACTTTTCAGTTGAAAACACAAAAACTAAATGATAACAAGTCGATGTGGTTTTCTTGGTTCTGATAGTATGTCTGGTACATGTACATGTATAAACAATCCGATGAGTCCTAAAAATAGTTGACTATGGATGTTCCAGCCATCTGCTTTCCGGGGAATGAGATTTTACTGAACTTTAGGTCTTCGTTGGTATGGGTTAATACGTAGTTGAAAAATGACCTGACATTCATTGTTTCAAGGGACAAAATAATTTGACATAATTAAAATAATTAGGACATGTAAAACTATATTGTGAAAGTAAACATCTGATTAAAGCAGGTCAGTTGATTCATCAGTACCTAGCAAGGGTTAGATTAGTTATTGAAGGGTTAGACTAGTAATTGAAGGGTTAGACTAGTAATTGAAGGGTTAGACTAGTTATTGAAGGGTCAGACTAGTTATTGAAGGGTTAGACTAGTTATTGAAGGGTTGTGGGTTCCATACTTGCCCAGGCCAATCCAGGTTATTTTGGTTATAAAACTGGTTGAGGGTTAGACTAGTAATTGAAGGGTTGTGGGTTCTATACTTGCCCAGGCCAATCCAGGTTGGCTGCCTCTGTGTGTCTTTTGGAAAATCACTTAGCTCCCATTTCCTTGATGTAGTCAATAATTTGTTAAAAGTCACAATTAAAAGCCACAAAAATGAAGTACATATGTGTGTGTGTGTGTGTGTGTGTGTGTGTGTGTGTGTATTATGTGATTATGTGCCTCTTTGTCTGTCTGTCCACTTGTAACCAGTTCCGAACCATTGCTGGATTGTTGAAATTATACAAGTATAATTGAATCATGAATGGTGTTTATATTAGGCTTTATGTTGGGTTTAATTTGCACCATTGTGTCAAAATAAATTTATAAAAGGTTTACATTTTTTTTCTTTTTTCAGAATTCTATCCTTGTTTGTTGGCTGAATCCCTGATAGAAACTAAATTTAATACGAGACTTTACATGAAATAGAAAATGTATTTTTTTAAATTTGTTGAATTTGGAGTTTCAGGATATGATTACATTTCCAGCTTTTTCTTTAGTGTACATTGGTATGTCACATGAAACACCTTAAGCAAAAGTCAATAAAAAGCACCATCAGTACTTTGCCACTATCTGGTTAGTAACCTGACTGAAAAAATGGACATTAAACTTTACAATGAGATTTGACCCCTTCCTTTTCCCCAGCTCCCCCCAATAAATCTGCTTAATGGGGTGGCAAAACTAAGGCTATAATTATCAAATATAGCTTTGTACTGGCATTACTGTCAAATCTTTTACCTGTAAAAGCATTAACCTCATTGAATCAGGCACAGAAAAGGAACTATTGGTTTTTACATTTTTCTGGCAAGGTTTGTCTTTAGGTGTGATTGTAGGCAGGAGTTGCTGTCTGCTATTTAATCTAGTGTCATTATTTTCTTCATGTAAGCATAACCCCATCCCCACATTACAGTTAACAGCTTGTTTGCAATAGTTTTGTATATGCTCAGGTAAGCATCAAGGTGAACTGATCTGGAAGGTGACATAAACTGAATCTTAGCACGAGAAAAAACAGTGATCATAAATCAGGAATTAAATGCACTGTAATCTTAATCAGCTTTTATAATAAGACATACTATATCTAGCGATTCATTTCTCTCAGTTGTGAATAAGAAATTTAAGTTTAAGAAAAACCTTTTCACCCACATGTGTGTGACATACTCAAAATGGAAAAAGAAATGAGTTTGAAGGAATAAAATTCTACATCTATTATTGACATGCCTGTAGCCTCTAGTAGAAAAGGTAATACAACACTCCTCTGTAATAATTTTTTTACGCAATTCCAGTTATAATGTGAATATGGTCAGTGATCTAATTTCATTATGGCAACATTATATGTATCACATGCTTTATTATACTTGGATATTTGCTAGAAACGAGTGAATTACATATATTTCATAGAGTGAGTGAAATATATCTGTTATTCACTTGTTTCAAGTAAATTTTCTTTCTACTGATGCTCAGATGTATTGGCTAGCAAGATGTTCTTTATAACAGATTGAAGTAGCAGATTTCTTACATGGATCTTTTGTGATGTCAGCAGTTTACCGCTTATGTTCTGCTGCATTTTGCAATTATTCACACAGAAAATATTAGCAGTTACATAATTCTCCATCCCAATTCAAAGTAAAATAGCACATTAAGAAAGAAAAAAAAAAATTCACATCTTACTTGATTTGAACTTAAGTCATCTTTAACAAGAGGTGGACATATTTCCACTTGCTCACCTATACATCTAAAAATAACTTTGAAGTTCATGGTTACCTTGTTATCGACATGGTGGTGACATTATTTATTGCAAGTCAGTCTAGTGAATTATAAAAATTATTTTACTTGGAAAATCCAGTAATTCATGGCCTAGTATAAACTAAAAGAGGGTCTTACTCTTAAGGAGGTTGCAGATCTCCCCCATTATAATACACCCCATTATAATACACCTTATAATGCGATTCTGGATATAAAACAGTACTACTGTGGAACCCGAGACCAAAATCTTACCAATGTTTAACAATATATCTGGTTGGAAGAAAACAAGTTGAAACTTAGTTTATATCTTCATTTCCTTTACATAACATCATTATTTGAAACATTTTGATAGTACCCACTATACCACAGTTCTATATATTACGCTGTTCTCAGTATATCATGATTCCATAGATAATGCCATTTTTAGCATAATATGGTTTGGTAGATAACACAGTAATGGACCCTGACTGCTTCATTATAATGCGGGAGATTTGTACTATTATTTAGAGTAATAATAATTGATGCTTTTTATAGGTCACAATGAGATTTTTCACACTCCCGTAGTAAACGTCAGTTGCGAATAGCTAGGAAACTACATTGGAGAATATGTCTTGAGTTCAACTTGTCACTTTAAGATATAGGTCATAGTGACCTACTTTTAGAGGTCTGCATTAACATTTTGTCTTTTGAACAAAAGGGACAGCTTGGATTGAGCTTGCAGCAATCGTGATGCTTGTGTGAAGTGGGCAAGTGAAACCAAGTTTGAAAGGAAAATAAAAAACTTTTATGGTGCTTTACATCTGTGTTCTAAAAACTAATTTGTTTCTTTACTTAATATTAGGCAAATCAAATATGTTGTTTCCTTATTGAACCTGAGATATTAAATTGTCAGTACATTTGGAAAAAAGAAATGATTCTTCTCTCACTTAGTGTTTGTCATAAGCCTATGTATTTTTGTGACAAATGTTCAACAAGTAATTTAGGGTTTGGGGGAGGTAGTCATTTTGTACAACCGCATTTCCATGTTTGCAAGGAAAAGTAGCTGCCCTGACAAAATTGAGGTATCCTTTGGGTTTTTCAATTTCCCTTATGTCAAAGACGGTCACCTAGCACCATTATTTAAGTCATACTCTATTCAACTAATTCTTGAAGGTTATGTAAGAGTTACATCGCATTGTAATATTTCCAGTTCCACTTGGTTTTGCCTTAAAGTATAAAGATTTTCTTCACTGATAATCCTAGTTATAAAAACACGAATATATAATCTATGGGGAGGTTAAAAATCTATTCTTTCTTTAGATTTCTGGATATAGGGGTTGATTTGGGTTTGAGAGTAATGTGGATATAGGGGTTGATTTGGGTTTGAGAGTAATGTGGATATAGGGGTTGATTTGGGTTTGAGAGTAATGTGGATATAGGGGTTGATTTGGGTTTGAGAGTAAACTACTTGACCTAATTGCTGATGTGCATCTCATAGAAGATTGCTACTGTAACCCTGCCTTCAAAATTAAAGCAGTAAATTTTTTTATTTTTTTATATTTAAAAATATCATATTGCATTTTCAGAAAAGAGTAATGCATTCATTACAAAAATTCTTTTCTGTATTTTAAAGTGTACTTTGTTCTATTTCGAGTACATTTCTTTAGCTCACAGAATAAGTCATTTTTCTCAGCTGTCAGCTTCAGACAGCATGTGGTTTCCCAAAAGAGAAAAAATAAATGTCAATCCACATAGATGAAAGACATGTAATTGTATGTTAACTTTATTTTGTGAGAGGCAACATTAATCTGCATTGCCAGGTGCCTTCCCATTCTTAGCAGTTCTCCCAAAAATAGGAGCTGAACATCAGATGTCATAGGGAAAAACAGTGCATAACTCTTGATAGGGTTCAGATGTGTTATAAAATTTATAAATACACAAAATATGAAAGAATTTGTCCCCATTTTATGGTAAACAGAAACTTTTACAACCATATATAGAATTTAGCTTATTTTAGCAAATATTTCCCAAAATTGTTTAAAATCATAATAAACATTTTCCTTGGTGACCTTGTATGCCTCGCAAAGGTCATTTTTATGTCTGCTCGGAGAATTTGTAGATTGGTCTATTCAGAGTTTATGTTCATTTTACATGAATGTTTACACGAATAATGTTTGAATCATTGAGTGCTTTGTAGATAATTCAGTGCTTGTTTTTCTTCTTCCAGCTGATTCCGGAAGGTAAAGCAGCTCAGTGTGGCCAGTTGAAAATTGGGGACCACATTCTGTCTGTGAACGATGTAACATGTGGTTGCCATACAGAAGCATTGCAGCTGATTCAAAGTGCATTCCGCACATTAACTCTTCGGATATGGAGGTAAGTACATGTACTTGTATGGTTGAGGCTGAAAACATTTTTGCAAATAATTAATATGTGAACATTATATTTCAAAAGCATGAGACAAATTGAGACATAATGTGACAAGAATGTTCTTCAGTTAGCACTAGTAAGTAATTAAGACTCCAGATGGTCTCGAGTCTGGAACCAGATGGTCATGAGTCGGTGACCAGATAGTTATGAGTCAGAGACCAGATGGTCATGAGTCGGAGAAAAAATGGTTATGAGTTAGAGACCAGATGGTCATGAGTTGGAGACAAAATTGTCATGAGTTAGAGACCAGATGGTCGTGAGTCGGAGACCAGATGGTCATGAGTCAGAGATCAGATGTTCAAGAGTGGGAAACCGTCATGCTCTCAAATAAGACAATTAGTCCTTGGTAACCACAGGTATAAATGGATGCTTGAATGAAAGGATTATGGGTGGGGACATGGTGGGGTTGGTTTGTTAATAGGATGTTGCCCTGCCATGAACTTACATTCCTTTCAAGGGATATCTCACAAAATTAACATACACCCTGGTTACATGATAAAATATAAGGCACAGAAGAAATTGTGTTCCCATTGGGAAAGTTCATACAAGTCTACACATTCTAAATTACTTGTAATGTCACAGATAGCAAACACAGCAGACACAATCTTGACTGTTATCCAGAAAGTTTTCTGAATACCATTGACAGCAAGACAAAAAAACATAGGAGTATTCGCCACAGACCACTTCATTATGAAATTTTTCTTCCAAGGAATTTAGTGATATCTGATGATTGTCGAAATAGTAAGTATTTTAGTGTGGATGGCTGTATTGAGTCTGCAGAACAGTAAACATGTAAACAATAGAAGAAAAAAACATAATTGTGATGAAAATCCATAAAGGCGACAATAAGTAAGGGTGAGTGTCACATGACTGTGATTAATGGCTTAATATTTTATACCCTGTATACTCATTCTTAAGTGTGAAATAGAGAGACTTTTTGGTGAAATACATTTTTAGATATCTTTTTTCATTCCTACATTTTCACATGCGACATATATATCCTTATATTTTCACACTTGAAAATGTAAGATTTCCCATCATGCCATGCAGTGCTTGATTGTGTCAGCCTACAAAAGTTAAACCTACAGTAACAAATATGAGTGTCTTTAAATCTAGAACAGATAAAAAGAAATGACTTACATTTTGGATGTGGAAATTAATCTCTGATAAATTAATATGACCAGTCTTATTAAAACCAGATCTCCGCTGTCCTACGTGAAGATCTGATGTTGACCGCTTAGGGGTCATGTTCTGGTGACCTTTGAATTAAATCTTCATACACGAACATATATGACTTCATTTCATTGGTTGATAAAATGACCAATTATGGTAATAAGATAGGTTACCAGAACATAACCACAAAGCAGTCGCTGTCAGATCTTCATGTAGGACAGAGGAGATCTGATTTTACCAGTAAATCGGATTGGTGATATGACTAGGTAGTGTTTGCATATCTCTGAAGTTATTTCCCCTTACTTCCTTGACAATAAAGACAAAACCACTGTGATGCATTGCTGAATTGGACTTGCATTATTTATAGAGTCAGATTTTATTCAAAATGACAGAAATTTAATTCACTGTGACAGATTGGATAAACCATTTTCATAAGTTATTGTATACAAAATGACAGATATTTAATTCACTGTGACAGATTGGGTCAACCGTTTTCTTAAGTCATTGTATGCAAAATGACAGAAATTTAATTCACTGTGACAGCAATGGTCAACCATTTTCTTAAGTCATTGTATACAAAATGACAGAAATTTAATTCACTGTGACAGCAATGGTCAACCATTTTCTTAAGTCATTGTATACAAAATGACAGAAATTTAATTCACTGTGACAGCAATGGTCAACCATTTTCTTAAGTCATTGTATACAAAATGACAGAAATTTAATTCACTGTGACAGCAATGGTCAACCATTTTCTTAAGTCATTGTATACAAAATGACAGAAATTTAATTCACTGTGACAGCAATGGTCAACCATTTTCTTAAGTCACATATATTTATATGATCAGGCTGTGACACTGAGGTGAATTTATGAAAAGTCGATAGTGGTTAGTGTGTCATGCAGAAGAGTGATTTTGATCTTCGAAACTTAAATTCTGGAGCAAGTTTGGTGTACAGTAAAAAGAAAATGTTATTTTCTTATGTTAATGTCAGATATATTCCATCTTATGGTACCAAAAGCTATATATTTTAACTGGTGGTACCAAGAACTATGTATTTTAACTTATGGGACCAAAAAATATGTATTTTAACTTGTGGGACCAATGTTATTTTAACTTGTGGTACCAAAAACTATGTATTTTAACTGGTGGTACCAAGAACTATGTATTTTAACTTGCTGTACCAAAAACTATGTATTTTAACTGGTGGTACCAAGAACTATGTATTTTAACTTGTGGTACCAAGAACTATGTATTTTAACTGGTGGTACCAAGAACTATGTATTTTAACTGGTGGTACCAAAAACTATGTATTTTAACTTGTGGGACCAAAAACTATGTATTTTAACTGGTGGTACCAAGAACTATGTATTTTAACTTGTGGGACTAGAAACTATGTATTTTTACTTGTGGGACCAAAAACTATGTATTTTAACTTGTACCAAAAACTGTGTATTTTAACTTGTTGTACCAAAAGCTATGCATTTTAACTTGCTGTACCAAAAACTATGTATTTTAACTTGTGGCTTTTCCAGTCATTAAGTATCATGCATCTGGTAGCACACGATGAAATATATCCAATATTAACATTGGAAAAAAAAATCCTCTATATAAAAGTTTAACTGGAAGCAACATAGAACCTGATTGACCATATTATCACATTAGGGTACGCATTGCTTATTCATCTGATTGGGCCTTACAAGCTAAATAGACCCTGTCTGCTGGCACATTATGCAGTGGCAGATCTGGGTTTATGCAACTTGTAGTTGGTTATGCATGTATATACAGTCCTAGGATCAAACTGATTCTGTAGATTCAAATTTACTGAAACTATATATCATATATATTCACTTTTAACTTGAGTCCAGCTGCATCATACATAGACCTTGATCTCGAGTCACATAATGTACAAGTTGATCAGGGTCCATGTTGATTGTTCTGCTAATTGCTCCTTAAGGAAACTACATTGATCCAGATAAGTTGGTGCATTGTAATGGCATGTTTGGGTCTATGCTGTTTTCATTTGTATAAATGGTGTACTGGCACATCAAGAATTGTTTGCAGATTTATTAAAATGACATAGAAATTAGGAATAGTCACTGATTTTCCCAGAAGTCCCAGACCTAAATTTGTCAAGTTGGGAGACAATGCTGATTAGACGGAGCAGTGGCACTATTTTCCCATGAAAAGTAACAGTATTATTATTCAGTAACTGATAATTAACACCGATCTTCTCGATTTGGCAACTTTTTATGCACACATGGTTTTGACTTTGAAACTTAACCTACCATCTCTACTCACTTACAAGTCTAGTCCAACTACAAACTGCACAGACCCAGATCCGCCATCTCAAAATGTGTCAGCAGATCTGGTTCTGTGCAGTTTGGTAGGAGTACTCGGTAGAAAAGGGAAAACAGAATCAAATCTGTGCATAATGATACAGCAGATCAGCATCTTTGTTCTTTGTAGTTTATAATCGAATATATACGGTAATAAATTTATAATCGAATATATACGGTAATAAATTTATAATCGAATATATACGGTAATAAATTTCTAATCGAATATATACGGTAATAAATTTATAATCGAATATATACAGTAATAAATTTGTAATCGAATATATACGGTAATAAATTTATAATCGAATATATACGGTAATAAATTTATAATCGAATATATACGGTAATAAATTTATAATCGAATATATACGGTAATAAATTTATTATCGAATATATACGGTAATAAATTTATAATCGAATATATACAGTAATAAATTTATTATCGAATATATACGGTAACAAATTTATAATCGAATATATACAGTAATAAATTTATAATCGAATATATACGGTAATAAATTTATAATCGAATATATACTGTAGCTATTCAGCTTGACTTGTAGCAGGCTACATGAAAGGGTACCAGTAAAGTAGCATTTAGTAGCATCTTAATTTTATCTTCTTTTTCTCATCATTTAGAATACCATATTCACTCACTTATTAGTTGAGTCAGACTTCAAAAAAGATCCAGATCTGCTGAAGCATATTGCAGATTAGGGTCTATGTTATTTTGTTTGTTCTACTGATTGCTCCAACAAACTGCACAGACCCAGCCCTGCTGGTGCATTATGTGACAGCTGATCTGGGTCTGTACATTTTGCTGCTGGAATAGTCTTATAAGCAAGTTTAAACAGTAATTCTAGGTCATTGGCCTGTGACTAGAAAATTGTACAAGTCAGTAATAAACAATTCAGATCAATAAAAGGGTAATACCTTAAGTAGAACCCATGATGATACTAAAACATTCACTTACTTTTACTTGGAAGATGAAAGAGAAACCCTTCGACTTTCAGTGGTGTTCACCTGCCTAAATAATACATTTTTTTGTTTTATTTAAAAGTCATTTTTGGTTCCTTTCACCCATTAAGTCAATATGCTGGTGTCATATTTTAAGATTTGTTAAATGTCAGTTTGATGCACTTTGAATTTTGTGCATTTTTGTTTGTCCATTTAAAAAAATGTAAATCTACCTTGTGTCATTTTATTGTAAAAAAACACCTTTTGTAGTTTGTTAAATTCCATCACACACGCACACAAAAGAGGGTTTTAACCGTCAGTGAGATACAGTCAGCACAAGATCAAAAATACACAGATTGTAGTTCTTCTCTAAAACTTGAATCTTTTGTTTTAAAAAGTTTTGATAAGGCAAAAAAATGTCTTTCTGATCAGCCGGCTATCCCTGTTTCTCATTGCTGACCCTAGCATTTTTTTCGCCCAGGTTAAAATAGATTCATGAAATGCATCTAAATAAGCTGGTTTTACTGATTAATTTGAAATGCTTAGTAAATTATATTTATACCAATTATTGTTAAGTTAATGTTTAGAAAAACAAATACCTATATACCTTAATTTTAAAACCAGTGCATATGAAACACACTTTTTTGGGTGGGTGGGTGGTGGCCTAAAAGAATTATATCTTTACTCATGCCAAATAATTCTTACTAGTTTTTCTGCTCTTCACTGTAGCCTTTGCTGTAGGTATTTATGTACACTACTGTTATAATTCAGATGTTTGTTGTATGAATTAGTTTGGAATATTAGCTTGTCTGCATGTGGCTCGTGGGTATACTGTTTAGCGTGGAATGTAGCAATCCCATTACTTTCCCATGGTACTGGTATTTGTTTGGCAGGTATTGAGTTCAGCACAGAGACCTGCAATGAGTTTGAACCCAAGTCTGGACATATTTCTTCCATATTGGGAATTGTGTAGTTAGGCCCAGAGACCTTTTTATGAGTTTGAACCCATCCATGATGATAAGCCCCTGCTTGATAAGCCCATGCTTGATGATAATTCCATGCTTGATGATTGGCCCATACTAATGATAAGCCCATGCTTTATGATGAGCACATACTTAATGATAAGCCCATGCTCAATAATAAGCCCATCCCTGATGATAAGCCCATGCTCAATGTTAAGCCCATGCTCAGTGATAAGCCCAACCTAAATGATAAGCCCATCCTTGATGATAAGCCCATGCTCAATGATAAGCCTATCCCACATTTAAAAAAAAGTTTGTCAGTTGCTTACTGGGCATATCATTGTCCGCCCTACTTTTTGACAAATTTATTATGCTGTCCTTCTGGTCTTATCATGATAGAACTGCTGAATGATATATTCAATGTCTTTAAATGGTGGCTATCATTTTGACCCTTTCATCTTTTGAATGTTTTGGGATGATGCTGGGATATGATATACCGGATTCATTGTGTCATTCCATCCTTCCATCTTACCTTCCATCCATACTTCTTTATTGCCTTCCATCCACACTTTCATTTTGGGGCCCCGAGTGGCCGAGTGGTCTAAAGTGCTCACTGTTATGGATCACTACCATCTCACCTCCGTCTTTGTGGGTTCGAGTCTAGGGCTCGGCCAATATGGGTACATGAGAAGGCTTGCCTGTAGCTTCTTGTGGGTTGGTGGTTCTTTCCGTTGTTTTCCCTGTTTCTTCCTCCACCATTTATACTGGCTGCCATGTATAGCCTATCTTGTGCTGAAAAATGGCATTAAACCCTACAACAACAACACCACCAACAACAACATACTTCCATCTTGCCTTCCATTCTTTCTAATAACCTCACAGATTTAGATGAAGACCAGCATTAGACATGTTTTTAGCATGGGTGTTGGCATGGAATGTGGGAGACCCATGGGTATATTAATGAGAGCATTTTGCTCACCATTCCTGGGTTGTTGTTTTTTTTCTTCTTGGATTTCATTATTAAGTTAGATGTAAGTATAAATCTGCATTTGAAAGAGCTACGTATTATAAATCTTTCCATAAATACCTGGTGTATTATTGCTTCACAGATTGCATGTAAGCATGTACATATAATGTGTAATAATGTCATCAATAAATATTTAAATGCTCCACAATGTAAACACAATATATTCTATGCTTTTAATCTTCTGGACAATATTTCCCCTGTATTGAAACATTTTTTGACTATTAGGCTTTGAAGCAAATTATTTTGGGATGTCTTGAGTACTGCATTTATCTGCAGTTTAGATCCATTAAGTAAAAAATCTATCTTTTTATGGTGCAAGAATTGACTATCAATTTTTTCTGGTATAAAACATGCCTATAATTGCACATTGTGTAGATCTCTTACAAGCTTATGGCAGGTTAGGTCTACATTGTTCAGAAGTGGTGAATTAGGTATGCATTGTCTAGAGGTGGTGAATGAGGGTCTCAATTGTCTAGAGGTGGTGAATTATGGTCTACATTATCTAGAGGTGGTGAATTAGGGTCTACATTGTCTAGAGGTGGTGAATTAGGGTCTACATTGTCTAGAGGTGGTGAATTAGGGTCTACATTGTCTAGAGGTGGTGAATTAGGGTCTGCATTGTCTAGAGGTGGTGAATTAGGGTCTACATTGTCTAGAGGTGGTGAATAAGAGTCTACATTGTCTAGAGGTGGTGAATTAGGGTCTACATTGTCTAGAGGTGGTGAATTAGGGTCTGCATTGTCTAGAGGTGATGAATTATGGTCTACATTGTCTAGAGGTGGTGAGTTAGGGTCTGCATTGTCTAGAAGTGGTGAATGAGGGTCTCAGTTGTCTAGAGGTGGTGAATTAGGGTCTACATTGTCTAGAGTTGATGAATTATATTATACATTTTCTAGAGGTGTCGAATTAGGGTCTACATTGTCTAGAGATGGTGAATTAGGGTATGTATTGTGCAGAAGAACTACACCATATGCAGCTATATGTCTTCACTTCAAATGGGTTTTACTGGGATAAGTTTAAATTTATTACAGCTTGATGATGCACCCTGCACCAGGCTACACAAGGTAAACACAATTTGCTTGAACATGAATCCCTTTTTAATTTATATTGAGAAACCTTGAATTCTCTGTCATATCACTTGAATTATTTTGGGTACAATGCATTTACCAGCTGAAGTTAAAATTTGCCTGCCAGTTTTGACATATTCTATGAGTATTTGCCTTTTCAGTATGACTGGCAATAATTTAATTTAATCAGAAACATTAAAGAAGTACTTAACTTTTTGTTATATACAAAGATGGCATACAATCTTATGCCATTGAGCACCTATCCATCTGTCTGTCTGTCTGTCTGATAACATTTTCTTGTATGGCTCATAACTTAGTGGTGGTTAGAGAGCTTTGCATACAAATTTGCCCAAGTATTTTGACTAAATATCATAACATATTCTATAGCCATGCCCATTCACCAAGGTCCAGGACACAGCAGAATTTAATTTTGTGACTTGTATTCTTGTCTGGAAAAGGTTTTGTACCCCAGAATATATTTTAATGACTTTTTAGTCAGATTTATATAATTATAGGCAAAGTGTCATGTACTGTAGCCATAACCTCTGCCTCAAGGTGAAGGTCGCAGCAAAGGTAGCTGTAACTGACATGTACCCTTGTCTAGAGCATAACTTTTGAACCACAGGAGATATTTTAATAAAACTTAAACCAGTCATGCATCATGACTGAACAGTGGGACACATTGCTATTTCACATCTCTAGGTCCATTTACTATATAATGTGCTGTTTGTGGTGCTTTTATCATAATTTCAGAGTTGTTGCTGATCTCATCAGTGAGTTACTTTTCCCAGATATTGAAGGCGGTGCTTTAGTCAAGTAGGTCTCTTACTTTTCTGGTCTACTTGGTCTAGGTCGTTCATCCGATACTCATGGCCTCCTGCTTGTCCTGCCTCAATGAAAAAGCAAGTTACCTGTATTATAGACATTTCCCTGGAAAAGAATGGGCAAATTGATCAGTCACAGTGTTAATATGGGCAAATTGATCAGTCACAGTGTTAATATGGGCAAATTGATCAGTCACAGTGTTAATATGGTGTTTAAATATATTGGTATAATAACTTGCCCAGAATTAGTGTTTTTATGTTTTCAAGACTATTTGTATAGTGTATTTTCTATCTTGGAATTTTCATGCTCTTTTATTTGCACAGTGTTGTAAATAACAGAACTGGTGATTTATCTTCCTGTCTGCAGTGTTTTATGTATACATGCATGATATAAACCAGACATCACTTTAAATTATAGATATTGACATGGATGATTTGTAATTGTATTCTTGTACTGCTTTGTAACAACACCCACCATCATGATGATATTGAAATTACACTAGATACAATGTATTATTATTATTATTATTATTATTATTATTATTATTATTGTTGTTGTTGTTGTTGTTGTTGTTGTTCTTAATATTAATATTATTGTTGTCATTATTATTGTTCCAGTGCTTCTGGTATCCTTTCAGTAATAATAATAATAATAATAATAATAATAATAATGATAATAATGTTATGTTGTTGCAGTGCTTATATTATCTTTTCAGTAATAGTAGCAGTAGTAGTAGTAGTAGCAATAATAATAATATTATTATTATTTGTACATATATTGTTGTTATTATTATTATTATTATTGCAAATAATCCTGGTATTGTTGTCATAATTTCACATGTTAATGTTTGTTTTTGCTATTGTTATTCTTCTTCTAATTCTTCTCATGGGGCCCCGAGTGGCCAAGTGGTCTAAAGCGCTGTCCGTTACGGATCGCTGCCATCTCACCTCTGTCTGCGTGGGTTCGAATCTCGGTTTCAGCTAATGTGGGTATGTGAGAAAACTTGCCAGTAGCTTCTCGTGGGTCAGTGGTTCTTTCCGGGGTTTTCCCGTGTTCTTCCTCCACCATTAATACTGGCCACCATGTATAGCCTATTGTTTGCTGAAAAATGGTGTTAAACCCTACAACAGTAAGAACATCTTCTCATCATCATCATCTTCATCATCATTATTATTTCCATTATTATTATTATTATTATTATTTATGGTCACTGCTTCGTGTTCATGATGATAACTTTTGTTAGAATCCAAATACCAACATAATAAAAAAAATTATAATTGAAACAGAAATAAATAAACTTACCATGATAGGTTACAGTTTTATAGTTGTCTTTGGTAAAATGTTGCTAGAAACGTAGCTAAATTTGCATGGTGGTGACCACTTTTTAGGTCCTGCGCTGCCATGCCTTGTGGCGTGTTTCCACGCATTTCAATTACCTGTATCTTTATTTCTAGGAATGATAATGCCCACCGTTCTGCAAACAGTTTGGCATGACACATGTTGTTTCAGGCATGAATTAATACTTTTTGTTATTCAAATGTCAAATGCTTACTGCACAACATTAGACCTGCGATGTGAGATAAAGTCAAAAATGTTCGGATAAGGGACCTACTTGCCTGCAGCACCGTCTAAAAATATTGATGTCCCTTATTTTGAGATAATTCATAGCCATTAGAGAAAATAAACATTGGAAGGACTGTAAATCTTATACAGAACATTGATAACAATAAACATTCTTTGTTGGAAGGACTGTAAATCTTATACAGAACATTGATAACAATAAACATTCATTGTTGGAAGGACTGTAAATCTTATACAGAACATTGATAACAATAATAATAATAATGATAATAATAATAATAATAATATTTTCAGATGGTTCAACTTAATCACCTATGAAACCCTGATGTGATTATTGATGCAATATTTATAAAAGAAAGTAAAGTACTGATTTGTGGTTTGCTGTCACTTAAAACTTACATTATATACGTACATTTGTATCATCAGATCATGTTTGTAATTGATTAATGCAAACACATTTGAACATTTGAAGAAATGAATGACTTATTTAGTTAGATTTTCTTATGTGCCTAGGTACTTGATACATCTTGTTTTATATATTAGATTGGCACCTTGATTTTGTTCAAGTGGTAGCCAAGTCCAGTCAGTCTTTTCTTGATTTTGACAAAACTTTTAACACATTATTGGCTATATCATGCTGAGGAAATGGGATCCTATCAAGTATACGTGAATGAGTAATATTACTGATAAATAACACATTTAAAAACTGTCTAAGTAGATTTTGGCGAGTCTGTCAGAGAGATTAATTTTGTTGATAATCTTGATCATAATTGAGTGATACACATGATTCATGCCAAATTTAACAAATATAATTTTATTTCTGGTGCCTTCGTGTCCAGATCGTTGCTGACACTTGAATAAAAGTACTTGTATGTGTCTTCACTGGTATTGTGCTGTGATGTTTTCAGCGTCAAATTAGAAGTCTGATGAGTGAAATTCTTATTGTGTTCAGACTAGGATTATTATCAACTCTAGGTAATTTGCAACACAGGGTTTTGTACATATTTCAATCAGAATTTTTATTGTCAGTTTTGAATCAGTAATGGACAGCAACAAAATAAAGTAAAGAAATATGTATTGTTACATTTGATTCAGCAACACAAGACATGAAGTACAACCCTGTAGCGTGTATGGGGACATGATTGACTAGGTAAATGCCATATAACCAGCTGGAGGTTCTTCATATTAAAGGTGATTAACTTCTTAACTAGGTCAATGCCATATGACCAGCTGACTTCTTAACTAGGTCAATACCATATGACCAGCTGACTTCTTAACTAGGTCAATACCATATAACCAGCTGACTTCTTAACTAGGTCAATACCATATAACCAGCTGACTTCTTAACTTGGGGGCTGACGGCAAGCTGTTCAACATCGCCCGTCTCTGTGCTAAGTCTAAAGTCACAGAGGTATTCATCCGTGAATTGCTCTTTGCCGACGATGCAGCCTTGACATCACACATGGAAGATGGACTGTAGCAGCTAGTATGCCACCTTTCCCACCCCTGTAAGGAGTTTGGACTGACCATCAGTTTGAAGAAAATGAACGTCATGATGCAGGACGCAGACTCCCCTCCCTCCGTCACCATCAACTTGGAAGTTGTTGAGAACTTCACATACCTCGGGTCCACCATTTCCAACTCACTCTCCATTGATTCTGAGGTGAATTTCAGGATTGCCAAGACAGCAGCACTAATGGCCAGACTGAACCAGATGATCTGGAACAACTCCAACCTCATTGAGAAATCCAAACTGCACATCTACCAGGCCTGCAAGCTCAGCACACTCCTCAACAGCAGTGAGACATGGACCATCTATGCAAGACACGAGAGGAAACTCAACAGCTTCCAGTGAGATACCTGCGGCACATTCTGCACATCCAGTGGCAGGACAAAGTAACCAACACAGAGGTTCTGGAATGTGCCAACATGAACAGCATGTTCTCCATTCTCAGCGAAAGGCACCTTCACTGGCTTGGCCACGTCAAGAGAATGTACCCAGGCCACATTCCGTAAACCCAGGCTGCATTCTGTAAACCTGGACCGCATTCCACAAACCTGGATCGCATTCCGAAGGACCTGCTGGATGGGGAGCTAGCAGAAGGTGCATGACCGACTGGATGGCCACATCTGCATTATGTACAAAGATGTCTGGAAGAAGGACACGAAGATGGACAACATCAACGTCAACGACTGGGAGAGCTGTGCTAACGAACGCTCTGCCTGGTGCCTAGCTGTTAGACAGGGCATTCAAAAAGCTGAGGAAGACAAGAACATAAAGCATGCTGAAAAGAGAGCCAGGAAGAAGGCAAAACAATAACTTACTCTGAAGCTACACCATCGTTTCCCATAGATGGATGGATGCCAAAAGAAGACAAGATTGCACGTTACAGGTGTACATTACACATTTCAGGTGCACATTGTACAATACAGGTGTTCATTACACATTACAGGTGTATTTTACACATCACAGGTATATATTACACATTACAATCATATATTACTGGAATCAGTTTGACTTTTAATTATTTTAGTGCCAAAATGTCACAAATGGCAGATGATAGACATAAAAGAACAGTGAAAAGAACAAAGTCTTACACATATATACAAGTACACCACTCCCTTGATACCTTGCACCCTGTACATCACCATGCACAAATACTGGTTGCAGTTTAAGTACTTTTGATTGCAAGAGGTGTGATGACACGATAATGGAAAAATCAAGTAAATCTGTATACCTGTTGCAAATGTGAAATATGGCTACCTATATGATCATTTATTATTACTCAGAGAAGTTAGGAAGCCGTTGTTAGTTGCCACTTTCCAGGACATCTTGTTTTTTGACTATCATGTAAATGAGATTTTAGTTGTTTTTGTTTTGCTTCTTCCTAATGTTAACTGCTCTGTAAGTAAACTATATACATGTAGTTCCTATTAGAGTCCCTATAAGAGTCCTTTGTAAACCTGGACCAATTATAAGCCTGCTTATGTAAATAAGTAATTTGTTCTGGACCGCTCCGGTGACATAAGTGTTAGAGTGTCTGCCTTGAATGTGGGGGTCATGGATTCAAACCCTGGCAGTGTCATACCAGAGAATTATAAAAATGGTACAAGCAGCTCCATTGCTTGGCACTCGGCATTAAGAGGTTACTGATTGGACTGGTCGGCCTGGCATCAAGATAATGTGACTGGTTGCCACATGCCTGTGGCATGATGCCCCAGCGCTAGACATCACTTTAAACTGCTACACTGCAGACATCATAGTGATATGAATCAAATTGTTTGTTAAAGCTGCATTAAAAATCCAAAACACACACACACACACACACACAATTTTGTTGTGTGTCCATCATTGTGGCTTTTTAGATTGACACATTACTGTTACAGATGATTCTATTACAAATTATGGTAAAAAACTCTTACTTATAAGATCCAGATCTGCCCTCTCTTAATGCACTGGCAGATCTGGGTCTGTGCAGTTTGTTAGGAGTGATCAGTAGAACAAACAAGATAGACTCTGCTACATTAGATTAGGATCTTTGTTGTTTGCAGTTTGACTCGACTTAAAAGGGAATATATACAATAACTGACACTCATTGGACACAGTAAACAGAGATGAAATGTAAGTAAATCAAGGAGAATGTCCTTGATGATTAGGTGTAAATTCTTTGTAGGTGCAACTCAGATGTTTTTCACGTTCAGTACAAATAAGTTCATGTTTGTTACTATTAAAAGTTAGGATGTTAAAAATGTTGGTACTAGAAACTGTTGTTGCATGTTATTTCGTTATTCTAAGTGTATGTCTGTTTTGCCCCACTCCAATACATTTTTAGATCAACTTTAATTGGCGCCAATAATAAAGCCATAATTGTGTAGATGTGCTTATAAACCCAATACATATATAGATGCATGCATGCATCCATCCTTGCATCCATGCATGCATGCATCCATCCATGCATCTATACCTACATGCATACATGCATACATACTTACATACATACATATATACATGCATACATACATACATACATACATACATACATACATACATACATACATACATACATACATACATAGTATGGTTGGTATGGTAATGGATGCCATTTCATAATGTTTGGTGTATTTTGTTTTAAGGTGGTCTCATACAGCAGTGAACTACATTTCTTTCCTTATACAGCATGTTCATTGTAAATTCCATGTATTTTCTGACATCTCATTGCACGTTGTTAGAACAATCCATGATTTTGCCACAATATAATTCATGAATAATGATTGCAGGAGTTTTCTGGGAAAATTATTTCTTTGCATACATTGTTGATCTCAAAAGAAACTAGTGGGCATAATTTTCCAACTATTTATATTTATGGAAACTGCTTATTTGATCATTACCAAGGGAGATAACTCCTTTTGGCTTGTCATCTTGATTGCATGTATTTGTAAAAGGTTTGATAATTATATGTAGATATTGGCTGGCACAGTTCATTCATGAATTAGTTGAGATTTTAATATTTCTTGAAGCATGATTTGAAAGTTTAAAAAGACATTTTAAAGTATTCAGCATCAGCTCCAGGGTACGGTCTAAACTAAATTAAATGTTGGGATACTGCTGCCATATATACTAGCTCCTAAATCGAGTCCTACTGTGAACAACATAGATCCTGATTAGATACCTCATAATGTGCCAGCAGATCATGGTCTGTGGTTTTTCATTCTACTGATTACTCAGCATCAACAAACTTCAAAGAACCAAATCTGCCAAGACATTATGTGATGGCAGATCTGGGTCAGCACAGCTTGCAGTTGGACTTGACTTATAAGTGAGTATTGATGGTACAGCTTGCAGTTGGACTTGACTTATAAGTGAGTATTGATGGTACAGCTTGCAGTTGGACTTGACTTATAAGTGAGTATTGACGGTACAGCTTGCGGTTGGACTTGACTTATAAGTGAGTATTGACGGTACAGCTTGCGGTTGGACTTGACTTACAAGTGAGTATTGACGGTACAGCTTGCGGTTGGACTTGACTTACAAGTGAGTATTGAGGGTACAGCTTGCGGTTGGACTTGACTTACAAGTGAGTATTGAGGGTACAGCTTGCGGTTGGACTTGACTTACAAGTGAGTATTGAGGGTACAGCTTGCGGTTGGACTTGACTTACAAGTGAGTATTGAGGGTACAGCTTGCGGTTGGACTTGACTTACAAGTGAGTATTGAGGGTACAGCTTGCGGTTGGACTTGACTTACAAGTGAGTATTGAGGGTACAGCTTGCGGTTGGACTTGACTTACAAGTGAGTATTGAGGGTACAGCTTGCGGTTGGACTTGACTTACAAGTGAGTATTGAGGGTACAGCTTGCGGTTGGACTTGACTTACAAGTGAGTATTGAGGGTACAGCTTGCGGTTGGACTTGACTTACAAGTGAGTATTGAGGGTACAGCTTGCGGTTGGACTTGACTTACAAGTGAGTATTGAGGGTACAGCTTGCGGTTGGACTTGACTTACAAGTGAGTATTGAGGGTACAGCTTGCGGTTGGACTTGACTTACAAGTGAGTATTGAGGGTACAGCTTGCGGTTGGACTTGACTTACAAGTGAGTATTGAGGGTACAGCTTGCGGTTGGACTTGACTTACAAGTGAGTATTGAGGGTACAGCTTGCGGTTGGACTTGACTTACAAGTGAGTATTGAGGGTACAGCTTGCGGTTGGACTTGACTTACAAGTGAGTATTGACGGTACAGCTTGCGGTTGGACTTGACTTACAAGTGAGTATTGACGGTACAGCTTGCGGTTGGACTTGACTTACAAGTGAGTATTGACGGTACAGCTTGCGGTTGGACTTGACTTACAAGTGAGTATTGACGGTACAGCTTGCGGTTGGACTTGACTTACAAGTGAGTATTGACGGTACAGCTTGCGGTTGGACTTGACTTACAAGTGAGTATTGACGGTACAGCTTGCGGTTGGACTTGACTTACAAGTGAGTATTGACGGTACAGCTTGCGGTTGGACTTGACTTACAAGTGAGTATTGACGGTACAGCTTGCGGTTGGACTTGACTTACAAGTGAGTATTGACGGTACAGCTCGCGGTTGGACTTGACTTACAAGTGAGTATTGACGGTACAGCTCGCGGTTGGACTTGACTTACAAGTGAGTATTGACGGTACAGCTCGCGGTTGGACTTGACTTACAAGTGAGTATTGACGGTACAGCTCGCGGTTGGACTTGACTTACAAGTGAGTATTGACGGTACAGCTCGCGGTTGGACTTGACTTACAAGTGAGTATTGACGGTACAGCTCGCGGTTGGACTTGACTTACAAGTGAGTATTGACGGTACAGCTCGCGGTTGGACTTGACTTACAAGTGAGTATTGACGGTACAGCTCGCGGTTGGACTTGACTTACAAGTGAGTATTGACGGTACAGCTCGCGGTTGGACTTGACTTACAAGTGAGTATTGACGGTACAGCTCGCGGTTGGACTTGACTTACAAGTGAGTATTGACGGTACAGCTCGCGGTTGGACTTGACTTACAAGTGAGTATTGACGGTACAGCTCGCGGTTGGACTTGACTTACAAGTGAGTATTGACGGTACAGCTCGCGGTTGGACTTGACTTACAAGTGAGTATTGACGGTACAGCTCGCGGTTGGACTTGACTTACAAGTGAGTATTGACGGTACAGCTCGCGGTTGGACTTGACTTACAAGTGAGTATTGACGGTACAGCTCGCGGTTGGACTTGACTTACAAGTGAGTATTGACGGTACAGCTCGCGGTTGGACTTGACTTACAAGTGAGTATTGACGGTACAGCTTGCGGTTGGACTTGACTTACAAGTGAGTATTGACGGTACAGCTTGCGGTTGGACTTGACTTACAAGTGAGTATTGACGGTACAGCTTGCGGTTGGACTTGACTTACAAGTGAGTATTGACGGTACAGCTTGCGGTTGGACTTGACTTACAAGTGAGTATTGACGGTACAGCTTGCGGTTGGACTTGACTTACAAGTGAGTATTGACGGTACAGCTTGCGGTTGGACTTGACTTACAAGTGAGTATTGACGGTACAGCTTGCGGTTGGACTTGACTTACAAGTGAGTATTGACGGTACAGCTTGCGGTTGGACTTGACTTACAAGTGAGTATTGACGGTACAGCTTGCGGTTGGACTTGACTTACAAGTGAGTATTGACGGTACAGCTTGCGGTTGGACTTGACTTACAAGTGAGTATTGACGGTACAGCTTGCGGTTGGACTTGACTTACAAGTGAGTATTGACGGTACAGCTTGCGGTTGGACTTGACTTACAAGTGAGTATTGACGGTACAGCTTGCAGTTGGACTTGACTTATAAGTGAGTATTGACGGTACAGCTTGCGGTTGGACTTGACTTACAAGTGAGTATTGACGGTACAGCTTGCAGTTGGACTTGACTTACAAGTGAGTATTGACGGTACAGCTTGCAGTTGGACTTGACTTATAAGTGAGTATTGATGGTACAGCTTGCAGTTGGACTTGACTTATAAGTGAGTATTGACGGTACATGTACTTGTTAAGGACATTATACAAGTTCATAAATGCACCCAACATTCTTAGTTTACGGTTTTGCAGGAATGAGTGAATTTTGTGTTCGTTTAGGGCAAGATTTCAAACCATTTAGCCCATTTTGCTGCATTTTCTAACTATAGTTGCATTTTACCTGCAATTTTTAGGGTAAGTTTCCTGTTTAAAATGGCTGAATGCCCAACTTTTCTACAAGATCCAGAGGCTAATTTTAATAAGCATTTTATTTTCTGTTTAATGTTGCTTTATTTTCAATACAGGCAGTGGTCAGCAGAACTCCAGGAAATATCAGAAAAATAATGGCTAGGTGGTTCCGTATAGTTATACCTAAAAGGGTAGTAGTTTTTATTGATCTTGTGTGACTTGAAAGAAAAGTCATTTCTTGTTTATTGATGTAAAACTCTTCTGTTAAGAAAATTTGATGATAGGGCTTGTTTGATAAACTGATTTCTGAAAGATTTTTCAAATTGTATTTTTTTTCTATCATTGATGTTTTGAACACAGACAAGGACATTCTTTCTTATTATGAGATGTGTGAATCTCATGGCCTTCAAGCGTGCTGAAGTCAGGGATGTATATGTAAAAGCATGATAATTAAAATACTTCAGGTGTCAGGTTACTAGTCTGGATGGGCAAGAAAGTCTGTCGCTATAATTAACTTGACAGTTTTGACTATTAGCACTCCAAGGTAAACAAGAGTTAGGTTTTATAATGGAAGGTCTGTCAGTCAGATCCTTGAATATTGAATCATTGACACATTTATCTGACACTAAGCCAGAAAACAAGCTGCTCAGTGACTCCTATATTTTGACAGTAAGTCTGGTTACTACTGACAGTAAGCCAAGACTAGATGCCCAGTGACCTCTATATACTGTCAGTAAGCCAAACTAGCTGCCCAGTGACCTCTGTATACTGTCAGTAAGCCCAAACTAGCTGCCCAGTGACCTCTATATACTGTCAGTAAGCCCAATCTAGCTGCCCGGTGACTTCTGTATGCAGACAGTAAGCCCAAACTAGTTGCCCAGTGACCTCTATATACTGTCAGTAAGCCCAGACTAGCTGCCCAATGACCTCTATATGCTGACAGTAAGCACAGACTATCTGCCCAGTGACCTCTATATACTGTCAGTAAGCCCAAATTAGCTGCCCAGTGACCTCTATACACTGACAGTAAGCACAGACTAGTTGCCCAGTGACCACTGTATACAGACAGCAAGCCCAGACTAGCTGCCCAGTGAACTCTATATGCTGACAGTAAACGCAGACTAGCTGCCCAGTGACCTCTATATACTGTCAGTAAGCCCAAACTAGCTGCCCAGTGACTTCTGTATGCAGACAGTAAGCCCAAACTAGTTGCCCGGTGACCTCTATATACTGTCAGTAAGCCCAGACTAGCTGCCTGATGACCTCTATATGCTGACAGTAAGCACAGACTATCTGCCCAGTGACCTCTATATACTGTCAGTAAGCCCAAATTAGCTGCCCAGTGACCTCTATATACTGTTAGTAAGCCCAAATTAGCTGCCCAGTGACCTCTATATGCTGACAGTAAGCACAGACTAGTTGCCCAGTGACCACTGTATACAGACAGCAAGCCCAGCCTAGCTGCACAGTGAACTCTATATGCTGACAGTAAACCCAGACTAGCTGCCCAGTTACCTCTGTATACTGTCAGCAAGCCCAGACTAACTGCCCAGTAATCTCTATTTGCTGATAGTAAGCCCAGACTATCTGCCTTGTGACTTCTATATACTGGCAATTCTATTTTTCTTGTCTTTTTATGGCCAAAATGTTTATTTATTTGTATATTTTTGCCTTCTTTTGAAGTTTATATTTTTCATAGACTATATTTATACTTGGTGTAAGATTTTGATCTACATGATCTTAGATATGTTACAAATGCCATATAAGGTCATGATTATAGCCTTGTGTTACAAATACCATATAAGGTCATGATAATAGCCTCATGTTACAAATGCCATATAAGGTCATGATTATAGCCTTGTGTTACAAATACCATATAAGGTCATGATAATAGCCTCATGTTACAAATGCCATATAAGGTCATGATAGTAGCCTCATGTTAAAAATGCCATATAAGGTCATGATTATAGCCTTGTGTTACAAATGCCATTTACGGTCATGATAATAGCCTCTTGTTACAAATGCCATATAAGGTCATGATAATAGCCTCATGTTACAAATGCCATATAAGGTCATGATAATAGCCTCATGTTAGTATGGCAGTATTGCATACTTTCTAATAGCACAGTATTGATTTCACAGTATCCATTTGTCCTTGGATACCATCCAGTTTTTACATAAAACTTTACATTTATGAAGTAATTGAAGAGTTTCATATTCACTGTTTTATGTGGTTGCTCTTTGTTATTGTATTTTAAGAATTTCACTCCTTTTTTGCCATTATCATTTTTATATACCTTTTTGTAAATTACTTTTGCAGCATCTTTTTCTTTTATCTTCTGTCTCCTCATAAATATTTGCTCTAATTTGGAAGGGTCTACCTTTCTTTATAATTTTTATGTCTTTCAAATTGTGGAGCATATGATATGATGATGTCCATCAGGATGTCAGTCTGTTAGCTTTTTCATTCCCACACAATAAGATTAGCTTTACAAGTTTGAAAGTCACAGACTAAAAGAAGAATGGTTTCCACATGATGACTTCAGTTCTACATCACAGAAATGTACATAACATTGTGGATGGCTTTCACTTAGAGTAAAGAAAAAGACTCGTTTTTTGGGTCAGAAGGTCAAAGGTCAAGGTCACTTGCTGAAAAATTGTATATGAAAAAATTGGTCTCAGCACAAAACTTTAAGACCTTGACAATACAGACCCTGATAGTGCACATACAGATCAGGATCTATGTCTTTTGTTCTACTTGTTCCCCCTAACAGACTGCAGAGATTTACCACATTGCTAATAAAGACTGGTGTTCTCTGTTGACACTAAGCCAAAATGATTAAAGACTTGTTATGATATCTATTTGGACTTAAATGATAAAAGACTTGTTATGATATCTAGTTGGACTTAAATGATAAAAGACTTCTTATGATATCTAGTTGGACTTAAATGATAAAAGACTTCTTATGATATCTAGTTGGACTTAACACATTAACCCCTAGCGATGACTTTATGGGGCAGGAGGTAGTAGCCTACTGCCAAGCTCTGTAGCATCATGGTCATGCACGATACACTAAAGTGGGTGGTATTATAGAAAGGTAGACAGACGTAGCTCTAAAATGATACCAAATAATCTGGAATATCTAGTTGCACTACAAAATACAGATAGAAAAACCTCATTTTGTGGACCTGACTTTTTTTACCCAAAATTTGCCCATGGTCGGAATCCGATTTTGTGTCCGGATTTTAGACTTTTTGGTCTGAGATCTAAAGCAAACTGGTATGAACTGCAAACAGACAGATGAGCCTTTACAAAAAGTAGGATAAGATGGGCATTTGGAATAAAGAGTGGTCTCCATACAAAAATAATGGCTCCGTTTAGCAAAAAAAATAATTAAAAAAATCCAACTTTTACCCTTCTGCTCATGTGCGAGTCAAATATCCAATGAAAAATGATGTTTCTAACACAACTAGGCAGTATGTTATTGAAAGATGACCGGGGATTTGGTGTTTTCGAGTCTGTTCAGAAATAGCTTTCAAAATGTGTTTCCTACTCAATTTTCAGGCGAAAATGTCAAAAAGCTCCAGTGGTTAATGTGTTAAATGAAAATGGTGCAATCAGATCTGGGTCTGTGCAGTTATGCAATGTCAGATCTGGGTCTGTGCAGTTATGCAATGTCAGATCTGGGTCTGTGCAGTTATGCAATGTCAGATCTGGGTCTGTGCAGTTTGCGGTTGACTCATCGTATAAGTGACTATAAATGGTACTCTTTCTCAATGGTTTTTAAAATGATTTCTTACGTTGTCTGTTTGGTCCTAAATGAAAATGGTGCTGCTCAGACATCCGTTATGGCCATCTCTGTGGCCATCTTGAAATTCCTATTCTCACTACTTCTCCAGGATGACTGGTCATATTGATATTGTGCTTCTTATGATGCGTAGGAAATGGTGCCCATCTGACATGCAATATTAGTCCACCATAGCAACTGATTTGAAAATCATGTTATTGCTGAAGATTGTCATCATCAGAGATGGTTTCAACACTCTGCAGGACTCACAGTACTAATTCATTTCCCATAGTAAACCTATGAAAACACCATGATATTAAAAATGTATTAACTTAAAATGTTTGAGTGCTCATTATCAAACGTATATTTATCAGTTTAGATGAAACCTGGATGTCAGCTTCTGTGTAGAGGAAAACATGCTTTCAATTTTTCAATTTTGCACCAAATTTTAGTAATGAGTGTTCCAAACTCAAGACTGTTAAAAGACTGAAATTCCATCAATAAAACAATGTCTCCATTTTTTTCACTTACACCTAGGATAAGCTCTTAAAAGGTTCTTTTTCCTACAACATAACTTAACATTATTAACCAATCCTGGTCAGCCAAACCCCTATATACTCTATTTTATGTTCACCCATTTCCAGGCTGGTTCCCATTTTTCCATACCATTAGTACCATGTGTCCTGCATTTACAAGGAAGAAAACAGTCTCGTATTGAAATATTGGAAATTCTTTTGGTCACTAGAGCATTAGTCTGTTTGACAGACTCTTGTTTTATTTGTCTACACCATATGGATTCTAATTTCACTAAGATCAATGCAACAGTTCAGATGAATTGTTAAAATAATGACAGCATTTTTCATTTATCCTGGTTTATTGCATTATGTCCAATGTAGCAACAGGCCTGACCAGTATCTATACAAAAAGGGAATGTCAATTTGGCTTGATCAGTGTCATTTTGATGAGGAACCTGCTGGCTGCATTTTGTCCCCTCTCCGTGTGGGCATTGTTGTGCATAAAATAGATGACTTATTATTGCTACAGTAATCCATGGAGGGCACGGGAGATCAGGTTAAGCCGAACAATCCTTTGAAATGTCATTTGTCAGAGGTAGGGCAATATATCTTAATGCTTTTGTAAAGCACTTAAAGTAACCGATTGACGGCCACTTTGCTGATATATACTTCCCTTACCAGTACCAGATGTATTAGTGTGGTTTGGTGACCTCAATTTTGGAATGGCCACTTAAATTTTCAAATAGGCTGTCTTGTGGCTACTTGGAGCACTACTGTCTCAGTCCTGTGTATGTGTGTTGCATACACTAAACTACATATGTGTTTAGTTCTGAGTTGGGAGAAAGAATACGTTAACTGCACCTTGAGGATGTGTTGAGGCTGTTGGGCTGAAACATTCATATGACATATAACACAAATAATTTTTCTGACTCAGAACAAAACATATATTCCACTTAATGACATGAATGGAATTCAAAGCAAACTTAGAGCTATAGAAGTCTGAATTGAAGATATCAGTGTTGTCAAAGAAGATCTTTATATAGTTCTAGTTTGGGTGTGGGATACAGACCTATCATCTACCATAAAAAATAATTGGGGATGTAATAAAATTTGCCCACACAAGAAAAGTCATGTGAGCTCTGCCTATCTCACATGATTGCACTCATGGACACTAGTTGAGTCAGTATGTATGAAAATCATGTGAGATATGCCTATATGACATGAGTGCACTCATGGACACTAGACAAATCATCATGTGAGAAAATCATGTGAGATTTGCTTTTACATGTACCACATAAATACACTCATGGACTCTAGATGAGTCATCATGTGAGAAAGTCATGTGAGATATGCCTATCCCACAGAGTACACTCTTGGTCACTGTAGACAAGTTATCATGTGAAAAGTCAAGTGAAATGTGCCTATCCCACATGAGTGCACTCATGGTCACTGTAGACAAGTTATGTGAAAAGTCAAGTGAGATGTGCCTATCCCACATGAGTGCACTCATGGTCACTGTAGACAAGTTATGTGAAAAGTCAAGTGAGATGTGCCTATCCCACATGAGTGCACTCATGGTCACTGTAGACAAGTTATCATGTGAAAAGTCAAGTGAGATATGCCTATCCCACATGAGTGCACTCATGGTCACTGTAGACAAGTTATGTGAAAAGTCAAGTGAAATGTGCCTATCCCACATGAGTGCACTCATGGTCACTGTAGACAAGTTATCATGTGAAAAGTCAAGTGAGATATGCCTATCCCACAGAGTACACTCATGGTCACTGTAGACAAGTTATCATGTGAAATGTCAAGTGAGATATGCCTATCCCACATGAGTGCACTCATGGTCACTGTAGACAAGTTATGTGAAAAGTCAAGTGAGATATGCCTATCCCACAGAGTACACTCATGGTCACTGTAGACAAGTTATCATGTGAAAAGTCAAGTGAGATATGCCTATCCCCCATGAGTGCACTCATGGACACTGTAGACAAGTTATGTGAAAAGTCAAGTGAGATATGCCTATCCCACAGAGTACACTCATGGTCACTGTAGACAAGTTATCATGTGAAAAGTCAAGTGAGATATGCCTATCCCACATGAGTGCACTCATGGTCACTGTAGACAAGTTATCATGTGAAAAGTCAAGTGAGATATGCTTATCCCACATGAGTGCACTCATGGTCACTGTAGACAAGTTATCATGTGAAAAGTCAAGTGAGATATGCCTATCCCACATGAGTGCACTCATGGTCACTGTAGACAAGTTATCATGTGAAAAGTCAAGTGAGATATGCCTATCCCACATGAGTGCACTCATGGTCACTGTAGACAAGTTATCATGTGAAAAGTCAAGTGAGATATGCCTATCCCACAAGAGTGCACTCATGGACACTGTAGACAAGTCATCATGTGAAAAGTCAAGTGAGATATGCCTATCCCACATGAGTGCACTCATGGACACTGTAGACAAGTTATCATGTGAAAAGTCAAGTGAGATATGCCTATCCCACATGAGTGCACTCATGGACACTGTAGACAAGTCATCATGATTATAGAATCATGCATGTCTGCAGTTGTTTTGCAGTTGCATTATTGAAAAATCTAATTTTTCCAGCCCATAAACTGGTCCTTGTTTTATGTATTTTTAACACTATTCTGATGATATGCAATCTTTTTAAAAAAAAGTTCCAACACCATTTCCTGGTGAAACATGAGACAAATAATCAGTCATGTGCATTGGTGTGGGATAGGGAAAGATCCCACAGAATCCATGATATGTGTTTGTGTGGGATAGGGAAAATTCCCTCAAATCCATGATATGTGTTGGTATGGGATAGGGAAATCCTAATTTCAGGATCAGAATTTCTGGACAGGAGTTCTGGAAAATATTATTCCAAACAACAATATTGTTACCTTTCAGTATGATTTCCATATTAATGCTATTATGAATTATGCAATGTTTTTGCATTGTTTGCAACCAAGATAGGTATTATTGGTCCGCAAATCTTTGGCACAGGAAATTTATGTTTGCACTAAAATTATCAAAACATAGGTATCAAAGAAAATTACAATTAATTTCTTAATTATTTGTGTATATGAATTTTTTTAAAATTAAAGTGTACAACAGATTTAAAGCATTACAACTATGAATCTGTCAGCTTTGTAGAGCTTTTATTCCATGTCTTAGATACGGTATTACAAATACATTTTGCCAAATCATTAATTTTCAAAGATTGGCTTTATTGTGCCCTCATATCAAACTTCCTGTGCTTTTTAAAACCAATCATATATTATGAACTTCTGAGAGAGTGGTGGGCTAAGGTAAACTTGTTTACATTTGCAACATGCACATTGGAGAGAATGTTGGTATACCTCAATGTTACTGTCATGTATTGTGACTGATATTTCTTTGGATTTTGTACTTATGGATACTGTACATGATCTAAGCACACAGTAACTAATATGACTGTTCCCTTGTGCTCCAAGTGTTAGCCAGAATTAGTCAAATGTACTCAATCTTTAGCAGTTATTACAGTAAGGAAAATGAATTTTTCCAGATGAGACCATGCAAGCTTCTAAAAGTACAATGAATGTATTACAATGTCAGAATCCAGTAGCACTGAAAGTAAACAAGGTAATTTAAATTATGAAATTTACACAAAATTAAAAGTTGAAAATGTTAATTCAGTTACATGTACTAAAACTTTTAAACAAATAATTTTAAAATTAAAATTAAAAAAAATTAATTTAAACACAGATAGTGACATTAAAATGTCAAAAGTAAGTACACTTTTTTAAATTCCTACTACCTTCAGTTACAAAGCAAAGAGTGCACCAACATAAATCCATGGGTTTTGTAATGCTAGGCAACCAGAAACCATAAGCAGACAAGTTCATGTGGATTAGTGTTGTTTAAATAAATTTCCTTCACTAAAATCATGTACATGTATATTGATATGCCAGTATTTTGACTAAGATTAACAATATACTCAGTTTGATCCATTACTTGCCTCAGAACTTGTTTAAATTACAAGAGAGTCAGATCTGCCATTTTATTTATCAATAAGTTGCCCATCTCTATTCTATTTGGTCTGATTGAAGAAAGATCATATTGATTATGAAATTAATGCTTGGTGAACTTTTGATGTAGGGTAATTTCGAGATGCTTGGTGTACTTTTGATGTAGGGTAATTTTGAGGCAATCTGGGCTAATTCACAATCCTATGTAGAATGAATAGCATCTGAGGCATGCTGGGAGGCACATATGAATGTGTTTGGTCACAGTGGTTGTTATATGCAATTTATTGACCAAAATTACTGTCTGCATTAGGCAGGTTTTTGCTAAATAAGGGACATCTTTAAAATGTTTGTATTTGGGAGCCCTGAAGTGTCCAATATACACAGGTGGCTATTATATATAGGTGTAAGCTAAGGCAGGTTATACTGTGTAATATACAGTATTTTGGCCAGATATTTTTGTTTATTTTGGCTATGCATTTGTGTTTATGACAACAAAAACAACAAGCATTGTATTTGGACATTTTCTTGAGTTGTTTGGCCATCATTAGAAGCTGACCTCTAAAGTGGCCTTTCATACACCTGAGAAGGACTTCATATGTATGTCAACACTTGATCTTATTTTGATTCTGAAATATTGAGCTCTTCAGATTCTTATTTCAGTCTTCACATGTTTATCACAGATTAACTCTGATGCCAGCTTTGGTCTGAATGGCTTTTCAGCCGTCCCAAGGCAAGCATTTTATTGTAAGATATCCAATGATATTCTCACTTAACACTTTGATGAAGTTTTATGCATTTTCAAGTTTGATTTCTCTGATAGGATGGAGCTGAGATATAGTAAACTTTGGAACGAATCCAAAACAAAAACAATGGATTGCTTTGAGTTGAATTTTCTTCAGTCTGCAAGAGACTTTGTCAGCCTATTTTTAATCGCAGTTACTCACTGAAAATGGATGCAACCAATTTCAGGATCTGTACTGTTATCTCTGCTATCTGGAGTGAAATCTGCAAGTGCATCAAGATTTTGCTGTTAAAAATCATAAACATCTGGTTTTATTATGTATTCTGTTAATGGTTTCTTACGTTAGAAAAAATGCCTTTGAGAAGTCAGTAATTTCAGAAAGGATTTAAAGAAGCGACACATCATTATCTGAAGGGTTTACATGTACTAGGTTTCTCTTGTTCAGATTGAACATGTTTAGAAAAGTTCGAAGGAGAGATTCTTCTGATGGCAGGTTGCCAATAAGATGGCCAAGTTTCAGTGTGTTGGACCAGTCAACCAGGATAGGGGATGCTATAATAAAGTTCCTTTTCAGAAAGAGAAGGCACAGGTGGGTCAATTTGAACACTTTTTTTTATTTCAGTCAAACTTGGCAGGCTGTTTCCTGGCATAAAGGTCTTTGAGTTCGTACAAACAACACAGATTTTCCATCAAATATGGTCACAATTAATAAAAATAGACAAAACTTTTAAATGACTTAGGAAAAATCACTGAACAGAGTTTGACCAAATTTGACAGAAAGTATCCTGGATTCTAAGAAAGGGCTTTCAAATTATATAGAATCATGCTGATCTTTCTTCAGCATGGTTAAAAATAAAAAAAGATTTAAACAACTTCTTGAACACTGCTTGATAAAAAGGGAATTCAGATCAGGTGTGAAATATGGCCACCATTACTAAAAACACAATGACTTCTCAAACATTACTCTCCAAAGCTGAACCAAATTTGATTGGATTATTCTGGCAAGAAGCTCTTTCAATTCATACTAATGATGATCTGTCATCATATATGGCCACTGTTACTAAAAATAGAAAACCTATTAAAAAAACCTCTTCTTTTAAACCATTCAGCAAAATTTGACCAAGTATTGCCTTTATCAGTGACAAATGTTGGTCAAGACCTCTTCTCTTATTTCAGCTGGCAAAATTTGACCAAATTTGGTGGAAATCATACTGACATGAATGACTTTCCAAGTGAGACAGATTATCAAATCTACCTTCAAATATTGGCACTATTACTAAAGTATACAAGATTTAATGGACTTCTCAAAATTCATTCAGTTGAACTTGACCAAATTTGTCAGAAAGGACCCCAGCATGAAATGTTTTACATATGTACATGTGTGCCCAACATGGCCACTAATTACTATAAAATAGAAAGCCCTTCAACAAAAAGTCTTCAACAGAATCTTGAGAAAATTTGTCAATAAGTAACGGAGAGTGCTTTAGACCACTCGGCCATTCAGGGCCCCCAAATTTGTCAATAAGTAACGGAGAGTGCTTTAGACCACTCAGCCACTTGGGGCCCCCAAATTTGTCAATAAGTAACCTCCTGTGAGTGAGAAGCACAGTTAAGTAATGTCAAAGGTCTGCTCAACAAAATTTTGACCAACTTTGACAGAAACCATCCTACCATAAAAGCCTGTCAATAATAAACAAATGATGTTGACTGTTGTTGTTGTTGTTGTTATGGGGTTTAATGCCATTTTTCAGCAAAAGGTAGGCTATACATAGCGGCCACTTTAACTGTTGGAAGAAGAAACAGGAAAAAACCTGGGAAGAACTACCGACCCGTGGGCGGGTACTAGCAAGCTTTCTCATCTACCTACATTGGCTGAGCCCGAGACTTGAACCCAGCAGATAGAGGTGAGATGGCAGTCAACAGCATAGGAAAAAATTTCTTCAGAAAGCATCCTACTAACCTGGATTTCTTAGTCAACAGCTTTGCATTAGGTTATTCATCAGATGTCAACAGGTGAGTGATCTTAGACCCACCAAGGCCTCTCTGGTGCTCACAACTTCTAGACCATGTGTCTGTACATTTTGTCAAACCATTGATCATTCTGTTAGACTGATGGCTATCACAAATTAATGAAAGCGTACAGTTTTTTTTACAGTGGGACTATTTTTAAAGCACAATTTTATATTCCAAGGAAATAATCGGGTCATTAAGGGTGATCTTACAACTAAGTGAATTAAGGTTTAGCCAGTTTATTTTGTTGGAGGGAAGTCTTATGCTTGATCACTGAAGTTTTTCTGTGATTTTTTATATTTATGTTTCTATATATGTCAAACAAATCTTGTTCTATTTTTTTTTAGTTAGCTCACCTGTCTGTGAGGCCAGGTGAGCTTATAGCATGGCACTGTGTCCTTGTCCATCTTGTAAGTACCACTCTGGAGGTCATGTTTTTATCTGATTTTGAATACTGAAAGTGTATGCTTATATCATTGACAAGTTTTGATCTGATTTTGAATCAAGTATATGCTTATATCATTGACAAGTTTGATCTGATTTTGAATGGGGCACTCTACAGATATTATGAACTTCTGAGTGAAGTTGACATTTGCAATAATGCATAATGGAGAGAGTGTTGGTATACCTCTGTGTTACTTTCATGTAATGTGGCTGAAATTTCATTGGATATTGTACTTATGGAAATTGTACTTGATCTAGGCACATTGCTAACGAAAATGACTGCTACCTTGTGCTAAAAAATCAGCCTGAATTAGTCTAAAGTACACTATCTTTAGCACCTATTAAAATAGGGAAAATGAATTTTCCCAGACCAGACAATCTGAAAGTGCAATGAATGAATTACCAAATATATAAAATGTAAATAAAAGTTATCAGCACTTTTTTTTAACAATTTACCTCTGAAGTTTGGAAGTGAAAATGACCTAGCAGAACTAGCAATTTCTTGATAGATGCACATTTGAAGTAAGACCATGCTATATACTCTATAACCCATATTACACCCATTCAATCATACACCAAAAATAAAGGGAATTAAAAGTTCTTTGAATTATACCTAAGATATACAAGGTCCTTTTTAAATAGCCAGTATGAGGTGTGACAGGTCTGTTATGCCATCACCATAGTAGGTTTGGGGTAGGGTGCTTCCAGCATTTTATTTAAATTATTATAGAAGTCCCACACAGGCTCGATTTGGTTGGAAGTTAAATTAATGAAAGATAAAGCTCTGAGCCCCAGTCAGCAATGCCGATGGCTAAATGATTGAATATACAGAAAGTGAAATCAGTGTATTACAATTAATGACAGTTTGATAGACAAATGATTAAAATAATGGCTATTACATTTCTTTGGTCACACATTCACTCACATTAAAATACTCATATGTCCTTGCATGGTAAAGCAGTGTCGTAATTAAAGCACGGTATCAATAATTTCTCATAGATACATCGATAAATTGCATCACTGTAGTACATATTCCTAATCCCATTACATGTATACTAAACAATATCACAACAATCAAATGCATTTTTTTACATTTACAACTCGTGCAAAGTACACAGATATTTAAAAAAATAGCCCATGCATTCATAGTAACTAATCTTACACATTTCAACCATTTTCCAAATTCACAATTCACGCATGTGTAAATTCTAACATATCACATGAATAAATGCACTAGTTTACTCTTAAGTAATGTAATAGTGAATTACAAAATTAATTCTGACCATAAGCTAACATAATTCTCTACATAATACTCAAGCTCATTTCTCAAATATGCAGGTAAATTAAACACTTTAAAGTTAATTCTACATACTAAACAATACTAGTAATTAAGTATATATACACTACAAATAATTACAATTACAATGCCGTAATATTCTGCAAAAATCGAGCAAATAACTTGCTGACCTTTGCGAAGCTCTGTTCCTTAGAATCTCTTCAGTTTTACTGACAAATTATGAGTGGCTTTCTCGGAGTAACCCTATATTGCTAAGCAATCTTCCTAAGCAAGACTAAATTTTTGCTTGCTAGTTAGAAGTTATAATTTGGATCAAAATTGTTATCACACCCTCCGTCTCAATTCCGATTGGATATTGCTTTGAACCAATCCAATCAAACTTAGTGGACAATGACCTGCCCATTATATGTCCATGTTGGGATATATTTAGAACATGCCCTATTTCCTCGTGGGTTCCTCTGATCTTAGGACTAAGCTGTAACACATAGTTGGAAAGTTTCTCGATCTAACGCCTGTGCTGATCCAAGATTTCGGATCTTCTCTCTGGTCATGGTAACCTTGCATAAGAGATTAACTCTAGCCTGCAGCTATGTTCAGACATCAAACCATGTTTTGTAATAATACATTTGTTTATACTCAACTTACTAACTGGGGCTGAGCAAATGTGGCACAGTATAACCAGAATAAAACATCCTTTCTAACATATACTTTTCTCTTTGTTGACACGGAAGTTGGCATTTTTTTATACATTCTATTGAAGCAAATGGAGGTTGGGGGATTGTCACGAAATCAATGTAAAGTAAGTGAAACTCAGGTTTGGGGTCTATAAATGACAGACTTGAGGGAAACTATGTTTCAGTTTATGTGAAAGCCTTGGTGACTCTGTAGACACAAATTAAACCTAGGTAGATTTTAGTTTTATATATTAAAACTGTTACTTACACCCACGATATCCGACCTCACCCATTTGTACACACCAGCAAGATACTTATGCTCCTCTTCTGACAATCGTATACTCATTATTCCCACTATGAAAACGAAGTCATATGGACAATGTTATTTTGCATACCAGGGTTCAGCAACATGGAATGAATTGCCCACTGAACTTAGACACAAAGACACAGTGATCACATTCAAGAGGGCTCTCAAAACTCACTTATTTCGACTGCAAGAACAAACTTAAAGACCTATGTTTTTTTAATGTTTTCTAATTTCATCATGTTTGTTTTTATAATCATTTCATTATATGTTTTTTATCTTATAGGTGTTGTCTAATGTTGTAAAGCCCTTAGAGCTTCTAAAGATTAGGCGCTATACAAAGTCATTATTATTATTATTATTATTATTATTATTATTTAGCCTATACTCATGAAGATTGGTATGAGGATATATCTAAGGGAGACTTTTGCAGCCATGTCAAAATTAAGTCACAATGATCTTACATTTGTGCTTGAGTGACTTTTGTATTTTCAGTTTTCAGTTTGTTCCATCCTTTTTTTCTTGGACTTATATTTCATCAACATTAATGAAATTTTATGTGCTTGTGAGTCAAAGCAAGATTAATATAACCCTTTTTCACACATTAATATAACCCTTTTTCACACATGATCGACTTTAGTATTTTTCTTTGTTTGTTTGTTTCACTCTCAATGTGTTAGACCATGTTTCATCAACATTCATGAAAAGTGAAGCATGGATGGATATCAAAGAAGCATAATCTTATGGTATAAAAACTTGGTCACTGCAAACTAATTTTCATTCTTGAGCTACATTGTGTTTTTATCTACTTGTTTCATCTGTAGATTCTGTTTCCCCACTATTCTTGACACTTTTCTTGTGGTTGCATCCTATCTAGGGTGATTCAGCCATACCCAAAATTAGGTCACAGTGTCTGAATTTCAGTGCTTGATTGCCTTTTGTAGTATAGCCTTCTGTTCATTCACTCTCATTATCTTGGATCCTCTTTCACCCACATTCATCAAAATTGGTATGTGGATACATTTTTTTAAAGAGAATAATTGAACCCTACCAGAATGAGGACATTGTGACCTAATTTGGAGGCTTTGGTTAATTGTGTATTTCAGACATTCATTTATTACATCCTCAATGTCTTAGACCTAGACTCAGAAAGATTTTATGTTGATGCATCTCAATAAGAATTACTTGGCTGCACTAAAAGTAGGTCACTTTGACCTAATTTTTATGCTTGATTGACTTTTGTGTTTTCTGCCATATCAGTCTGTATATTGTTGACTAGTCTTAGTGTGTTCCTGTTGAGATGATTTTTTGTAAAGACAAATAAAATATTTTTGAGTTAAATTTAGGTCTTGACAAATTTATTTCCAAAGATTTGTTCTTTTATCAAGCCAAAATATGTTGTTTGATTCACATTAGTGGTTGAATTTATTCTTCTCATTTGGAGACTATGCAGTTTAACATATTGAACTGCCTGTTTTCAGGTGTGTATAGCTTTTTTAACCAATGTATGTCCTTTTTAACTGGGATTATTAGACTTATGTTTACACTTGTCTGTCTGTTTGTCTTTTTAGATTCAGTCTTTATCATACTTTTGATCTGAATGATTCCTGTTTGAGCTTACTATCTGTTTTATTCAGCAATAAAATTGATTTTTGCTCAAGTTTGACAGAAATGCCTGATACATTGAGGATGTTATTTTGTTTATCTCACCAAATAAAGGAAGTAGATCCATTTGACTTGGGAATTCAATTGTATATGAATATATACACATTAGCCCAAAAGTTGGACCTCAAAAGGTTAAATGTATTGGTTTGGTGTGTTTGATTGCACATCAACACAAGTAGGTTATTAGCACTGAGGAAATTGGAATAAAGTGCCTTGCCCAGGGATGTACCTTGGTATCTCAAAGATGGTAGGATTTGAACTCACATGTTTTCTGTAATGAGTCTGGTGCAGGCTTACCACTGAGCCACTGCAGCTTAGTAGAATAAAGCAGAACAGAACAGTTGTAAAGAGGCCTTATAAGAGTTGTCAAAGATATATGTCTGTGTGTCTGTCTGTTCATATTTCCTGATCTTCCTTTCTCTATGCCAGATACATCATGTTCATTTGACAGTTTTACAGTGCATTTACTGATTGATTGACCCATTAACATGATTAACTTGCTGGACAGGGCCTTTGAAGACATGTAGAGCAATTATTGATAGCTGGGATATGGCTGGCACACTTCATCTTGAGGACAAGGTAATATCATTAGGCATTGCTGTCTTTGGATCTCTTCATTATTCACCTGTGTAATCAGCTTTGAATATCTGAGGTGCAGTGCTTGTATGAGGAGGATGCAGCCAATCATTACAAAGGATTCTTGTGAATTCAGTCTAGATTTTGTCACATGTATCTATTGAAGTCATTCAGGAACTTTACTTTGGGAATACTGATGTTTATTGATTGGTTGCCAATCAGTCAAGCTATTTTCATGGAAAGGTGGTTTATGTGAAACAGTCCATGGCATAGATACCTGATATGGTGGGACCTCACATTAAAGAGTATATGGGTTAAACATAGGTACTTTAATTGGGAACTTGTGGCAATGAATTTTCAAAGATTTTTGTGTCTTTAGAATTTTGAGGAATGGACATCTTTTGACTTTGGATATTGTCTTGTCTTGTTCCATGTGCAAAGTGGTTGTCATGGTTGGGCAGTTTTAATCATTCCTTGTTTCTTAAATTTGATCTTTATTTATTTCTTGGAATGGATTTATAACATTCTCTGCATTTATTGTGAAAGTATTGCAGTTGAAGTAAATGTGATAAAAATGATTCTATATCCAAATAGTTAATTCAGCGCAGTTGTTAGAATATATATCGTTGCATGATGAAACATGGTGTGGCATGTCAGAGAAACTGACCAAGTGCTTTTGAGACCTACTGATCCCTTTTTCATGATGGTAAGTGATATATATATATATATATATATATATATATATATCTGTGTGTGTGTGTGTGTGTGTGTGTGTGTCTGTGTGTGTTGTTGTTGTTAAAAAGGAAGTTACTGACAGATCCAGATTGTGACAGATAGCTTCTTGTAGATCTCACAGAAATAGGTCAACCTTTCACAATTTTTGGGTGATTGGGAGGGTAATAGGTCTTGGCCAGTCAAATAAATATTACAGAATAAATTGCTAAATGTGGGAATAATTTTGGCATATTTTACCTAGTAGTAGTATTTTGAGTTCTACCGGAATTGGGGACAACTAGAAAAACCTAACAGAGCCTTGTTCCCCTTGCATAAAAACACCCGAACTTTGAGTACATGTAATTTTATCTCAAGTGTACAATCTTATATTGGAAATCATAAAAATCGTGAGCTTCAGTTTGAGTTGAGATTTTGTTTTCACCAATCATAAACATAACTTTTGAAAGGTTGTTTCTGGTTGGCCGAGTGTGTAACTCAGTCTCAAACTCAAAATGTTTCATAATCTCCAGGCCAGAACCTTGTTATTCAGTATGTACAATACAAAGACACCTGTCATAGCAGAACTTCCATGTAAAGGACACCATTTGTCAGACTATTTTCATTTTTCATAATAACTGTAATGTGTATAAAAAGGGCACCTGTCCATAGAGAACAAATTTTTTTGTGGTCCTGTGAGTGTGCCTTACAGACATGTTTGACTGTACTGAATTGGACGTCTATAAGGATGATTGCTTGTGAAATTTTGTAGCTGTTATCTTTTTACAAATTGAATTCTTTTACTTGTCTTGGGGTACAATTATTCCAAAATTTATATGTTACTTTTAGTTGAATATCTGTCTTCAAGTCGGGGGCACTGCATCAAAAAAGATGGAGAAAGTATGGAAAAAAGTAAAGTACCATTAAAGAATTGCCCACAAAATAACAGATGAATAAAAAAATTTAAAAATGCACCAAATTTACACATGCTGAAGACATCAAATACACAAGGAAATGGGTATGATGATGATTGAATTGTCTGTCATTATTGAATCGTATCAGTTTTCTGTAAAAAAAAGTATGTGGGACTGATTTGCGGCAAATCATAAATCACTAAAGATATCCTGAAGGTCACATATACCTTTACTGTCTTTATTTTTTTTCTTCACATTTTACATTATTGCAGTTATTAAAACTGTATAAGAATTATTTTTTTAATTATTTTGTAAGAGTTGGAAGTTGTAGCCATGTCATTTTAAATGAAGTCTCTCTCTTAGTGCTTTGTGCCAGTATGCCTAGCTAAATATGGATGCTGTCATAATGTAATGTTTACATCATTTCTGGCTAGGTTTAATGGGGTTCTTCCTCCACCAATTATACTGGCCACCATATATAGCCTATCTTGTGCTGAAAAATGGTGTTAAACCCTACAACAACAACATCAACAACGAGCTACATAGAAAGTATTAATTTTACAAAAGTGGACTACTTTCATGGAATACATCTTCATAAAAATTATTCTCAAATATCAGGGTTCTATTTTAGAACAGAAACTTTAGGTGGGAAATTGCTGTTGATTTGAAAGGGCAGTGGGAGGGTGGGATTTTCTAAGGGCAGTTGACATACATATATAATGAATTAAGCCAGGTAGTAGAATTATTGGTGTGATGTTCTAGAATAGAACCTGCATTATTATTTAAAATTTGGTCGTATTGATCATCTATTGATCATGTGAAATGGATTATTGATCATGTGAAACAGATTATTGATCATCTTTTGATCATGTGAAACAGATTATTGATCATGTGAAATGGATTATTGATCATGTGAAACCGATTATTGATCATCTATTAATCATGTGAAATGGATTATTGATCATGTGAAACAGATTATTGATCATCTATTAATCACGTGAAACAGATTATTGATCATGTGAAACAGATTATTGATCATCTATTAATCATGTGAAACAGATTATTGATCATGTGAAGCAGATTATTGATCATCTGAAACAGATTATTGATCATGTGAAACAGATTATTGATCATGTGAAACAGATTATTGATCATCTGAAACAGATTATTTATCACTTGAAACAGATTATTGATCCTCTGAAACAGATTATTGGTCATGTGAAACAGATTATTGGTCATGTGAAACAGATTATTGATCATGTGAAACAGATTGTTGATCACTTGAAACAGATATTTGATCATCTGAAACAGATTATTGATCATTTGAAACAGATTATTGATCACTTGAAACAGATTATTGGTCACATGAAACAGATTATTCATCATCTGAAACAGAATATTGATCACCTGAAACAGATTATTTATCACTTGAAACAGATTATTGATCACTTGAAACAGATTATTGATCATGTGAAATAGATTATTGATCATCTGAAACATTTATAGTTTGGAGAGACTTCCTAGAAACATTGTTTTTATATTTTTTTTCATATGTCATCAGATTTTATTAAAACAATACAAGCAATTTTATAATCAAGTTTCACTGAGAAATTCATGATTTCCTATTGTGCCATCCGTCTAGTTTGGATAAATTGTTGAAGTTAAAATGTTTGTGCATAAATCTGAAAAATCTACTTCAGCAATTTAAATATGTACATCAATAACCTTGAGATAATCTTGAGATTGCATCATTACTTACTCGTAATTGCTATCACTGTCAGGATAAGAAGAGCTTGCGGTTGGTATTTTTACTTGTGGTCATACGTGTCGATGAGAACCAAGGGTTGCTGTTCATGCTGTAGAATACAATTTATGGCATGGTGAGTTATGGTCATGTGTCATTGTGTATCATACATCTACCATCTGTCATCATTTTCCTGTCACTACTCTGGAGGCCATATTTCTGATCTGATTTTGATCAAACTTAGAATATGGTCTTGTATCATTACCTGCCAGATCAAGGTCATGACAACAGAAGCTATAAATCAACTTTTGAACCAATGGAGATATTTAATGAAACGTTAGGCTCTGTGTGTGTGTGTGTGTGTGTGTGTGTGTGTATATATATATATATATATATATATATATATATATATATATATATATATATATATATATAATTTGTTATGCTTGGCAGCAGTATTTATGCATGTAGTTGTGCGCTTAAAGGCATATCAACACTATCCTAGCTATGCAGTGCTGAGTAGAAGGCTAGTTAGCAGACATGTCAAAATCAATCACCTTGCTAAAATTACAAGAAAGACAATTTACCTCAAATAAAAAATAAATACCAACCATGGGACAAACGACAAAAAGTAAACATGTTGCAAAAATTCTCCTAACAGCATACAAAAGAAAAATTGCTTTTTGTTGTAAATAATAAATTGTTTATAATAAAAGACCTAAGTTGGATCCTCATCACAAGATGCATCCCATAGCAAAACACCTCTGTGAGCCTCCTTTTGTCTCACTGTGTTTATTATTTTTTAATGTTTTTTCTAATTTCATGGTGTTTGTTTTTGTAATAGTATTATTATATGTTTTTTATACATCAAGCCAAAACAGCACACTATAAAAAAGTGCTTGATGAAAAACAAAATAATCCCAAAGCTATCTGGAAAGTGTTTGCAGGGTTTGGTGCAGGCAAATGTAAGAGTAAAGATGAAATTTTATCCCTCAATCATGAGGGCATTTACACTGATAATCCATCTAATATCTCAAATAATTTTAACAACTTTTTTGTTCAAATTGCTGAAAAACTTAAAGAACCCAGAACTTCATCTGATCATCTGGAACTCAAACATTTTTGTGCTAAAAAACTACCAAACAATATAAAGTTTGAAATTCCTGAAATGAATCCTGAATTTGTGTTGAAATATATAACAAAAATGGTTGATTGTAAAGCTACAGGACTTGATATGATTGGACCAAGGCTGCTAAAGGTAGCTGCACCTGCAGTTGTAGAGAGTATAGCTTTCATTTGCAATGAAAGTATTAGGTCTAATAAATTTCCACAAACATGGAAAACTGCCAAGGTTATACCATTGCATAAAGCAGGAACAAAAGATGATGTAAATAACTACAGACCCATCTCTCCAAATTACTAGAAAAACATGTACATGATTCTTTTCTCAACTATTTAAACACTTATAATCTTATTCATGATAATCAGTCTGGCTTTCGCCAGAATCACTCCTGTGAAACTGCACTTGTATCTTTGATTGATAAATGGCTGAAAGCATTAGATCAAGGAGAAATGGTAGGCACTATTATGGTTGATTTTCGTAAAGCTTTTGATCTTGTAGACCATAAAATTTTGCTTGAAAAGCTAAAAATCTATCAAAGCAGTGAAAACTCCCTAAACTGGTTTACTTCTTACTTAACCGATAGAGTGCAAAAAGTATCTTTAAATGGTCAACTTTCTGACAGTAAAAATATTAATTGTGGAGTACCACAAGGCTCTATCCTTGGGCCTCTCTTATTCATACTATTTATCAACAATTTACCTCTTAAGATTGGAACTTCAATTTCTTCCACTGACCTTTATGCAGATGATACTACACTGTCTGAGATTGGTAAAACCAAAACAGTACTTGAAAATAACATACAAGATGCTCTCAACAGACTTCAGGTATGGTGCAAGGAAAACAGTATGATCATAAATAGAGAAAAAATGAAAGCCTTACTAGTTACAACACAACAAAAACGAGCAATGCTAGATAGTGACAAACTCCAGGTTCTATTTGACAATGTGAGCCTCAATATGACCTCTCAAGATAAAATTCTTGGTGTATTCGTGGATAACAATCTTACTTGGTCTATTCACATTAAACATATTTCAAAAAAGCTTAACTCTTATCTTTGGCTACTGAGGAAAATGAAAACATACATTCCTCTTCAGTATAGGGTCATCTTTTATAAAAGTTATATTCAGCCATATCTGGACTACTGTAATGTAATTTGGGGTAATACCTCTAATTCAAACATAACAACACTTTTAAGACTCCAAAAGAGGGCTTGCCATTTAATTCTAGATCAATGTATAGACAATTTTCAGGATGCAATGAATAATATAAAGATTTTAACAATGCATGAAAGAATATTTCTTAGAAAGGCCAAATTGATGTATAAAGTATCCAGAAAAGACATTCCTGTCTATCTAAGCAATATCTTTCACCAAAGAGATGCTGATGCACTCCAAATTTAAGGTCCTTAAGAAGAAAAAATTACATTATACCAAGGCCAAAGAAGGAATTGTTTAAAAAAAGTTTTCAATATACTGGTCCACTGGTATGGAACAACATTCCCAGTGACATAAGGCAGGCTCCTAACATTTCATCTTTTCACAATCAATGTCTTAAATGGATGAAATCTTTAGAAAATTGAACAGTTCTAGTACAAAAAATACCGCCTGCTTTTCTGTAATTTTACATCATTTTCATAGCTGAATATTTCAATGCAGGATTATATTTTATGTTTTATGTATATGTTTATGTTTTCACTGATGCCTGTGAATGTGTTCCAGCTTGATACTTTGAATTTTAAAATTACTTAATTATTTAGTATCAAGTCAGACTTTTCACATCATGTTGTATATACTGTATATATTGTACATAACAGATAGAAGGCCTCAAGGTAGATTAGTTCTGTAACTAATTGAGTTACCTTCTCTAAATAAAGTCTTTATTATTATTATTATTATTATTATTATTATTATTATTATTATTATAATCTTACAGGTGTTGTCTGATGTTGTAAAGCGCTTAGAGCTTCTAAAGATTAGGCACTATACAAAGTCCTCATTAATATTATTATTATTATTATTATTATTATTCTTCATTCCTGAACTTGTAGGGGATATGCCTTGTTTCAGAATTGGGGTGGGGTAATATACTTTTCAATTACTGCAGATGTTGCACAGGGTGTGTTCTCACTGATTTCCATGCTTGTTTCACTGACTGTGTTAATAATGAATACACTGAAACCGACATGACTGTACTGGGACATACTGTACTGGGACATGACTGTACTGGGACACACTGCACTGGGACACACTGTACTGGGACATGACTGTACTAGGACATACTGATCATATTCAAATGCAGTAGGACTTTCTGTCCCTGTTGGATATTTGGGGACCAGTTGTTACATTGGAATATTTAGAGCAGTTAAGTAGACACTTAGAATCAGTTTTTAACCAGGGTTTTATTGATTTAAATTGAGGGCATCAAGTACAGAGGTATTTTACTGAGATTCACTTTGAGGTTTTCTTTGACTGTACACATGTTCAGTGTGTGTTTCTTAATTGAGATTTTTTAAAATCACATTTAATCTATTCAGTCTAAACAGATGTTGGTTGTTTATCCAGTATTGAATTTAAGCATCAACCCATGTAAACAGATAGTTTGTTTTAATGGAACATCGAATGATCTACCAAACTAGGGGACAGGAGTGAAAGGCCAGAATTGTAATTGGATATTAATCAAAACCTAATCCTTTAATTAAATTAATTTATTGTCGAAAACAGTTGCTTATATCAATAGATCTTATAGAATTTAATTGAGGAGTATATAGAAAAATAAAAAAATGTTCTTTATGGATGTGTTTTATTAGACTTTCCACACTTGTTGACCAACCAGTTTCTTGTCTTGACTGGACATGGAAAAGAGGTCAAAGAAAATCTGAGTAGCCAAAAGGTATATTAGTTTTATGTGCGTTTTTTATTATTTTGTGAGTGTTACTTTACTTACCTAAAAGTTTTCAATACAGATTTGGTGTGATGATTGATGTCAAGTACTTTTATTATTGCCAGAAGGGGAAGTTCATCAACTCAATCTTGTACCTGGCTGTGACTGACTTTATTGTAAATATCAGCCATTCACTTGAACTGGAAATTGATATGATATATTCTGTATGGACATATGTATGGCTGGGTTAAAAATTCAAAATAATTTCATGTTAATTTTGGTCATTTTATTTAGTCGGATGTACATAGGAGTACGAGCCAAAGATTGGCCTGGAAAACTACCAGAGCAACTCCTCGATCTATTGAACATGTTTTATTTTTTAGACTAATTGGAACATGTAGACTTTTATCTGAAAAATTGATCGTCAGGATAAAAACAAAATGTTGGTTCAGGGGATGCCTCATTAGACTCTTGATGAGTGGAAAGTTTGAATACTTGGCACACAGATGTTCATTGTTTCAGTGTACATTGAGAAAGACATCTGTTTATTGTAAATACCTTGATACAACAGACATTTTTAAAAATCCAAAAGCATTGTTTTTCTGTAATAGTAGGATTTATATTTAGTAGATAAACATAAAACTGCATTCTAAATTTTACTATTGTTGTATTTTATAGTCTTTGAAAATGTATTACTGATTTATGTATATTTGCAATGTGCCCTCTGCTAATAGGCAGTATACATATTTTGTTCATGCTAATGTGATTGAAATGATTACATTTTGTTTGTTTTAAAAAAAGTCATTAAATTTTAGCAGAAATTTTATGCTTGTCAACAAAATGTTGTGATTTATAACAATTAGTTTTATTTTTTTTTATTTGAATTATTTTCTCAAATTTATTTTTGGGGAGAAATATTTTGATAGGTAGTGATCATGATGTTCATCAGCGGTGGCAACATTGGTGTCAAATCATTGTTGCATTTTTGTGAAAGCCCGAAATTTTGAAAATGGTAAGACACTGAAATACCTACAGAATCCTTGTCTTATTATAGCAAATCGTCAGAGTGTGTTGCAGCAAAAATTCTTGATATTTTAACTTATGATTAAATGATTATAGCTAAATGACATAGAAGGGTTCCCATTACATTTATTCTTGACATTTTAGGTATCATTAAATCAATGTACCCAATTGCCCAATACTCTTGCACTCTTATTAATTTCATTAGCCCTAAGGAAAATTAGGGGAGTCATTATTCAGCCCAAATCTTGCCTCTCTGTTATCAGGTACAGCATTTATTTCCTGTCCAGTGAATACAGTCCAAATTTTGCCCATCTTTTACCAGGTACAAGATTTATTTCAGATAGACTTTCTCTAATTGCTTAAAATGGTCAGATTTACTTGGTTTACACAGGTCTTGAAAAACTGTTGAAATCAGAAAAAGTTGAAAAGTTCTTAAAAATCCTTGAATATGCTTTGACACCCTTTTAAAAACCCTTGAATTTTTGTGATGTTTTGACTTAAAACTATTAAGTATTTTATTTGTACCTATTTAATTATTTTATTTGAAAGCTGAGAATGAACAGTCATTCTGGTTCTTCATTTTGTGATGCATTACTTTTATTTGGATACATTTAATATCATCTCTTTTCTTATGGCCAGACTGTATCATGTTTTTACTTCGTAAAGCAATGTTTTGTTGTCTTTAGTGTAAGACCAGTCAGTGCAAACGGTGGATGAATCATGGTGAATCTCAGCTTTGTCATCTGCTTTAACAATGGCGAAATGTGTGTTAAATTGCAAATGGATCATGGATCCCAAATATACTAGATTCAAGATCTTAAAGGGGAAAAGTCCACTGCAATGTGTGCTTTGAGTAATAATTAATCAGTTTGTATGGGAGAGTATGACTGTGCCTCACACATAAGAAGTAAACTACACCAATTGTTTACAAAGCATATTGGAATCATCTGAACAGTCATTCATGTCTTTTTGATGGAAGGCATATACTGATAAAAATTACATGATTCAGCTACAAATTCAAAATCCTCCTACAAATCGTTAAAATCCTCCTACAAATGGTTAAAATCTGCCCACTCCAAATGGATAACATCTGCATACTCCAAAGGATAAAATCGGCTCCGCCCACTCAAAATGGATAAAATCTGCCCACTACAAGTGGTTAAAATCCACCCACTCCAAATAGATGAAATCTGCTCACTCCAAATGGATAAAATCTGTTCTGCCCACTCCAAATGATTAGAATCCACCCACTCCAAATAGATAAAATCTGCCACTCCAAATGGATAACATCTGCATACTCCAAAGGATAAAATCGGCTCCGCCCACTCAAAATGGATAAAATCTGCCCACTACAAGTGGTTAAAATCCACCCACTCCAAATAGATGAAATCTGCACACTCCAAATGGATAAAATCTGTTCTGCCCACTCCAAATGATTAGAATCCACCCACTCCAAATAGATAAAATCTGCCACTCCAAATGGATAACATCTGCCCGCTCCAAATGGATAAAATCTGCCCACTCCAAATGGATAAACTCCACCCACTCCAAATGGATAAATGGATAAAATCTGCCCACTCCAACTAGATAAAATCTGCCCACTCCAAATGGATAAGATCTGCCCACTCCAGATGGATAAAATCTGCCCACTCCAAATGGATAAATGCTACTCACTCCAAATGGAAAAATTCCACCCACTCCAAATGGGTAAAATCTGCCCACTCCAAACTGATAATAGCTGCCCACTCCAAATGGATAAAATCCACCCACTCCAAATGGATAAAACCTGCCCACTCCAAATGGTTAAAATCTGCCCACTCCAAATGGATAAAATCTGCCCACTCCAAATGGATAAAATCCACCCACTCCAAATGGATAATTGTTGTTGTTGTAGGGCTTAACGCCATTTTTCAGCACACGATAGGCTATACATGGCGGCCAGTATTAATGGTGGAGGAAGAACCCGGGAAAACCCCGGAAAGAACCACTGACCCACGAGAAGCTACTGGCAAGCTTTCTCACATACCCACATTGGATGAATCCGAGACTCAAACCCACGCAGACAGAGGTGAGATGGCAGTGATCCGTAACGGAGATCGCTTTAAACCACTCGGCCACTCGGGGCCCCCCAAATGAATAAAACCTGCCCACTCCAAATGGATAGAATCTGAACACTCCAAATGGTTAAAATCTGCCCACTTCAAATGGATAAAATCCACCCACTCCAAACAGATAAAATCTGCCCACTCCAAACGGATACAATCTGCCCACTCCAAATGGATAAAATCCACCCACTCCAAGGATAAAATCTGCCCACTCCAGTTGGATGAAAACTGGTATTTAGGCCAGTCTCTTTCTCCCATCTTTGACATGGTCAGTAGCAATACAGCTAAGAAGTAGTAGAAGATTGATAATAGCAACATATATGATAATAATTGGAATTACTTACATGTGATAATTGGTATTACTTACATGTGATAATTGGTATTACTTACATACCTATGCCATGCAATATTATGACAAAAATAACATAATTCTGTGCTCAAATAATGATAATGATCATATTACCTCTATTATGACTCAAAATTGCCCACTCCAATAGACCCTGCATACATCAGCAAATACTGTAGTTTGATGTAGTCCACTTCAGTAAAATCAATGCTTATTCCACAGTTCTACATCATCATTATGGTATGATGTCATATATATGACATCAGATTTTACCCAGGTTTATACCGTAGTGCTATGAATTGTTGTAGTGATTCTGCATTAAATCATGCAGTTGCATCTTCTGTCCCTTAATAAATAAAGGAAAGAAGATTAATTTTTAATTATTATTAATTGTATTAATTGCAGAAACAGTTCTTTGTTAGAAAATTATAAAGTCAGTGAATACTATATGATATGTTTGGGTCTAAAGGTCAAAGGTCATGATGTAGTATAGTTTTGTTCATATATATTCTCTGCTCTTTGCCTTAATCAGCATTTGGGTAAATTTGGTAAGATCATGATGGTACATTTACTGACTGCACTGGCAGTGACAGCCTTGCCAAACAAAGTTCCATTATTGGTCCATGCATTCATGAAATTTTGCATAACAGCAGGATCATACCATTTGTAGCCTTTTGTATCTGCCTGGTTGATAAAACTTTATGATCATAGCGTAATCACTTAGGAAAAAATTCTCTTTGATCATAACTTGTCTTTATATGTGTTGTTAGGCTCGCTACAAGGAATGTTTATTTTGTTTGACATTACTGATTACATGTATTTTTATTGTTGACAAATTCCTTTTGCACATTATTGTCATTATTTGATTTACATGGCAATTGCTCAGGTGTTCCTGTATCAGTATGTCTGTCAATAGGCCATAAAAGGCATATAACTTTGAAAGTGGCTCATTGTTGCAGATAGTCCTATGGAGATGTTTGTGGTTAATAGATTGACAATTTAATTGGGGAAAGAGGCTTGGGATTTAAAAAAACGCAACAAATTGTTGAAATAAAGGAACAGATAACAACAATTATTTGAAACAACAAATTATCTTAAGGATAAAAGTAAAAATATTTCTTGGTTTGAATGAAAATTACATCCTCTCCACATGAAAGCGTTGGTCTCTATTGTCTCCCGAAGATAGTGTAAGGGTTGCTGGCTAACAATGGACCCTGCCCGAAGATAGTGTAAGGGTTGCTGGCTAACAATGGACCCTGCCCGAAGAGAGTGTAAGGGTTACTGGCTAACAATGGACCCTGCCCGAAGATAGTGTAAGGGTTACTGGCTAACAATGGACCCTGCCCGAAGATAGTGTAAGGGTTACTGGCTAACAATGGACTCTGCCCGAAGATAGTGTAAGGGTTACTGGCTAACAATGGACCTTGCACGAGGCCTAATAAACCCAAGGTCCTTATTTTAAATAATGACATTCATGATGCGAGAATGAAGCAGATTAAATGTTAACAAGTACAATTATGCTTACTCAGCATAATTTGAAATTTTATTTCAGGTGAAGGGCAACAGCTTCTTAGTAATTTTACCTAGTCTGCCTTGTAAGAGTAGGTCACAGTAGCTTAATGTTGAGCTTGCCAGACACTTTGCTCCCAATTTCTTTCCGTGGAATGTTATCATATTCCATGTGTTGATGTGCCACCAGACTCTAGTCAATCCAGAATTCCAGATTTCGTATGGATCTGGAATGAAAGTATTGGCAATTGTGTTGAACAATATCTATCCAGGTCTATAAAATGTCCACACATTTGTTATAGCCCCAATAATGATTCATGGAGTAGTTTGGTAGCCCCAATAATGATTCATGGAGTAGTTTGGTAGCCCCAATGATTCATGGAGTAGTTTGGTAGCCCCAATAATGATTCATGGAGTAGTTTGGTAGCCCCAATAGTGATTCATGGAGTAGATTGGTTTAGTGTTTGTTATAGCCCCAATAACGATTCATGGAGTAGTTTGGTAGCCCCAATAATGATTCATGGAGTAGATTGGTTTAGTGTTTGTTATAGCCCCAATAATGATTCATGGAGTAGTTTGGTAGCCCCAATAATGATTCATGGAGTAGATTGGTTTAGTGTTTGTTATAGCCCCAATAATGATTCATGGAGTAGTTTGATTTAGTGTTTGTTATAGCCCCAATAATGATTCATGGAGTAGTTTGGTAGCCCCAATAATGATTCATGGAGTAGATTGGTTTAGTGTTTGTTATAGCCCCAATAACGATTCATGGAGTAGTTTGGTAGCCCCAATAATGATTCATGGAGTAGATTGGTTTAGTGTTTGTTATAGCCCCAATAATGATTCATGGAGTAGTTTGGTAGCCCCAATAATGATTCATGGAGTAGATTGGTTTAGTGTTTGTTATAGCCCCAATAATGATTCATGGAGTAGTTTGGTTTAGTGTTTGTTATAGCCCCAATAATGATTCATGGAGTAGTTTGGTTTAGTGTTTTTTATAGCCCCAATAATGATTCATGGAGTAGTTTGGTAGCCCCAATAATGAATCATGGAGTAGATTGGTTTAGTGTTTGCTATAGCCCCAATAATGATTCATGGAGTAGTTTGGTTTAGTGTTTGTTATAGCCCCAATAATGATTCATGGAGTAGTTTGGTTTAGTGTTTTTTATAGCCCCAATAGTGATTCATGGAGTAGTTTGGTTTAGTGTTTTATGGTACAGCTCCACAAGTACTTTATGTAGTGCTATTGTAGCTGACAAAGTTTGATCCAGTGGTAGGATTCAAACCTGCACTCTTGTGGCCTACACACTAACCACTAGGCCACTGGAGCTCCTTGTTTCATAGAGTGACTTTTGGAGGGCCACAAGTATCTATCACACCTTCAAAGAAGTTGAATTGTTGGCTAAATGCATGCATGCATGAAATGTTTGAACCTGAAACAATTAGATATGGAGTACCACAAGGCTCAATTCTAGGTCCACTACTATTCATTTTATTTATTAATGACCTACCACTTTTACTAAGAGACTCAATAACATCTACAGATCTCTATGCAGATGACACAACATTGTCAGACATCCAAAACACAAAGCATGAGCTCGAAATTTCTTTACAGAATGCCCTAAACAAACTGGAAAACTGGTGCACATGTAATGGCATGGTGGTAAATACTGGTAAAACTAAAATATTACTTATCTCAACACGGCAAAGAAGGACAAATCTTGATAGTGATGAACTATGTCTGACATGGAAGGATACAAATCTGCAAATAGTCTGTCATGATAGGCTACTTGGTGTTCTGGTAGATAATAACCTATCATGGACTGAACATATCAAACATACCAGTAAAAAAGTCAATTCAAGTTTATGGCTTCTCAGTAGGATAAGACATTTTCTCCCTGAAAGGCACAGGAAACTATTTTATAACAGTTACATACAACCCTATTTGGACTACTGTAGTACAGTATGGGGTAATTCAAATGATAAAAACATAGCAAAGCTGGCACATCTTCAAAAAAGAGCATTTGAGCTAATATCAATCCAGAAAGAAAGCAAGGAAAGTTTAGCTGGTAGGTTAAAAATATTACCTATTAAAGACCGAATCTGTTTGAGAAAAGCCAAATTAATGTACAGGATATCTCAGAATAGTGCTCCTGAATATTTACAATCACTATTCCAGTATAGGCTACCTGGTAATACTCCCCACCTGCGATCCATGTCAAGCAAACAGTATAAAATTCCCAAACCAAATAAGGAGTTATTTAAAAAAAGTTTCCAATACTCTGGAACTCTGCTCTGGAATAGTATTCCAGCTGAGATTAGAAATGCCCACTCTATTTCCTTCTTCCAAACCCAATATATCCAGTGGCTTTAGAGATGCAGCTTAAATAAATGAATTCCTTTGTATGAGGGCCTCAAGGTAGATTAGTTTTTAGCTAATTGTGTTACCCTCTTTAAATAAGGTCATTATTATTATTATTATTATTATTATATGCATGCATGCATGAAATGTTGGCTGTATGCATGCATGCATGAAATGTTGGCTAAATGCATGCATGCATGAAATGTTGGCTATATGCATGCATGCATGAAATGTTGGCTAAATGCATGCATGAAATGTTGACTAAATGCATGCATGAAATGTTGGCTGTATGCATGCATGAAATGTTGGCTAAATGCATGCATGCATGCATGAAATGTTGGCTAAATGCATGCATGAAATGTTGGCTAAATGCATGCATGCATGGAATGTTGGCTAAATGCATGCATGCATGAAATGTTGGCAAAATGCATGCATGCATGAAATGTTGGCTAAATGCATGCATGCATGGAATGTTGGCTAAATACATGCATGCATGAAATGTTGGCTAAATGCATGCATGCATGAAATGTTGACTAAATACATGCATGCATGAAATGTTGGCTAAATGCATGCATGCATGAAATGTTGGCTAAATGCGTGAATGAATGTAATGTTGGCTAAATGCATGCATGCATGAAATGTTAGCTAAATGCATGCATGCATGAAATGTTGGCTAAATGCATGCATGCATGAAATGTTCGCTAAACATGCATGCATGAAATGTTGGCTAAATGCATGTATGTATGAAATGTTGGCTAAATGCATGCATGTATGAAATGTTGGCTAAATGTAAAGAAAATTCCAAACTCTATAATATGTTCCATTTATAAATTTTTTATAGGTTCAATGAAATGCTTTTATTACTCCATTAAAATGTACTCTAAAAGATGGAAAAAGGTCTCTCTTATCTTTTTAATCTTGAAACAAGGTAGGGTTTTTAAATTTTGCAATGTTGCACCTAGAACTTGGGACTGCAGATTTCCCCACATTTTTTGGCTCTGCATATCTCAATTCTTGTCCACTGTGTGCCCCTTGGGGCTGCTTTTTTACAATTACTTCTAAAGCAAACAGTTATTTATCTCTTCAAAGTTTGTTCTCCATTCAGTTTTGGGGGTGGGGAAAGCAGTGTCCCTTTTATTTGGCAGATGGAGGAGAGCAGTGTCCCTTTGATTTGGGGGATGGGGGTAGCAGTGTCCCTTTAATTTGGGGGATGGGGAAAGTAGTGTCCCATCTATTTGGGGGATGGGGGGTCCAGGCAGTGTCCCTCCTGGACTCATTCATGGGAACTCCTTCCATTTGACTTTCTGCTTTGGACTCATTCACGGTAAGTTTTTCCATTTAACTTTTCTCTTTGGATTCATTCATGGGAAGTCCTTTCATTTGATTCTTTTGGACTCATTCATTGAAAGTCCTTCCATATGACATTTCTCTTTAGACTCATTCATGGGAAGTCCTTCCATTTGATTTTCTCTGTTGACTCTTTCATGGGAAGTCCTTCCATATGACATCTCTCTTTGGACTCTTTCATGGAAAGTTCTTCAGTGTGACTCTTCTCTCTGGACCCGTTCATGGGAAGTCCTTCCATTTTACCATTCTCTTTGGATTCTTTCATGGTAAGTCCTGCCATTTGACTTTTCTCTTTGGACCCTTTCATGGGAAGTCCTTCTTTTAACTTTTCTTTTTGGATTCATTCGTTATTTCTTTGCGGGAAGGATACAAACCACATCATTATTAAATTGACAAATTTGTATTGAATTAAAAACATTCTCAATTGAATTGGACTTTTGTGACTGTCACAAAAGGAATTTCTTTCATAACTTCAGTTAAGGGGTGGGACTGACATCTTTGCAAGTAGGATATGAAGACTACAACTAAACGAGTGAAAAGAACAGCAGTAAGAAACAAACAGTCTTGTAAATATTCATTGCTTAACAGTAATTGGTAGTTGTCATTATTCATTACCTCCACCTACCATAGTGATATTGGTATTACACAAGTTTAACTGGGTGATTCCTGGAGGGGGCCCAATGGAATAATTCTATTCATTAATTCTGGTATTTGACCGAGACTGTCATTAACCACTTGGCAGTATTGTAATGGGCTGGACAGAGCATCACAAGGGGACAAAATAGTTGTCAAGTCTTGTTTACACTGGAATACCATTGTCAGGGGCCTGTCAAGAATCAGATTTACTTGGAATTTTAACTACAATATAATGACCACACACAGTTTGGCTAATCTGCTGACTTAGTACTTTTGGCTTGGTTTGCCAGGGAAAATGATGATTAAATTAGGGTCTTACAACATTTTGTTGACTGGACTGTCCACTACTGGACAATGATTTGGATATTTGCCTTGCATGCTGGAGAATAATGTAAACAGTGTGACTGTAGGGCAGCATTGGCTGTTCCACTTTTTTATACACCTGCCATAATGTGGAGTTTATTATGTAATGTCTGTCCAGTTGTCTGACCATCCATCTTCAAAACTTTTTCTTCGCAATAACTCAAGTTCTCCAGTTACAAAACTTGGGGTAAGAAAGAAGCCTATTGGTTTTGGAGGCAAAAGGTCAATTGTCATGGTCACTTTGAATGGAAGAAGAAAAATGGTTTATGCATAATGTTGTAAGTTCTGCATTCAGGACAAAACATTGTGAATGTTTTGCACCTGTGATTAGGTTAAAGCCCATCAAAATTTGGGGTCAAAAGGTCAAAGGTCCAGGTTACTGACTGAAAGCAGAAATATGGTTTATGCACAAAAATTTCAGTTCTTGACTATGTACCTTCACCAAAGTTTGTGAATGACTTAAATGTTAAATTAAAGGAAGCCTGTTAATTTTGGGATAAAAAATGATCAAAGGTCAAATTTATTGTGATAGAAGAAAGAAAAGTGGCTTCTCATCCAAAGTGTTAGTTGTCTGTTTTGAGGACTACTAGGCATGGGACAGATATGATTTTCTCTCTTGTTTTAAATGGATGTGGAGTTGCCCTTCTGGTTTTCTTTTTGTGGGCTCTAAAATACATCTTATAGTTATATCTGGTTGTGATAAATATTTGCTATAGCTTTGCCATGTAATGAAGCAAGTCTTTAATAGCCATTTTATCTGCCATATATTTTCTAGTTTTCTTCATGAGTCCGTCATGTTCACTTTTGCCTGTTTAATCTTACTTAGGATCAGCAGACATTTAAATTGTTTCCTGGGTCAAACTTAAGCATTGCATGTTTATCTGGAGTGATCCAAATGATTTGATATTCAGATGTCGGCAGAAATGTTGTCAATGATGGGTACAACCTTTTAAGACTATATCATGTAACCCAGGGGTTTGAAACACGTGGCCTGCCAAGTCATATCCTGTGGCCCACAAAATGATTGGTGTCACAAGTTGTCATGAGAGATAACATAAGTGGTACTGCCGTTGGGCCATAAAAAATGCCCTCATGCGGCCTGCAGGATCTTTTGAATTTCAGACCCCTGATGTAGCCTCAGGTGGCACAATCAATTAGGTGAAATCTGTAAACTATACTCCAGGGGCCAAAGCAACTCTACCTGCATGGCATCATTTTCTCATTTAGAATACATTTGATACCCTTATAAAATCTTATCTCTATAGCTCATCATTACCTTGCAATGGAAATGTGACATGCAGTTGAGAAAATCTGATATTGTACAGTCATCAAAATATCTTTATAATCTTTTTAATGTGTATACAAGGAATTGATTCAGAGTTTAAGAGTACAGTCGGGTTAAGAAACTGCATGGGGGGAGTGATAGCTGAATTTATTGGAAGCATGAATTCCTCGTTCTTTTATTGTTAAAGTAGCTTTGTACACTCATTTAAAATCAATGAAAACCCATGGATTCTTCTAAGTGGAAACACTTATTTTGTTAATTAATGCTGAATGCTCGCCTGTTCATGGTGATAGTGTTGGAGGAGAGCAGACAAAATGTTTGTTTCAAAAAAAGTATTGATGTAAGAACAACACTGAGTCTACAACAAACTTTGATGAATACCTTATGTTAAGAAACTATGAAACTCCATATAGAATTTAGGAAATGGATGAATACCTTATATTAAGAAACTATGAAACTCCATATAGAATTTAGGAAATGGATGAATACCTTATATTAAGAAACTATGAAACTCCATATAGAATTTAGGAAATGGATGAATACCTTATATTAAGAAACTCCAGAACTCAAGATAAAATTTAGGAAGTGGATGAATACATTATGTTAAGGAACTATTGAACTCAGTGTATAATTTAGAAAGTGGAAGAGCTGGACAACATTATCTCAAAAACTGAGAATAAATTTTGTGGAATACTGAAGATAAAAGTTCTAAAAATGAGAGGTTTTGGATTGGTGTTTTATGCTACAGCAACACAGGTGGGTTATATAACGCTATGGTAACCGTAATAGAATGCCTGGCTGAAGCACATACCATTGTAGCTGATCTGGGCTGATCCATTCATAGCCTAATTTTTGAATGGGAATGTGCCTCTGAATGACACTCATTGTCACCCCGATGCTTGATAGACCAAGACAGGGGGTCATCATTGTCACTCTGATGCTTGATAGACCAAGACAGGGGGTCATCACTGGTGGGCGTTTACCAGTTATTATGTACTTTTGAGAGAGTGACATATGTAACGTGAAGTTGTTTGCATTTTAAACATGCACAGTGGAGAGAATGTTGGCATACCTCTATGCTACATTAATATAATGTGGATGATATTTCTTTGGATATTGTACTTTTGGAAATTGTACATGATCTATGCACACTGCTAACTTAAATGACTGCTCCTTTGTGCTAAAAAATTAGCCTGAATTAGTCTAAAGTACACTATCCATAGCAGCTATTAAAATAGGGATAATGAATTTAGCCAAACTAGACAATACCAGCTTGAATGAATTGCAATGAATGAATTACCAACTATATAAAATGTAAAAAGGTTATCAGCTCTTTTTTTTTACAATCTACCTCCGAAGTTCAGGAAGTGAAAATGACCAATTGAAGCTAGTAGTTCTTTGAAAGGCTCACATCAGTATTAAAGCCAAGCTGTATACTCTATAATCCATATTACACCCATCAATCATACACCAAAATAAAGGGAATTAAAGGTTCTATAATCCATATTACACCCATCAATCATTCACCAAAATAAAGGGAATTAAAGATTCTTAAAAATTCTAACCCTATGTAAAATGCAGAACTGTAGAGCACTACCCAAAGGGCTGTCATTGTCACCAAAATGTTTGATAGACCAAGGCAGGGGGCTAGCTACATGACATCATTTGGATTATATGTTTTCTAAAAAAATTGCTTCCCATTTTTGGAAGGGATCTTGAAACTTTAATTAAATCTGAATGCCTCTGATACCAACATCAAACGTTCTAAGCACATGACTACTGTTGCAACCATGATGCAGATACAATGCAGGCCAGGGTTTCTTTTATTTACACATTTCAAAGAAGAAATATTTTTAAAGAACCTTAAAGGTGGGAATGCCATTCTAATAAAATATGGATGATGCTGGTTTAATCTTTGCAATTTGAAAATGCTGATTGTTTTAATGGACATCACATAGTTTTATAACAACAGAAGGCAGGTACTTGAGAAGGAGGTTGACAACAGCTTGTGATAAATTGTGGTTTCTTATTTAATGGAATGCTGGATTTCCATAGCTAGTTATTAGACTGTTAGGCTTGTTAAATTCAAGTGGAAAACATGACACTTATAAATAAATCAAGGATTGAACAAAGGACCTGTAGTGTCAAGCTCTTTCCATTTTAACAGTTTGGTTATCATTTCAGTGATTTTTTACGTTAAAATTGATGCCAAATGCCATTTGGATAGTCCAATTTCCATAAACTTTGGACAGATATGTAATATATTTATCTGATGAACAATATATACATGCTTATACATCAGGTCCAACTGCAGACAACATAGAACCTGATCTGCCATTGTGTAATGCACTGGCATATTTGAGTCTTTGTTGTTTTACTTTATTTGTTTTTCTGAATACACATATTAAATGTTCCAGTAGATCAGGGTCTATATTTTTTGCTCTCCTGATTACTCTTAACAGATCGCATAGACCCAGATCTGTCAGCACATTATCTGACAGTGGATCTGGGCCTGTACAGTTGGATCTGGGCCTGTATAGTTGGATCTGGATCAGTACAGTTGGATCTGGGCCTGTACAGTTGGATCTGGATCAGTACAGTTGGATCTGGACCTGTACAGTTGGGTCTGGGTCTGTACAGTTGGATCTGGGTCTGTTATGTTTGAGTATATATAAGATTGGAGGATGTTTGAAAATACATGAATGATGGATTGTTGTTGTTATTGATGATGATGCTTATTATTATTATTATTATTAATGTTATTATTATTATTATTATTCTTAATATTATGTATGTTGTCTTAGTGTGTAGATGTTATCACATGTCTGTGCTTTATTAAGTTTTATCTCATATAATGCCTTATGAAATCATAAAAGATCAGGTCTATAATGTGTTAAGTTTGATTGAACTCCAGTCTTTGATACCGCTCCAATGGCCTAGTGGTTAGAGCATCTGCCTCGGAAACAGGAGGCCATGGGCTCAAACCCTGGCCAAGTCATACCAAAGACTTACAAAAATGGTACTAACAGCTGCCTTGCTAGGCACTCAGCATTAAGAGGTTAGTGTTAGGACTGGTCGGCCTGGCGTCAAGATAATGTGACTGGATGGGACATCATGCTACATGTATGTGGCCACGATGCCCCAGTGCTAGACATCACTATAAACTGCCACACTGCAGACATCGTAGCAATATGACTGAATTTTTTTAAAGCTATGTTAAAAACCCAAATCACACACACACATGTACTGGTCTGTGATGTGTTAAGTTAGATTAAACTCCAGTCTATGATGTGTTAAGTTAGATTGGAATTCAGGTCAATGATGTATTATGTTAGGTTATAAATCATGTCTATGATTGTTATGGTTAGATTGGAACTCAGGTCTTTGATGTGTTAAGTTAGATTGGAACTCAGGTCTTTGATGTGTTAAGTTAGGTTGGAACTCAGGTCTTTGATGTGTTAAGTTAAATTGGAACTCAGGTCTGTGATGTGTTAAGTTAGATTGGAACTCAGGTCTGTGATGTGTTCAGTTAGATTGGAATTAAGGTCTATGATGTGTTTAGTTAGATTGGAACTCATGTATGTGATGTGTTAAGTTAGATTGGAAATCTTGTCTGTGATGTGTTAAATTAGATTGGAACTAATGTCTGTGATGTGTTAGTTAGATTGGAACTCGGGTCTGTGATGTGTTCGTTAAATTGAAACTCCTGTCTGTAATGTGTTAAATTAGATTGGAACTCCTGTCTGTGATGTGTTAAGTTAGATTGGAACTCCTGTCTGTGATGTGTTAGTTAGATTGGAACTTCTGTCTGTGATGTGTTAAGTTAGATTGGAACTCTTGTCTTTAATGTGTTAAGTTAGATTGGAATTAAGGTCTATGATGTGTTTAGTTAGATTGGAACTCATGTATGTGAAGTGTTAAGTTAGATTGGAACTCCTGTCTGTGATGCGTTAAGTTAGATTGGAACTTGGGTCTGTGATGTGTTAGTTAGATTGAAACTCCTGTCAGTGATGTGTTAAATTAGATTGGAACTCATGTCTGTGATGTGTTAAGCTCTGTCTTGTATGTTATCTTCAGAATGTTTAAAGTCTGAACTCAGTGTTTATGCCATTCATATTGGCTTCTTTTAAAAATGTACCCTATAATGTTCATAGAACAAACTGATCTGTTGAATTGTGTCTTCATCATGTGAAGGCAAAATGACGGCCCTCACAAAATGTTGTCACTTACATTCATGCAAATGTTTGTCTGGGTAGACTGTGTCTTTTGTCTTTGAAGGAGCTGCAGTCCAGACTCAGTGGTTAGCATGCAGGAATCTCAGTCATTAGGTTGCAGAACATTTCCGAGCACTAAATAGTCTTTCCTGTGATGATGTGCCACTAAAAGCCATTCAACCATACAACCAACCAGTTACCCATCTTGATTTCAAAGGCAAGGCAAATATTCAAGATGGAATCTGTCCATCACAATTCTTGTTTAGGTGCTCAGCATTTAATAGTCAGTTTTAATCGGTAGATAATTAGTTGATAACAACAGATTTAGATGCTTGATGAAAAACCCTCGGGCAGGGTATTTTGGTCTAGCTGGGGTAATAGAGGATTATTGTAAAGTGGTTTTTGCAATCGAGAAATTTGAGTGATGGAGTAGTCTCCAAATTAAGATAGTTAAATTACATTGTCATAATTTATCACCATAAATATTATAACCTCACTAGATCTGCAATCATTAAAATATACCTTGAAAAAATTCAAAATGCACTTTTTGGGTCAAAATTGCTGATGTTTTTCTCCCACTAGAAATGGCAACTAAATGATAGTACTGGAGTAGTCTCCAAATTAAGATAGTTAAATTACATTGTCATAATTTATCACCATAAATATTATAACCTCACTAGATCTGCAATCATTAAAATATACCTTGAAAAAATTCAAAATGCACTTTTTGGGTCAAAATTGATGATGTTTTTCTCCCACTAGAAATGGTAACTAAATGATAGTACTGTAAATGTCTGAGTAAAGCATGATGATATGCTACGAGGCCATGGGTTTGAAATAACTGCCAAATGGAGTCCTGTGCTGCCAAATGGAGTCCTGTGCTGCCGAATTTGAGTTCTCACTAGAAGTGGGTGACTTTCCAAAACTTCCTATCCATATTAGACAAATGTGATAGGTAGAGTTCTTGTATGAACACTTGTCACATTCGTACAAAAGATACCAATACACCATCTTGTCTGCCTGAACTTACTTAAAGCAGAAACAGCGTGTCAAAACATATCATCAGTTTCTACCAAATAGCTGGAAATTGTTCTGATGTGGGCATTTTTCAATCTAAGGCACCTGCCTCATTGATGTATTTGCCTTTTAGAACAATGTATGCCAGGTGAGCAATAGCAACCCACTTGGTTGACTTTTTCATTTTCACATGATATGGCTGCTTGAAATAACTTCCATAATTTTCTTCATGATAAGCATCAGAAAAGTACAACTGGATCGGGTTTATTTTACAAGTCACAGACAATATAATTCTGTTAATCTCTTTCATGTATCAAGCATTAATGCAGTTTTTCCCATTAAGTCAAACATCTCCAGACAAGTACTTTTTTCTCATGGAGTTATTGTTTGAAACATGGCATGGCTGGCCATTGGTACAGGAGATGTTGTTGTTGTTGTTGTTGTTCTAGGGTTTAACGCCATTTTTTAGCACAAGATTAGTGTGTAGAGGAAAATAATGGCATTCTAAAAGGACACAAAATACTTCTCCCTACATAATTTCTTGTGTAATTTTTTTATACAGTCTAAGAATTTTATGATATTATAATCCATGTGGTTACATTGCATACCTTTATGGGGCCCCAGGTGGCTGAGTGGTTTAAGGTGCTTACCTTCACAGATCACAGACATCTCACCTGTGTCCATATGGGTTCAAGTCTTGTGAGTGGCCAACATTGGTATGTGAAAATGCTTGCCAGTAGCTTCCCATGGGTTGGTGGTTCTTCTCTGGGTTTTCCCCAGGTTCATCTGCGACCAGATATACTGGCTGGCATGTATATTCCATGTGCTGAAAAATGGCACAACAATCTCAATCTTGCATACCTTTATTATTTCTTGACTACAAAATTTCAAAATGCTGGGAATTAAGGGAAGAAGGGAGTTTTGTTTAAGAGCAGTATTTCATAGAAAATGGAATTTCCAACAAAAAAAAAGAAAGAATGTTCCAAGGTAAAGATAAATTAGCCTCACTAAACAAAATATTGGTAGACAAACTAAATTAGAAGTAGTTATTTCTTGTGAATGCATAAAATTATTGAAGTTTTATTGGTTGTAACTGTAATCTGTATATAGTAAACTGTGTGTGTTCATGTGTGAATGAGAGAGAGAGAGATCCCAATTACTTTGTATTAACCTCTTAAGTTGTAAATCTAAAAAAAAAATTCTCATCAGGTGACAGTCTGGATCAGAGTACTCGTGTCATCAATATTTATGATGATGATTCAGACCTACCATTACAGCCTGTCTGTGTTTGTTTTTTGATCTAAATCTCTGGATTTGCCTTCCGAAGTTGAGTGAATTTATTTAGTTATTTTATCAGTATTTACTTAATTGTCTGACATGGAAATCAATATTTTCATGATATAGTTCAGGGATACCTAGTTTGTTTCTTTTATTTATGTAGGGCAATCTCCCATCAGTTTTAGAAACATTTTGATAAGTGGCAGATCAGTTTTTCACATTTAAACTGAAAACATACTCCACCGCCTCATTATAGCATTGTTCATGAGAGTCATGGAGTAGACTGCCTCATTATGAAGTACATGATACAGTACTACCTCATTATAATGCTGTTATGGAAGTATACTGCCTTAAAGTGGGACTGCCTAATGATGAAGTACATTATACAGTGCTCACTCAGTATAATGTTTTCCATGAGAGCCATGTAGCATACTACTTTATAGTGAGGCTGCCTTAAAATTAAGTCCATGACAAAACTAGTACTATCTCATTCTAATGATGTCATGGAAGCCATGGAGCCTTATACTGAGACTACCTTATGCATGGTAAAGTATTTTCTCATTTTAATACTCTCATGGAGGAAGCATACTGCCTTATAGTGAGACTACCTTATACATGGTAAAGTATTTTCTCATTTTAATACTCTCATGTAGGAAGCATACTGCCTTATATTGAGACTGCCTTACAATGAAATACATTAAACATTTAATTTCACTGCTACTTAATTGAATCCATGACAATACCTTAATTATAAAAGGATCTGTGTTATAATGAAGGGTGCTATGGTGAGTGCTGGATATGTAAACAGGACAAAGACCCATTTATAATAGAAACTGGACAGTTACTTTTGGCTGCGTCGAAACTTCTCGCTGTCTCATCTCTACATCTTTAAATTGGTGAAATTTCTTTAAAATTTAGGACTTTTGCTTTTATTTTGTAATCAGGTATCAACTTGTTTGATTTTAGCTGGATAGGTATGAATTTGAGTGAGTGGATAACATTGTTTGGTGATTGATGGCACATCAACACAAATAGGTTACTTTATGCCAAGGTAGTTGGAGTGAAGTGCCATGTGTTAGTCAAATTTGGCTGATCCAATGGTAGGATTTGAACCTGCACCCACGAGTTTGGAACCCCACAGTTTAACCATGACATCAGCCACTCTTAGTCACCTCTCAAATTAAAAATGTTTTTAAAATACTGTGAAATAACTATTTTTTGGTGGGTACCTATTTTCGTAAGTTTTGAAATCTCTCCCCCCCCCCAAATAATGCCCACTAAAATATTTGAATTTGTAGTGAAAGAAAGATATCAAAAAAGAAAACAATGTCCTGCTTGCTTGTGATCTCTCACAGTGGAAAAAAAAAAATTTTTTTTTGAATGTCATCTGAATTGTTTTTAATTTTTATAAGTCTTGCTCTGTAATGTTTGTACATATTCACAAAGTGTAATTTAGGTGTCATGTACCTTTACTAATTGGGGCTTCCATTATGTCTTTCATTCTTTTCATTATTGTTAAAATTTCTTAATTGGTAAATTAACTTTCAGAGGTTTTGGGGAAGGAAAACCTATACATGACCCATCCAACATAACTAAACTATAATACTGACAGTTGGAGCTAGGTTTTGAATGGGTCTGTGTACAACATACTAATCACTGAAGGGTTTTTTTTGGGAAAAGAAATTTGCCATACCAGTATTGCCATACGGTAGTTCTATTATCATTATGACTAGAAAAATTCTGTTGTTATGTGTATATGCATGTAATTGTAGGTTACTGTGTTTGTATTCTGAAATGTGAAGTTTTGTCTGAGCGATACTGAATGAAGTCAGGCATGCAGAATTGTTCATAAAAAATTAGTTCATATTTTCTAATTCAAATATTTAACATTTTATGTAGGTTCATTTGTTCTTTCCTAGAGCAAATTTAGATGTGAATCTGTATGGAGAAATAGAAACACTGCATGCCCTCATTGTAAGGCCTTCCATTATAACACCATTCTTATTATAAGGCAGGTATGGTCTTGGATTCCATTCATTATATGGTAATGAAATTATGCTTTCTGATTTACATTGTTATAACGCAGTATAATGTGTTGCTTCCATGGAGAGTGTTATAATGAGGGCTTACACACATTGTCATAACATTCCAATTTCATCTTTTGTGTGCTTGGGGATTATTTGCAATTGACATATAAACAAGGTTTTCATCTATTGAAATAGATACTCGAAAGTTTAATATTTATTCCATAATGAAATGCAAACACTGCTTGAACCAAACTGACGATGTCTCAGTTCAAGGGAAATACATAACAGTATGCAAATACACATAGAAAATACAGCCGAGTATTCACATGTGCATTGCAGTGTGAACTGTGTACATTCTGTACAGTATGATGCAGTGCAGTGTGAGGAACACAGTTCCAGCAATACTAAATTAATGAAGTGAAAATAACAAGTGTATAGCAGTTAGGATTTGCCTTGCATGTACTGGTATGTATCAATTCAGCCAGCAAATCATTTTATTAATTTTCTATTTTTTAAATCATGAACTATGGGTAAAGTTACACCCCTATCTGTAAAGGAGTGTTAGGGGATGGAAATTTTTTGCGTGTGAGACAGGTGCCCTTTTTTTAAAAGAAGTTATATATGTATATATATCTTTATACATATATATATATACATGTGTATATGTATGTATATGTATATATATATATAGTGTAATAAATGTTTATTGTCTCGATTTAACACATATGTTCAATGAAATCATCAATATATATTCACAGATTTTATTTGGTGATTGGACTTTGCATGCAGTGAAAATCTATAAATCTAAAAAATATTAGTTCTTTGTCCATGTTAGACATGTTAGACATTTTCTATATATATCAGTTAAAAACAAGTGTTCTTCCTTATGGGTGGATTTCCCTTTAAGGCAGGCTTCATTATATTTTAAGAGTTTATTTAAAATTTTACAAACTTTTTGTTCTTAGTTTTATATTTCCAACGACTCATGCTGAGTTTCAGATCACAGAAATCCTTTAAAATATCATCAGTACATGCATTTATAAACATTTAAGTTTTCCATGAAAAGTACTCTTCCTGTTATGGTATGTCAAATTTCATAGGTATTTTTTGTTTTACTAACAGTTTGATGGATAAATAATGTGCAAGTATTATTTTGCCACTTTCACTTAGTACAGTAGATCCTTGCACATCCACTTTTGTTAGTTTTGGGCCCCTATCCACTGACCTTGAACCATTGTTGTTTCGAATGAATACATCTCCAGGCCATAGGGATATATGTGATCCACCAACATCTAGCTCATTTAGTTATCTGTTCCAGAGAGACCAAGAGACATTCAGCCTTTGTTTGGCCAATGCTTTGTTACCTTTTCCTTTTGATATCTCCCCATTCTCAGCTATTTAGTGAAAACTCATTTTTAAAGCGGCTTGTGGGTGAATAGGTGAACACTTGTTGGATAATGTTCTTTTTCTAATGTTGGGCATGTGGATGAGTTGAAAACGGATCTTTTGTCCGTTTTCATGTTTCATGGTTCTGTTTAGTTTGACGGTGTAAGAATTACTGGCTTTAGATGGAGTAGCATATTTATTAAGTGGTAGTCAGATAATCAGATTGTTGATTACTGGGAGGGGTAGATTTCATTAATAGGTGTTAGGTCACATTTCTGAATGGCTGGATTATTGAGAGTAAATCAACATTCATGATTACTGTGGTGGAGGGATGTGAAATTGGTCCCAGGTGTGTTTATATAACACTGTCCTATATTTCAGGATTGACAAGTGCAGTATGTACATTGGCTTTTGAAGAAACAAAATGTTTGGATTATAAGGATAACATAATATACTTCTGTCTTTATTTTATGGATGTTATGAGAAGAACATGAGAAATGAATTAAATAAGAAACAGAAGAAATAAAAAATGTTTGAAAATGTGGAAACATTTTACTGAAGAATTTCAACTTTGAGGAAAGAATATTTCTTTGGATTAAAAAAGAATTATTGAACCATTAAAGGTGTGAAAGATGTCATCAAATAGGCACAGACGGTCCTGGAACCCAGGCTTAAGTTTGACTATGCATAGTTATATGGCAAAAGCACGGGCCAGCTGGTCGGATTTAAGGTAAGGAAGATTCCAGTGTATCATAAAAAGATCAATTGCAAGATTATAGCATTGTATTTTCATCCTTTTTCATGATGTGTTTTGAATATTTATTGTACATTTCTCTTTATGTGAATGGAATATTCCTTCCAAATATGACACCAGCAATTTTGTCTTGGGTGGTGGGAGAATTTGTATCTTACCACTGTTAGTGTTGGATAATGGATGATCACTGTTTGTCTGTCTGTCCATAAACATTTGTTTTCTGGAGCATAAGCCTCAAGCATCTCTGTGAACTTGGTACACATATTAGAGTAGCCCTTTCCGATGTGTCTTTCATTGTTTCATTAATGTTTATAATTCTTTTGTGTCAATATTTTTTATTTTGTCTGTTTGCCCATCCATCCTTTCTGTCCATAAACACATTTATTTTGGAGGATAACACAAAATCAGTTCAAATTATCTCTTTGATTGATTGATTGATTGATTGATTGTTTGTTTTTTAACGGCGCATCAGCACTTTTAGGCTATTTAGCGCCAAACAAAGTGTTACTTGTATAATCTTTTAAAACTTATAAAAGGTTCTATATCGGCCAGCGATATAAAAGAACAAATGGTTGAAATTAAAAACGGTAAGATGGTAACGGTGCAAAATAAAGCTTCCCGATCAACGGGAGATGTAAAAAAGATGAATAGGTATTAAAATGGGACGGTATGTATATTGCATAAAACTGCACAAGGTGATAGCATAAAAGTCAGAGTTTAGAGTAAATATTTACGGCTTTCAAGAACTCGATAATACGAGTGATGTTTATATTATCAAAAAGTTCTTTCATGTCATGCACAACGTAATAACGATCGCGCGTAGGTTGTAGGTCAAAGCACTCTATCATAAAGTGCTTGACAGTGAATGGTTCATTGCAAGAAACGCACTCTGGTGGGTCTTCACCTTTTAGTATGTGGGTGTGGGTGAGATAAGTATGACCAATTCGGATTCTTGCAATGACTACCTCCTCCCTACGAATGGTTCTGTAGGAAGGAGTCCATTCTCCTAGAGTTGGTTTGATTGCATGGAGTTTGTTATTTACAGCATCATTCCATGATGCCTGCCACTTCTGACGTAAGAACTTTCTGATACAAGGTTTAAAATCAGTATATGGTATTTTAAAATCAGATGGTTCTTGAGAAAGGGCCATTTTAGCAGCGCGATCTGCTTTTTCGTTACCTTTAATACCAATGTGGCTAGGTAACCAACAGTATATTATATTGTGGGAGACACTCAGCTCGGTATTTTTGACGAGTATGTTTTTCAATAATGGGTAATCCAGTTTTCTATTGTGTAGTGACTGGAGTACTGATAGCGAGTCGGAGAAGATGATACTTTGACCTAATATGTTATCGGTCAAAGCACATGCATACAATCGAAAGACAACTGCAGCAAAATATAAACAGAATTCAAAATTGGGCCAATGCAAACGGTTTCAAATTCTCGAAATCAAAAACGGTATGCATGCATTTCTGTCAGTTACGAAAACATCACGATGAACCGAACCTCACACTGGATGGAACACCTATTCCAGTTGTTGAGGAAACCAAATTTTTAGGTATAATCTTTGACAGAAAACTGACCTTTATTCCACACCTAAAGAACTTAAAAGCTAAATGCTTAAAAGCACTTAACCTACTTAAAGTAGTAGCGCACACTGACTGGGGTGCTGATAGAAAAGTCATCCTAAATTTATACAGAACGTTTATTCGCTCCAAACTAGACTATGGTTGCGTTGTGTATGGTTCTGCCAGAAAATCGTATCTTAAAATGCTTGATCCAATTCATCATCAGGGAATAAGACTGGCTCTGGGAGCATTTAAAACATCCCCCTGTGAAAGCCTTCTAACTGAGGCGAATGAACCACCGTTATCGCATCGTAGAGAAATGCTTTCCGCACAGTATGCTCTCAAATTAAAATCAAACCCTCTGAATCCTGCTTTTTCGGCTGTTTTTCAACCCAAATACAAAACTTTATACGAAAATAAACCAAACGCCATACCTTCCTTTGGCATTAGAATATCATCCAGCCTTGACACTGCAACTATAGATCTTTCAAAAATTCAGAAAACATCCATCTCCGAAACACCACCCTGGCTAATTAAACAACCAAAAGTACGTTTTATGCTACACGATGGGAAAAAGTCCGAAACAAACCCTTCTATCTTCCACAACTCTTACCATGAACTCCTCACCGAATTTAAAAACTATACCAGAATTTACACTGATGGATCAAAGGATGAGGAAAAGGCTGCTGCAGCCTTTGTTTGTGGAAATCACACAACGCAAGTTCGCTTACCAAATGGAGCATCAATTTTTACAGCCGAAATCAGAGCAATAGACCTTGCTCTGCAACATATAGAAAAGAACCGTATTTTAAACAGTATCATCTTCTCCGACTCGCTATCTCTTTGAAACTTGGAAAAAATATTGGACTAGTGATAAGATATTGGACTTGTGATCAAATTTGTTTTCTGTAATTTGATATTCCTTTCAGTGTATATTGTTTCTATTCATTACCTGTTCATCTATCAATCATTTACACTTTTGTTTTTAGACACATTACTCCAAAACTGTTCAGTATGTCTCTGAAATTTTAACATAATAAACCTGTGTTCCATATGAAACCAGGGTAAATGAGTTTTCAATATCAAAAACCATTGTTTCATACATGTCTTTTGCTATTCACAAAATTCTTCAGTTTCAGTATTTAAACAAGCTATTTATTGCCAGTCTATCTAGTCTTCCATTATGATTAATTTTATTTCTGGGGCAGAACTCCAACAAAACTGAATAAGACATTTGTCTATTGCAAATATGCTTAAGTGATGTTAATGTTCCTTTTGATATACACGATACTTCAGATTCAATAATTTGAATGTATTTGTCCATTTTTCTGTCCATTTATCCTTTACCCACACTTACATTTCTGTACCAAATTCCAAAACATATAAGACGTCTATATGAAATTCAGTATACTTACTGGACAAGTGATGTAGAAATGCCACTTGTTACTGGACGAGTGATGTAGAGATGTCATTTGTTACTGGACAAGACATGTCATTTGTTACTGGACAAGTGATGTAGTAATGCCATTTGTTATTGACAAGTAATGTAGAACTGCCATTTGTTATTGACAAGTAATGTAGAAATGCCATTTGTTATTGACAAGTAATATAGAAATGCTATTTGTTATTGACATGTGATGTAGTAATGCCATTTGTTATTGACAAGTAATGTAGAACTGCCATTTGTTACTGGAATTTTGTCCATTTCTTTATTTATAAATATTTTCATCCATGTCCTTGTTCATCCTTCCATCATTCATAATTTTGTTCAAGATATGACAATGAAGTTTTGTACACATTTTAGACATGTGGTCCAGATATGCCTTTTGAAATAATGTACACTTACTGGTATGGACTTGTGGTCCAGATGTGTCTTTTGGAATAATGTACACTTACTGGTATGGACTTGTGGTCCAGATATGCCTTTTGAAATAATGTACACTTACTGGTATGGACTTGTGGTCCAGATATGTCTTTTGGAATAATGTACACTTACTGGTATGGACTTGTGGTCCAGATGTGTCTTTTGGAATAATGTACACTTACTGGTATGGACTTGTGGTCCAGATATGTCTTTTGGAATAATGTACACTTACTGGTATGGACTTGTGGTCCAGATATGTCTTCTGAAATAATGTACACTTTCTGGTATGGACTTGTGGTCCAGATGTGTCTTTTGGAATAATGTACACTTACTGGTATGAACTTGTGGTCCAGATATGCCTTTTGAAATAATGTACACTTACTGGTATGGACTTGTGGTCCAGATGTGTCTTTTGGAATAATGTACACTTACTGGTATGGACTTGTGGTCCAGATGTGTCTTTTGGAATGATGTACACTTACTGGTATGGACTTGTGGTCCAGATATGCCTTTTGAAATAATGTACACTTACTGGTATGGACTTGTGGTCCAGATATGTCTTTTGGAATAATGTACACTTACTGGTATGGACTTGTGGTCCAGATGTGTCTTTTGGAATAATGTACACTTACTGGTATGGACTTGTGGTCCAGATATGTCTTTTGGAATAATGTACACTTACTGGTATGGACTTGTGGTCCAGATATGTCTTCTGAAATAATGTACACTTTCTGGTATGGACTTGTGGTCCAGATGTGTCTTTTGGAATAATGTACACTTACTGGTATGAACTTGTGGTCCAGATATGCCTTTTGAAATAATGTACACTTACTGGTATGGACTTGTGGTCCAGATGTGTCTTTTGGAATAATGTACACTTACTGGTATGGACTTGTGGTCCAGATGTGTCTTTTGGAATGATGTACACTTACTGGTATGGACTTGTGGTCCAGATATGCCTTTTGGAATAATGTACACTTACTGGTATGGACTTGTGGTCCAGATGTGTCTTTTGGAATGATGTACACTTACTGGTATGGACTTGTGGTCCAGATATGCCTTTTGAAATAATGTACACTTACTGGTATGGACTTGTGGTCCAGATGTGTCTTTTGGAATAATGTACACTTACTGGTATGGACTTGTGGTCCAGATGTGTCTTTTGGAATGATGTACACTTACTGGTATGGACTTGTGGTCCAGATATGCCTTTTGAAATAATGTACACTTACTGGTATGGACTTGTGGTCCAGATGTGTCTTTTGGAATGATGTACACTTAGTGGTATGGACTTGTGGTCCAGATATGTCTTTTGAAATAATGTACACTTACTGGTATGGACTTGTGGTCCAGATGTGTCTTTTGAAATGATGTACACTTTCTGGTATGGACTTGTAGTCCAGATGTGTCTCTTGGAATGATGTAACAAGATAACCGGGTGGGATATTTTGGATTAACAACAGAACACGTTTTGATGACACATATATATGATTTAATGTGGCGATTTATATGAGTAGTGGATTATGAAGATGTGTGCGTATTTATAATCCAAATATTGGATCTATTTAACAAAAAACGCACAGTTTCAAAGATGAAAAAAATATACAAATAAATTAGTTCAATAACCTTAAAACACAGGATAAATGATTTCACAAATGATTCAATAATGAAAAGATGAATATAGTTCACTCAAATAGTAAACAATGTAAGTCTTTACACATAGTAAAAAATGTATTCGCTCAGGTAGCGAAATTATGTCACTAAACAAGAACGGATATACAATCTATCCTTCCAGTCCTGAATAATACACTGGGTCTTACTAACCCAAATTTAGCATACGGCTAAAAATACATGTGTGGAGATGCACTCCGTCACCCGTGCACCTTATCCGCTCCACAGCTCCTCCGAATCAATTTCACAACCAATATAGACTCCGGTCCCTCGGAATACTATGATCACTTGAAATATTAGACCCTCCGGACACTTGAAATATTAGACCCTCCGGACCCCCTGGTCCTTTGACGGCTCTACAGCTGGGTCACCTTAGTCACTCTTGACATTCTGGACGCTAGACATTAGACGCTCCGGCACCTTAAACGCTCCGGACACACGGACGTTTCTACCCTCTGACAACACCGGACACCCCGGATATTCCTACCATCAAACACTCACTCACTCAGCTGAAAATATACCCGATACAGTGTACTAAACTTGATACAGACATAACGTAAGGACGTTATACATGGTAAGTTAAAAAGATTATATTATAATGGCAATTACAAAACAGAGGTTCAATAGTAAACCTAACCCTGCTTGATAAGACAATAGTAAACAATTCTTTTAAAAAATGTAGCTTTACATTACCAATATAAGTCCTGCACTACGTCGCAACAAGAATAAAAAATGCACGCATTATGGTATGTAAAGAAAACTATAACAAACATGCAAAGGCAAATATGGTAATACACTAGTTATCACTTAAAACCCAAAACATTACCTACCCCTACAGCTGGAGTTGTGCGAATCCTTTTAGCAGGCCGCTTGCTGACAAAACCATTAGTATTGTAAAGGTCCTTTACATGTAGTAACGTATTTATACCTTTAGAATTTTCGTTATTCTTTATCAAAGGCACCTTGCACGTGTGGCACAGGACGAATCGTACTCACGATTTCGAAATACATAGACCATATTATAATCACCCTCGGGTATCGTTGTACAGAGAAAAGACACGAAACCCGAGTACATGTATTTAATTAACAACATTTACACCATTCTGTGACACTTACTGGTATGGACTTGTGGTCCAGATGTGTCTCTTGGAAAGATGTACACTTATTGGTATGGACTTATGGTCCAGATGTGTCTTTTGGAATGATAATTCTTGATTTTCAGTAGTTTTTATCCTTTTGTCAACCCATCCATCCATTCATCACTATCCATGCTTTTGCTTTTGTGACAAAAGTCCAAAGTTATAATAGATAACTTTTTGGAAGTGTGTACACTTGTTGGACTTAGGATCTAGATGTGTCTTTTGCTAATTACAATATTTGTCCATTTGTCTGTTCAGTATCATTCAACCAATCTTTCATTTAATTTATGGAGCAAATGTCATTATATCTATCACTTCTCTGTATACTTTATAAATACAAACTTCTATATATGAAATCGTTGCTAAATTTGTTTGTCTACCAGCAAACATTGTTTTGAGGCAGGGGTTGCAGATCTTGAGTCAACCTCCTTTTTTTTAAAAACCTCAGTATGTAAAACATTTGTGATTTTTGTCATCTTACAGGTGTGGGAAGGGGGATATGGCTGATGCTTTCTATGTCTGTCTGTCTGTCCAGAAGCATTTTATTTTCGTATTTGGAACATAACTCAAACAGTTCAAGGTATATCAGTCTGACTTTGCACACAGGTATATCAGTCTGACTTGGCACACAAGGTATATCAGTCTGATTTGACACACAAGGTATATCAGTCTGACTTGGCACACAAGGTATATCAGTCTGACCTGGTACACAAGGTAAGTAAGTCTGACTTGGCACACAAGGTATATCAGTCTGACTTGGCACACAAGGTATATCAGTCTGACTTTGCACACAAGGTATATCAGTCTGACTTGGCACACAAGGTATATCAGTCTGACTTGGCACACAAGGTATATCAGTCTGACTTGGCACACAAGGTATATCAGTCTGACTTGGCAAACAAGGTATATCAGTTTGACTTAGCAAACAAGGTATATCAGTCTGACTTGGCAAACAAGGTATATCAGTTTGACTTGGCAAACAAGGTATATCAGTCTGACTTGGCACACAAGGTAAATAAGTCTGACTTGGCACACAAGGTATATCAGTCTGACTTGGCAAACAAGGTATATCAGTCTGACTTGGCACACAAGGTAAATCAGTCTGACTTGGCACACAAGGTATATCAGTCTGACTTGGCAAACAAGGTATATCAGTTTGACTTGGCAAACAAGGTATATCAGTCTGACTTGGCACACAAGGTAAATAAGTCTGACTTGGCACACAAGGTATATCAGTCTGACTTGGCAAACAAGGTATATCAGTCTGACTTGGCAAACAAGGTATATCAGTCTGACTTGGCACACAAGGTAAATCAGTCTGACTTGGCAAACAAGGTATATCAGTCTGACTTGGCACACAAGGTATATCAGTCTGACTTGGCAAACAAGGTATATCAGTTTGACTTAGCAAACAAGGTATATCAGTCTGACTTGGCAAACAAGGTATATCAGTTTGACTTGGCAAACAAGGTATATCAGTCTGACTTGGCACACAAGGTAAATAAGTCTGACTTGGCACACAAGGTATATCAGTCTGACTTGGCAAACAAGGTATATCAGTCTGACTTGGCAAACAAGGTATATCAGTCTGACTTGGCACACAAGGTAAATCAGTCTGACTTGGCAAACAAGGTATATCAGTCTGACTTGGCACACAAGGTATATCAGTCTGACTTGGCAAACAAGGTATATCAGTTTGACTTAGCAAACAAGGTATATCAGTTTGACTTGGCAAACAAGGTATATCAGTCTGACTTGGCACACAAGGTAAATATGTCTGACTTGGCACACAAGGTATATCAGTCTGACTTGGCAAACAAGGTATATCAGTCTGACTTGGCACACAAGGTAAATCAGTCTGACTTGGCACACAAGGTATATCAGTCTGACTTGGCACACAAGGTAAATAAGTCTGACTTGGCACACAAGGTATATCAGTCTGACTTGGCAAACAAGGTATATCAGTCTGACTTGGCACACAAGGTAAATCAGTCTGACTTGGCACACAAGGTATATCAGTCTGACTTGGCAAACAAGGTATATCAGTCTGACTTGGCACACAAGGTAAATAAGTCTGACTTGGCACACAAGGTATATCAGTCTGACTTGGCAAACAAGGTATATCAGTCTGACTTGGCAAACAAGGTATATCAGTCTGACTTGGCACACAAGGTAAATCAGTCTGACTTGGCACACAAGGGATATCAGTCTGACTTGGCAAACAAGGTATATCAGTCCAACTTGGCACACAAGGTAAATAAGTCTGACTTGGCAAACAAGGTATATCAGTCTGACTTGGCAAAGAAGGTATATCAGTCTGACTTGGCAAACAAGGTAAATAAGTCTGACTTGGCAACAAGGTATATCAGTCTGACTTGGCAAACAAGGTATATCAGTTGGACTTGGCACACAAGGTATATCAGTCCAACTTAGCACACAAGGTATATCAGTCCAACTTGGCACACAAGGTATATCAGTCCAACTTGGCACACGAGGTAAATAAGTCTGACTTGGCAAACAAGGTATATCAGTCTGACTTGGCAAACAAGGTATATCAGTCTGACTTGGCACACAAGGTATATCAGTCCAACTTAGCACACAAGGTATATCAGTCCAACTTGGCACACAAGGTAAATAAGTCTGACTTGGCAAACAAGGTATATCGGTCTGACTTGGCAAACAAGGTATATCAGTCTGACTTGGCACACAAGGTATATCAGTCTGACTTGGCACACAAGGTATATCAGTCCAACTTGGCACACAAGGTATATCAGTCTGACTTGGCACACAAGGTATATCAGTCGGACTTGGCACACAAGGTATAACAGTCTACCTTGGCACACAAGGTAAATAAGTCTGACTTGGCAAACAAGCTATATCAGTCTGACTTGGCACACAAGGTAAATAAGTCTGACTTGACACACAAGGTATATCAGTCTGACTTGGCACACAATGTATATCAGTCTGATTTGGCACACAGGGTATATCAGTCTGACTTGGCAAACAAGGTATATCAGTCTGACTTGGCACACAAGGTATATCAGTCCAACTTGGCGCACAAGGAATATCAGTCCGACTTGGCACATAAGGTATATCAGTCTGACTTTGGCACATAAGGTATATCAGTCTGATTTGGCACACAAGGTATATCAGTCTGATTTGGCACACAAGGTAAATCAGTCTGACTTGGCACACAAGGTATATCAGTCTGACTTGGCACACAAGGTATATCAGTCTGACTTGGCACACAATGTAAATCAGTCTGACTTGGCACACAAGGTATATCAGTTTGACTTGGCACACAAGGTATATCAGTCTGACCTGGCATACAAGGTATATCAGTCCAACTTGGCACACAAGGTATATCAGTCCAACTTGGCACACAAGGTAAATAAGTCTGACTTGGCAAACAAGGTATATCAGTTGGACTTGGCACACAAGGTATATCAGTCTGACTTTGCACGCAAGGTAAGTAAGTCTGACTTGGCACACAAGGTATATCAGTCTGACTTTGCACACAAGGTATATCAGTCTGACTTGGCAAACAAGGTATATCAGTCTGATTTGGCACACAAGGTATATCAGTCTGACTTTGCACACAAGGTAAATCAGTCTGACTTGGCACATAAGCAGTCCTTAGAAATTTCTGCATTCAGTATTTTTATGTTGTTATAGAAATAAAATGTGCATGAATAGTTTATACATATAAACTGAGTTTGCTGTTACCAATCTATTTAATCTTAAGATGAACCTTATTTTAAAAATTCCTGCACATAACCTTTTAAAAAATAAAATTAAAAGTATGCTTTTTTTGCACTAACTGGTACCTCTTATTATTGCACATGTTTTTAGGTAAATTACATTTTTACGTAATAAATACAAACTTATTGAAGTTTTAAAGAAAATCAGCCATCCTAAGTTTTAATGGTTCTTTCACAACTTAACTAAAAAGCATATATTGTGTAATTTGGAAACCAAGTTTATCAACATAAAGTAATAAACAATAGGTAATAGATGATTGACTTACCTGGGAAAGAGTTTTCCAATCTGATTAAAATCAGATCTCCAATGCCCTGCATGAAGATGTGACAGCAACCACTTAGGGGTCATGGTCTGGTGACCCATGTTATTACTATAATTGCTATTTTTATCAGCCAATCAGATGAAGTGTTATATCTTTGCATTTGGGAGACATAGCTGAAGAGCATCAGTGTGTACTTATTGATTTGATTCATTTTCAAATTTCTGAAAGCTGCATTTCCATTGGCTAACTCAAAGGTCACTAGAACATGACCCCTAAGCAGTCACTTCAGATCTTCATCCAGGATAGTGGAGATCTGACTTTCATCAGGTTGAGAGCTTTCTTAATTATTATGACAGTTCATTATGTGGTGGCAAATCTGGGTCTATACAGTGTGCACTTGGATCTGACATGAGTATATAGTCTTCATATTTTTTTAATCAGTTGTTAGCATAAATTACGCAGCATTATGTTCACATGTTGCAAGTAATTATCTTTTTAGCATAAATTACATAGCATTATGTTCACATGTTGCAAGTAATTATCTTTTTAGCATAAATTACACAGCATTATGTTCACATGTTGCAAGTAATTATCTTTTTAGCATAAATTACACAGCATTATGTTCACATGTTGCAAGTAATTATTGTTTTAGCATAAATTATGCAGCATTATGTTCACATGTTGCAAGTAATTATCTTTTTAGCATAAATTACACAGCATTATGTTCACATGTCGCAAGTAATTATCTTTTTAGCATAAATTACACAGCATTATGTTCACATGTTGCAAGTAATTATCTTTTTAGCATAAATTACACAGCATTATGTTCACATGTTGTAAGTAATTATCTTTTTAGCATAAATGACACAGCATTAGGTTCACATGTTGCAAGTAATTATTGTTTTAGCATAAATCACACAGCATTAGGTTAACATGTTGCAAGTAATTATCTTTTTAGCATAAATCAGACAGCATTAGGTTCACATGTTGCAAGTAATTATCTTTTTAGCATAAATTACACAGCATTATGTTCACATGCTGCAAGTAATTATCGTTTTATCATAAATGACATACATTAGGTTCATATGTTGTAAGTAATTATTGTTTTAGCATAAATGACACAGCATTAGGTTCATATGTTGTAAGTAATTATCATTTTAGCATAAATGACACAGCATTAGGTTAACATGTTGCAAGTAATTATCTTTTTAGCATAAATTACACAGCATTAGGTTCACATGTTGCAAGTAATTATCATTTTAGCATAAATCACACAGCATTAGGTTCACATGTTGTAAGTAATAATTCTAGCATAAATGACACAGCATTAGGTTCACATGTTGTAAATAATTATCGTTTTAGCATAAATGACACAGCATTAGGTTCACATGTTGCAAGTAATTATCTTTTTAGCATAAATTACACAGCATTAGGTTCACATGTTGTAAGTAATAATTCCATCATAAATGACACAGCATTAGGTTCACATGTTGTAAGTAATAATTCTAGCATACATTTTACAGGATTTGGTTCATATATAGCATGTAATATTTTTTAGCATAAATTTTCATGCTTTAACTTCATATATATATCAAGTAATTATTTTCTTTTCTACCTGGAATTTGAATACAACTTGATATGTACAGTTACAGGCAAACATAGTAGAGAAAGGGAAGAATTGCAGGCTATGTAAATTGCTTCCTGGGAGGTATGATAGGTGGTTATGCATAACATATTTCTAAAACTTTTATTGAGTTAAGAAAAATGTTTCCTTTGAATCATTATGGTTTAAACAGGAAGGATTCACTGTAACACCTTGTTCATGAAGGCTGGCATTTTATATACACTGTAGCTGATGGAATAAAACAATGTTTATGGTATAGTTGGTTTTAATGGTACTTTTAAGACATTATTGGCTACATCATGCTAAGGAAATGAAAGCTAAATGCTTTCTCAAGGACACTCACAGACATCAGACCCATGTATTGAACCCATAACCCTAATGTTACAAGTATGAGCACTACCCACTGAGCTACCATGGCTCCATAGATTGTATAGTAATCACTCATTTTAATGCTGTCCATGGGTGCAGTAGAGTATATTACCTTAAAAGTTCTCCATAAAATAATATCGAAGTAAAAAAATAATTCTGATTCAACAGATTCAACACACTGGATGAAAATAAGAGGGTACAAAAAACTTTAGTGTAATACTGTTATAAGTCTAATTTTCCATTTTTGTCATTTAAATCAAAGTGATTCTGTAGTTGGATAAATTTATGTTTAAGTGACACATTTATTTTTTCAAACATGGTCTTGGGAATGCAACTAGTCTTACAGCTGATCATCAGCACTTAATAATCGACACTCTGAAGGCTTCATTTCATATCAGATTTTGATCGTATATGGTATGTAAGCTGATATGATCATCAAGACCTCACATGATTTCAGTTATGAGTGATATCCATATTTAATAATAGCAATAATGAAGTGATCTTGAATCTGATTGGCTAAGCTTGTGAACTCTCTTGAGGCCATATTTCTGATTAGATCTTATTCAGGCCTGGTATATAAGCATGTATCTTCAATATCATGGATGGGTTTGATTGTGAGTGACATCTGTCAAGTTGTCTTGCTTCTGCTTGACTGAGATTTCCAACCATAAAGACCATATTTCTGATTAAAATTTTGATTGGACTTGCTAGCCAAACAAGATCTAGGATGAGTTTTGTTATGAGCTAGATCCATGCATATTAACGAGGATCCAGACTGATCAGATGGTGGGAATTGAACCCACAACCTTCTGGTTATCAGTTCAGTGCCTTAACCATTGAGCCAATACAATTGCCTTTGGTGCAGATCTGAATGATTCCAGGATTCTAAGGGCAGACCAAGAAATACATCCAGACTGCACCAACTAACTCCCATTATAATGTCAAGTAAGTGTATATACTTCAAAGGAAGGGCTATAAATAGTTTCTATGTTATCAACCAAGGCTTTGTCCCCAGGGGCAGGGAGAAGTCCAGGGGAGAATGCTGGTTGCATAAATATATTGTTCTCTTTACCCCAAGAAAGTGCTTCCATGTATATTATATGGCCTAGGAAAGAGGATCCTGAGCAACTACTTCAGTATACGTCATATGGAATAGGAAGCAAGATTCTGAGAAAGTGATTCGATATATATTATATGGCCTAGGAACTTAGATCCTAGGAATGCGATTCAGTAAACATTATATGGCATGGAAGGAAGATCCTGAGCAACTGATTCAGTATAGGTTGTATGGCCTAGGAAGGAATATCCTGAGAAAGTGATTCAGTATAAATTATATGGGGTAGGAACTAAGATCCTGAGAATATGATTCAATATATGTTATATAGCTTAGGAACTTAGATCCTAGGAAAGTGATTCAGTATATATTATATGGCCTTGGAAGGAAGATCTGAAGAATGTGTAGTATACATTGTATGGCCTAGGGAGGAAGATCCTGAGAATGTGATTCAGTATACATTATATGGCCTAGGAAGGAAGATCCTAAGAATGTGATTCAATATACATTATATGGCCTAAGACAGAAGATCCTAAGAATGTGATTCAGCATGCGTTATATGGCCTAGGAAGGAAGATCCTAAGAATGTGTGTCAGTATACATTATATGGCCTAGGAAGGAAGATCCTAAGAATGTGATTCAGTATACATTATATGGCCAAAGGAGGAAGATCCTAAGAATGTGATTCAGTATACATTATATGGCCAAGGGAGGAAGATCCTAAGAATGTGATTCAGCATGCATTATATGGCCTAGGAAAGAAGATCCTAAGAATATGATTCAGTATACATTATATGATCTATTCAGAAGATCCTAAGAATGTGATTCAGTATACATTATGTGGCCTAGGAAGGAAGATCCTAAAAATGTGATTCAGTATTTTTTATATGGCCTAGGAAAGAAGATCCTAAGAATTTGATTCAGTATATATTATATGGCCAAGGGAGGAAGATCCTAAGAATGTAATTCAATATATATTATATGACCTTGGAAGAAGATCCTGAGAATGCGTTTCAGTATGCATTACATGGCTTAGAAAGAAGATCCTGAGAATGTGATTTGGTATATATTATATGGCCTAGGGAGGAAGATCCTAAGAATGTGATTCAGTATATATTATATGGCCTAGGGAGGAAGATCCTAAGAATGTGATTCAGTATACATTACATGGCCAAGGAAGAAGATCCTGAGAATGTGATTTGGTATATATTATATGGCCTAGGGAGGAAGATCCTAAGAATGTGATTCAGTATACATTATATGACCTAGGAAGGAAGGTCATGAGAATGTGATTTGGTACATATCATATGGCCTAGGAAGAAGATCCTGAGAATGTGATTCAGTATGGATTACGTGGCCTAGGAAGAAGATCCTGAGAATGTCATTTGGTATATACCATATGGCTAGGGAGGAAGAGCCTAAAAATGTGATTCAGTATACATTATATGATCTATTCAGAAGATCCTAAGAATGTGATTCAGTATACATTATATGACCTAGGAAGAAGATCCTAAGAATGTGATTCAGTATACATTATATGGCCTAGGAAGGAAGATCCTACAAATGTGATTCTAGGGAGGAAGAAACTGAGAATGTGATTCAGCATGTATTATATGGCCTAGGAAGGAAGATCCTAAGAATGTGATTTAGTATACATCATATGGCCTAGGAAGGAAGATCCTGAGAATGTGATTCCGTATACATCACATGGCCTAGGAAGAAATATCCTAAGAATGTGATTTAGTATACATCATATGGCATTGGAAGGAAGAGCCTAAGAATGTGATTCAGTATATATTGTATGGCCTTGGAAGGAAGATTCTAAGAATGTGATTCAGTATATATTTTATGGCCTAGGAAGGAAGATCCTAAGAATGTGATTCAGTATACATCATATGGCATAGGAAGGAAGATCCTAAGAATGTGATTTAGTATACATCATATGGCCTAGGAAGAAGATCCTGAGAATGTGATTCCATATACATCATATGGCCTAGGAAGAAGATCCTGAGAATGTGATTCAGTATGCATTACATGGCCTCAGAAGAAGACCCTGAGAATGTTATTTGGCATATACTATATGGCCTATGAAGGAAGATCCTAAGAATGTGATTCAGTATACATGATATGGCCAAGGAAGGAAGATCCTGAGAATGTGATTCAGTAGGCATTACATGGCCTCAGAAGAAGACCCTGAGAATGTTATTTGGCATATGCTATATGGCCTATGGATGAAGATCCTAAGAATGTGATTCAGTATACATGATATGGCCAAGGAAGGAAGATCTTATGAATGTGATTCAGTATGCATCATATGGCCTAGGAAGGAAGATCCTAAGAATGTGATTTAGTCTACATCATATTTCCTAGATCCTGTGAATGTGATTTGGTATACATCATATGGCCTAGGAAGGAATATCCTAAGAATGTGATTTAGTATATATCATATGGCATTGGAAGGAAGTTCCTAAGAATGTGATTCAGCATACATTATGTGGCCTAGGAAGGAAGATCCTGAGAATGTGGTTCAGTATACATCATATGGCCTAGGAAGGAAGATCCTAAGAATGTGATTTAGTATACATCATATGGCATAGGAAGGAAGAGCCTAAGAATGTGATTCAGTATATATTGTATGGCCTAGGGAGGAAGATCCTATGAATGTGATTCAGTATACATCATATGGCCTAGGAATGAATATCCTAAGAATGTGATTTAGTATACATCATATGGTATAGGAAGAAAGAGCCTAAGAATGTGATTCAGTATATATTGTATGGCCTAGGAAGGAAGATCCTAAGAATGTAATTCAGCATACATTATATGGCTTAGGAAGAATATCCTTAGAATGTTATTCAGTATACATTATATGGCCTAGGAAGGAAGATCCTGAGAATATGATTCAGTATACATTGTATGGCCTAGGAAGAAAGATCCTAAGAAGGTGATTCAGTATGATCCTATGAATGTGATTCAGTATACATCATATGGCCTAGGAAGGAAGATCCTAAGAATCTGATTCAGTATATATTGTATGGCCTAGGGAGGAAGATCCTTAGAATGTGATTCAGCATACATTATATGGCCTAGGAAGGAAGATCCTGAGAATGAGATTCAGTATATATTGTATGGCCTAAGGAGGAAGATCCTAAGAATGTAATTCAGCATACATTATATGGCATAGGAAGGAAGATTCTAAGAATCTGATTCAGTATATATTGTATGGCCTTGGGAGGAAGATCCTAAGAATGTAATTCAGCATACATTATATGGCCTAGGAAGGAAGATCCTTAGAATCTGATTCAGTATGTATTGTATGGCCTAGGGAGGAAGATCCTAAGAATGTAATTCAGTATATATTATATGGCCTAGGAAGAAAATCCTGAGAATGAGATTCAGTATACACATACATTATATGGCCTAGGAAGGAAGATCCTAAGAATGTGATTCAGTATACATTATATGGCATAGGAAGGAAGATCTTATGAATGTGATTCAGTAAACATGATATGGCATAGGAAGGAAGATCCTAAGAATGTGATTCAGTAAACATCATATGGCCTAGGAAGGAAAATCCTAAGAATGTGATTTAGTATACATCATATGGCATAGGAAGGAAGATCCTAAGAATGTGATTCAGTATACATTATATGGCCTAGGAAGAAAATCCTTAGAATGTAATTCAATATATATTATGTGGCCTAGAATGGAAGATCATTGACTTTAACAATAATAGCAGTTGTATTTTCCAAGCTTTGTTTTTCTCTCAACAGTTTCAATAGGTATGTGAATTTGCATTCACAATCTGACATACATCAGCTAGTCTGGTGAGTGATGTCATGCCCTTTTGGAACTGTTGTTTTGTGGATGGTCATGAAACTTGGCAAATTGTGTGGTTAACATCTAAAGATGTGATATCCTCCTACACAGCTGATATGTTGATATGAAGCTTGATACATATATGATTTAAGGACTCATGGTACTAATTCAGTTCCCATAGTAAACCTATGCAAACACCATGATATTACTAATTCAATAACTTAAGTGCAGGCAGTGGTCAATAAAGTGCTTAACTCTGCTGACAATAGTACTGTGATTGGTCAACATGCATGACTATCAATGATAACCATGATATCATGTACTAAATTTTACAGCAATCCACACACAAAAAAACTGCAAGAGTAGCTGCATTCACAAAATTCACTACAGCTAGCTGTTGAGTCACAATGGGCAATAATACATTACATCTAGCTGTAAGTCATAAAGGGCAATAACTCTTACAAAAATCAAGGGAGCATATTATTAGCAAGTTTTTATATTTTCATCCAGAAAATATGGATAAGGAACTTTAAACAAAAATCAATAGATCAACACAGTGTACAGAAAGCCACTTATCATTTTTTATTTGCAGTGTGTGTGATGAATAGACAAACTGAATAATCTTTCATCTGCAGTATATACTTAATTATAAATCCAACTGAAAACCTCACAGACTCAGATCTTCTGTTGAATAATGTGGCAGATTTATGTCAGTCCAGTTTATTAGGAGTAATCAATAGAAGAAAAAAAATACAAACCCTAGTCTGCAAGTACATTATATGATGGCAGATCAAGGCCTGTGTTGGTTGCAGTTCACATTGACTTATAAGCGAATACATACTGTAATATGACTGTTGGTGACTGAATTGTGTGAAGGAAGCTGGTTACACATAACAGTGTTGTACAGATACTTATTTCAATAGGCATTCTTGTACGAGAGAGAGATAGAGAGAGAGAGAGAGAGGGAGAGAGGGGAGGTGGAGTCTATTATGCAAAGTTTCACACTAAAACACTACAAGTACTTCTATTTCTGAAATTCTTTTCCCTTCCAGGAATATATTTTTAAGAGTGATATCAAGTTGAGTGTAAAATTCATCATTTAAATGTGATACTAAGGGATGATATGGCACTGTCTAAATTGTTTTAGGTTCAAGCTTCGTAGCATAAAATGTCAATCAATTTGTGCTTTTACATAAGGGGAAATAACTCTACATTCTGTAAATGATGGTCAGTTACTATATTTCTCTGGAAGGTAAGTGATATAATAATTTTCTGTTTTATTTTGATCATCTTTTGTCATTATCTACACTATAATGAGGTTTTATTTATAAATTCTAATTGTAGTTTTTGTATTATCTCTCTTTTATGTCCAAAATCTGCAGAAGGGAGATAATTTGGATAATTTTATACTTTGAATAACTATACCGATTGTCATTTAAACAAAACAAAATATTAATTATAAATGATGAGAACATGTCCTGAATTCACCCTTTTTTATAAGTTTTATCATCATTTATCAATCTATTATTTTCAAACATTGTCCCTTGGTCAGTCACAGATGGTGCCAGTGTGTCTGGGAAATGAGCTCATTGACATACCAATAATGGTTTTAACAGTGATGAATTGCATGTTGCAAATTACTATTGTACAAGCTACCATATACACCTGCTTATAGGTCAAGTCCAAATGCAAACAACATAGCCCCTGATCTGCCAATGCATAATATGCTCACGGCTTAGGTTCATTGTTGTTTATTCTACTGGTAACTCCTATCAAACTGCATAGACAGAGATCTGCAGGCTCATTATGCGACAACAGATTTGGAAATCTGCAGATTTTTGGAATAGTATCTCAGCTTCTTTAAAGTTAGGATGTCAGATTATAAAGGTAATGTGAGTTAGGGATGGGATGGGATGGGCCATCATCATTTTGCAAGAACAGTACAACAGATACCTTTAAATTGAATTCATTTTGAAATGGACACCTACATGATTGAATAAATTAGAGAATTAGTTTTTCTCCAAGCACAATGTTAATTAAGAGATAATTAGTACATCATGATTTCTTTGTTGATCCTTAAATTTACAAATGACCAATCATTTTACTTTAAGGCCCCTTAAATTTTCAATTGACCAATCATCTTACTTTGAGGCCCCTTAAATTTTCAAATGACCAATCATTTTTCTTTGTGGCCCCTTAAATTTTCAAATGACCCATCATTTTTCTTTGTGGCCCCTTACATTTTCAAATGACTCATCATTTTTCTTTGTGGCCCCTTACATTTTCAAATGACTCATCATTTTTCTTTGTGGCCCCTTAAATTTGCAAATGACCCATCATTTTGTATGGCCCATTAAATGCTCAGATGACCTATTGTTTGTGGGTTGGTGGTTCTTCCCAGGGTTTTCCCTGGTTCATCCTCCACCATTAATACTGGCTGCCATACATAGCCTATCGTGTGCTGAAAAATGGCGTTAAACCCCACAACAACAAAAACAACAACAACGACCTATTGTTTTCTTAATTTGGCATTGCTTTATATAGGAAAGTGAAGCATTGACCATTGCAAGTGTCTGATGGATTTCTGAAATAGGGACGTCCTTGAGGGCTAAATATAATGGCCTGAGAAAAAACAGAGTATGCATACATGCAATTTTCCGTAGTGATCCGACAAGGACACTTCTACAAAAATTAATTTTGGTAACATAGTCAAGTGAGAAGAAGTGGAAATTTCCATGAGGATAGTCAAGAATTTTCACATTGTGGATACATTTTGGAAAAAATTTCTGAGAAAAAAATCACCTGCATGTTTCATTAATGTGACATGTCTGGTGCATAGATGGACACCCATAATCCATTGCATATGCTGTGTTTGGGTATGAAGTTAAACAGGTTTACAGACAATTATGTAAACACTATTCCATCAGTAAACATGTCTAGGTATTTATACAGGTTATCACACAGTTGTATACAGGTTGTTATTACACTGTTGTTACTACATCGTTGATCAGTAGATTTTTCTGATGACTGGTCCATGACACAAGTTTTTTTTTCAAGAAAGTAGCACAGCACTCATTGACTTTTTTTTTAAATCTTCCTTCATCATCATGTCTCATTATTTTCATTTTAGTTTAAGATAAACATTCCATTATATAAAGGCAGGAAATTTTATCTTCTTGAAATCTTGATTCGGTCTTGTTAAAATCAAAGTAAGATCTTTCCATTGTTTTGTTGTATTGTTCCATGCTGAATACAACCCAGTAATTACATCTTTAGCAATAAACTTTGCCATTATGGATACATAGTTGTAATGTAAAACGTAATGTGTTGCTTTTGTTTCACAGCAAGTTGGGGAGGGTATAGGGTTCACATACCAGTGACTTTTTGACAAAAGAAACTTTTTTAAGTAGTTGAATGTTAAACACAGTTTCCAGAATGCATGTTGTTTTTTCTCCTTTGATGTTTATGACATTGGATAAATACTGGATGACATTCTGCTGTTCACCACAAAAGGCAGTATAGATGTGAGTTTATTTTGTGAGTTTTAAACGGCAAATTTAAGACATTATTGGCTATATTTTGCCAAGGAAATGAGAGAACATGCCAAAGCAGCTGATTCAGGCTTACCCGTGCAGGTATCAAACTTGCAACCCTTGGATTATGAATCTAATGCTGTATCAAGCAAGCCACCAGGGATGTGAGTATTCAGAGAGATTGGTTTCACATTGTGTCAGGGAAAAGTTCACATTGTACTACCTTCGTCTAAGACTTAAAATGATCTTCTAAAATAACACTGGCATTGACATCTTTTAATTTGTTCATACTTTTTTAGAATACTGGTAATCAAAGATTTATAAATATTTAATGAACCAATAATTACCAAATCCCATTGACACAAAATTGAAAATAAAACTTTAATTCTTTGTTTACAATACACATATGCCCATGGTTCCTCCATTACACTGCCATACTAAAGTCTAAGTCTGACGGGTAGATCCCAACAAAGGGTATGGACTGCCAAGGCGTAAGTATCATTTGGTTGTCCTTACATCTGAAGGATACACACCTTGTAACTAGCCAGGATTTGTTGAACCACATCGTTATTTTGATGTGACAACATTCGGCTTGCAAAGATTGGTTATAGGTCGGGGATCTTGATAGTTTTCAAGATATAACCCAGGGGGTAAGTTCCTTAGGGAGTAGGGATGGACCCCAGGGTCAGTATCATTTACATGTATAAATTTGACATTTCATGCTATGCAAGTGTAAAGATACATGCAATAATAGGGAAGAGATCTTAGTAATTTCCAAGTTAAGACTAATGAATAATTACTTGTGTATAGTTGCCTTTTTATGCCATGTAAGTGAATATAAGTACAGTACTCCCCAAATTATTGTAGTGTTCATAAGGTCCACATAGTATTTTGCTTTATAGTGTGAACACCTTATAATGAAGGACAAAATAAAATATTACTTGACAAAATGAAAATAGTTATTGACACAAACAAGATAAAATATTACTTCAGTGTGACAAAATGAAAATAGTTATTGACACAAACAGGATAAAATATTATATTAGTATGACAAAATAAAAATAGTTATTGACACAAACAAGATAAAATATTACTTCAGTATGCCAAAATGAAAATAGATATTGACACAAACAAGATAAAATATTACTTCAGTATGACAGAATGAAAATAGTTATTGACACAAACAAGATAAAATATTACTTCACTATGACAAAATGAAAATAGTTATTGACACAAACAAGATAAAATATTACATCAGTATGACAAAATGAAAATAGTTATTGACATAAACAAGATAAAATATTACTTCAGTATTATGACAAAATGAAAATAGTTATTGACATAAACAAGATAAAATATTACTTCAGTATGACAAAATGAAAATAGATATTGACACAAACAAGATAAAATATTACTTCAGTATGACAGAATGAAAATAGTTGTTGACACAAACAAGATAAAATATTACTTCAGTATGACAAAATGAAAATAGTTATTGACACAAACAAGATAAAATATTACTTCAGTATGACAAAATGATAATAGTTATTGACACAGACAACATAAAATATTACTTAAGTATGACAAAATGATAATAGTTATTGACACAACAAGATAAAATATTACTTCAGTATGACAAAATGAAAATATTTATTGACACAAACAAGATAAAATATTACTTCAGTATGACAAAATTAAAATAGTTATTGACACAAACAAGATAATTAATAATTCTTGGGGTACGGAAAGAAGCCAGGAGTGACATTGTCATATGTGTTGACATAAGGATCACACATCACACATGCTGATTCAGTGATGTGTCAGACTGTCCGCTTAGGATGTATTTGACCTTTCTGAACTTTGACAACCATGATCATCAGTGTAAGAAATATTTTTTAATCTATCTTGGAGAATATTTTTTAATCTGTCCAAAATTAGGAAATACAACATTTTACTGTAATCAAAAAAAGAAAATCTTACAGTTGATTTATTTGTCAGAAGACCTTATATGATTGTCTATTCATCTGTTGAATTCATCTGTCCATCTGTCTGTCCATCTGTCTGTCTGTCTGCTGGCAGAAGATTATTATCACTACTCATCCATCCTAGCAATTTGTGGATCATCATGAAACTTCACACACACATTACAGTCTGTTTGGTTCTGGACATATAATATGACCACTACATTGTTCAGCTTGGATGTATTAATATGACCACTACATTGGACGTATAATATGACCACTACATTGTTCAGCTTGGACATATTAATATGACCACTACATTGTTCAGCTTGGACGTATTAATATGACCACTATATTGGACGTATAATATGACCACTACATTGGACAGCTTGGACATATAATATGACCATTGTTCAGCTTGGACATATAATATGACCACTACATTGGACGTATAATATGATCACTACAATGTTCAGCTTGGACGTATAATATGACCACTACATTGTTCAGCTTGGACGTATAATATGATCACTACATTGTTCAGCTTGGACGTATAATATGACCACTACATTGGACGTATAATATGACCACTACATTGTTCAGCTTGGACGTATAATATGACCACTAAATTGGCCAGCTTGGACGTATAATATGACCACTACATTGTTCAGCTTGAAAATCTTAAAATTTTGAGAATCCTCAATGGTGTCATATGAACAAGAGATTTTCACTCAAAGACTTATTATAATGCTGGTCTTAAATGTCATTCTAATATGGTAGCCATCTTGAAAATCTTGTTATTACCTCTCTAGAATGGATGGATGGTCATATCAACGAGTTTTCATAAAAACACTGAATGGATGGTCATATCGACATGAATTTTCGTAAAAACACTGAATGGATGGTCATATCGACATGAGTTTTCGTAAAAACACTGAATGGATGGTCATATCGACATGAGTTTTCGTAAAAACACTGAATGGATGGTCATATCAACATGAGTTTTCGTAAAAACACTGAATGGATGGTCATATCAACATGAGTTTTCATGAAAACACTGAATGGATGGTCATATCAGCATGAATGGATGGTCATATCAACATGAGTTTTCATGAAAACACTGACTGGATGGTCATATCGACATGAGTTTTCGTAAAAACACTGAATGGATGGTCATATCTACATGAGTTTTCATGAAAACACTGAATGGATGGTCATATCACCATGAATGGATGGTCATATCAACATGAGTTTTCATGAAAACACTGAATGGATGGTCATATCACCATGAATGGATGGTCATATCAACATGAGTTTTCATGAAAACACTGAATGGATGGTTATATCGACATGAGTTTTCATGAAAACACTGAATGGATGGTCATATCACCATGAATGGATGGTCATATCACCATGAGTTTTCATAAAAACACTGAATGGATGGTCATATCACCATGAATGGATGGTCATATCAACATGAGTTTTCATAAAAACACTGAATGGATGGCCATATCAACATGAGTTTTCATAAAAACATGAGTTTTCATAAAAACACTGAATGGATGGTCATATCACCATGAATGGATGGTCATATCAACATGAGTTTTCATGAAAACACTGAATGGATGGTCATATCGACATGAGTTTTCATGAAAACACTGAATGGATGGTCATATCACCATGAATGGATGGTCATATCACCATGAGTTTTCATAAAAACACTGAATGGATGGTCATATCACCATGAATGGATGGTCATATCAACATGAGTTTTCATAAAAACACTGAATGGATGGCCATATCAACATGAGTTTTCATAAAAACATGAGTTTTCATGAAAACACTGAATGGATGGTCATATCAACATAAATTTTTGCCCAAAGACTTCTTATGATGAAAATAGTGATAGCCACCATGTTTGCTGTATTTAAAATCATTTTATTGCTGAAGAAGAAATTGTCTTATCTCTGATTCCTGGAAATTCTTTTCAGCCAGTGGTAATAGACTGGTTCCTTCTTGAGATGCTTGTTTTCTCTTGCATTTATGAAAATTATGACCAAGAGCTAGAAGGATGAGATCTTGTCATACAAGTTTTTAGAACATGAAAGATCTCTCCAATATTTGTGATTACTGATGCCAGTCAGTGCTGGTCTGACAATATATGGTCACCTAATTAGATGGAAGTGAATTATTTTGGGAAGGGGGTGATACCAAAGTCATAATTCATCTAGGGTGCCATTAGAACCTTTGGCTTGCCTCTGATGTCTATTTGTTTGTGCAGAATAAAGTGAATTGACTGCTTTGTCTAGCCAGATGATGCAGGTGACATTTCAGTAAAATTAATACAAGATATATTGTAAATAAAAGTAAGTACAAAATTGTAGCCAGTAGGTTGGGATGCTATGTTTATGAACATAGTTTTTGCCAAAAATGGTGTCATAAAGTATTAAACATCAGTCATTAAAATGTTATGTCACTAACATGTATAATTGACCACAACTCTGGATAAAAATTTATTAAATTGGATATTTTATTACCAGGCTTGGAACAAATTGTTTCTTCAAACTCAATGGGTGTATTTTATGACTACTGCATCTGATGAAGTAGAAACAATGACAATTTTGGACATTTTTCTTAAAGTTGTTTTGCGTAAGTTTGAATACAATTTCAAATTTCTTTGTGTAATTTTAGTCAAATTGTAAAATACTTCATTATCTACTTACCTAGATCTCTGATGCAGAGTATGTGTGAAAATTTAAGGATGCAGGTATAAAAGACCCTGAGGCTTTATGACTGTTACAATATAACGGTCTAATGTGTGGTTAATCCACACTGGTTCCATCATTTAAAAGACCTTGAGGCTTTATGACTGTTACAATATAACGGTCTAATATGTGGTTAATCCACACTGGTTCCATCATGTAAAAGACCTTGAGGCTTTATGACTATTACAATATAACGGTCTAATGTGCGGTTAATCCACACTGGTCCCTTCATGTAAAAGACCCTGAGGCTTTATGACTGTTACAATATAACGGTCTAATGTGTGGTTAATCCACACTGGTCCCTTCATGTAAAAGACCTTGAGGCTTTATGACTGTTACAATATAACGGTCTAATGTGTGGTTAATCCACAATGGTTCCGTCATGTAAAAGACCTTGAGGCTTTATGACTATTACAATATAACGGTCTAATGTGTGGTTAATCCACACTGGTCCCTTCATGTAAAAGACCCTGAGGCTTTATGACTGTTACAATATAACGGTCTAATGTGTGGTTAATCCACACTGGTCCCTTCATGTAAAAGACCTTGAGGCTTTATGACTGTTACAATATAATGGTCTAATGTGCGGTTAATCCACACTGGTCCCTTCTTGTAAAAGACCTTGAGGCTTTATGACTGTTACAATATAATGGTCTAATGTGTGGTTAATCCACACTGGTCCCTTCATGTAAAAGACCTTGAGAATTCTGGATTGGAAATTATACTTATGCATCTGTGCATAGTCTTAACAATCATACTTTAGTGAGAATTAACTCTTACTTGTATCACATGGATAGTGTCCTTAAAGAGTTTTCTCCCTTGTACCAAGGGCTTAATAAGGAATTGAAATTCTGCAATTTAAGGTGTTATATTTTATTTATAAATTAAACTTTGCAAATGGTTCTACTGCTGGGTCACAGTTTAGTCACATAGTATTAATACTAGCGTAAAGTAGAGTGACACGAGTGTTGCTTTATGTTGGAGAGATATCCAAAAATCTTGGATCTTCTTTACAAATAACGTTATGTTTGCTTTAGCATTTAAAATCAAAGTGTTAGCTTGTTGGTTAAATACATTTAAACAATATAAAGCAGATTTTAAAAGTTGATTGCTCTAGGATTGTATTCAGTCATCAAATATTTACTGTGATATTTACTCTGTCATTAATTCAATTAAAATTAAACAGGGAATGAAACAATGATTGGTTGTTAACAAGAATGTACTCAGAATACTCTCAGATATAATACATTAATGTCAGTACACAGGATATTTTGACTTTGTGACCTGATTGTACTTCTTAATTAACATGGAGCTGCATTGGACATTGTAATTCCAGGGTTGTGTGTTTGAAACCCACCCAGGCCTGCCTGGGTTGGCTGTCTCATTGTGTTCATGTGAAAGGCACTTAGCACCAATTTTTTTTCATGAAAATGTGAGTAATGTGTTCATTGTTCTGTTTAAACTAATATGAAGCAAAATATTTTAATTAACTGTTTCTATGACATTCACTGAAATCCATAATTACTTGAAATGTGTGATACAGAGTGTGAAAAATCTGCAAGATTTAGGAATAAGAAAATACTGTTATGATTCGCTATGATTTTTTTTTTTAAGAAATAAAATACTGGAAAGGAAATGCAAGAAAATACAAACAATTTTTAAAGTTAAGGTATTGTTTATACAAAGGTCAGGATGATTTGATAACCAAACACTCCCAGAAAGATAAGGTTCATAAGTTCCCATATTCTGTGTTAAAAGTTCCTTGACAGAAGCCTGACAGTGTGTCCTTGTTTATGTCTGTACATTCACAGTGTTCAAAGTTAATTAGTGATGTTCTTGTCTATGTCTGTACATTCACAGTGTTCAAAGTTAATTAATGATGTTCTTGTCTATGCCTGTACATTCACAGTGATAAAAGTTAATTAGTGATGTTCTTGTCTATGCCTGTACATTCACAGTGTTCAAAGTTAATTAGTGATGTTCTTGTCTATGCCTGTACATTCACAGTGATAAAAGTTAATTAGTGATGTTCTTGTCTATGCCTGTACATTCACAGTGTTCAAAGTTAATTAGTGATGTTCTTGTCTATGTCTGTACATTCACAGTGTTCAAAGTTAATTAGTGATGTTCTTGTCTATGCCTGTACATTCACAGTGATAAAAGTTAATTAGTGATGTTCTTGTCTATGCCTGTACATTCACAGTGTTCAAAGTTAATTAGTGATGTTCTTGTCTATGCCTGTACATTCACAGTGATAAAAGTTAATTAGTAATGTTCAATGTTGTTAATTTCTAGCTACCATATCTACTTGCTTATAAGTTGAGTCAAACTGCAAATAACAGTGATCCTGATCTGCCATAACATAATGCACTTGCAGATCAGGGTATTTGTTATTAGTTCTTTTGATTACTCCTAACAAACTGCACAGATCGAGAACTACTGGTGCATTATGCAATGGCAGATCTAGGTTTGTGCAGTTTGCAATTGGACTTGACTTTTGGGCAAGTATCGATGGTAAATAAAAATTTGACTGGACAACAAGGGAGCACCAGTAGATCTGGATCTATGCAGTTTGTTAGGAAGAATCATTTGAACAAACAGCACATATCCTGGTTTGCAAACACTATGCAATAGCAGGTCAGGGTATAGTTTGTTAGGAAGAATCATTTGAACAAACAGTACATACCCTGGTTTGCAAACACTATGCAATAGCAGGTCAGGGTATAGTTTGTTAGGAAGAATCATTTGAACAAACAGTACATACCCTGGTTTGCAAACACTATGCAATAGCAGGTCAGGGTATAGTTTGTTATTAAGAATCATTTGAACAAACAGTACATACCCTAGTTTGCAAACACTATGCAATAGCAGGTCAGGGTATAGTTTGTTATTAAGAATCATTTGAACAAACAGTACATACCCTGGTTTGCAAACACTATGCAATAGCAGGTCAGGGTATAGTTTGTTATTAAGAATCATTTGAACAAACAGTACAGACCCTGGTTTGCAAACACTATGCGATAGCAGGTCAGGGTATAGTTTGTTTGAAGTTGGACCTGTTAGTTGTTTACAGAATTTAAAAATAAATCATTGATTCTGGTCAGCTATGCAATGAACTTGATTTTGGACATGGTCAGCTACAACATAGAATTTTACATAAGCCATAGTATTCAATGAATGAACAAACCTTACAAGCGATGAAAATTAAATATACATAACACATCTAACAGGTGGGTTATAAGGTTGTGTACTCAAGATATGTTTGCAGTATGACATGCTAACAGGTGTGTTATAAAGCTGTTTACTCAGGTGAGTTTGCAAAATATTAGAAAAAAATGATATGGATCTCTAATGAGACTTTGCTCTATGATAATACAGTATATAGAATTTACATATAAACATATGAATAAGATATCATTGTTAATACATTAATTAATTTTTTCATTTCATAAATTCATAAGCCTCAGTAATAAAAAATAAATTAATGTTAGTCAAATTTGTGGTATGAAACTGATATTTCACTAGCATAATATTTTACATCTCATATATTTGAAAAAATTACAGTTTTATTAGTCACATTTTTTATCACAAAAATAACAACAATAACACTAACAATACCACTACTTCTACTACTGCTACCGCTGTTACTACTTATAATAACGAGCAATACTGGGGCCCCAGGTGGCCAAGTGGTACAACACACACACCTTTACTGATCACTGCCATCTCACCGCTGTCCACTTAGGTTCGAGTCTCGAGCTTGGCCAATGTGGGTGTGGGAGAAAGCTTGCCAGTAACTTCCCGTGGGTCCATGATTATCCTGGGTTATACCTTCACTGGCTGCCATGTCTAGCCCGTCATGTGGTGAAAAATGGCGTTAAACACAAAATAGCAAGAACAACAATACAACTGCTACCACTGATACAAAAAACAGGAATATACCTGTGATATACCAGAGATGGAGGAAAAATCTTGTTCAATTTTGGTTTGAATCAGTTTTAGATTTTCTCATGGAATAATAGATTGGGGTATTTCATGTTTTTAAATTATTTTGTTTATGATTAATTGATTGCTTTGTGATGCAAATATTGATGTCAGAAACAGAAAAAGAACTAAAAGACCATTCCATTCATACTAAAAGACCATTCCATTCATACTTAAAGACCATTCCATTCATACTAAAAGACCATTCCATTCATACTAAAAGACCATTCCATTCATACTTAAAGACCATTCCATTCATACTAAAAGACCATTCCATTTATACTAAAAGACCATTCCATTCATACTAAAAGACCATTCCATTCATACTAAAAGACTAAAAGACCATTCCATTCACACTAAAAGACCATTCCATTCATACTAAAAGACCATTCCATTTATACTAAAAGACCATTCCATTCATACTAAAAGACCATTCCATTCATTCAGTGGTATTTTAAAAATAAATCTGTTGATGTATTAAACTTAGGGATCATTCTGAATAATCAGCAAGTTTTATTAACATTTGTGGTAAATATGAACCCACAGAAGAACAGTTTGTTCCCATTTTGTGTCCTTGCAAAAGTGAACCCATGGGACAGTTTGTCCCCATTTTGTGTCCTTGCAAAAGTGAACCCATGGGACAGTTTATTCCCATTTTGCTTCAGTGCTTGTCGATAATCTCAGAAAAAAAATAAGATCATACAAATTGTATTTAAGTCAAATATAAGTTTTTTAGTTATGTCTCACACAGCCTGGTTTGCCAAGGCTTACAATCTGCTTTTGTCAAGAGTCACTGTCTGTTTTGTCAAGTTTTAGAGTCTTTTTGTCAAGTCTGAGTCTCAGCCTGGAAATTAAAAAGAAACAAGTTTTCAAAAATTAACATGCATGTGATATCATGGAATTTCAGTATTGCATACCAATAAGTTTTCATTGCAATTTATAATCAAATCATATAACAATTAGTCAAAGATCTCCTTTCTTAATTAATCAAAGAAAGCCCCTTTCCTAAAAAAAAAAAAAAAATGGTTTGTTTCAAAATCTGCCTTACATTTAGTATTGATTATTGTGAGTAATTCAAAACTTAAATGGAGGCATTTGCCCATAAAAATTTATATTGTATATTTATTGTGACATAATTAACACGTATTCTTGCGTTATTAGGTATTGTGTCGTTCAAAGGAAAACCGTTTGAACTCTCACTGAGTGCTAACAATGATATATATCACCAGGTAGGAAATTTTGACCCACAGTGACCTCTGTTACAGGTGAGTGCTTATGGCATGTGCACATATTTTGATGACATCACACACATACACTGTTCTGAGCATGCCTATCAAGGTATACACATTCAGTTGCGTACGGTCAGTGTGATTTGTAATCCTGTGGAAAATACATCTCTTGCACCCCATGCTGGATAGAATTATACCTGTTATAGCAACAGGTGAAAATTTGTTCAGTTACATATTGGAACCTGTATTAAATACAGCCGGAAATTCTGTACAGGTAAGTGATCATCCATACATGTATAATTTTAACCGGTACTTCTGACGCTGCATGTGTCGGTCCATATTTCCTGTTCATGTATACGGTCAGTAGGCATTTGGATAATTTGTTTCTCACCTCTGTTATGTGAAAGTAACACAATGTAAGAAAAATCACGTCATTTGAGTTAAAAGGGGATTCACCTGATATTTTTAGTGGGATCAAGTTCAATCGTGCCCATATGTACGTGTGTCATCTGATAGGGTATAACAGTCTGTCATGTATAAAACGTTTTTTTCCAGCATTCGAATTCCTTTGTTTTGCGAACACTTTAAGTGGGATAGTATTGTCATGTGTGTAAGGGATAGCACTGATCTAAGCAGTATCTGAAAATAACTTGTTTAGAACTGATTTAATCATTTGTCACTGACTGTAATAATACCTCTTCTTTTAAAACCAGTCATTTTTTTAAAGCCCCACTTGATCTGATCAAGTTTTTTCCGAATCACACAAAAAAGGTACATAGATAAACATTATTAGATTGTTATTAAATTATAAGTTGTTGCCTGAAAAAAAAACCAACTTTTTTTCTTTTGAAAGTATTGTGGTATAAATATAAAGTTTTACAGGTCATAAGAGGTGAAGTCATCACGATTTGTTTTATTCATTTGTTGTGCAAAATTCATTACAGGATTTTTTAAATGAAAGCACAGGAACATATTTTTTTAATGAAATCACAAGGACATATTTTTTTAATGAAATCAGAGGGACATATTTTTTTAATGAAATCACAGGGACATATTTTTTTAATGAAATCACAGGGACATATTTTTTAATGAAATCACAGGGACATATTTTTTTAATGAAATCACAGGGACATATTTTTTAATGAAAGCACAGGGACATATTTCTCCAAAAATGGTCAGTCCATTATAAAGGGACATATTTCTCCAAAAATGGTCAGTCCATTATAAAGAAAAGATGGACCAACATTTTAAAAAGGAGAGTTTACAACTAGGAGTGACCATGGAAGCAGGGACTGTCACTAAAGAGAGCTATGTTGTTTGTGTATAAGTGTGAAAATTATACAGAGAGCTATGTTGTGTGTGTATTAGTGCGAAGAATTATACAGAGAGCTATGTTGTATGTGTATTAGTGTGAAAATTTTACAGAGAGCTATGGTGTGTGTGTATTAGTGTGAAAATTTTACAGAGAGCTATGGTGTTTGTGTGTATTAGTGTGGAAATTATACAGAGAGCTATGTTGTGTGTGTATTAATGTGAAAATTATACAGAGCTATGTTGTGTGTATTAATGTGAAAATTATACAGAGCTATGTTGTGTGTATTAGTGTGAAAATTATACAGAGCTATGTTGTGTATATTAGTGTGAAAATTATACAGAGAGCTATGTTGTGTATGTATTAGTGTGAAAATTATAATAATAGCATATCAACCCTTCCTGCACTCATTGTCTCAGTTTAGTAAAAAGAATATGCAATTTCTGCAGCCAGTAATAAAGGCACAGTCCATCTCTAATTCGCTGCCAATGAGGGCGAACAGAAAACTTGCAGGTTCTTAAATAATTTTTCGCTGTTAATTTTGCCCTTTAATGACCTCCCATACAACTGTCTTATTTTTGTTGTTGAGACAAACACTTTGTGCACAGAATTTCTAGGTCACCACCTTTAATGAATGTACCTACATGTATGGCTGTTGATTATGGCTTTAATAATTTCACTTAACTTCAACCACCGAAATTCTGCTGCATTATTCTTTGGGTTCATGCTCCACAGGTTATGTTTGCAAGCTTTACTGTTGCTGCTGTTTCACAGTGCTTGTTTTCTGGTTAAAGAAAAGCATGCCAAACTCTGTCTCGATTGGATATGTCACTAGCCCTTTATTAGGCCGTTTCACAACTTCCTATATCACTTGGCTTAACAAGATAACTTGGTTAAGGTTAGATTTAATAATAGAAGTAAATATTGTATTGACTGAAAATACTTAAAAATTTCAACACAGTTACACAGTGGATTGCGTGGTAATTATTTTACCTGAAAATACTGCCACTCATACAATTTTTTTTATGTCTTTGTCTAGTATTTTTGTAGTAGTAGACAATTGGTCCCAAATTATATTGCCTTTTTGGAAACAAAACCAAAACACAAGGGTGATTGATGCAAGCTAGATGTTGAAAAAAGCAATAATCTGAAGGGGAAAAATCATCCAGAATGACAAAATTACCTCAGATTAGCCACATGACCCAGTCTGTCATAGGACTGTTTATCATTCTATATAAAACTTTTTTTATTAATGTCAGTAAATGTGTGCCACTGTGTTCAACGCAACCTTTGTTTTAAATTACGTTTTCAGTAACTTTCTATAAAATTTGTTCTCATTTTGTCACTAATATACCTATAAAATGTGGGAGGCATAAATGTACATGATAATATACTTATTTGGTTAGATAAAGAGAAATGAGCTGGAAGAAAATGGTACATTGTCACAGCAGACTGACACCATATCGTCTTGATAATCAGACATTATTGTCAATGTTTTGTTACACTCTGATAGAAATTCTTCAGGGATTTTAATTTTTATAAAATTAAGGTATATAATGATAATACAGATCAATAAAATAAACTTGGGAACTCATACCGATATTGTTTGCATTGTCTACAAAAGGCATTTAAGAAACCGGCAAAATCTTGCTGTAAATTATTTTGCTTGACAATTATAATGAAAGCTTTCCTTCTATATCAGTGAGATGGTGCCCACATACCTGTACATAATTTGTATGAAAGCTATTTCTCTTGCGCAGTTGCATTCAGAATTGAGTAAGCACACATATTTTTTATGTCAGGTGTTTTGGTTTTCTGTCTCTGAATATTTGTAGGTAGATTATGGGTTGACACAAGCATTAGAATGAGGTAAAAAGATTAATCAAGGGTTGAATTTGAATTTCATCTCCTGTATTGATAGTCTGGAAAGAGAGTTTAATCCAGTTAATTAGACGTAAATTTATATCTTATAAACATTTGATAAAACTCTGTTTTCAGGTGAACATGTTAAAATCTGAGTTGTTTTTGATTAGCCTAATTACTTGGAAGTTCCTTTGGCCCTTCCAGATTCTTTTATCTTTCTGCAAACTGAGAGGGCCAGAAAATCTTAGGTAACAAAATCTGAAGAATTTTACATCTTTAATTGATCTTTTTGTTCTTGAAGTTTGGTTATTTTGTTTCAACTAATTCTAGTACTATGTGTGAGGGTGCAAATGAATATTAGTTTAAATGTACATTCAAAATAAAATCACTCATTGTTTCCTTGCTGAGGCTGTCAGATTTTCAGAACTGAGGCACAATGGTTAAGTTTACTATCACCATTGTTTTAACTTAGTACAAAAAGTGTAACGTCATTCTTACTGAAAAAACAACTTATTCTTGAACTACTCATCTTTATTTGTAAAGAAAGCTCCAAAACATCATGCAAGTGTTTTTGATTTGTCAAAGAAAGCTCCAAAACATCATGCAAGTGTTTTTGATTTGTCAAAGAAAGCTCCAAAACATCATGCAAGTGTTTTTGATTTGTCAAAGAAAGCTCCAAAACATCATGCAAGTGTTTTTGATTTGTCAAAGAAAGCTCCAAAACATCATGCAAGTGTTTTTGATTTGTCAATGAAAGCTCCAAAACATCATGCAAGTGTTTTTGATTTGTCAATGAAAGCTCCAAAACATCATGCAAGTGTTTTTGATTTGTCAATGAAAGCTCCAAAACATCATGCAAGTGTTTTTGATTTGTCAAAGAAAGCTCCAAAACATCATGCAAGTGTTTTTGATTTGTCAAAGAAAGCTCCAAAACATCATGCAAGTGTTTTTGATTTGTCAATGAAAGCTCCAAAACATCATGCAAGTGTTTTTGATTTGTCAAAGAAAGCTCCAAAACATCATGCAAGTGTTTTTGATTTGTCAATGAAAGCTCCAAAACATCATGCAAGTGTTTTTGATTTGTCAAAGAAAGCTCCAAAACATCATGCAAGTGTTTTTGATTTGTCAATGAAAGCTCCAAAACATCATGCAAGTGTTTTTGATTTGTCAAAGAAAGCTCCAAAACATCATGCAAGTGTTTTTGATTTGTCAATGAAAGCTCCAAAACATCATGCAAGTGTTTTTGATTTGTCAAAGAAAGCTCCAAAACATCATGCAAGTGTTTTTGATTTGTCAATGAAAGCTCCAAAACATCATGCAAGTGTTTTTGATTTGTCAAAGAAAGCTCCAAAACATCATGCAAGTGTTTTTGATTTGTCAATGAAAGCTCCAAAACATCATGCAAGTGTTTTTGATTTGTGAAAGAAAGCTCCAAAACATCATGCAAGTGTTTTTGATTTGTCAATGAAAGCTCCAAAACATCATGCAAGTGTTTTTGATTTGTCAAAGAAAGCTCCAAAACATCATGCAAGTGTTTTTGATTTGTCAAAGAAAGCTCCAAAACATCATGCAAGTGTTTTTGATTTGTCAATGAAAGCTCCAAAACATCATGCAAGTGTTTTTGATTTGTCAAAGAAAGCTCCAAAACATCATGCAAGTGTTTTTGATTTGTCAAAGAAAGCTCCAAAACATCATGCAAGTGTTTTTGATTTGTCAATGAAAGCTCCAAAACATCATGCAAGTGTTTTTGATTTGTGAAAGAAAGCTCCAAAACATCATGCAAGTGTTTTTGATTTGTCAATGAAAGCTCCAAAACATCATGCAAGTGTTTTTGATTTGTCAAAGAAAGCTCCAAAACATCATGCAAGTGTTTTTGATTTGTCAAAGAAAGCTCCAAAACATCATGCAAGTGTTTTTGATTTGTCAGTGAAAGCTCCAAAACATCATGCAAGTGTTTTTGATTTGTCAATGAAAGCTCCAAAACATCATGCAAGTGTTTTTGATTTGTCAATGAAAGCTCCAAAACATCATGCAAGTGTTTTTGATTTGTCAAAGAAAGCTCCAAAACATCATGCAAGTGTTTTTGATTTGTCAAAGAAAGCTCCAAAACATCATGCAAGTGTTTTTGATTTGTCAAAGAAAGCTCCAAAACATCATGCAAGTGTTTTTGATTTGTCAAAGAAAGCTCCAAAACATCATGCAAGTGTTTTTGATTTGTCAAAGAAAGCTCCAAAACATCATGCAAGTGTTCTTTAATTAGAAGCGAGGACATGATGCAACCTGGTTTATCAAGTCGACTTAACAGCCGATATTGAATGCGTTTCATTCCATAGTAAGGATACTTTTTCTAGACAACGTTTTCAGGAGAAATGATTATTTTGATATGCACACACATTATCTGAGCAACAGGAAGATGTTTACAGTTTTGGTTTTAAAGAAGCGTAAGTCATGATATTGTGGAATAGCCCACTCGCCTGCCAGAAGTGGTAAAATCAAAGTGGTGGCTTCTAATTGTCCTGAGATTCTGGGTACAAGTTAATTACACCCAGGCTACTAATCTCAGTATAAACTTCAAGACTAGCATTCCGGTTGCCTTGAGGCTTTGTGCAAGGTTGGTTAGACCCTAGTTCCAAATGTAGTTCTTGAGAAGAACAGTTATGTCGTGAGAAACATGAATCAAGGATGGACACAAAGTTGGGATGGTCTCATCTGTGTGCTAAAATGGGCATTACTTAAAACCAGTTGAACTCTCATGCTGCAGTTTTTCTTCACATGTGGAACAAAACGTTGTACAGCTCCACGGAATAGTAAGAAGCTGGATGTCAGTACAGGACTAACATTCATTTAATGGCAGTAATACTTGATAACCGATCGCTATATAGTATCCTACCCTTTTTTCGTGACGCTAAACCCTATCAGTATTAAGGCGGATATCAATATGGGAGTGAGATATAATTTTCTGTGACACATTGAAATAGTTTTTACTTGAAATTGCAATGTAATGGTAAATTTCTATAGATTTCTTATCAATGTGTAGATTTAAGAATATAGATCAATCGCTTGTGGCATATGTATCTTGTATTATACTTGTTTAAAGATCATGCCAACTTAAATTGGATTGATAAATAAGACAGGCAGTATTATATCAATAATCAGTTTTGAAGAAAGAAATTATTTTGTGTCATGAAATATTGAGAATGTATTGATTGACATGTCAATATTTATCAGCTAATAGGGAGCCCAAAGGCTTACCTTTTTGACCAGGTGTGAAAGTAGCACCTGTAAAGGAATTTCTACCCAAATCCATACACACTTGGGTAGGTGAAAATGTTGTATATAAATCTGAATTGTACAAATCACGTCTTGGATATTTTTTCCCAAATTTTCAAAGACATTTGGTGTTAGACGTAGCAATAAATTTGTTTGATTGTGCAATTGGACTGGTGTGATTTCCTTTGTGAAGTTGTAAATTTGAGCTAATTAAAAAATTATGTTTCTGATGTACTTAAATACTCATTTATAAATTGGATTCATCAATATGAAATTGCATTGACCTGGATCTGCCACTGTGTAATGTACAGAGAGCTCCGGGTCCAAGGGTGTCTGTGATTTTTGGACTTATAATTGAGTATTTATAGTTTGGTTTATTTTATGGGTTTAATGCCATTTTTTGGCATGTGATAGATCTTTACGAAAACCCTGGGAAATACTACCGACCCAAGGGAAGCGACTGGCAATGTCATTACATACCCATGTTAGCTGTGCTAAGACTTGAACTCATTTGGACTGACATCTGACATGTCCGTCATCCTAATTTATTTGTATCCAAGACCATCTTATATCAGTACCAAACAAAAATGTCATGCACCATGAATAGAAAAATGATTCTACCTTGCACAAATGGCCATATTTCTTTCGTAAACAATGTAAAATTCTGGGCAGGTAATATAAATTTTTGGACAAAATTTGAACTTGTTCTGGGCAATCAGATGATTTTACCTGCCATGTAGGTCAAGGTCAGATTGTGACCCTGTCATGTACACTATTTCTGTATCCAGGTGTATTTTAAATGTCAAATTAAAAATAAATCATTTCGGTTGCTGTTGAGGCAGCCGATGTAGATCAAGGGTTTTTGGAATACATGTATGGTGTATATAAAACATGGTGGGTTGTCAAGGTGGGTCATTGTGGTTGTTCTTTACTTTTTGTTCCTTTAGTGTAAGTGTTCTTTAGAATTGTTTTTGCTCTGTTTGGGATATCAGCTTTTCATATGTGAATGTTCCTTTGTATTGGGATTTTATTTTCTGATGATTGATAGTTTGTGAAATTGTCCATAATTCTCTAGTGCAAGATCACACAGCTAATGTGCCATTAATTGCGACAATACATTTTATAAACAAATATATTGTGAAGGTTTTCCAGAAGTCAGTTACTTGTGCCCAAGGAAGTTCTTTTCTTAATTTATAACTCCTATCCACACCAAGTACTATAATGTCCCATCTCCCAGCTTTTCATGGCCCAAGGCTATACCACACTGTCATCTGGTTGCATTGTCGGCCACTGGTGGTGCCACACAGTCACTGATCATATCATATAACATTATGTAACATGAATTTCTTTTTGATTGCACTGATGCATATTTGGGTAAATAGGAAACCCAATGCCATTTCTGACATGAAATATAAGTGTCACTTGGATTTAATGGACATTTATTTTTAAAAACAATTTATAAAGACAGGCTGATGTAATGAGCAAATAACTTAAAGCAAAAACATTCATTAGCAATATCTGATTTTGTGTGTCGGCTTATGGTTAAGTGGGTTACTAAATTTGTGCATCCATACAAAATGACCATGATTCGGAATCAGTTGTTTCTAGTGTAATACTGAATTTCTGAAAGGATGATGTGCGATTATTGTAGCTTGTCACAAAATTCACAACTGATAAATAATTCATAAAGTGTGTTGTTGTTTTTTGGGGTTTATCACCATTTGTTGGCTTGTTGTTTGTCTACATGTCCATGTCTCTCCATCTCCACGCCAATTGCTAAATTAATTTTACTTTTTGTTTTATAAGTTTTATTCATGACTGCAAGTTGTAGTGATTATCTCTAGCTATAATTACATTTATAGGTTCTATTTTAAGATGTGACAAGATTGCATTGGATCTATAAATAGCTATGATCAAATTGCTAATAATAATAATAGTAGTAAACACGTTGACAAGTTTGGGATAATTTCTCATTGGCTGGTGGGTTCTTAGGAGAGTAATTTCCTGCTGGATGGGTTAGGTCAGGTGTGGTCTTTTACGGTGTTGGTTATTTGCAAATTGTTGTGTTTAATGTTGTGTTAAGATATTATTTGAGATAAACATTTGTTTACAATATTCATTGGAACTCCAAAGTGCTCACTGGACTAAAATATTAGGACTATTTTGGATTTGATTTATTATACAGTGGAACCTGTCTTGAATGACCACCCCTTCTGCCAAAACATAATGGTCTCTCATAGCAGGTCATAATACAATATGATCAACAAATCTGTACATGGAGAACCTGGTCTGTCAAGACAGGTGGTCTCATAGCAGTGGTCTCTTAAGACAGGTTTTACTGTACTATAAGTTCCTCTTACATTTTCATTTTATGACTTAGATAATTAAATTGTGTGTTCAGTTTTACAAAACTTGTTGGTTTTGCTTTGTGCTGTTAGTAGTTTATGACCATAGTATTGTAACACTTTCCTAAATAATAGGCACACTCTGAGAAGGGGGGGGGGATCATTTTAATTCAAAAGTTGGAAAACTCATCATCTATGTTTCTATGTATTTCCAATAGTATATTTGAAAGACAACCAAGGAAGGCCAATAATATAATGGATTTAATCCTATTAATTTTATACCTTTCTATGTCATTTGTCTACTAGGACGAGTGATGACAGAACCTGATGGAAAAGTTATATGTGTCACAATGTACATCTTTATGAAAATGTTGGCCATATCTCAAATGATGCCCTGGCCTTGGATATTTAGACAAGCAATTATTCTCAAAATCTATTTGGATTAAATCTGTTAAAAGGCTCTCATGGTCTGGCTCATGACACCAATTTTGCCTTTTGAAAATTTTGATTATACCTCGAGTCCAACTTAAGTATAATCAGGTTTATTAGATTTGGTTGGATTGAAGTTTTGTAAAAACTTTAACTTCTTTAGGTGAAAATAGACAGAGCATAACATATTGCCCCAGGTCAGTCATAATGAACAGAATTGGAAAGTGAAGTAGACAAATCCAAAGTACACAAAACCATGCAAAGGCATTATATTTTATCCACAGTACTCTGAAACATGCAGAGGCATTATATTTTATCCACAGTACACTGAATTATGCAGATGCATTAATATTTTATCCACAGTACTCTGAATCATGCAGAGGCATTATATTTTATCCACAGTACACTGAATCATGCAGATGCATTAATATTTTATCCACAGTACTCTGAATCATGCAGAGGCATTAATATTTTATCCACAGTACACTGAAACATGCAGAGGCATTATATTTTATCCACAGTACACTGAATCATGCAGATGCATTAATATTTTATCCACAGTACTCTGAATCATGCAGAGGCATTAATATTTTATCCACAGTACACTGAATTGTGCAAAGGCATTAATACTTTATCTTCTGTATTCTGAATCATGCAGAGGCATTAATATTTTGAAGTAGTGCAGAAGTTTACACTTGAATGATTGCCAGGAAATTTCAGTAATATGCATATGGACAGATTATGGGGTACTGTGGGACATTTTTGTGCCCCCCCCCCCGTTAAATAGCTTTATCATCTGTTAGTTGTCCATTTGACTAGGCGGGTTTTTCCCTTCAGATGCAACAAGTGGAAAGTTTATATATCTGAAGTAGGCAGATGGATAGGGTGTACAATGTTATAGGTTGAGTTCTGAGCATGGCATTTAGGGGTGGTACAGTTTTGGTTGTTTTCTATTGTTGTACTATTGTTATAGTTGAGAAGATCAGTGATTATATTCTTTAATGTAGTCCATCTGTCTCTTTCTAATTTTGCTTCTGCACAGTAACTAGAGCTGTCCACCATCAAAAGATAGCAACATTTGTAGATGGCTTGCACATAATAATAATAATAATAATAATAATAATAATGATGATGATGATATTAATAATTGTCTATATTTACATTAATACATTTGGTAATGACAGACCCATGAAGATTCACTTAGACTCAGGTATGCTTGCACACATACTTACAGATTTAAAATGAAACAATATATGACTAGTTGTGTTATGTGCGACATACGACTATGAAGAAATACATTAGTTTTGAGGTCAAATGGTCATGGACATTGTTATCAAAGAAGAAAATGGTTTCTACACAATAATTTCAGGTTTTTTTTATATCTGCTGTTGCTAAATCTTGTCGATGGCTTGCACATAGTGTAAGGAATGAGTCTTTTGATTTCCAGGTCAAAAGTTCAAGGTCACTGTGACCGAGAGAAAAAATAATTAGTTTCCACATGATTATGCACAGCAGACCAAACATTGTGAATGGTTTGCATTTTGGATATTGAAACTTGTTGATTGTGGATTGAAAGGTCAAAGGTCAGTGTGACTGAAAGAATAATAATGGCTCAGCTGTGTTAAGTGCCTGCATAGAGGACCATTAAACATGGGGCAGATGTATAATGTGCCATTGCCTGTATAGAGGACCATTAAACATGGGGCAGTTTTATAATGTGCCATTGCCTGCATAGAGGACCATTAAAGATGGGGCAGATGTATAATGTGCCATTGCCTGCTTAGAGGACCATTAAACACGGGGCAGATGTATAATGTGCCATTGCCTGCATAGAGGACCATTAAACACGGGGCAGATGTATAATGTGCCATTGCCTGCATAGAGGACCATTAAAGATGGGGCAGATGTATAATGTACCATTCACATTACTCTTGGCTGGACCCAGATGGTTACTTCTACCTTTCAGAGGGTTATTGCTTTACCTGCTGTAAGGGCAAATATTTCTAGATCACTGTTCAAGTGTACTGGACATCAGAAATACTTTGTGTACATACAAAATGTGCAGCTATTGGCACAATAATACAAACAGGAACTCAGTGGTTAGCATGGCAGACTTTTAACCAAAAGGGTTTGAATCCTACCTTTGGATCGTCCCAGGTCTGCTACCATCGTATGTACTGGAAAGGCAGATAACTCTAATTGCAGGGCAATAAATAACCCACATGTGTTGCTGTGCCATTAAAGACTGAACCAAACCAATAATAAATTCATCATACATGTACAGGGTGCAATTGCACACAGGTAGGAACATATGTGAAGTTGATTGGAAATATCTTGTGCACATTTATAAATTGACGCTGCAGTGCTGGCTCAAGGAGTATTTGCATTTATGTGTCTTTGCATGTAAGAAGAGAAAGAATAAAAGGAAAGTGATGAAAGAAAATGTACAATATTGTTAAATGTCAAAATTAGGGCAGAAATAAAAATCTTTAATAAAAGGAAGAATATTAATGTTTTGTGTAAAATAATAGATTGCAAGAATTGCTGCTTTGATGGAAGTTAGATCAGTCACTATAAGAAAGGCCAGAGAAAAATTGGAATATTTATAATATTTGGCAGCAACTTGAATCGGGTTGAATTAATACTATGCATTTATCTGGTCATAATGGTCACTTGTCTTGTATAGACCTCTCAGTTTTTCCATACTTACCTGTCTGCTACATATCACTACATGCATCCATTATTAAGGTACTGATTACAGGTACAGATTCTATATATACCTGTCATGAGAATGGCTATACCCCACAAATAATTTTCGCATTCTCTTATTGCTATAAATCAACTTTATTTCAACATAAATCTTTAAATGTGTACTCTCCAACACTGAAGTTAGCAGTAAGATAAGAATATAGGTAATAAAAAAAACCATTTAAATCTTGACTCTAGTGCTCAATAAATTAAGGTCCTTATTTTTGAAAAATGAAGATGTAGGAAAATTGAGCAATTACAATCCATTTTAATTTAAATGAAGCAAGAAATTTCATTTAAGAAATGTTGCCAAATATTAACTGATAGATATTTTTGTGAAAGAAATAGGTGCTGAAATTCCAAAATAATTGGAAAATCTTCCATTTGATAGATTGATGATGGGGCCCAAAGTGATTAAGTGACCTACTAGGCACTTGCCTTTACAGATCAGTGAATCTCACTTCTTTCCATGAGGGTTCAAGTCTTGGCTCAATCAGTGTGGGTTTGCAAGAAAAATCTTGCCATTAGGTTCACATGCCACAGTGGCTGTCCTGGGTTTTTCCCAGTTCTTTGTTGAAAATGACACTAAATGCCACATGAATAACATTTGATAATTTCATTATTTACCGCTTTCATATGTAATCACAAGTCTGAAGAACACACACACACACACACACACACACACACATATATATATATATATATATATATATATATATATAGACATTATGGAAAAAAATAAAAGCATATTCTATAAAAGAGCATTTAAAATTTTAAAAAATTCTTTTGAACTATTGGCTTTTTATGATTTTCTTCTGTAAAGTAAGTACCTTGTGGGAATTCATAACATTTTTTTCAGTGTTTGGCAAAAAAGTACATATACACTGTTACAAATTAAATTATGAATTCAATTTTAAAAAATGAATTCAAAAAATGAGTGATAGGATTGTACCTGTATAATAGAAGTCTGTGATAGGCAAAATTGTTGATAGCTTTAAGTCCTCAGGGCCTTAACGTATTTGACATTCATTGATAATAGTGAGTTAAATTTTAGTTACTTAATGTAATTTTTTGTTGAATTTAGTTATTATTTAATTCATTTGTGTATTTATATAGTAGCATTAATCATTTTATTGTATACAACACTAATTAGTGAATGAAAAAAATGTGAATATATTTGAAAAAAAATGGAAATTATTACCTATTTTAGGGCAACTGATTTTTTTTTAAAATTAAAATTCTTTTGAAGACAATTTGATAAAGTTGGTGAAATAATTCAGACTTTGGAAGTACGAACTAAATGACTGGCACAACAAGAATTATACCATGAATTACAGCTCTGGTATAAAATGAAATAATTTTTCATAATTACACTGTACTTTCAAAAGGCCAAACTTTTAACAACAGTGAAACTTGAGATTACTCGATTGACCAAATATTATTTTTACAATGAAGCACTATTAGCCTAAATGCTGTGGGAAAAATGTTTGCAGCAAATTTGTACAAATAGAGCTTCCGTAGGACTGTACAGTGTCAGTAATGTAATGGCAGAATATCACGTGATACAAAATATTGTTTTGCCCAATACAGCTGTAATGGAACATATTATAATAACGGGAATACAGCTGTAATGGAACATATTATAATAAAGGGAATATAGCTGTAATAGAACATATAATAAAAGGAATACAGCTGTAATGGAACATATTATAATAAAGGGAATACAGCTGTAATGACGCATATTATAATAAAGGGAATACAGCTGTAATGGAACATTACAGTAAATGGAAAACAGCTATAATGGAACATAAAATAAAGGGGGTGCAGCTGTAATGGAACATTATAATAAAGGGGATACAGCTGTAATGGAACAGATTATAATAAAGGGACTATAGCTGTAATGGAACACAGTATAATAAAAGGAATACAGCTGTAATGGAACAGTATAATAAAGGGAATACAGCTGTAATGGAACATAGTATAATAAAGGGAATACAGCTGTAGTGGAACATAGTATAATAAAGGGAATACAGCTGTAATGGAACATATTATAATAAAGGGTATACAGCTGTAATGGAACATAGTATAATAAAGGGAATACATCTGTAATGGAACATATTGTAATAAAGGGAATACAGCTGTAATGAAACATAGTATAATAAAGGGAATACAGCTGTAATGGAACATAGTATAATAAAGATAATACAGCTGTAATGGAACATAGTATAATAAAGGTAATACAGCTGTAATGGAACATATAATAAAGGGAATACAGCTGTAATGGAACATAGTATAATAAAGGGAATACAGCTGTAGTGGAACATAGTTTAATAAAGGGAATACAGCTGTAATGGAACATATTGTAATAAAGGGAATACAGCTGTAATGGAACATGGTATAATAGAGGGAATACAGCTGTAATGTATCAGATTATAATAAAGGGAATACAGCTGTAATGGAACATATTATAATAAAGGGAATACAGCTGTAATGGAACATATTATAATAAAGAGAATACAGCTGTAATGGAACATAGTATAATAAAGGGAATACAGCTGTAATGGAACATATTATAATAAATTTTTGTGCACTTTTGTAGATCTTGACCTATCAAGCATTTTGGCATCTGAAAGGATCTCCAGCCTAATTTGTTTTGCACATCACTTATAATACTAATTTGTGAGTAGTTATATTGTATTGTGTTAGGTTGAAAGTTGATTTTTTTCTGTTTTTGTTAATATTTGTGTGTGAGCTTCAGACAGGAGGCATAACTTTTAACAAAATACCCTGAGACTGAGTCCTATTTGCACAGTTTTTTCTTGACATGGTGGTTCTGGTTTAGGGGTGTAACTGATGACTATACCATAGTATTTAGCATGTCCTTTTAGAATTTTGTCCATGCCCCTGGGGATAGAGCTTGGGGTAGGGATGAATTTACATAAATTTTGCATTACAACAGCTGTTTGGCTCAAATTGGCATATATGATGACTGACTCAGATGTTATATTTCAGATTGACTCTGGGTGATACCCTTGATCTATTCATATAACCAAGAACTTAGCCCCTGGGTTATTGTGTAGAAAATATTGAGATTCCCAACCTATATAACTGTATATACATTTATAGACAAATTTATACATGCCACTGTCATTGACCAGAGAGTCCTATCCTGACCCCAAGAACTTAAATTGTCCCAGCTCCTAACGAACTGTTCAGATCCAGATCTTTCAGTTCATATGTTTTGACAGATCTGGGTCTGTGTAGTTTGCATTTATACTCTAAGTACATGGTTCAGATTGCAGATGTATCGTATGGTTGCCCTATTCACTTTGCAAAATGCATCCCCTTTTCCTGCAGGAAGCTGCTTGACTTCAAAAAATATTCCAAATGATCTTTGTGAAATAGGCAGCTGTGGAGGCTCAGTTGTTAAGTTGTTGGAATCCTTACAAGTAAGATCTGTGTTTGATTCCTGCTGTTGGATCTGCATGTATCATTAGCAAGTACTGTGGCGTGTCCTGATTGGCAAGGCACTTTACTTTTCTCAACAGGAAATAAATTCTCTGTGTTGTTGTGACATAAAACATGGATCCAAGCCAAATCAAACTTGGCAAGAGAACAACTATCCTGTGTTTGTTTTCAGATGGTCAGGAGACTTTGACATCCCACTGCAATGTGGTCAATATTGGTGTATACATTCTGACAGTCAGCACTTTATGATATGGACAGCATGGGATAATGGGTGTAGATGCTCATACATAGGGCACCCAGTGATGGGGTCCAGCATTGGTTGATGGATGTATATATTCAAACATTGGCATCTTGTGATAGTGTCAACATGGGATAATGGGTGTAGATGGGCAGACACAGGGCACCCATTGATGGGGTCCAGCATGGGTTGATGGATGTATATATTTAAACATTGGCATCTTATGATAGTGTCAACATGGGATAATGTGTGGATATATGGGGCACTTTATGAGTGATATATACTTTCCTGTATGTACAACATACATATGTGATTGAGAGACTGTGTGTACAACATAAATATGTGATTGACAGACTATGTACAACATGCATATGTGATTGAGAGACTGTGTGTACACATTGCTTAGTATCCATCATCTGGATTTTGTTTGTTTTACCAGATGGACCTTGCCCTGGTACCATCAACCATTTTGTAGTTTGAGCTTTGATAGTCTGTGAATCCATTACCATTTTAATGGGTACCAATTTGGGGGAATTATGTGGTTGTTACAGGCTACAGATTGAAAGAACTAATGAATAATCATCCAACTGTGGAAACAGGAGGACTCCTTGCTCAGTCAGTGAATTTAAGTAGTTACACAAATGTAATTTTAACAGTATATGTATTGGATTAAATTTAGGTACAGGCGTACATTGATATGAAATTAAAACTTAGGAATATGATTATAAATTTAGACAGGATGATTTGATACAGATTTACAAGTTTATGGATGGGATTGAAAACAGAGTTAGATCTTGGGATTATTACTTGATGCACAGGAGACTGACGTTTTATCAATAAATGTCCGACTTCTGTGCTTGATGCATATCGATAACTTGGGTTTATGACTTGAGACAGATTTAGATATTGAGATTATGACTTGATAGAGATTAACAACTGAAGGTTATGACTCAATAGAGATTAACATCTGAGGATTATGGCGATAAAGATTTACAATTTTAGGAATATGATTGGAGGCAGATTTTGATCTTAGGAATATGACTTGAGGCAGATGTAGATCATGGGAGTATGACTTGATAAAGATGTAGATCATGGGAGTATGACTTGATAAAGATTTTCAACTTAGAATATGACCTGAGGCTGAGACAGATTTTTAACTTGGTAATGTAATTTCATCCAGATTTACAGGTTTATAACGTAAGAATATGAATTGGTATAGAATTACAAAGTACGAACATGAATTAAATCATTAACTGCCTAGGAATATGATTTGGTACAGAATTACAAAGTACGAATTGCAGAGTATGAAGATGAATTCAAACATTACCTGCCTAGGAATATGATTTGTACAGAATTACAAAGTACGAAGATGAATTCAAACATTAAATGCCTAGGAATATGATTTGGTACAGAATTACAAAGTATGAAGATGAATTCAAACATTAAATGCCTAGGAATATGATTTGGTACAGAATTACAAAGTATGAAGATGAATTCAAACATTAACTGCCTAGGAATAAGATTTGGTACAGAATTACAAAGTACGAATTAGAAAGTATGAACATGAATTCAAACATTAACTGCCTAATAATATGATTTGGTGCTGGTATACAATTATAATTGGATATAACTTTGGAATTTGATTTCATACAGATTTAATACTTAGAAATATGACTAGATACACATTTAGAAAGTAGGAACATGCTTTGAAATACACTATAATGCAGATAATAACTCAATGAAATATAACAGAATGACCCACAATAAAAAAACTTAAGAGTCATGCAATGAAATCACTTGGTACACCAGTAGTAACAGAATGAAGCATTAATGATAGTGAGAACTAAAATATTTTGTATTGATATCAACTGACAAAATACTTTGTAATGATAGTGACAAATAAAATACTTTATAATGATAGTGACATGTGAAATAATTTGTATTGATAGTGACAGATAAAATACTTTGTAATGATAGTGACATGTGAAATACTTTGTAATGATAGTGACATGTGAAATACTTTGTAATGATAGTAACAGATAAAATACTTTGTAATGATAGTAACAGATAAAATACTTTCTAATGATAGTGACAGATAAAATACTTTGTAATGAAAATTGGATTGCGACCATGGGTGAATTTTGGGTGGAAAACAATTGGGTCCAAAAAATGAGGGTTTTCCCTCTGTACTTTGTAATGCAACTAGAACTTCCAGATTATTTGGTACCATTGTAGAGTTACATCTGTCTACTTTGCTATAATACCACCCACTTTAATGTATCTTACATGACCTTGACGCTACAGAGCTCGGCAGTAGGCTACTACCTCCTGCCATGTAAACTCATTGCCAAGGGTTAATGTGTTAAATAGACATTGGGCTATATATAAACACACAAATCTTGAGAAACTTGTGAGCAGAATTTCAGTTTTGGTGGTAAGCAGTTTAGTTAAAGTTATATAAAAAGTTTATTTGCAAACCCAAGAGAGACATTGGTGTCTGAACATGTTCTAAATAAATACGAAAGCTGTATTTATTGGATTATTGTACTTTTGGTTTACAATTAAGGGGAGGTAAAATTAAATGCCCTGCTGACTTATTACAAGTCATACAGTGTCACAGGGGGTGTCAGGTTTTGTTTACCTGTTGGAAAAGGCCTATTAAGATGATGATGATGATAATTTAGACAGGTAAAACAGGTGAGCTATGTTTTAATCAGGGCAATGAGATTGGATAGCACATTGTTTTCCCCCCTTGTTGTTGATGCCACCATCTTCCTCAGAGTCAACAGAGTCTAGCTAGACAGGGTATTGAATTACCGTGGTTTCTGGTTTGTAACCACAAACAGCTTCAGATATCATTTAAACAAATTTGCAGTTGCCTTGCATCGTTGACAATCCAGTTTTACATTGTTGCCTTGAAGCCAGTAATTGAGTGAATGTGGGTAGACCTTGAACTTTTTTGTATATTATGCAGCAAAAGATCTAGGTCTATGCAGTTGGTAATTAAGTGCATACTTTTAAAAGGGCAATTATGGTGAAAATAGAGTAAGATGGACAAAGTGGCTTACCTGTGTCTGACTGTTGGAATTATTTAATGTTTCCTTTGCATTAAATACCAGACACATTTTGTTTACTCTTCATCCACATGTCCAGACAATACTTGATTAATATTTAAGAATACAAGATTGGTTCCCCTAACTTACCAGACAAACACCCTCTTCGTAATCTGAAAAACAAATCCATTAACCAGTCTTCAGAATTTATTGTCCTGATCAGTATTCAAACTTACTATAATCTTTATTGGAATTTTGTTCTTGATAAATTATGTTTTGTTGTTAAATTAATTTGTATATTAGTTATTTAATAAATAATATATTAGTTCATTGATCAACTAATGTATCACATGGTATCAGGTTATTGCATGTACATGTATTTCATGGTAGATCAACCACTTTGATGAGTTAGTGGTTAAAGCATCCACCTCTGATGCGGGAGGTCATGGGTTTGAACCCTGACCGAGTTATACCCAAGACATATAAAAATGGTACTAACAGCTGCCTCGCTAGATGCTCAGTATGAAGAGGTTAGTGTTAGGACTGGCCGGCCTGGTGTCAGGATAATGTGACTTGGTATTGTCAGTGACGGATCTTACATAACATGTTGATGTTCTGTGTCACACATAAAGTATTGTATACTTTTTACACTCAATGATAAATGATACACGTTTTTAGGAAAATCTCTTGATTGTATGTAGTAATAAACAATTTAAGTAATGATTTCAATTCTCGTCACAGTATTAATTATGTGTGAAAACAATGGAGACATCAGGCATTGATTAAGTGCTGATTACGACTTGAAATTAAGTAACAAACAAAAATGGATACAACATTGGATAACAAGATGGACTGCAGGCTTGCCAAAACATGTATTTTTTTTGTTTATATGCAGGAAAAAAAAACATAAATAGAAACCATAATTCTTATAAGTTAATCTGAGTTAATCATTAAAATCTATTTTTTAATGATGTTTTTCTCTGAAGTATGTTGGACTGTTCTGTCATGTTTCCATAGTACCCCCCCCCCCAGCAATTTTCACAGAATCAGCCCATGCAAGAAATATGCTAACAAAAATAAAAGTTTCTTCAAATACACAATTTAAAGCATTATACAAGCTAAATTTGTAAAAAGTTGCTGTCCTAAAATTATTGTAAAATTTCAGACTTTATGTCAATATAATAATGCATCCGCTAATGACATTTACACAGAATGGAGAAACAAATCCATGCAAATCATAAATGTTTGCCATAAAAACTAGATAATAAAATGAAAGTATCTTTTTTGAGTAGGTATAAAGAAATTTTTTTGCTCATGAATTGCAAACATTTTTATTGTCACTCGTCGCTTCACAGCTTGTGACAATATGTTTGCACTTCATTTGTGAAATATTTCCTTATATATCTACTCAAAAAACATATATCCGATATGTATCACTTGGTTTGAAATTGACACATTTTCTTTTCATTCTTGTTGAGAATGAGCTAAAAAAATCCATAGTACCAAAATATATGTAATGAAACAGTTCGTAAATTTTAATGAAAACTCCAAAGACAATCCATCTTGCAAAATCTTGGCCTTGTGTCATCAGTACAGTAATACAGAGGAAACCAATTTTTAATTTTCAGTATTGCTTGATTCAGATGTGGAACATTACACATTTTTTATGTATCTTTAAAACTTCAATCATTTTAATGACACTTTCAAATGTTCTGGTAATAACCTTGATTTTTAAGTGCAACTTCTACTGTGGTTTAAACACCCCAAGTTCAATTAAAAATAACCTGTGTTCAGAAACATCAGAAAGCTGTGGTGCTAATTTCGTTTGAGTTTGTTAAATTAGTTATTGAAAAAGAGGAGTATTCGTTCATTGTATCTGAGATCATAAAATGGCTGAATAAGCTAGATCATGATAAATTGCCTTATTGTACAAAACATAGTTGGAAAGGAAAGTGCTATTTTCACCAAAAAGTAAAGCCAAAGTTTGATCTTGATCCCTCAATAGTTATCCAAGCTTTTGATCTAACACTGCACTTCACCAAGGCCATGGTGCCTTCAATTGATTCAAATCTAACGGGAATGAAATACCTGTCATGCATACTTTGTAAATGACAATTTCACACATGCGTGTTTTTGTCTTGACGCAAGTTACATAATCTCGAGGAATCGAAAATATTTCACCTGTCTGAAGCAACACAATAGATATCCAACCACTGTGGTTTCTTAAATTAAGTGGAGGATAAAATCTCAGGTGAGAATATGTAAAAAGAGTCCATTTCATGCACAGGTACACTTTAATAGCTTAAGAAATTTTTTTATGAAAGAACCCATTTCATGCACTGGCATATTTTTGTAAGTTTTTAAAAGGATTTGATTCAAGATAGTTTTGGGCTTGTTTGCTAAGGTAAACAACCTGTTCAGGTTTAATAATAATAATAATAATAATAATAATAATAATAATGATAATAATAATAATAATAAAAATAAATAATAATAATAATGATAATAATAATGATAATAATGATAATAATAATAATGATAATGATGATAATAATAATAATGATAATGATAATAATAATAATAACAATGATGATGATGATAATAATAACAATAATAATAATAACAATGATATTAATAATAATAATAATAATAATAATAATGATAATGATGATAATGATAATAATAATGATAATGATAATAATAATAACAATGATGATGATGATAATAACAATAATAATAATAACAATGATGATAATAATAATAATAATAATGATAATAATAATAATGATAATATTAATAATAATTAATTAATTAATGTATTTAAGAGGATGATAAGTAGTTGCATGGATCTAATTCTCCTTATGGTCCTCAATTTTTTGCATAATTTGCAGACCTATCAAATATACTGTACTCGTAAGTCAAGTCAGACTTCAAAGAACATAGACCCTGATTTGCACTTTCTCTAATAATAATAATAATGATAATAATAATAATATCTTTATATTAAAAGGTCAACTCAGTAGAGAACTAGTCTCCCAATGGGACTTTTATTCTAAAGTTAGCAAATGAAATTGACAAATTTAAGACCAAACAAAAGGGATTATCTTTTTGGGCGGAAATCATGAGTGTCCTTCCCCACTAATAGTAACACAAACACACACATTAATTAGCAAATACAAGTGTTATTCTAGGGTGGGTGGGTGGTGAAAAATTAAAACTCTTCCTTTATTTACAAGTTATTCTCTTTTGTATCATCTTTTAATTTCCTGGCTAACTTGGGGAGCTGCAGTGGCTCAGTCGCTAGCACTGTGGACTTGTGTCACTTTGTCACTTGTGTCCAAATGGGTGCAGGTTTGAATCCTTGGGCAAGCCTGGGTCAGTTTCCAAGGTGTTTCCTTCGGCAAAGCACTTGACTCAGATTGTCTCGACACTAAATAACCTACTTGTGTTGCTGTGCCATAAAGCATCAAAATAAAACCCAACAAATTTTTAAAATTTTTAAAAAAATAATGCCTGTCAGCTTGGGGAACAAAAAAAATCCAAGGTACACAGAGTTTGTAAAAATAAAAACCAAATAATTTTTGGTCAGTCATTTCTAAATATCATATCAGGCAAGCATATACTTGGGCCATCAGCTTTGCTAAGTTTCTGAATTCTTTCTCCGGTCATTGTACCAGTTTGATTTTGTAACATTCCTGGAATAGATGTAATGTTTATTCAAGAGGAAAAGCATAGCAAAGAAAATTAGAAACTTGGATTTGTGTACAGTAAGTACATCACATTATCTTGCATTAGGACAAGTGTTTGTTCTTCTGCCTAATAGTGAGAAGGCAGCAATCTAATTCCACCTCTAATGGTGTTCCAAGGCTTTCAACAAAACTTCTCAAAACAATTACATAAGAACCTGAGCGGAACCCATTACTTCTGTATTTAATAATTGATTTCAGTTTGGTTGATCAGTTGAATTTTTTGTCAGTGATTTACAAAAGAATGTTAATACAACACAGAAGGGTCAGTATTGGATGGAATTAAGTAATTCTTGTTTTGGATGGATTTCTCTGCCACTTTGAAGTTGATGTATAAATAAAAGTGTGTACACATTGTGGGAGCCTAACTAGATAATTTTCACACCTTCTGAGGTTGTTATTTATCCATCTATCCTTCTTTTCATCAAGACTGAAGATCTCGGTGTTGACCACAATTTGGCAGAGATTTTTTTTATGGGACCCAAAAGATGGTAACATAAATGGGGGATTTTATTGTAAAATACAGAAGTACAGTGGAACTTCGATTATCCATCACCCTATTAACCACCAGTCTCTGTTAATTGTCAGGGCTTTGTATGTCAAAATATTTAAAATGGGTACATGTACATATGTAATCTAAGTGGCATTTGTATGTATGGTTGTCAGTTGTCCATTCATCAATACAAGATTTCTAGTGCTAATTCTTTACATAGACAATTGCCATGAAATATGATATAAACATTCATATCGTGGTCCTAAATAAAAATGGTGCTGTTTGGACATCTAATATGGCCACCACTCTGACCATCTTAAAAATTGTGTTATTGCAACTTCTCTTGAATAGATGGACATATGAACATGAGGTTTTCACTGATAGACTTCTTATAATGTTTTTTTGTGTGGTCATTAATGAAAATGGTGCCAATTATGGTGGCCACAGCAGCCATCTCAAAATGTTGTTATTGCTACTCTTCCCAAAGTCATATCCTGAAAGTATTATATCTACTTCTTCCAGATGAATGGCTGTATGAACATGGGCTGTGTGAATACACACACAGTATAAACATGGGCTGTATGAATATACACACAGTATGATCATGGGCTGTATGAACATACACACACAGTATAAACATTTGCTGTATGAACACACAGTATGAACATGGGCTGTATGAACATGCACACACAGTATAAACATGGGCTGTATGAACACACAGTATGATCATGGGCTGTATGAACATACACATACAGTATAAACATGGGCTGTATGAATACACAGTATCATCATGGGCTGTATGAACATGCACACAACATACACATGGGCTGTACGAATACACACAATATGATTATGGGCTGTGTGAACATACACATACAGTATAAACATGGGCTGTATGAACACACAGTATCATCATGGGCTGTATGAACATGCACACAACATACACATGGGCTGTATGAATACACACACTATGATTATGGGCTGTGTGAACATACACATGCAGTATAAACATGGGCTGTATGAACACACAGTATGAACATGGGCTGTATGAACATACACACACAGTATAAACATGGGCTGTATGAACATGCACACACAGTATAAACATGGGCTGTATGAACATAGACAGTATAATCATGGGCTGTATTAACATACAAAGTATAAACATGGGCTGTATGAACATACACACACAGTATAAACATGGGCTGTATGAACATACACACACAGTATAAACAAGGGCTGTATGAACATGCACACACAGTATAAACATGGGCTGTATGAACATACACACACATTATGAACATGGGCTGTATGAACATACACACACAGTATAAACATGGGCTGTATTAACATACACACAGTATAAACAAGGGCTGTATGAATACACACAGTATGAACATTTCTTTCACAAGTAGTCTTCTTATGAGACCTAGTTGGTCATAATTTGTCATCCAGTATGGCTGCCATGATGACTGTCTTAAAATGTTGTCACTGATCACCCTGAATGAATAGTAATTATGACATGGGTTTTCACCAAAAGATTTCTAATGATGTCTGCTTTGTCATGAACAAAATGGTGCCAAGCTGACGTCCATTATGTCACTGCAACAGCTAACTGGACAAATTGCTGAAGAATATCAGAGATGGTTTATTTGTTTGACATGTTAAAGGAAGAAATGGTCTTATCATGAGTTCCTTGACATTCGTTTTACCCAGTAGAGCATCTGTCCCATCGAGGGACTCATGCATATTCTGAGATTCTTTTTTTTCAAAAGCTGGCATTCCTGTTTTACTTCCATAAGGGTTGATATCTTTAAAGTGATATTGCCAGGGTAAATATTAACTTAACAAAGTCACTATTACCAAGCACACCATTCTCTCGTTGTAATGCTGTCATAGGGCTATAGAGTATAACACATTATATTGAGATTACATTATACAGTATTCCCTTTTTATAACATTGTTATTGGGAGTTATGGAGTACACTGCCTTACATTGAGATTACATCAGCATTCCTGCCCACATTATAACATTCTCCATGAGTACACCACCTTACAGTAAGATTACATTATACAGCATTCTCTCCCTTGTTATTACACTGTACAAGGGAGCCATAGAGTATACTGTCTTACAGTGAGACCACATTATAGTGAGGTACATGATGCCCCTAATTTTAATACCAGATAATGGAATGGGATCCACGAGCACACATGCCTTATAACAGGATCTGTGTTATAATGAAGGGCCCTATAGAGAGGGAGTGATGCAGTTTGTAAATTTCAATTTGTAAATTTAAATCCTCTTGTACTTACATAATATAAGATTTGTTTACTGTATTGTTTACGACTGTTGATGCAAACAGATGTGAAATTAAATCACTTCACTACAAATTATTAAAATGTTTATGATTTTGGTAGCAAGTGGTTCTCATATTGAAAAACATTTTTGTAATGCTATGATGAATAACAAATGTGTTATATGTTTAGAAAATTCAAGTGTAATCTTTTCTCACTGTCTTACAAAAACATGGCAGTATAAATGCTGTGGTGATTACACCCCTGGTCTTCACTGTCACTTTGTTTATCAGTATTTAAGGACCCTTTTTTTTGCTTTCACGATGAAAATCCTTTTAAGTCAAAAGTTAAATTATTTCTATCCTGGGCAAGATAAATATATTTTAATTTTGAAGTACCGAATATTGATACATGCCTGCTGTGGAGGAATAACCAATATTTGCATTATGTAGTTGGATAATTAAAGGTTGGTTTTGTCCCCTTTCTTCACAGCCATGTCTGCCTTATAATTATGGTATGGTATTCAGGGAATCTAGAATTATCTTGCTGAGTGACCTTGGATTTATAAGGTGACATACCTGGATTAAATGTGATTGTTAATTTCAGGTACATATAACAGTAATGTTTAACTCATATTTGCCTTATCAGCTTTTCTAGACCAGTAAATGACAGAGGTCATAAGGTTATGATAATTTACTGATTTGGCATATTTAACCCAACATGGGTCAAAGGGAATAGCGTAGCAGTTAATATGGTGTTCAGAGTTTATATTCACTTATAAAGTATGTCAGAAGAATTTGGTGATATGACACCTTGCAATTACACCTTTTATTGGACAGAAAGTTGGGGAATAAGAGAGATGTTATAATAATTTTTTTTACATGATTGTATAATACGTAATCTAATTCATATCAGCAAGAATGGGTTAGATAAACTATTTTTGCATCCTTCTGTATACTTCATCCCATGTGGTGTGTGCACACACACACATATATACACACACAGACACACATATACACACATAAACACATATACACACATACACACACACACACACACACACACATATACACACACATACACACAGAGTATAAACAGCACCTTTTCAGTCTTGATTAGACTTGAACACCAAAATAATTACATTTTAATACAACATCAACATGATAATAGTTTGTATTTCAAAATGTTATAGGAATTAAAAGCCAGGCTGGTATTGAAATTTATGTGTTTGTAATCTAGGAATGATACTGAACAAATTGGTTGTCTTCCATTGGGTCACTTGTGACGATTGCAATTCATCAGCTGTAGCCTGGGGATGCATGTTCTTTTGCAATTCAGTTAATGGCATGTTTTGACCAGTCACATGACATGAGAAAGGTTGGACTACACACATCTCAAAGCCACAACTCCTCATTTGACCCGTATAATGCTTAGCATAAGACGTCAATACTTGTCCAGAATAAATTTGTGATTGTATATTTATGGTATGTCAGTGAACAGGCAGATATTTTCAAGATTGATAGACCTTTATAATTGAGATGTTTTGTTAGCAAGAAATATGCCAGCTATTTCATAAATTCTAAAGAAATTGGAGCATATATGTTGGTTAATTAAAACAGGTTGTTTAGTTCAAACTTTTCATACTACCATTCAGCGATCATCTTAATAACTCATTGTAATTCCCTTTGGTTGTATCTTTATTACCATCTATAAATAATTTACTGCGACGTCAGACATTTTTAGCTCACCAGGCTTTACTGACCAATAGAGTAAATTACAGTATGGCCCTTTGTCCATCCTGTATTGCCTGTTATCTAGTTTGAAATCTTCAACAAATGCTAAACTTCTCAGTCTTGAAAAAGTTAGAAAAAATGTATTACTATAAATAGAAAAATGTTTAAACTACTTTTCAAAAACTGCAAGCAACATTTTTTGGGGAATGACACATGTTTTAATATCATCACAGTCACCAAAACATGTAAATGAGTGCCAGAAAGAAAGAAAGAAGGGAAGAATGAAATTGATCAATATGAATTTTGGAATACATATATATTGGCAAAAGGGGTTTCAAATGATGCCAATATGCCATAACATATTGCCACCTTTGCAGAAAGAAAGAAAAACCATTAAATGATGTCTTTAAATCTAAATGCTCAGCTTCAACTGAGGATTCTGTCTTATGGGGATTTTCAGCGTTGAACAGTGATGCCCAAGTGCCATCAGAATGAGACAAAATATAAAGAAACCTTCAAATGATTGTTTCGTTACATATGCCAGCAACAGCATCATAATAAATGTCTACAGGAAGCATTCTACTGACCAAGACTTCTTGGCCAGGTATTAGGCAGCTGTCAGGTGAGCAATCTTAGGCCTACTTGGGCCCCTTGTTAATAGAATTAGTAGAATTTTAAGCAGAATTAAGACAATTTTTCAAATTCATATTTTAGATCTGTTAAAAGTTGTTTACAATGTCATCAAATAATTTTTTCATTTGTGGCATTTAAATTATTTGCTGATAAAATTCTTGCACTTCTTACCAGTTCTCATGTAAGACATTGATTGCACTGACTATTTTTATTATAATAATATATAAAAACAGAACATATGCAAAGCAACTGTTGCAGAAAGAAAATGGACTTGGACACTTATATCCCTAACACCTGTTCCTAATGAACGATACTTAATTAAAATACATATTTATCCAATAAAAGATGCTGTTTGTGGTTCTTAGATTGCTCTTTATAGACATGTTTCCATGTATTACTCTATTGTATTCAGCCTTCATGTTATCAACCAGCTGCTGGCTAAATTGCTATCTACCTTTCCAGCTGAGCCATCTATTTTTTAATTTTATTACAAAGATTGCTTTTGTGGTTGCACCATGTTTAATGGCGATCAATCATCTACATTTGGTTTTCAACCTGCTACTATAAAAAATTACGAGAAGGCTGGTATTATCTTGCATTGTTCTGTTCTGTTCTGTGTCTAATATTTGCAATAGTTCTGTTCTGTTATGTTCTGTGTCTGATATTTGCAATAGTTCTGTTTTGTGTCATATATTTGGAACATTTCTGTTCTGTTCTGTGTCTGATATTTGGAACAGTTCTGTTCTGTTCTGTGTCTGATATTTGGAATAGTTCTGTTCTGTGTCATATAATTGGAACAGTTCTGTTCTGTTCTGTGTCTAATATTTGGAACAGTTCTGTTCTGCTCTGTTCTATGTCTGATATTTGGATAAGTTCTGTTCTGTTCTGTGTCTGATATTTGGAACAGTTCTGTTCTGTTCTGTGTCTGATATTTGGAATAGTTCAGTTTGGTGATAATATACAGTGACATCATCATAGCTGTATGATATACAAAGAGAATGTGCGGTTTACCTTAAGGTTTAATGTATGGAATTTACCTTAGGCTTTGATATTAACACAACTCTTACCCACATAGGCTCAAAAGAGAATTATCTTAATGCACCCAGTAACCCCAGTCAGATTTGAAACCTATTATTGCATTGGCCTTGTCATAAACTTGTGCCTAAAGTAATCTCTCTTCAGTCATATCCCATCATGCATTGCAGCCATTACACATTGTTCTGATATTACCTGCATGGTGTAACTGCTTATTCCTTCTTCAAGTCTTAGGAAGAGGTAGGTATCTAGTTCACAGCTTGCACCTTTTGGTAGTTTGTGTTGATTGACTTGTAACAATTAATGGATAAATATCCACAAACATCACTTAGCATGGCATGTTGGAAATGTCCATATTAAGATCTGGTAGCTCATTTGTCAATCTGATTTGATAAAATAAGATCTCCACTGTTATAAGTTCCCAAAAAACTTACATAACCAAAGAACAAAAACTGGAAGTGGATACCTGGAGAACCACAATTTTCTCAAATAACTGGGAAAACCAGATAGCAGATTTTGGAAACTTGGAGTCCATGGACAGGAGAATGGTGATCATGGATGAAGGCACTCCTACAGACAGCTACAACAGATAAGACCTCTGAACAGTTAATTAATATTCCACATATTTAAATTAATGCTACCCGTTAATAATACATAAACTCATTTTAAAGTTACTGTCGTCCTTTTATAGTTTTGTTCAACAGAGTGATAACCATCTTATCATTTGCAAAGTTAGCTGGGCCTGAAAATTATGATGGTGGTCCAAGGTCTAGGACACCTGTCGTACCTTTAAGACTTTATTATTTGTTCCTATAACTTGAAACTAGTACTTTTAGCATATTACTGGAAATCTGCCAATTTATTTTGCATGATGTGAAGCAGCAATCTAAACTCGATGTTTGTCAAATCCGACATTTGTCTTTTATCAACCTTACCATATGCAGTGACCAAATTTCTCATGTAAGATTTAGTTGATTGACAATTGCTTGGCTCATGTGGACCAGGGCAATGTAGGTTCCTACTGGTCTTGGACCACTGATTGTCTAAAATTAATTAATCAGTTTTGTAGTGCTGATAAAGTAAAGAACATTTTTAGCGGAGAATATTACAACTATCAAAAATTTTGCTGCTGCTGAAAAAATGTTAATTTCCAGTCCTGATAGTGATAGGGTGTTTGCTATTAAACAGTACTACATTACGGTTTAAACTTTATTGGCAAGAAGGCATATTTCATTCAGAAAATATGAGTTCATAAACGATGCAATTATTGTCATCAAGGTCATATATACATTTTTCTTGATTCCTATATTATTGTCTTGAACAAGAATTGATGGTTTTAGCCATAAATGTTGGTTATTTACCAAAAATAGGCAGATGCCATTTCTGTCTTCTTGAAAATATGTCATTTACTTGTCTCTGTTATGACTGACATTTTTAGAATTATTTTGATCGATGGGGATGTATGATTAAATAATATAAATAGAGTAAGGGACCTGTCATTTCATTTTTATGGGGTATGGGGTTGATAGTTTTATGGCCCTTACATAGGTTGAAAAATGTACTTTGATCAGTAGCAAAAATAACTAATTCTGTCCACCATTTTAGTCACAAAATAAAATTATCAAAGATAAAAGAAGAAAAAAATTTGCAATGGTTGGAAATAAAATTGCTCCATATATCCTTGCTGGCAAATTAAGGTTCATTCAGTCTCTTAATTATAAACAGTAGAAAAATATCATAGATCCCAATCTGCTGGCACATTATGTGACACCTGATCAGGGTCTGTGTTGTTTACAGTTAGACACTTAAAAATTAGTATATCGAACACATATATTTCATTATTTTAACTGCCACAGTGGCTTATGTCATTAATGCATCTGCCTTGGATGTGGTACATGGGTTTGAACCTAGCTGAATGTGCCAAAGACTTATAAAAATGGTACTAGCAGCTGTCTTGCCTGGTGCTCAGCATTAATAAGTTAGTGTTAGGACTGGTCGGCCTGGGGTCAGGATAATGTGACTGTCTGTGGCATGATCCCAGAGTATTAAACATCATTATGAACTGCCATATGATAGATATCATAGTGATATGAGTGTTAAAAATCCAAGTCACACACATTTTTTTACCTACTGTATCATATGGTATAATCACAAGGTTGTTACTGAGATAACATCTTGTTGTTTTATCATTAATAAATGTTTGGTGCTATAATATTATTTATTTTGTTGGGACAGAAAAATACAAAACTGTCCTGCAGCCATATTTGTTAATTATTTGACACGATTTATAATTGGGTTCATCACAGCTGACATCAGATTTTCCCAACTATCTGTACTGTACACTGCATGGCCATACCACTGTTTCAGTGTCGATGACTCTGTATGGCCATACCACTGTTTCAGTGTCGATTACTCTGCATGGCCATACCACTGTTTCAGTGTCGATGACTGCATGGTCATACCACTGTTTCAATGTCGATGACTGTATGGCCATACCAGTTTCAGTGTCGATGACTCTGTATGGCCATACCACTGTTTCAGTGTCGATGACTCTGTATGGCCATACCACTGTTTCAGTGTCGATGACTCTGCATGGCCATACCAGTTTCAGTGTCGATGACTCTGTATGGCCATACCACTGTTTCAGTGTTGATGACTCTATGCAGTTGATTTTTAGTTTCTGTTGCTGTAATATTCATGCTGTTTTGTGAAATGGACAGCCAAAATTTGGTTCAGTCTGATACCATGGAGTTATGTAATTTTGTGTTTTTGTGGAAACTTAAAAGAATTTCTGGTTATTTCAGTTTATAAATTGTGATGGTGTCCTATAGGCTTTTGTTGTGTCTATAAATGCAGTGTTTGTAGCAGCGCAAAATCATGTAAACTTGTACCCCACTAAAATCTCCCAAAATCATGTAAACTTGCACCCCACTAAAATCTCCCAAAATCATGTAAACTTGTACCCCACTAAAATCTCCCAATATCATGTAAACTTGTACCGCACTAAAATCTCCCAAAATCGTGTAAACTCGCACTCCACTAAAATCTCCCAAAATCATGTAAACTTGTACCCCATTAGAATCTCCCAAAATCATGTAAACTTGTACCCCACTAAAATCTCCCAAAATCATGTAAACTTGTACCCCATTACTAAAATCTCCCAAAATCATGTAAACTTTTATCCCACTAAAATCTCTCAAAATCATGTAAACTTGTAACCCACTAAAATCTCCCAAAATCATGTAAACTTGTACCTCATTACTAAAATCTCCCAAAATCATGTAAACTTGTACCCCACTAAAATCTCCCATTGAGCTGATGTACCCAGCCATCACATATCATGATAAATGCCATATTTGTGTATCTTACAAAATAAATTGACCAAATTACATTATTTTTTTGTTAAAATAATGTATTCAAGTTAAGCAGACTACTATAAATGTAAGCATTTGGTTGACAGTTGTCAGTGTATTGCTCCTAGAGTCCATGTTGTTACGAAGAAGATTTGATTAATATAACTTATCATATCAAAACAATTTCTTCATATTTTGCAATGTTTATAATCATAGTTCTTGATCATGATCAGTATGATTACACTTACAATTAAAGAGAATTATAATAAAATGCTTCCTGAATTGGACCATTCTAAGAGGCACCCTGAATTAGTACATTCTAAAAGGGAACCGCTCTGGTGGCCTAGTGGTTAGAGCATCCTCCTCGGATGCGGGAGGTTGTGAGTTTGACTTATAAAAGAGGTTAGTGCTAGGACTGGTCGGCCTGGTGTCAGGATAATGTGACTGGGTGGGACATCATGCTACATGTCTGCAACATGATGCCCCAGTACTAGACATCACTATAGACTGTCACACTGCAGACATCATAGCAATATGACTGAAAAATTGTTAAAGCTATGTTAAAAATCTAAATCACACACACATTCTAAAAGACATACTGAATTAGTCCATTCTAAAAGACACAGTGAATTAGACCATTTCAAAAGGTATACTGAATTAGTCCATTCTAAAAGGCATACTGAATTAGTCCATTCTAAAAGGCATACTGAATTAGTCCATTCTAAAAGGCATACTGAATTAGTCCATTCTAAAAGGCATACTGAATTAGTCCATTCTAAAAGGTATACTGAATTAGTCCATTCTAAAAGGCATACTGAATTAGTCCATTCTAAATAACACAATAAATTAGTCCATTCTAAATGACAATGAATGAGTCCATTCTAAAAGGCACAATGAATTAGTCCATTCTAAATGACAATGAATTAGTTCATTCTAAAAGGTATACTGAATTAGTCCATTCTAAAAGGCATACTGAATTAGTCCATTCTAAATAACACAATAAATTAGTCCATTCTAAATGACAATGAATGAGTCCATTCTAAAAGGCACAAAGAATTAGTCCATTCTAAAAGGCACAATGAATTAGTCTATTCTAAAAGGCAATACACTACTCCATTCTAAAAGGCATACTGAATTAGTCCATTCTAAATGACAATGAATTAGTCCATTCTGAAAGGCACAAAGAATTAGTCCATTCTAAAAGGCACAATGAATTAGTCTATTCTAAAAGGCAATACACTACTCCATTATAAAAGGCATATAAATTAGTCCATTCTAAATGACACAGTGAATTAGTCCATTCTAAAAGGCATACTGAATTAGTCCATTTCTAAATGACAGTGAATTAGTCCATTCTAAAAGGCACAAAGAATTAGTCCATTCTGAAAGGCACAATGAATTATTCCATTCTAAAAGGCACAAAGAATTAGTCCATTCTAAAAGGCACAATGAATTAGTCTATTCTAAAAGGCAATACACTACTCCATTATAAAAGGCATAATAAATTAGTTCATTCTAAATAACACAATAAATTAGTCCATTCTAAATGACACAATGAATTAGTCCATTCTAAATGACACAATGAATTAGTCCATTCTAAAAGGCATACTGAATTAGTCCATTCTAAATGACAATGAATTAATCCATTCTAAAAGGCATGCAGAATTAGTCCATTCTGAAAGGCACAATGAATTAGTCCATTCTGAAAGGCACAATGAATTAGTCCATTGTGAAAGGCACAATGAATTAGTCCATTGTGAAAAGCATACCGAATTAGTCCATTCTGAAAGGCATACCGAATTAGTCCATTCTAAAACACAGATTGAATTGGTCCATTCTTAAAAGTACACTCAGTCTATTCTAAAAAGCACACTCAGTCATTCTAAAATGCACACTCAGTCCATTCTAAAAGACACACTCAGTCTATTCTAAAAGGCACACTCAGTTAGTCTATTCTAAAAGCACACTCAGTCTATTCTAAAAGCACACTCAGTTAGTCTATTCTAAAAGCACACTCATTTAGTCTATTCTAAAAGCACAATCAGTTAGTCTATTCTAAAAAGCACACTCAGTCTATTCTAAAAGGCACACTCAGTCTATTCTAAAAAGCACACTCAGTTAGTCTATTCTAAAAAGCACACTCAGTTAGTCTATTCTAAAAGCACAATCAGTTAGTCTATTCTAAAAAGCACACTCAGTCTATTCTAAAAAGCACACTCAGTTAGTCTATTCTAAAAAGCACACTCAGTTAGTCCATTCTAAAAAGCACACTCAGTTAGCCCATTCTAAAAAGCACACTCAGTCTATTCTAAAAAGCACACTCACTCAGTCCATTCTAAAAGACACACTCAGTCTGTTATAAAAGGCACACTCAGTTAGTCTATTCTAAAAGCACACTCAGTCTGTTCTGAAAGCACACTCAGTCTATTCTAAAAGCACACTCAGTTAGTCTGTTCTAAAAGCACACTCATTTAGTCTATTCTAAAAGCACAATCAGTCTATTCTAAAAAGCACACTCGGTCTATTCTAAAATGTACAATGAATTAGTCCATTCTAAAAGGCACAATGAATTAGTCCATTCTGAAATACCGGTTGAATTGGTCCATTCTAAAAAGCACACTCAGTTAGTCTATTATAAAAGGCACACTCAGTCTGTTATAAAATGCACACTCAGTTAGTCCATTCTAAAAAGCACAGTCAGTTAGTCCATTCTAAAAAGCACACTCATTTAGTCCATTCTAAAAGGCACACTCAGTTAGTCTATTCTAATAAGCACACTCAGTTTATTCTAAAAAGCATACTCATTTAGTCTGTTCTAATAAGCACACTCAGTTTATTCTAAAAGGCACACTCAGTTAGTCTATTCTAATAAGCACACTCAGTTAGTCTATTCTAATAAGCACACTCAGTTTATTCTAAAAGGCATGATTAATAGCTTGATTAAAACTCAGTTTGGTGTCACATTTTGCATTGGTTTGGAAACACACTATAATGGAAGTTTTTATAAAAAAAATGCAATTAGTTCCAAATCAAAGAATGAAATGTGCAGTTTATTAGATTCTTATCTGGAGCTCAGCAATCATTAGGGACCATAATGTCAAGGAAGGCGTGTTTAGACAATGAATTTATAAGCAACTGTTAACCGATAGCATTTCAATTGTTTACAGTATGTCTGGTTTTTAGGACTGTCATGATAGCTTGTAAAAGTTGTTTACACACAGGCATTCACTTTGTGCACATTTTAAAATTAAAGTGCATTTTTCCCACTTGGTTTGTGAAATCAAATCCCACATGTTACAGCTACTTAGTGACGATAAGGGACTAACAAATCAGAGTGTCAGTTGTCAGCTCAATATTTAATATGTAAAAGTGATTGTATCAAAAGGAAAAAGAAATGCACAGCCAAAAGTTTCTGGTTTAAAATGATTGTACTACAAGAGGTTTTTCTTTGTGAAACATTTTAGGGTTATTTTGTCATTTGACCCAGATTTGTGATGTGATGTGATTTGGATTTTTAATGTAGCTTTTAGAAAAATTTCAGTCATATCGCAACGATGTCTGCAATGTGGCAGTTTAACGTGATGTCTAGCACTGTGGCATCATGCTGCAGACACGTAGCATGATGTCCCACCCAGTCACATTATCCTGACACCAGGCCAACCAGTCCTAACACTAACCTCTTAATGCTGAATGCCAAGCAAGGCAGCTGTTAGTACCATTTTTGTAAGTCTCTGGTATGACTCGGCTGGGGATCGAACCCACGACCTCCCGCATCTGAGGTGGACGCTCTAACCACTAGGCCACAGGAGCAGTCCCCAGATTTGTACAACTACCCAACATCACAGCACACCAACGGTATGATATTGATCACCTATTTTATTTCTGCACAATAACTAAAATTTGCCACCATCTACCATAACCAAGCTTCCTCAATAGCTTGCATTTTGTGTAAGGAAAAAGCACATTTTGGGATTGTTAGGTCAGATGGTCCAGGAAAATGTGACAGAAAAAAATATGGTTGCACAGTAACCTAATTTCAACAGCACATACTTGGATTAAACATTGTGGTTGGCTTTCACTAGGAGTAGAAGCCTGTTAAGTCTCAAGTGTGAAAAGACTGATGGCTGGCGGAAAAATGAAAAATGGTTTCAGCGTAAAAATGTAAGCTCTTGACTATGCAGCTTCACCAGATATTGTGGATGGACAGAAAAAAGAAAAATGGATTTTGCATAATAACATTACTTCAGACCATATAACTTCACAAATGTTTGTGAAGGGCTTGTACTTATGTGAACAGGTCCATTGATTATGTGAAGGGCTTGTACTTACGTGAACAGGTCCATTGATTATGTGAAGGGCTTGTACTTATGTGAACAGGTCCATTGATTATGTGACCAAGAGGTCAAAGTCATTGTAACTGAAATAAAAATAGATTTCGCATAATAATTTTTGTTCTAGAGTAACATTGTGGATGGCTTAGAGTGTGAGGTCAAAGGTCATAGGTTGTAGTTATGATAATGCTAATATGAAATCAGTGGTTTTTGCAGGTAAATTTGGTTCAACACCGCCAGGTGCACCCACAAAATTATTTGGGGGGGGGCAGGGCAAACATGTAATGGTCAGCTATTACGTTTTACAGATGTAGGCCAAAACATGTTCAGAGGTGAAGTCAGGTTGCAGGGGTGGGGGAGCATCAATGCAGCATAGTGGATCAAAGGTTATGGTCATGAAGATCCATTGGTCTGTAATCAATCATCTTTGCCCGTCTCTTGCCAATATTGAGTACTGATAAAGTGAGGCAGGTACGTTCCTGTTGATATGACCTGTTTTTGTACCATTTATTACAGTCACACAACAACGGAGGTTGTAACGTGAGGTTTTCTGCATTCCTGATATTTAAAGACAAATATACTGAAGACAAAAAAATGGCACTCAGCATTAAGTGGTTAGTGTTAGGACCGATCGGCCTGGTGTCAGGATAACATGACTAGATGGGACATAATGCTACATGTCTGCAGCATGATGCCCCAGTGCTAGACATCGCTATAAACTGTCACACTGCAGCCATCATAGCGATATGACTGAACATTTTTTAAAGCTACATTAAAAATCCAAAACACATACACAAATAACTCACCATGATTTAAAAATCATTTTCATCAGCTTCCAATATCAACATATTAACATCCATGCCACACAGTATTTCAGCCTTTATCTAATTGGCATTTAGAATGTTGATTGTAATGTTTACAGGTAACTGAATGGATAAAATATTAGAAAGTTGGGAAATTCTTGGATCTAATTTATATTCTGGCCATGGCTGCGATTACAAGTGTTGGGAACATTAGATATTAAATTTCAGTGTATAAAAATATGTTTGATCTAATTGAAATTTTCTGTTTGTATTGAGAGTAGTCAAGCATTCCTTAAGTTATTCGTAAAGGTCTTTCACTCAATATGTGCTCTCGGCAATGGTGGAGAGGACAATAGTTTGACTATATGATAGACCATTACCTGATTATTAAACTCTGTGTAATAGAAATTTACAAAAGAATTCAAAGGTCTAATGGCATGCATGCCCAGGCATTGGCATTGTTGGCCAAATATTCAGGTAATTTAACACTATCTTGAAATTTTCTTTTTGGATTACTAACAGTTGCTTCATTAGGCATTCAGCATCAAGAGGTTGTTGTTAAGACTGGTCGACCTGGTGGACATCATGCTACATGTCTGTGGCATGATGCCCCTGTGCTAGACATCACTATAAACTGCCACGCTGCAGACATCATAGATATGACTGAAAAATTGTAAAAACTAGGTTAAAAAGTCAGACCACAGACATTTCTTGGAAAAAGAAAAAAAGAATATTATTTACAGGTAAAAGTAAATTTTTCTAAGCTGTATTCCTATCAAAATGTTAGTGGTTTATGGTCTGTTCTTAGTTTCATTATACTTATATATATTTTGTATTATATTTTAACATTGCTGTAAGTTTGGGCTCAATTTAAAAAAGAAATATGTAATGCTAACTTCCTGGGGGGTAATTTTACCCCACCACATATTTTTGGGAAAATTTTAAAATATTCGTTCTTCATTTTTGTGTTTCACTTAGTGGAAACTTGTAATGTATTTCACTGAAACATGTGAGGTTGTTCAGTCCTCAAATTTAGTCTGTATTATGCAATAATAAAATTCACACCTGTCTGTGTTACACAGCCACCATTTTGTAAAGGCCTGATCCTAAGTCATTTTTTACAGTAACAAGCAGGACTTGGCATACAGCCCCGGCTCAGGTCAGTGATCCCTGTGTGGTACATTTAATTGGAAGTTGACATTTGCTGCTTCAGGCAAATTGTGTGAAGTTATGTGTTAAGAAGATTGTATGGTATGCAAGAGAAACGTCTGTGTTTGTCCACACAAACTTTCGTTGTAAACCAAACAAGGTTGACATCTGATGACTGCAGATAAGTTTTAACTTGTTAATGGCTTTAAAAGAAATTTAATCAACCGTCACAATGGAAAATACTTCTTAATGTACTGTTTGTAATACTAACAAAGCAGTTTCTGTTCGAAGTATGTTAATTTTAAATGGCTAGATCTTTCTGAATTCTTGTATTTGTTTTTGTCAAAACACTATTATTATTGTCAAAACACTGCATCATTTTTGTCTTGACACTGTATTATCATATTCAAAAACTATTATTTTTGTCAAAACACTATTATTTTTGTCAAAACACTATTATTTTTCCAAAAGGATTGTAAGAATATGTGACCTATTTTTTTTCATGAATTATCCCTACTGTACATACCTCTGTTTAAACTGATCACCTGTAAACTGTATAGACACAGAACTTCTGTCACATTATGTGCTGGCAGATCTGGGTCTCAGCAGTTTCTTAGGAGTAATCCATTGATCACATCTTTTTAATATGGCCTGAGTATACATCTTTTTAATATGACGGGAGTACACATCTTTTTAATATGACCTGAGTACACATCTTTTTAATATGACCTGAGTATACATCTTTTTAATATGACCTGAGTACACATCTTTTTAATATGACCTGAGTACACATCTTTTTAATATGACCTGAGCACACATCACAGAAGAGCCATGGTAGCTTGGTTTGTTGAGTGTTGGACTCATAATCCATGTGACAATCTGTATTTTGCATTATTTGTCTATGGATCAGCAACAGTTACAAAAACTCCAAGTACATGTAATGCAGAAAAGTCCATTGATGTGGTCAGCCTGTAGAAATGGGTACAGGCCCCATAATAGTGCTTTCTCTGTGTGTGTGTGTGTGTGTGTGTGTGTGATGGTACCATATAATCATGCTTACACTGCAGATTGCTCCGGTGGCCTAGTGGTTAGAGTATCCAGCTCGGACTTGGGAGGTCGTGGGTTCAATCCCCGGCTGGGTCATACCAAAGACTTATAAAAATGATACTAACAGCTGTCTCGCTTGGTGCTCAGCATTAAGAAGTTAGTGTTAGGACTGGTTGACCTGGTGTCAGGGTAATGTGACTGGAAGGGACATCATGCTACATGTCTGCAACATGATGACCCAGTACTAGGCATCACTATTAACTGTCACATTGCAGACATTGTAGTGATATGACTGAAAAATTGTTAAAGCTACGTTAAAAATCCAAATCCAAATCTCTCTCTCTCTCTCTCTCTCTCTCTCTCTCTCTCTCTCTCTCTCACACACACACACACACACACACTGTTGCATAATTTCCTGACCAATCAATGACTGTTGTCTATTCTTCTGATTATTCCTAACAAGCTGTGTTCAGATCTGCTGACACATTATGCGATGCCAGATCTGGGTCTATGCAATTTGTGGTGGGATCTGACTTGTATGTGAGCATATATGGTATTTCAAGTGCACTAGCCCTTACTGATATTAATTTCATGTGCCCATCTTCAGTTTGCCTGTGTCATATGGTTGGCATTGATGCCAGTGACAAGTAATTTGTCAGGTGGATACAAAAAATAGATGAGCTTGTCTAGACTTCTGTGGTATTCTGAGCAGAAAGTAAGTGATGAATCAGTCCAGAAACCAGTCTATCATTTTTCATCTTTCATGTGGGATGATTGTTTGTCCTTTAAAACATTTTTGTGAGATGGACATTTTCTGCAAGATATTCAAGAGCAGAAGTCTCTAAAAATGTGTTTGCTATTCACAGGGATTGAACTGACTTTTTATTGATCCCCTGGGTCCATGACTTTTAAGTCAAATTTATGTAGGGCCTGGTCCCATGAAAACCACACACAGCCTGGTCCCATGAAAACCACTTACAGCCTGGTCCCATGAAAACCACACACAGCCTGGTCCCATGGAAACCACACACAGCCTGGTCCCATGGAAACCACACCAGAGGCACAGTACATATTGTTCTGTGCAGTACCTTGGTTACAGTGGTAAATATATGTTCCTGTTAGACCTATCATTTCTGGGTAGATCTTTATTTACATGAATCAGTATACTTGTCATGGTTGAACTGAGATTTCAGATCTCATTTCTGGGTAGATCTTTATTTACATGGTTCAGTATACTTGTCATGGTTGAACTGAGATTTCAGATCTCATTTCTGGGTACATCTTTATTTACATGGTTCAGTATACCTGTCATGGTTGAACTGAGATTTCAGATCTCATTTCTGGGTAGATCTTTATTTACATGGTTCAGTATACCTGTCATGGTTGAACTGAGATTTCAGATCTCATTTCTGGGTAGATCTTTATTTACATGGTTCAGTATACCAGTCATGGTTGAACTGAGATTTCAGATCTCATTTCTGGGTACATCTTTATTTACATGGTTCAGTATACCTGTCATGGTTGAACTGAGATTTCAGATCTCATTTCTGGGTAGATCTTTATTTACATGGTTCAGTATACCTGTCATGGTTGAACTGAGATTTCAGATCTCATTTCTGGGTAGATCTTTATTTACATGGTTCAGTATACCAGTCATGGTTGAACTGAGATTGCATCCCTGACTTTTTGGTGGTAAAAATCACTAGTCAAAATATTTGGGTCCCAGAACTCTGTTTAGGGAATTTTTAATTCATGATATACCTGGATCATGATATACCTGGATCTTTTTTTCAGTATGGCTGATGCTAACAATAACAAAATTTATATTAGATTATACCACTGTTTCCCAACTGTTGTTGTTGACTGGCACTGTTTTGTTGTGTCCAAAAAATGATCATATGATAAATGTTTCAGTACAGACTAACAAGGAAACCACACACATACATTTTTGTTATTCCTTGATATTTTGTAAATACATTATAAAATGTTCAATAAACATGAAACAAAATTGGGTGTCAAAATATTTCTGGTCCCATGGGATTTGTTATATTCGTACCTGTGTAGGTATTTGTTATAAAGGAATAATTTATTTCTCATAATGGATTTAAAATGGATGAATTTGTCATCCTGTGCCTGTTAAATATAAGTATTATAATAGATAATACATATTTCTCTTCTCCATATAGATTTATATCCCAAATGATGGATCATCTTGTCATATTGGACAGTTTTACTGTAAACTTTAATAAATAGACTGGGAGATATATTGTAAAATCAATCAATTTGAAATTCTTTTTCTTACAGGGTTGGTGGTGAACCAGTCTCAAGCCCTAACCGGACTGAGTCTTTTCTGCACAAAGCGCGTGAACTTCAGAAGCGTGCATCTCTTCATCCTGCAAAACAGTATAAAGTGCAGGATGATAGCGTGGTTTTCACACAGTCAAAAAGCACATCTTTCAGGATGAAGCCACGACAAAGGAGGATAGAGAGTTTTCAGTAAGTAAAGAATTTAAATACAAGTAAAATTCATATGAAAAATTAAACAGACAAAAATCGTGCTTGTTTTTTTAGCCGAATGAATAGACTGATAGTTTGCAGTATTATTGGATTTGTATTCACACCATAATAGTGTTTCATGCATATAGTGTTTTTACCCATATCCTTTGGTACATCTGGTTTGGTAAAGTTTTATTCCCTAAGGTGAAAGGTCATAAATTGAGATAAAAGCTTGACATGGTTCATTGTTTTTCCTAATGATGAATAATTAGATATTTGCACAAATGTACACTAGAGTTAAGAAAAACGAAACAAAGAGGTGGTATGGTGGTGGAGGGGAGTAGGTAATGGTTGAGCATACCTGGCAGGTTGATGAGATAACATATAAAAAAAGCTTGGGTGATTTCTGGTACATTTTTTGTCATACATGTAAGGATTTTCCCCAAATCCCTGAAGTTAAAGAAGCTGAACTGAATGATATGCCGGGTGGTAAGACAGTTGTTATACATAGATGTGAATTGAGATTAAATTTATCATTAGTTTATGGTCAGCTTTCGTAGGGAGTACATCTTTTCATTTGTTAGTGTCTCATGGACATTTTTTATTGATTTTCATATTTTTGTGTTTTAGAGCACAATCTTTCTTATACATTTAATCTTTGAATATCTTGTTTTCATTATCCTTCACATGTCTTTTACATTTCAGTGGTTGAATATCCAGTCTTCATTATCCTTCATGTGTCTTGTACATTTCAATGTTCGAATATCCAGTCTCATTATCTTTCACATGTCTTGTATATTTCAATGTTTGAATATCCAGTCTTCATTATCCTTCACATGTCTTTTACATTTCAGTGTTTGAATATCTAGTCTTCATTATCCTTCATGTGTCTTGTACATTTCAATGTTCGAGTATCCAGTCTTCATTATCTTTCACATGTCTTGTATATTTCAATGTTTGAATATCCAATCATCATTATCCTTCACGTGTCTTGTACATTTCAATGTTTGATTATCCAGTCTTCATTGTCCTTCATGTGTCTTGTACATTTCAATATTTGAGTATCCAGTCTTCATTATCTTTCACATGTCTTGTACATTTCAATGTTTGCATATCCAGTCTTCATTATCCTTCGCGTGTCTTGTACATTTCAATGTTTGAATATCCATTCTTCATTATCTTTCACGTGTCTTGTACATTTCAATGTCTGAATATCCAGTCTTCATTGTCCTTCATGTATCTTGTACATTTCAATGTTTGAATATCCAGTCTTTATTATCTTTCACATGTCTTGTACATTTCAATGTTTGAATATCTAGTCTTCATTATCCTTCATGTGTCTTGTACATTTCGGTGTTTGAATATCCAGTCTTCATTGTTCTTCATGTGTCTTGTACGTTTCAATGTTTGAATATCCAGTCTTCATTATCCTTCATGTATCTTGTACATTTCAATGTTTGAATATCCAGTCTTCATTATCCTTCACGTGTCTTGTACATTTCAATGTTTGATTATCCAGTCTTCATTGTCCTTCATGTGTCTTGTACATTTCAATGTTTGAATATCCAGTCTTCATTGTCCTTCATCATGTGTCTTGTACATTTCATTGTTTGAATATCCAGTCTTCACTGTCCTTCATGTGTCTTGTACATTTCAATGTTTGAGTATCCAGTTTTCATTATCTTTCACATGTCTTGTACATTTCAATGTTTGCATATCCAGTCTTCATTATTCTTCGCGTGTCTTGTACATTTCATTGTTTGAATATCAGTCTTCATTATCTTTCACATGTCTTGTACATTTCAGTGTTTGAATATCCATTCTTCATTATCTTTCACGTGTCTTGTACATTTCAATGTCTGAATATCCAGTCTTCATTGTCCTTCATGTATCTTGTACATTTCAATGTTTGAATATCCAGTCTTCATTATCTTTCACATGTCTTGTACATTTCAATGTTTGAATATCTAGTCTTCATTATCCTTCATGTGTCTTGTACATTTCAGTGTTTGAATATCCAGTCTTCATTGTTCTTCATGTGTCTTGTACATTTCAGTGTTTGAATATCCAGTCTTCATTATCCTTCATGTATCTTGTACATTTCAATGTTTGAATATCCAGTCTTCATTATCCTTCACATGTCTTGTACATTTCAGTGTTTGAATATCCAGTCTTCATTGTCCTTCATGTGTCTTGTACATTTCAATGTTTGAATATCCAGTCTTCATTATCTTTCACATGTCTTGTACATTTCAATGTTTGAATATCCAGTCTTCATTGTCCTTCATCATGTGTCTTGTACATTTCATTGTTTGAATATCAAGTCTTCACTGTCCTTCATGTGTCTTGTACATTTCACTGTTTGAGTATCCAGTCTTCATTATCTTTCACATGTCTTGTACATTTCAATGTTTAAATATCCAGTCTTCATTATCTTCATCATGGGATTTCACCAATCATTTACCAACAAGACATAACCTAGAGTATATCAACATTTTATTGGTCAATTTTCAGTCAGATGGATACTTCAGTCACTCAGATTGCTGATTTCCAAACTTAAATTCAAATTTTGACTCAAGTTCTGTTGATGAAATTTAAGTCAAGATTGGCTGTATTGTAACATATTTTGTGATTCCATCAACACTTTTCAACCCAAGCAGCAACACTGCTAACAACATTACTTGGGATGGTGCCGTATTCTTCCAGGGGCTTTAGTGTTTTTACAGTTTGTCATAGACCCATGGGAATTTCAAGGCCATAGCAAACAGAAGAAAGAATTAAATTTTAAATGATGTTGGGTAAAAGTCAGCCATTTGATACCCAATTTTTTAGAGTTCCTGGGTTTGAATCTGGGTCCACATTTTACTTTTTCTGAAAAATCAAAATGACTTCATTCAGATTGAATAATGTGCCAGCAGATCAGGTTCTATGTTTGTTCTGCCAAATAGTCCTAACAGACTGCATACACCTAGATAGGGTCAGATATGCAGTTTTCATTTTTATCTGGCATGTAATCATGTATCGACAGTAAATAATACATATGTGTGAATGGATAGGAAAAGGGGGTGGGGTGGATGGGGATGAGGGTGGGGGTGGATGGGGATGGGTGGGGGTGGATGATTGAGATAGCTGCCATCATGAATAATTAGAGAAACACATGCCTATACAGAAGTCTAACTAATCTTGTAAAAGGTTGGATTTTGGTCAAAACAGATGTTAATGAGATGAAAAAGTTCATTATTCATTAAAATTGTTCAGGGCCTTTGTTGGGGGTTGATTCTAGCCAACTAGTTGCCCAGATGAATCTCATGTCAGTCATACAGATAAAAGCCAAGTTGATTTTGCTTTCAAAGAAGTCACTTTGCAGCAGAATTTTACATCAGTATAAGCCCTGGTGGTATACATTTTACATCAGCATAGGCCCTGGTGGCATCAATTTTACATCACCATAGGCCCTGGTGCTTAGCTCAAAATGGGAGGTGGAATTTGAATGACTTTGCATTAAGGAGAGGTCATTGGGGAGGGATTATGGGAGTTTGAATTTCATTATTGGTTTATTTAATTTTTTGCATCACTCTTCATATTCCCCTTATTTCCAAGTACTTTTTAATGTTTTCAAATTTGCCAGCCTTTAAATACATTTTATTGTGGATGGCATTATTTTCAGGCTTTTTAACACAACATAAAAGTAAAACAACAGGACATAGGGCTGCTTCTTAAAGTTCATTTTCTTATAATTCTGTTTTAAGGACCTTGAAAATTTGGCCATTGAGCCAAATGATTTCTGAATGGGCTCATCTCCAAAACAAGTTTGACTGTACCAGATGAATAGCCATGTATTTGAAATGGCAGATGTACAAGTCTTAGATGTCCAAAATGGTTTTGAAAGGCCAAAAATATATGTACTGTTAAATATAAATTAGTTTTTGTTGGCATTTATGTCCGACATTCTAATGAATCTTTGAATTTTCTTTTTAATGTACTGTAAATTGTCCAGTGCCACTGGGCCTGACCACTAAAAAAAATCCACGTGAGATTGAGAGATTACTGACCTATACCCTCTTCTAAGTGGGGGCCCTGAGTGGCCGAGTGGTCTAAAGCGCTCTCGGTTACAGATCATTACCATCTCACCTCTGTCTGTGTGGGTTCAAGTCTTGGATTTGGCTAATGTGGGTATGTGAGAAAGCTTACCAGTAGCTTCTCGTGGGTCGGTGGTTCTTTCCACGGTTTTCCCGGGTTCTTCCTCCACCATTAATAATAGCTGCCATGTATAGCCTATCGTGTGCTGAAAAAGTGCATTATATTATGTGGAAATAATTGTTGAATCTTAGATCAAAATGTCATAATGCCTTTCATTTTTATTTCTTGACTTGTTTTTCAGAATTTATTTTTAGCAAACATAACCACATGTACAGTACTGCTTAATGTACTTGATTTTAATTCTTAGTTAATGAGAACCATTGTTCCCCATATTAGACACCCCTCTTTCTCCAGCAGCCACCAGCTTTCTATGTCCAGAATCCCTTGGCACCAGAATTCTTGTTCCGAATGGTCACACCTCTCACATGGTGAGCATGTTAGTGCCCAGCGTGAGCAGGAACATATTTCCAAATGGAAATCTTGTGGATATTTGTTGATTTCTAAATTTAACACAATGTCATTTGTTCCAAAATGCCACTAATGTACTATACTTGCTTTTAAGATGAGTCCAACTGCATACTGCACAGACCCAGATCTGCCATTGTTTATTGTGCTTGCAGATCTGGGTCTGTGCAGTTTGTTAGGAGTAATCAGTAGAACAAACAAGATAGACCTTGATCTGCAGACACATTATGCCACAGAAGGACTATTTATAAGTGACTATATACGACGGTACCTGACTTAAGTAGACACATTATGCTACAGAAGATCAGGATCTTTGTTGTTCACAGAAGGACTGTTTATAAGTGACTATATACGACGGTACCTGACTAAAGTCCATATAAAGAACCAAGATGTCCTTAATGGTTGTGTTCTTTAGATGCGAGGTTTTGTCGCTTTGATAATTATTTACTCTTACTACCTCCAATAGTTATCAAGATGACAAAGCTAACACCTTATAAACACCAATAGTTATCAAGATGACAAAGCTAACACCTTATAAACACCAATAGTTATCAAGATGACAAAGCTAACACCTTATAAACACAGTATTGTTGAGTTGAGTGATGTTTGTTTGCCACAAAGCTAAGTTAGTCATTATGGCTTCTCTCTCACAGTTTATGAAATGTATTTGGAATGGTACCAGACTAAAACCAGTCTATTTTACATCAAGCTCACTTCCTTTGTAAACACACAGCATTTTTTGTAATAGATGCAAATTAGTTTGATATTTGTACAGCTGCCATGGAAGCAAAAAATGCAAAATGACATAAAACGTACTCAATTTAGAAGGAGTTCAGTGAAATGAAATGAAAAAAGAGGAAGAATTCTTTGATCACTGCCTGAGAAATTTCATGTCAGAAAGATTTAAACATTGTCAGATGCATTCTGCAGCAGTTGGAAAATTGAATGAATGGACAATGATAGTTACAGTCTGATTTTATAGACAGGTTTACGAACGGTGATTGATGAGTAACTCACAGTTATTGTGAATAATAAATTGATTCCATGACATGCTTGTGATTTTTAAATGATAATATTAAATATTTAAAAATTAACTGCATCTTTCTTTATTTGTAGTGATTGCTCACATCTGTGATTCCCCTTTAGAAAAGCCACTCCTCTTATAAGGATGCTAAATTCTTAATGCAGATGGGGGACCTCACAAGAGGGAGACTACTGTAAATTAATTTTACTCTATACACTAACTGAAATGACCTCATTGATAAATCCCTCGTTGGTGTGTGATTAGGATTTTTAACGTAGCCTTAACAATTTTTCAGTCTTATCGCTACAATGTCTGCAGTGTGACAGTTTATAGTGATGCCTAGCACTGGGGCATCATGCCGCAGACATGTAACATGATGTCCCACCCAGTCACATTATCCTGACAGCATGAGGCTGACCAGTCCTAACACTAACCTCTTAATGCTGAGCGCCTAGCGAGGCAGCTGTTAGTACCATTTTTGTAAGTCTTTGGTATGACTCAGCCAGAGTTCGAACCCACAACCTCCCGTTTCTGAGGCGGATGCCCTAACGACTAGGCCACTTAAGCAGTTGGCCTCATTGATAAATCCCTCAGTCTATGCCTCTCTCATTGTAATGTGGGTCACTTTTTTCAGTTTTCATGAACAGTATTATATAAAAGGTGTACTGTGCTGTACTTCATTTTGCATAAATAGCATTGCAGGTGTTAATTTACTGCAAGAAAGACTTTGTTAAAATACCAGGTTTATTTGCAAGAATTTGTTCATTGGTACTTGTGTATATACCTCACTTATGAAAGTAGGTATTGTTAATAAATCCCTGCAGCTATCAAAACACAAGTTCAAAAATACTTTTGTGATTTATAGAGGTCAGTCTGTAATTATTGGATATATTGGGCAATGGCTGATCAATTATGTTGTATGATTGGTCACTGGTTCCGTTTACCATTGGCTTTTATCTTAAATGTAAATTGACATCATTCATTATAGATTTATATAGTTAATTTGATGTTATGATAGTAGTCTGCTGAAGCAAGGCACAACATTTCAGTTATCTTCTGTTTATTTAAAGGACAGGTATCCAAAACTGTTCACTTTGATCTCTACCTCCTTGTGGCCCCCAGGGGGTGTTGGTGTCACCTGAGCTTGACAGGAGACAGCCGGTTTATGTAATGTTAAACTTAACTGGGGGAATTGAATGTTGTCTCTGGACACAAGGTATCTGAGGAATTTATCATTTACTTTAAAAGGCAGTTAATCTCTTTTAATGGAGAAAGACTGACGCCTCTCCAGAGCTGGTGACTTTTGGTGAAGAAATATTGGGTTTTAATGACTTAAACATTTAATTATAGATGACATTGGGTTGAACTGATTTTGCAGTTTCTCAGAGGTATGCCGTAAAAGGGTATTTGACATATTTCTTTTAAGCAAAGTAATTACTTGAATCGTGGATTACATATCACAAAAGACTTGAGATATAGCCAATGATGTTAGTGTAAATGTTTTTTTTCTTTCTTCCGATCGTATTAATGGTAACTGTAAGGTAATTTTACTTTGGAATGAAATATCATTTCTTCATGATGTAAATAAAGAAAAATTAGCCACTTTCTAATCTCTCTTCAATTCTTCATAATTAAATTAAAGAGCAAATAACCAGTTTGTTTATCTCTCTAATCAACACACAGGAGATTTGCATTTTCACAAAGGTTTCAAGATTTAAAAGGTGTTCTCCTAATTTTCCCCACAGGAGACCCTTATAATAAGAAATATGAATTATGCAGCATATTCTATAGAAGGTTTGAACAACCTGCAGGTTTCTTTTTATTTTGATATCTGAATGATGGAGGTTGATTTGGGATGGAGGGTTCACAGCTGGACCTTACTTCTGATGTGCATCATGCAGAAGATTGGCTGTTTTCAATTTCTAAACTTCACAAGTTAATTATACCCACCCCATAGAGCTTATGGGATGGTCTTTTTTCTGTCTACCATTAATCTATTTGGTTCAAAATGAAATAGTGCTTATCTGGTGTCTAAAATGGCTGTCGCAGTGACCATCTTGATTTTTTTTGTGCTACTCCTCCTGCATCGAAGGTCATATCAACATGGAGTTTTCACTTAAAGGTTTGTGACCTCACATATGAACATGGAGTTTTCACTTAAAGACATATGACCTCACATATGAACATGGAGTTTTCACTTAAAGACATATGACCTCACATATCAACATGGAGTTTTCACTTAAAGACTTATGACCTCACAGATGAACATGGAGTTTTCACTTAAAGACATATGACCTCACATATGAACATGGAGTTTTCACTTAAAGACATATGACCTCACATATCAACATGGAGTTTTCACTTAAAGACTTATGACCTCACATATCAACATGGAGTTTTCACTTAAAGACTTATGACCTCACATATCAACATGGAGTTTTCACTTAAAGACTTATGACCTCACATATCAACATGGAGTTTTCACTTAAAGACTTATGACCTCACATATCAACATGGAGTTTTCACTTAAAGACATATGACCTCACATATCAACATGGAGTTTTCACTTAAAGACTTATGACCTCACATCCAATATGTTCATTATATCAGCCATCTTGAAAATCGGATTGCTACTGAATGGACAGTCATATTAATGTGTGAACTTCATGTGGTTGTAATGAGAGACATTGATGTCTAGATGGTTTTAATGAGAGACATTGATGTCTGTGTGGTTTTAATGAGAGACATTGATGTCTAGATGGTTTTAATGAGAGACATTGATGTCTGGATGGTTTTAATGAGAGACGTTGATGTCTTGGTGGTTTTAATGAGAGACATTGATGTGTGGATGGTTTTAATGAGAGACGTTGATATCTAGGTGGTTTTAATGAGAGACATTGATGTCTGGATGGTTTTAATGAGAGACATTGATGTCTAGGTGGTTTTAATGAAAGACATTGATGTCTATGTGGTTTTAATGAGAGACATTGATGTCTATGTGGTTTTAATGAGACATTGATGTCTAGGTGGTTTTAATGAGAGACATTGATGTCTAGATGGTTTTAATGAGAGACATTGATGTTAAAGGTGGTTTTGAATGAGAGACATTGATGTCAAGATGGTTTTAGTGAGAGACATTGATGTCTAGGTGGTTTTAATGAGAGACATTGATGTCTAGGTGGTTTTGAATGAGAGACATTGATGTCTAGGTGGTTTTAATGAGAGACATTGATGTCTAGGTGGTTTTGAATGAGAGACATTGATGTCTATGTGGTTTTAATGAGAGACATTGATGTCTAGGTGGTTTTAATGAGACATTGATGTCTAGGTGGTTTTGAATGAGAGACATTGATGTCTAGATGGTTTTAATGAGAGACATTGATGTCTAGGTGGTTTTGAATGAGAGACATTGATGTCAAGATGGTTTTAGTGAGAGACGTTGATGTCTAGGTGGTTTTAATGAGAGACATTGATGTCTAGGTGGTTTTGAATGAGAGACATTGATGTCTATGGTTTTAATGAGAGACATTGATGTCTAGGTGGTTTTAATGAGAAACATTGATGTCTAGGTGGTTTTGGATGAGAGACATTGATGTCTGGATGGTTTTGAATGAGAGATGTTGATGTCTAGGTGGTTTTAATGAGAGACGTTGATGTCTGGATGGTTTTGAATGAGAGATGTTGATGTCTAGGTGGTTTTAGTGAGAGACGTTGATGTCTGGATGGTTTTAATGAGAAACATTGATGTTGTGGTGGTTTTAATGAGACATTGATGTCTAGGTGGTTTTAATGAGAGACATTGATGTCTAGATGGTTTTAATGAGAGACATTGATGTCTAAGTAGTTTTGAATGAGAGACATTGATGTCAAGATGGTTTTAGTGAGAGACATTGATGTCTAGATGGTTTTAATGAGAGACATTGATGTCTGTGTGGTTTTAATGAGAGACATTGATGTCTAGATGGTTTTAATGAGAGACATTGATGTCTGGATGGTTTTAATGAGAGACATTGATGTTTTGGTGGTTTTAATGAGAGACATTGATGTCTGGATGGTTTTAATGAGAGACGTTGATATCTAGGTGGTTTTAATGAGAGACATTGATGTCTGGATGGTTTTAATGAGAGACATTGATGTCTAGGTGGTTTTAATGAAAGACATTGATGTCTATGTGGTTTTAATGAGAGACATTGATGTCTAGGTGGTTTTAATGAGACATTGATGTCTATGTGGTTTTAATGAGAGACATTGATGTCTAGGTGGTTTTAATGAGACATTGATGTCTAGGTGGTTTTAATGAGAGACATTGATGTTTAGGCGGTTTTAATGAGAGACATTGATGTCTAGGTGGTTTTAATTAAAGACATTGATGTCTAGGTGGTTTTAATGAGAAACATTGATGTCTAGGTGGTTTTGGATGAGAGACATTGATGTCTAGATGGTTTTGAATGAGAGATGTTGATGTCTAGGTGGTTTTAGTGAGAGACGTTGATGTCTGGATGGTTTTGAATGAGAGATGTTGATGTCTAGGTGGTTTTAGTGAGAGACGTTGATGTCTGGATGGTTTTAATGAGAAACATTGATGTCTAGGTGGTTTTAATGAGAGACATTGATGTCTAGGTGGTTTTAATGAGGAACATTGATGTCTAGGTGGTTTTGGATGAGAGACATTGATGTCTAGATGGTTTTGAATGAGAGACATTGATGTATAGGTGGTTTTAGTGAGAGACATTGATGTCTAGGTGGTGTTAATGAGAGACATTGATGCCTAGGTAGTACAAAATGAACATGTTATAGATCTTACAACCAGTATGGCTACCACACATCTTGTCATTGCTACTCCTCCTGAATGTTACGAACACTAAATGTCTTTTTTATGATCTCAAAGACAGTCTGTTATAATGTCCCCCATGAACAGCATTATAACAAGAGAATACTGTATCATGTACTTCATTATAAGTAGTCTGGCTACCACAGTGAACATTATAATGATGTAGTACTTATCATGTATAAATGATAACTATAAGGTGGTATGCTCAGGCTACTGAAGTCAGCATTATAATAAGGGAGTACTGTATTATGTATTCAGGATAAGGCAGTCTCACAATAAAGTAGTATGCTCAGGCTACCATGGTTGGTGTTATAATGAGGTACTGTATATAAGATAAATTAAAAATTGTTTTGAATTTAATTGGCTGAACAGGTGATGTGCTTAGCAGTAAAGCAATATATTGGTTACCATAGTGATTTTAGCTCTACAAAACAACATTGTGCTCTGATAGGGATATCGTTTGATCAGATTATAAAACTAATAAAACAATTACAGGCTTTTGTTCTTACTTAGTTCATTGTTTTAATGAGTTAAGATAAAAGATATTGGCATCTGCTTTGCATTAGCCAGTATCACATTTCACTGTTCAATAAACCAATATATTGAACTAAACAAAATCCATGAATTGCATCCTATTTTAATTGGAAAAATATTACCTTGCTAATGTGCCAGTATAGATGTCTGTATATGATTTCACTAGTCCTAATACCTCAATTTCTACTAGTAGATGCTATACATGATTTCACTAGTCCTAGTACCTCAATTTCTACTAGTAGATGCTATCTAATACATGATTTCACTAGTCCTAATACCACAGTTTCTACTAGTAGATGCTTTACATGATTTCACTAGTCCTAATACCTCAATTTCTACTAGTAGATGCTATCTAATACATGATTTCACTAGTCCTAATGCCTCAATTTCTACTAGTAGATGCTATCTATACATGATTTCACTAGTCCTAATGCCTCAATTTCTACTAGTAGATGCTATCTATACATGATTTCACAAGTCCTAATCCCTCAATTTCTACTAGTAGATGCTATCTATACATGATTTCACTAGTCCTAATGCCTCAATTTCTACTAGTAGATGCTATCTATACATGATTTCACAAGTCCTAATCCCTCAATTTCTACTAGTAGATGCTATCTATACACGATTTCACTAGTCCTAATACCTCAATTTCTACTAGTAGATGCTATCTATACACGATTTCACTAGTCCTAATGCCTCAGTTTCTACTAGTAGATGCTATCTATACACGATTTCACTAGTCCTAATACCTCAATTTCTACTAGTAGATGCTATTTATACATGATTTCACTAGTCCTAATACCTCAATTTCTACTAGTAGATGCTACCTATACACGATTTTACTAGTCCTAATACCTCAGTTTCTACTAGTAGATGCTATCTCTACATGATTTCACTAGTCCTAATGCCTCAATTTCTACTAGTAGATGCTATCTGTACATGATTTCACAAGTCCTAATACCTCAATTTCTACTAGTAGATGCTATCTATACATGATTTCACTAGTCCTAATGCCTCAGTTGCTACTAGTAGATGCTCTCCATGATTTCACTAGTCCTAATACCTCAATTTCTACTAGTAGATGCTATCTCTACATGATTTCACTAGTCCTAATACCTCATTTGCTTCTAGATTTGCCAAAAATTGTTGAAATAAGGTTTAATTTTTAGCAGAAAGTTTGCTTAGAGTGTTAGATGAATTAAAACTGTGACCTTTATTCACACTGCACTTCCAACTGATACAATTTTTTCAAATATGGTGAGATGTTATTGAAAATATGGAACACTTTTTTGTTTTTACTTGAAATTAATAGAAAAAGACAGTGAAGGTAATTTATTTTGTTACCATTGATAACATCTTACTTTTGGAGTTTACAAAATTCGTTTGAGACATTCTCTCTTGTGTCAATGATAATTTCATTGACCAAACTCAGGATAGTTTGCATTTTCAGAATTAAAGTCACCTCAAAATTTTGGGGGTCTAGAGGTCATAGGACATGGTAAGTAAGAAAAAACAGTTGCTGCACAGGAACTTTAGTTAAAAACTGCATACTCTTATCAAAGGTCAAGGTCATTGAAACCTATTGGTAAATTCTATCAAATATGTAAGAAGTCTGAGTGACTTTTAACCTTTCCACACTTGCCTCATGTCTTTTTTGAGGAAAATTCATTTTAATAAAATTGTAAAAGATTCCCACTCATTAATTTTGATATAGTATGATTGATGTAGTACAGTACAGTATATTTCAATTTTTTGGGTCAATTTTCATGGTCTGTCAGTTTTCATGGTCTATCAGTTTTCATGGTGTTTTCGGTTTCAACAATCTATGTATTGAAAGATCAAATAAATAATGAAAATGATAGAACTGCTTTCCAAAATTAAAGAATGTAAGCACCCCCAACTATTTTTGGGTGGTGGTGGTCAGATTTGGTGTATGTGCTCAATGACAAAAATTAATAACCATCAACTCAATGAATTGGCTATACTCTTTTGCCACACAGTGGAGAATGTTTTTGGTGGATCCCTTTTGGTGAATGGTATTTAAATTACATGGTATGTAAAAAAATAGGTGTTTCTTCTTAAAGGATTTAATAAATCTTGTGCACTACAATGACCCAGCTCCACTAGTGCATTATGGGTCTAGACTGTTTTCAGTATGGTGCTTGTTATCAGCAGATCAATACTGTAGCCATCCAATGCTGTCAGTTTTATTTATGTCAAAATAACCATGATGCATCAGTTATCCAGGAGAAAGGAATATGTTTACATGTATTACCAAATAGGTATCAGCAGGAAATGACTCACGTTTTAGTATATAAATTGAATAAACTTAAACTGAAAAATTACAGAGAGGATATCAGTGTTACCATCCTTTCATCTATCTATCTATCTATATATATATATATATATATATATATATATATATATATATATATATATATATATATATATATGTATGATAATTATAATGAGGACTTTGTATAGCGCCTAATCTTTAGAAGCTTTAAGCGCTTTACAACAGTGGACAACACCTATAAGATAAGAAACATAATAATATTATTACAAAAACAAACAACATGAAATTAGAAAAACATTTAAAAAAATGAAAAACATGCTGAGAATATTTCAGGTAGGAAACATTAGGTCTTTAAGTTTGTTCTTGCAGTCGAAATAAGTGAGTTTTGAGAGCCCTCTTCAATGTGATCACTGTGTCTTTGTGTCTAAGTTCAGTGGGCAATTCATTCCATGTTGCTGGGCCCTGGTATGCAAAAGAACGCTGTCCATATGACTTTGTTTTCATAGTGGGAATAATGAGTATACGATTGTCAGAAGAGGAGTGTAAGTATCTTGCTGATGTGTACATGTGGGTGAGGTCAGATAGGTATGTTGGACTAGAGTCCGACAGTGAAATGTAGCACAGAAAACAAATTTTGTGTTTGATTCTGGATCGAATGGATAGCCAGTGTAGGGTACAGAGCACCGGGGAGGTGTGCTCTGATTGTGGTACTCTAAGTATGATCCGAGCAGCTGTGTTTTGAACTTTTTGAAGTTTCTGGAGTAGATATTGAGATGAACCAGACAGAATTGAGTTACAGTAGTCCAGTCTTGAAAGTACTAATGAACACACAAGTGTTTTAGTGGCATCACCTGAAAGATATTTGCAAATTGAGCTGATCAATTATATATATATATATATATATATATATATATATATATATATATATATATATATATATATATATATATATATATATATCCTTTTGTGTACCCATGCATTCCTTATGAATGAAAACATTTAACTTATTTCTTCCACTCAGACTATTCCAGGTACATGTATGTTGTTCAAGACCCAGGTGACCTAAATATCCTTGGAATTTCTATTACAAAAGTATAATTTGAATTAGAGCAGTTGGAATCCAAATTTGAAATAAATATGCTTTCAGGTCATTGAATTGTTTTCTTCAGTAAGTGCTGAATTAAGGGATCATTGGCCGGTGCTAATATATGGAAACTCATTTGCAAAGCATGCAAATGCTAATACAGTGTATATGAGATCTTATTTGCAATGCAAGCAAATGCTAATATATGCAATCTCATTTGCAAAGCATTGTGTTTGCGCAAAAAACATTGATGACTGGTCAACATAACCTCTTGTATACAGTTGTAAAATGATGCATTCTAACAATTAGCCATCACTGTTTTCTCCACGCACTTGGAACTGCAGGCCTAATGTTATTTGCCCTTTTGTGTAACATTTTATCATTACACACACAAATCTAATTTACAAAAGGTGACCTGTTGTTGATGAGTAGGATTTACACCAAAAGAAAATAAACAGTGAAAATTTTGATTAAATGAATACAAAACTAGTCTGAAAAATACACTTATATATTGACAAGTTACATTGGTGTAGAACAATCCATAATGTCATAAACATTGTACATGAATATGAAAAATATAGACCAAGCAGTAGATCTCCGCTTCTTTTCCATTGGACATTACTGGTAGCACAGACCAACTGTGTCGGGCTGTATTTCATAATGGAGCTCTTACCCTCCAATCAGTTCTGACTGTTATATGCTCACTAGTAATGAACAAAAGCTTCACCCCGAGGCAAGAGTAATATTTGAAAACTTTCTAACAAGGACTATATCACCAGAAACTGACTAATGCTTGCAACAGAACTGTCATTATGTCGTGCCATTACTTCTGACTTGCCTTCCATGCATGCATCTGCAATTTAAAGAAAAAGGTCCGTAAATGATGTATACACTGGTGTTCTGTTCTGACATGGATTAATACTAAAACAGTTAAGAGTTCTGAAGGATTTAATGCCTTTGTTCAAAAGAAGAGAGATATTTACCTACCATCCACATAAAAACATCAATCAAAATAAATTTATTAATTACTAGTGAGATCTGATAGTCAGACTGATTGGAAGCTTCATAATGAAATATGGCCCAGCATGATGGGTGTCCACTATCAAGTACTGTCAGCCTGAGACAACTATCATCTTGCCAAGGCTACTAAGGGTATGAGGCTATTCATAGGGATATGAAAACATGACCAAATTAAAAAGTTTCACAAACACCCTTGTGAGATGTTCCGCCTTCGATTAAAATGACAGCCAGATATCTATAGTTTCAAAAGATTGGAAATATTTATAGTCAAAAGTAAACTTTCATGGCACAATAAACTTGTTCCAGTTTCTTTAAAAATGCAACAATAGATCAGATTCCATTCCTTTAATTCAAGTTTGGTGCTGACTTCAATGATGAAAGATGCTTTGTTTTTATTGAAGATTGTAGTTGGGTTGCCTTGATAAGGATACACATGTTTTTGAAGTCGACATGAAAGGCCAACTTTGGAGGACCAGACATGTCTGTTATGGTGGCAGCAACATCAGATAATTGTACAAAAGTGTATGGGTCAGAACTGGCAGCTTGTTGATATAAATGATTAGAAAACAAAGAATTTGTTTAATTTGGGACCTAGGGCTGATGTTGGCATGTTTATTTTATATCTTGACATCAACATAAGCATGACAAACTGATAGCAATAATACACCATGGGCCCAGGATTTTGCATTTTCATTAATGTAGGTGGCTTGTCGACATAGTGATGTTGATATAAGTGGGCAGGACTGTACAAGAATATTATTGTAATCTAAAAATTGAAACACGCATTTGCTGTGGTAATTCATATCAGAATGATGCTTTCTGCCAATGCATGATGGGAAATCATATGGAAAATATTTATTGCATTCACACTTAAGATCTGACACCTGTCCATGCATTTGAAGGTAAATTAGGTGTTTTGGCTGTACTAGTCGTACACCAGAAGACCATGTAGGATATCCTGTTGTCCAGCATCTTTCATTTGACATCTGTTTTTCACAGTTTTGTTTTTGGTACTCTTCCTAAACTAGTCAGAGGTCTGCCATGAACCTTTACTCTCAAGGTACAGTTCATCCAGTAAGGCCATCACAGTGGCCATCTTGAAAATCTTGTTATTGCTGTTCCTCCTGAATGGACAGCCATATCAACATAGAATTTTCACTAAAAGACTTTTTATGATGCATAGTTGGTACCAAATGTAAATAGTATTGATCTGATGTCCAATATGGCCACCATAGTGGCCATCTTGAAAATCTTATTATAGCTACTCCACCTGCATAGTCATGTCAACTTGAATTTTTCACAAATAGAAGAAAAGAAAATGGTGCCAATGCGACATCCAATATGGCCACACAACAACTATCTTGAAAATGTTGTTGTTGCTACTCATAAATAGAAAGACATATTAGCATAAGTTTTTGTCTGTCTGGTCTGATCTAATATCTAACATGGCTGGCACAGTGGCCTTCTTGAAAATCTTTTTGCTACTCTACCTAAGTGGAAAGTAATACGGACATTTCATTTTCACCAGAACACTTCTTGTACTAAATGAAGATGTTACCTATCTGACAGCCAGTATGGCAATGATGGCAGCATTTCAAAAATCATATTGTTAGTTTTGATGAATGATAAGTCATGTCCGAATTGGGTTAATTTTAACCAGAAGGTTAATTACGATAACAAGTTGGTTGTTGATCTGACCCTTTTGAGGGTTCTCTCTCTCTCTCTCTCTCTCTCTCTCTCTCTTTGAGGGATGTGTTTACTTCATGTGCTGAAAATGGAGCTAGTATGGATGGGGCTATTTATTCAGCTGTCGGGAATTTATAAACTCTGAATGGAATCTATCTCTCTCTCTCTCTCTCTCTCTCTCTCTCTCTATATATATATATATATATATATATATATATATATATATATATATATATATATATATATATATATATAATGTATGTATATATATAAAACTTAATAGTTTTCTGCTTGCATACTACTGTGTATATTGAGGTTTCTGCTTGCATGCTATATATTGAGGTTTCCATTGTACTTGGGCTTGTTTGTTTATATGCTTAATAACCAGTTTTTAGAAAGTGCCCCTGTATTTGCTCATGGTTTGTGGGGAACTGGAATGTGTTTTCTTTTCAGTAAAAAAAATTATATCAAGAATTCTTCTTTCTTGACATATTGAGAAGGTATCAAATAGCCATTTTTCGAAATGTCAGTCAATAAACTGGTACATAACCATGATCATTCCATTGATGTCACCTGACCCACCATGTGACCTGTGTTTAGCACAGAGTAGGAAAGCCTGTTGACTTTGGATGATCAGATAAGATTGGAAATAGGGATAAATACAAAGAATATTGCATGTCACATCTGCAGTGTGCTGAATGGCAGGTAATACAATACGAAGGATTCCTTGAAGTTCTAAAGAACTAATGAAGCTTGTCCTTTAAGAAGATGTGACCTTGAGGGATTCAGGTTAACATTTTAGGCTTAAATCAACTGTATGTTTGTTTAGAACAAAGGAACTTTTGTTGTGAACTTGAGCAAAATTAAAGGTTTGTGAAATATGTTTGTAATGATTTCTGTCAAAATTGAATCTCTGGTACTGTTTGTTTCTTGTTGATTAACTGGCTACAATCGGATAAAAGACATTTTTGAATGTCATGTCAGATATAGATATTTTCAAAAGGTGTATTCTCAAAGTAAGCATGTTCTAAATATAACTACAGTGTAATTTGCTAATTATTGTATTTATCGGGCCTGTCTGATTAAAGACTAGACACCATAGCTAGGATTTTATTTTTAGGTGTTATGATGCAATTTTACTTCAATGCAGAGGAATGGAAAAATAAAATGGACTCTTGTATGTGATGATAGATCTTTGTGAAATATTCCCATTAATTTTGACATGGAATCTTGTGTAAAATAAACTTGAAAAGTAGCAGGTGAAATTTGTGTGTATTCAAAGTATATTTATTTATTTAAAACTGGGTATGTGCAGTTTGTTAGTAGAACACCATTAACTCTAAACTGCTGGTGTATTATGCCATGGCAGATCAAGGTCTGTGTTGTTTGCAGTTGGACTTAGAAATGAGTGCATATGGTAGTGAAATAAATTTGTTCTTTCACCATATGCGTTAGGTTGAAAGTTGCTTGTTTATGGTTTTACCAAGGGGAGAGAATTCCAGTATAGATGGTGCTTGACTTACAACAATGTGATTTATGCACTTTAACTTTAACACCAAATTCAATTTATGGTGCTGTGCTTGTTTTTAAGCCATCGCTGTGACTTGCGTGTATCTCATGTACGTGCATTTTTATTATTTATTATTTATGCAGTAACCTTGGAAACATGTGCGTAAATCAAGTGTTATCTGTATTAACAAATAAATTCGTAGAAAGCCATCTGAAAACAAGATAACAACATCGGCTAAATACATGAAATGTACTAATCCAACACTAATTAATTGTCATTGAGGTCAGACTGAACAGAAATTGTTGTCCCCTTTTTTCCACTGTGTGCCAAAAAAGTATATATTTAAATTATTCAGATACCAACATTTCATGAAGCTTTAAAACAAAATTGATAACGGGGTTGCTATTTGGCCTAAGATGAGATATAAGTTTTCATGCTTCATTCACGCTGCTAGTCAAAGATTTAGTTCAATCTGATTAAAATCAGATCACTGCCCTACATGAAAATCTGCTGGTGACCGCTTAGGAGTCATGTTCTGATGAACTTTGAGTAATCACACAACATAGACACTGATATGTACAGTTTGTTTGGAGTAATCACACAACATAGACACTGATCTGGCAAATCAGGGTCTATATTATTTGCAGATAGACCTGACTTACAAGCAAGTATGTATGGTATTCTCAGTTAATTCTAGTTGACAAAGAACCATGAAATGTTCCAAAAGGTCATTACTAATTACAAAAATGACAAACAATCCAGAATGGACAAAATGTGAGAATGTCCAGAAGTAGCATTTGCTAAAATCTATGATGTCAGTATTGACTCTGCTGGATTTTAAAAGGTTGGTTGAGTTACATGAAATACTGAATTTAAAAACTTTTGACTTGCCTTGATAAGGCTGTGTTTGATGATAAGCCCTTGACTATTGCAGACTTCTGTGAAGGTCATTATTATCTTAACATACCATATATACTTGCAAGTAACAACATGGACCTGGATCTGTTGTCGCATAAAGCAAAGGCTGATCAGGGTCTATTTTGTTCTACTGATTACTCCTAACAGATTGCATAAAACCAGATCTTACGGTGCAATTGTATGAAATCACATCTGATTCCATGCATTTCTGCAGTTGGATCCAACTTCTAAGTGAATATATACAATACTTGTATACTGATTCAGTAGCTTTTCAAAGTTGTACAGAAACTGGTGCAGTGTATATAATCAGCACTTTAGCTCGTGTATTAAATATTTTCCAGCTATTTTGGCATCATCTAATCTAAAGATGGGTATTTTGAGTGTCTTCTTCAAAGCCATTTATTATGATATGAGAAAGTTGTATCAGTAGTGTGTTGAGATTGATGGGACTGGATAACTTCACCTATGACTGGTTCCAGATAGCGTTTCTTACTGTTGTTCTTATTTGATACAGTTTTGAAGTTTTAATCCTCCATTACAAGACACCTTTTGCAGTGTATATTTCTCTGGTTAATTTGTGGTGGGTGGGGGAGGTCACCATAGTCACAAGCCACAGGTGACAATCCACACCTACAGGTGACAATCCACACCTACAGGTGACAATCCACTTCTGATTCGGCCAATGTGGGTATAGCCAGTAGCTTCTCGTGGGTGGGTGGTTCTTTCTGGGGTTTTCCCAGGTTCTTCCTCCACCATTAATACTGGCCACCATGTATGGCCTATCGTGTGCTGAAAAGTGGCATTAAACCTCACAACAACAACAATCCACTTCTGTTCCTTACCTTTTGGCTATTTGTGCTGCAACTTCCACGTTTCACATTGATATATATATATAAACCTGCTTAACCAGTCACTATTGTGATTTAGTATGAACTTTCACACTGTTTGAATAAGCCAATGAAAGTTTCTCTTCCAAACACAGTCACTTATTAATCTTTGAAACTCAAACTGATGAGTACCGTGTAACATTGTGGAAACTCTAACTGATGAGTACTGTGTAACATTGTGGAAACTCTAACTGATGAGTACCATGTAACATTGTGGAAACTCTAACTGATGAGTACCATGTAACATTGTTTCATTGTGCTGTTGACTACCTGTACATATGACAAAATCTCAGCACAGGAAGACACTGGTGATAAAGGGGCATAGTGGGTAGTCACCTATGGCTTGCAGTAATGGAAGTCGGAGTCAGAGGTGATCTGGGTTCTGGCAGTGTTGTTGTTGTTGTTGTGATTTTAACACCATTTTTCAGCACAAGATAGGCTATACATGGTAGCCAGTATAAATACTGGAAGAAGAACTCAGGGAAAATCCCAGAAAGAACCACCAGCATACGAGAAGCTACTGGCAAGCTTTCTCACATACCCACACTGGTGAAACCCACATAGACAGAGGTGAGATGGCAGTGATTTTTTACGGTGAGCACTTTAGACCACTCGGCCATTTGGGGGCCCCGTTTTGGCGATGAATTTGGTTCTTCATCGTGCAGTCTGCTTCTCAGTCTTGTCCAGCCATGACCATACCCCAATCCCCCAAAATACCAGACTACAAAATAATGATTTTTCATGCTTAACAGCGTCAGATAAAATATTCTTGTTCACTATTTAAAGGCTCCCATGCAAAAGTAGTTGGATTAAACAAGTAGTTGGATTAAGAAGTAGCTGGATTTACTAAGAGCTATCCCATTCTATCATGCAGTGAAAACCTAAACTCGTGTCTTAAAGGATATGTTTACTGAAATTAATTTTTTCTTGTTTGAAGCTTATATACTGGGTTTTTTCTTTATTTTTTTGGGTAGATAATAGCCTTCAAAAGTAAATTTTGTCAGACTATTGTACTTGGTTGACAGTCAGACTGTTGTACTTGGTTGACAGTCAGACTGTTGTACTTGGTTGACAGACTATTGTACATGGTTGACATTCAGACTGTTGTACTTGGTTGACAGTTAGACTGTTGTACATGGTTGATGGTCAGAATATTGTACATGGTTAACAGTTAGACTGTTGTACATGGTTGACAGTCAGACTGTTGTATATGGTTGACATTCAGACTGTTGTACTTGGTTGACAGTAAGACTGTTGTACATGCTTGATGGTCAGACTATTGTACATGGTTGACAGACTATTTTACATGGTTGACAGTCAGACTGTTGTATATGGTTAACAGTCAGACTATTGTACATTGTTGACAGTCAGACTGTTGTATATGGTTGACAGTCAGACTATTGTACATGGTTGACAGACTGTTGTATATGGTTGACAGTCAGACTGTTGTATATGGTTGACAGACTATTGTACATGATTGACAGTCAGACTGTTGTACTTGGTTGACAGTCAGACTGTTGTATATGGTTGACAGTCAGACTATTGTACATGGTTGAAAGTCAGACTGTTGTACATGGTTGAAAGTCAGACTGTTGTACATGGTTGACAGTCAGACTGTTGTACATGGTTGACAGTAATTTTAGTTGCATCAATATATGCATGGTTTTGTCAGTGGAAAAACTAATTATACAGCAGGGTGATTCAGAATGGAAAAACTTATTAATTAATGCTGCAAGGTTGTTCACAGTGGAAAACTCATATGGTTCAGAATGGAAAAACTTGCTAATGCAACAAGGTGGTCCAGAATTTAAAGGGAAATTAACTTTTATGTCAGAAAAAATTGTTTGGCTACTACATCTTGCATGAAATAGTTTTCTTTTGATGATAGAAGTATTTTGGCCCAATTTGTATTCCAAACTGTTATATCAGTAACACTCATAAATTGCCTGATGTTTCGACAAAGATATTTAAGAATGTTGTTGCAGTGAGGAAGTCATTTGTTTGGTCACAGGATGTTAGTGAAATCACTGTCACTCGCCGAGACTAGTTACTTTTAGGACTACCAGCGTAAGAAATGTTAGCCAAAATCATTGATTCAGCATGATATATTTGCTAAGGTTATAATACTGTATGTACTTGCTTACAAGTCAGTTCCAACTGTAAACAACATAGACCCTGATATGTTGTTGCATATTATGCCAACAGATCAGGGTCTGTGTTGCATGTTGTACTGTTTTCTCTTAACAAACTATATAGACCTGTACCTGCCAGTGCATTATGCAATGGCAGATCTGGTTCTGTGCAGTTTGCAGTTGGACTTGACTTATAAGCGAGTGTATACAGCAAGTTTTCAGGTGGGGTTTTTAATGGAAATTAGTGTCTTCAAAGAGGTTGTTGTTGTGGGGTTTAACGCCATTTCTTAGCACACGACAGGCTATGCATGGTCGCCAGTATTAATGATGGAGGAAGAACCCAGGAAAACCTCGCGAAGAACCACCGACCCACGAGAAGCTACTGGCAAGCTTCTTCACAGGAGGTGTAATTTCAAAATGAGTGAATTAAGAATTGTCAGTACTCAGTTCTGGTGTAAGAAATAATTCCTTTTTCTTTCAGGTGTTGTTATAGATACACTTTTACCATCAGCAACTTTTTCGTGACAGCTTCATTAGTTCATAAGGATCTGCTATGGCAGAGTGGTTAGCTTGCCAGATTCACAGTCAGTTGGTAGCGGGTTTGAATCCTAATAAGACCAATCCAGGTCAGCTGATGTGTGTCTCTGGGCAAAACACTTTGTTCGGCAGCAATTTTTTCAAAACGGGGCCCCAAGTGGCTGAATGGTCTAAAGCTCTCTCCGTCATGGATCACTGCCATCTCACCTCTGTCTGCGTAGGTTCAAGTCTCAGGCTCGGCCAATGTGGATATGTGAGAAAGCTTGCCGGTAGCTTCTCGTGGGTCTGTGGTTCTTTACGGGGTTTTCACAGGTTCTTCCTCTACCATTAATACTGACTGCCATGTATAGCCTATCTTGTGCTGAAAAATGGCATTAAACCCTATAACAATAACAACAACAACATTTTTTCAAAACAAAGAAACTGCTGTCTATTCAAACCACTCGGTTATTTCTACAGTTGGATTCACTACAAGATTGACTTAGAAGTTGTAAATAAAAAAATGGGTCAAGGCATTTGCAAATTCTTGGTCAGTCCTTGTTTCATAAATAGCCATGGTGGTCTTAATGGGAACTAACAAATGCATTCCAGGTGTAATCTATAGGGCTGACTGCTACATTGCAAATGGGCTAAGACATTCTGCTTTTGTAGCCTTTATAATTTTTAATGTGTTGATGTGTCATTAGATATGAATTAGCGAACTTAGATTCTGGCATAGAAAGCTCAAGTTGAATATTGTTTGGCTTCTTTGATCAATGATCACATAAGTTTGCATCATGTACATGAAGACTTTTATTTCCCAGATCTAGCATAAAGCCGTGTGAATTGGGTACAGTTGATACATTAGTTGAATTGGGTACAGTTGATACATTAGTTGAATTGTGTACAGTTGATACATTAGTTGAATTGTGTACAGTTGATACATTAGTTGAATTGGGTATAGTTGATACATTAGTTGGATTGAGTATACTTGGTACATTAGTTGGATTGGGTATAGTTGGTACATTAGTTGGATTGGGTATAGTTGGTACATTAGTTGAATTAGGTGTAGTTGGTACATTAGTTGAATTAGGTGTAGTTGGTAATTTAGTTGAATTAGGTGTAGTTGGTACATTAGTTGAATTAGGTGTAGTTGGTACATTAGTTGAATTGGGTGTAGTTGGTACATTAGTTGAATTAGGTGTAGTTGGTTCATTAGTTGAATATTCTCATCTTCTGCTCTGAAGACCATCTTTGTATCATCCTGGTATGAAATGAATGACGATGACAAATTTGTATTTATACTTAGTAATGTGGACTATTATATTAAGAAGATGTTTTGTGGTGATCTGCTTGACTGGGAGAATCTTTGTTGAATAAAGTCCAGAATCTTGTTGATATATGAAATAATAAGTAGTTTTGTAAAATGTATATTTTATACTTTGCAGGGATGTATACCTGTTGTTGTTTTTTCTGTGGTATTTATTATGTATTGCAGCATTTATTGTTTTGGTGATAATACTGCCTTTGGATTGGATTGGACACCACTAGATTGGGTGTTTCTGGTATGTACCTGCACAGTGGGAGAAATTTATGTTTTACCTGTTTCAGCAATTGACTCTTCCTGACACAAAAGCGTTCATGTTTATCTAGTGTATGAAGTGGGACCAAGGTAACACCACTTAATCAGTGGGGGTGTTTTGTAAGGCTGGCATGGAGTCTATATAGTGCAAACCGTTATTTTGGTGGTATGCAAGAGATCAGATTAGCCAAGCCAGTATGTGGAAATGTTAAGTGTGTTGATGTATTAATCTATGAGAGGTCAAGATGAGTAGCGTTGAAATGTACTTTGAGATGTACCGTGAATTGTCAGCATGTTTCAAAGACCTATCAGTTTCTCTCCTGAGATAAACTTGTACAGGTAACATGGCCTACCTTTTCCACTGACCAGGAACTTGCTAGTACATTTTAAAATCATTACACAGAGCCTTTCAGAATGTTTTGGTGATGAGTGGTGGTTCAGTTGACAAAATTTATGTTGTTGATATTACAAACAAGTCATTACATCAGTGGATGTGACATCACCAGGAGGATATTTCCAGTAAACATAGGTCTGTGTACATTGGCTTCTTCCATGATCATTGTTGACAAGGTTTTAGAAGTGCTATAGAAAGAATGAGACAACACTATCACTTAAAATTTGCATACTCCTAGTGAATCATTGTCATTGCGTGGAATACTTTTTTTTCAACTGAGTTGTAAGACAGTTAATTGGACACTATAATAACATTAGGGGTATTCCCGGTTTTTGCTGTTACATACATAGTGTTTTGTGGATAACATAAACATAGCCAAAGTCGGATTATCAGACACGGATCAGCATGGATTTGTTTGGTATGTAAATTCAATAGATTAGTAATGCAATATACTTGTCCATCTGTAAGTTCCATGTATATGTATATAATTGTCCGTCTGTAAGTTCTAATATGTATATGTATATACTTGTCCGCTGTAAGTTCTAATATCTATATACTTTCAGTGTAATCCTCTAAGTTGATTGAGATTAAAATCGTACCATTATTTAAATAGTCCAATCATTTCTGTCAGGGTCTCGCATACATTTTATGTAGAAAGAAAAGGATTCACATCAGCCCTGACTGTCTTGGTTGACGTTTGCTTGTTTTATTGGTAATTACAGGTTGTGGCTTCTAAAATTCAAGTTCATGAACTGAAATAGATTTTGTATTGATTTTAATGTACATGTTCATCAAATATTCCCATCTAACTCCAATTTATGCAGTCATTCAGCCAAAGACCTGGTTTTATATTTATCAAACATCATAGTCATTGTTGACACATTTTTAATTGTTGGATTGGGGTCTTTTTTGCCTACTGATTAAATCATGTATGTTGGATTGTAATGCTACAGCGTGAATGACTTGACTGATTAATAATCCACATTAAGATATTTCATAATGTTATACTAACGTCATCAGTGGCATTCAACCAATCAAACACTGCCAGCTGACTCGTTCGAGTTGGTGATTGACTGTTTTTATCGTTTTAGACTGTTGTCTTTGATTTTGTGTGTGTGTGATTTTGATTTTTAACATAGCTTTAAAAAAATTTCAGTCATATCGCTACGATGTCTTCAGTGTGACAGTTTATAGTGATGTCTAACACTGGGGCATCACGCCACAGACATGTAGCATGATCTTCCACCCGGTCACATTATCCTAAAACCTGGCGGACCAGTCCTAACACTAACCTCTTAATGCTGAGCGCCAAGCATGGCAGCTGATTGCACCATTTTTGTAAGTCTTTGGTATGACTCTGCCAGGGATCGAAACCAATGACCTCCCGCATCCGAGGTGGATTCTTTAACCACTAGGCCACTGGAGCGGTGTTGTCTTTGATAGTAAAGAAATTCCTTCTAGCCTGCTATCTTTGCTTTAAAACTAAATATTTATACCGAATAATGTATTGAAATATATTCCCAAGATTTTCCGGGATTCATTTTGAGAATAAGACCTGAGAAAACCAGAGTTTTCACCTACCAGATACCTGCATCAAGCCTGTCGTAGCCTGTATCTAGATATTGCAAATTAATCATGAATTATTCATGTACATGGGGGGGGGAGAGTTGCTTCTTTTAGAAAAGATGAAAAGTTTGTCTGCTTACTATGACACCAAAGAGCCAAGATGCATAAATTTACTTCTTAATCAGTTCTGATGATTTGAACACATTCTTTATGGTAGTTTTCTACTTAATAAAGTTAAATCATTCATGGCAGTAAAATGGTATGTATATATGCGGAAATGTTAAAAATCTCAGGCATGCCATATCATGACTGTTATCAGTTGCTATCTATCCGGACCTGACTATGCCAGATGGGTTGGCCACCATAATATGGCTTTGAGCAAGACACTGAAGTAACCTCAAGACAATATAATATTTGATGTACTGATGAACACCAGGCAGTGAATCAGTCAAAGCAATAATACTAATAATAATAAAAAAGACTTTATTTAGAGAAGGTAACTCAATTAGTTACAGAACTAATCTACCTTGAGGCCTTCTATCTGTTGTGTACAATATATACAGTATATACAACATGATGTGAAGAGTCAGGCTTGACACTAAATAATTAAGTAATTTTAAAATTCAAAGTAACAAGCCTGGAACACATTCACAGGCATCAGTGAAAACATAAACATATATATAAAACATAAAATATAATCCTGCATTGAAATATTCAGCTATGAAAATGATGTAAAATTACAGAAAAGCAGGCGGTATTTTTTGTACTAGAACTGTTCAATTTTCTAAAGATTTCATCCATTTAAGACATTGATTGAGAAAAGATGAAATGCTAGGAGCCTGCCTTATGTCACTGGGAATGTTGTTCCATACCAGCGGACCAGTATATTGAAAACTTTTTTTAAACAATTCCTTCTTTGGCCTTGGTATAATGTAATTTTTTCTTCTTATGGACCTTAAATTTGGAGTGCATCAGCATCTCTTTGGTGAAAGATATTGCTTAGATAGACAGGAATGTCTTTTCTGGATACTTTATACATCAATTTGGCCTTTCTAAGAAATATTCTTTCATGTATTGTTAAAATCTTTATATTATTCATTACATCCTGAAAATTGTCTATACTTTGATCTAGAATTAAATGGCAAGCCCTCTTTTGGAGTCTTAAAGGTGTTGTTATGTTTGAATTAGAGGTATTACCCCAAATTACATTACAGTAGTCCAGATATGGCTGAATATAACTTTTATAAAAGATGACCCTATACTGAAGAGGAATGTATGTTTTCATTTTCCTCAGTAGCCAAAGCAAGACAATATAATATTTGATGTACTGATGAACACCAGGCAGTGAATCAGTCAAAGCAAGACAATATAATATTTGATGAACTGAAGAACACCAGGCAGTGAATCAGTCAAAGCAAGACAATATAATATTTGATGTACTGAAGAACACCAGGCAGTGAATCAGTCAAAGCAAGACAATATAATATTTGATGTACTGAAGAACACCAGGCAGTGAATCAGTCAAAGCAAGACAGTATAATATTTGATATACTGAAGAACACCAGGCAGTGAATCAGTCAAAGCAAGACAATATAATATTTGATGTACTGAAGAACACCAGGCAATGAATCAGTCAAAGCAAGACAGTATAATATTTGATATACTGAAGAACACCAGGCAGTGAATCAGTCAAAGCAAGACAATATAATATTTGATGTACTGATGAACACCAGGCAGTGAATCAGTCAAAGCAAGACAATATAATATTTGATGTACTGATGAACACCAGGCAGTGAATCAGTCAAAGCAAGACAATATAATATTTGATGTACTGAAGAACACCAAGCAGTGAATCAGTCAAAGCAAGACAATATAATATTTGATGTACTGAAGAACACCAAGCAGTGAATCAGTCAAAGCAAGACAATATAATATTTGATGTACTGAAGAACACCAGGCAGTGAATCAGTCAAAGCAAGACAATATAATATTTGATATACTGATGAACACCAGGCAGTGAATCAGTCAAAGCAAGACAGTATAATATTTGATGTACTGATGAACACCAGGCAGTGAATCAGTCAAAGCAAGACAATATAATATTTGATATACTGAAGAACACCAGGCAGTGAATCAGTCAAAGCAAGACAATATAATATTTGATATACTGATGAACACCAGACAGTGAATCAGTCAAAGCAAGACAGTATAATATTTGATGTACTGATGAACACCAGGCAGTGAATCAGTCAAAGCAAGACAATATAATATTTGATGTACTGAAGAACACCAGGCAGTGAATCACTCAAAGCAAGACAATATAATATTTGATGTACTGAAGAACACCAGGCAGTGAATCAGTCAAAGCAAGACGATATAATATTTGATGTACTTATGAACACCAGGCAGTGAATCAGTCAAAGCAAGACAATATAATATTTTTGATGTACTGATGAACACCAGGCAGTGAATCAGTCAAAGCAAGACAGTATAATATTTGATGTACTGATGAACACCAGGCAGTGAATCAGTCAAAGCAAGACAATATAATATTTGATGTACTGATGAACACCAGGCAGTGAATCAGTCAAAGTACTGCCTATAATCCCAGTCTCTTGCTTGAAGAACTGTGTGTACAGTTTAGACCAACTTTTGCTAGGTTTGTTAGGTGGTTGTTATGAAGCGACCACATTTTTGGTAGATCATCAGGACAACACAGCCTGTTGTATTTGTCATTGGTTTCTAGGTTTGTTAGGTGGTTGTTATGAAGTGACCCCTTTTTGGTAGATCATCAGCACAACACAGCCTACTATATATGCTCATCATCTAGGATAATCATTTGCATTCTTCTGCATGTGTAAGAGGAGACTAATGATGGGGTTGCTCAGTGGTCAGTGTGCCAGACTAATGAGTGCTCAAATAATCTATGCCCATGGCTTCTCTAACTTTAGCCCAGGTCCCTTTTTTATTTTATGCCAAGTTCCCATTGGGCTTGTTGTAAATAAAACCCTCTAATTTGCCTGAGAAAACTTTGATCATGCTCACAAAATGCTGAATGATATTTTCAAGTTGTTTAAAGACTAGTAAGTTATTTTTCTCCATGTATTAATATTTTTACCCATATACCCATATAAAGATTGTCTACTTTTCATACTTCTATTTAAAGCTGTAAACATGTACAAAGTGAGGCATGTTGCCATTCCATGGATTATCTACAGTTATAGTGCTCACTTGGCTTTTAACATGTGATTCTATTGGCGGTATGACAGAACTACCATTTTTAAGGCCATCTTTCATACATTTTATTTATACTTGAAATCTACCACTTTTGAAAATTTAGATTTTTTTATTCAAAAGAAGAAAAAAATTAAAAAAGAAAAATAAAGCAGTATTTGTACAGCATTCTATGTATGCATAAACAACCAGAACCAATCTACTATTGTGACTGATGTAATGATGAATGACTGAGTAAATTGATTGTGTGTGTATGTTTTGGATTTTTAATGTAGCTTTAAAAAAAAATCAGTCGTATCGCTACGATGTCTGCTGTGTGACATTTGGTTGTAAGCACTGGGGTATCATGCTGCAGACATGTAGCATGATGTCCCACCCAGTCACATTATCCTGACACCAGGCCGACCAGTCCTAACACTAACCTCTCAATGCTGAGTGCCAAGTGAGGCCGCTGCTTTGTACATATTTTACAAGTCTTTGGTATGACTCACCGGGGGTTCATACCGCAACCTCCTGCATCCATCCAAGGTGGATGCTCTAACTACTAGGCGAGGAAATGGATGACGTCTAACATGAATACACAAAGATGTCAATCGATTACCTTAGTGTTGTAACCTGGGGGTTAAGTTGTTTTTTTTTAAAAGTTGTTTTAACTAAGAAAGGGATCATAGGTGGTCCATGATGGTTTCTGAATCTTTGATTAAATGTTGTCTGTCCTTTTGTGCAGATGAGATGAAACGTACAGACAAATCCAAAAATGATTTCTGCATAAACACTTAAGTAGTGCAACACTGGTTAAACATATTAAACATCTATGAACAACACAAAAAGTGTCAAGAGAAGAAAGACACGCTTCAGATGCTGATGAACATTAACATTACTCAGTCATCCAGTGAGTAAGGAGGACATTACTAGAACTATTGGACTATGATTGACACCGGAACCTGGAGGGAAACATTGCTTACGTGAAATGTTTTAAGATCAGAATAATAAACACTCAAGTCAGTTTAATATGATTCTGTTCATTTCTTTTCGAAGTACAGCAATTACAATTGCAAATTTACATGACAAAGAGTGTACAGTAGTAATAGGGCCATTTTAGACACATGGAATGGAGTCGAGACTTGTAGAGTTTGAGCCAGTCCTTGTTAATTTTTGTGTGTTTGTGTCACCAGACCTGGGTCTGTATTGCTCATTGCTGTAAAACAACCATCAGAAAGATACACAGCACTGAGAAATTGGATTGTGTGACCTTGGACAGGCTGTCAACATAACTTTGTATCAACCTCCAAGGGAACAACACTGTTGAATATCCACTGAAAATAGATTAGTAAGCCACTGCAATAGTCATTAGTACAAAAGGGGTACTTTCTATCAGGCTGTACCCTAGCCACCAGTCCTGTCAGAAAAGAAAAAGGAGAACATCGTGCTGGTCTACCTGTATGATGGTTTAGTCTGAGAATACTTCACTGTTGTCCATACAGTTTTTAGGTATGAAGTAATTAGGTGTTGTGTCACATTCTTCCAGTCCTATTGATTGGAGTAGTGTCATGCATTTGATACTGTCAGAAATAGGAATTTGACATTGAGCTGTCTACTAAGCCTGTCATCCAAAGATGTCGCAGCATGTGATGTGTATCGGTAAATGATAAGTATTGATTAAGGAATCATTGTGAATATATTTTCACAACTTGAATGGAGTGTAATACACATTTATGATCACTTTTCTAACAAGACAGTAATTGCAGAAGTAGTTTGGTAATTACATTCCACACAAACATCTAGATAGGATGTAAGTGATATGTGTGACCTCTGTGTGTGTGTGTGTGTGTGTGTGTGTATATATATATATATATATATATATATATATATATATATATATATATATATATATATATATACACACACACACACACACACACACACACATACATACATACATACTTGTGCATGCACATACACATAAACACTATAATTGGAACGTTGAACTGTCCCAGATGTTACTTTATTCATGTCATGTTCACAATCTTGGAGGATGTAATCAATTTCTATGTTATAATGTTATCACAAGTGTTTTACAAGGTAATCATTGTTATTACTAGTTATTGAAAGAGCTGTTGCCAGTGTACATTATTTGGAATGTCTCTAAAAATGCCATCTGCTTGGGAAGTCAGTTTTGAAAATAAGAAGTCTTTCATGGTTTTAATAAGACTTGACTTTGATTGGACATTTAAGGAAACTAATACGTATACATCGATCATACAGAGTAATTAGCATTTATTAACCAGCATATATCAATGATAGTAATCACAGGAGAGATTGTGTTCATGAACATTTATATATTAAAATAGTAATCACAAAGCAATTTGTGTTCATTAACATCCGTATATTAACAGTAGTAATCACAGATCAGTTTGTTGGCATTACCATTATAATTTAACAAGAGTAATCACAGATCAGTTTGTTGTTATTAGCAATGTGTGTTCATTAACATTTACATATTATCAATAGTAATCACAGTAGTTTGTGTTCATTAACATGCATATATTGGCAAAATTTTTCATTTACATCTGTATCAGCTAACTGTAATGAAGTTGTCACACACACACACACACACACACGCACAGCATAAAAACTATTTCAGACATTCTTAGTGTGCTGTTTTTTGGGCTAGTTTTAACGGTTGTTGTTGTTGCTGTCGTAGGGTTTAACGCCAATTTTCAGTACTCAATAGGCCATACATGGCGTCCAGTATAACTGGTGGAGTAAGAAACTGGGAAGAACCACTGACCCACAAGAAGCTACTGGCAAGCTTTCTCACATACCTATGTTAGCCAATTCTGAGACGTGAACCCACGCAGACAGAGGTGAGATGGCAGTGATCTGGAATGATGATCACTTTAGAGCATTCGGCCACTTGGGGCCTCGGTTTTACTTCAGTCATATTATTGGTTATTTCATGCAAAGGTAATTGCAGCTTAGCACCTTTTCCAAAGACGTGTTCAGGCAGCTGACCTGGATTGGTGGGTGGGGAGTGGGTGGATCTAACCCATGACCGTTATGTTACAAGTTAAATACTCATGGATGGTGTCAAACATTTTTTAAAGCCCTCAAAAGAGACCATCTAAAAGCTTTTATGAACAGGTGTATTATAAAGTGGTGAAATTAATTAATGAAATTATTTGATATATAACTAGGACTTTGTAAAATGAACACATTCGGCTACAGATCTACTACAATGGTATGCTGATGGTTGCTAGGGAGGGCTGGGAATTCTGGGAAACTCTTATGACAATATTCCATTACCCAGTGATTGTTTCATTTCTTAAGTAATTTAATATTCTTCATTACCCTGCCTTTTTTGCAAATCCTGGTATCCTACCTAGATTGTACTGTTTGGCCTTCGTTTTAATTAGATATTACTCTACCTTAAGTACATGTATATACGATACTGCCATTAATCAACTATGCAGACTTTTTGTTGTAGAAAGCCATGATATCTCGATAATTGTGTCGTATTGAAAAAACTGACACCTATCATAGCTTTTTCATTGTGTATATGTTATGTGTAACCTGTGAAGATTTGTTCAGGTATGATTTTAATGTTGTTACTGATACAGCAGGCATTGACCATTCTTTTCTAGTGTAATGACCCTTATCATGAGGATAGATATTCATACAAGATTTTTGCCAAAAATTGCATAAATACCTATACCTGTACATTCTTTGTTACATAGAGTTTTAAAAATACTTGAACAATTCACAAGTATTGGTTGTTATGTACAGTATTGTTTACATTAGTTAGTATTCTTTAAGTCGGTGTTCCAAAACAATTTTATGATGTCAAAATTTTAAGTTAGACCCAGCACTTTGTATACACTGCTCACAGAATGTAAAATTTTGTGTTGTAATTTTTTATCTTCACTGGAGTGTCATATTGTTTGCATGTGTGTGTTGTAATTCTCACCCTGGTATGTAATAACCCTGGTATGTAATAACACTGGTATGTAATAACGGGGTGAGGATAGAGATATTGCTATATCCATATATCTATTCATGAGCCATATGTCTGTCTGTCTGTCTGTCCATAAACATTTTAGTTTTCCAGATTATAACTCTCAAACCATCAATATTATTTACTAAATTTTGGTTAACATGTGAAGCAAGAAATGTAAATGTACCTTTTTGTGTTTTGAATTTTTCAATATTCCATATTGTTGTTTCCATGGAAATTAAGTGTAACATACCATAAGTACTGTGTAAGTTGTGAGTGCTTGACCCTAGAGTCATTACTTACAGTATATCTCTCATGTGAGTGGCAGCCTAATAAAGGGGGTTTGGGCTTATTGTCAAAGATGTTCATTTTAACTGTTTGCCATGTTATTATAAACTGGGGAAGTGCTATCATTTATATGTATGGTTAGTGGGTGGGTGAAACTTTCTTAATCATACAGGGGTAGGAAAAATGCCACATTGACTAAAATTCCATTTTTAATTTTTATCACAGTCAATAAACTATTTATTTTATATAAAATAATTTGCAGCATATTATTTGCATTTACCCATATATAAAATTTGAGTACGTGTCAATGCATATGAATTCATTTTCTTGTACGATAGTATTTTTAAGAGTTTGATTTACTGGCACTATAGAATATGTTAACTCATTTGTGGCTACGTTACATATTTTTAAGGTAGGAGATTCTTTACAGTATCAAAGGCCTCAGAGTTTCTATATTCACTGTTCTTAACCTATTTAACACATTGGTGTCAGCAGGGGTATGTGATATGTCACATCACATCAATGGCTCTTTCAGAGTCCATTAATGCTCAGTTTTGTAGTCTACTTTGTGGACCATTACCCAGAGAAAGGAAGAATTCTGTAAACAGCAAGGTGCTAGGTAGGATTGCTGCTTCATGAGGAAATAAACCTCTGCCAGACATTATCTATGTACTGCGTGAACTTTGTGTTGATCTTAGTGAATTTTTTAATGTACACCATGAATGTGGAGGACAAGCACTAATGGTGTAGAAAAATGGGATCCAGTCTGGAAATAGGTGAGGATAAAATAGAGTATACTGTATATAGATTTGACTGAAAATTAGATTTTAGTATTAAAAAAATCTTCTGTAACTGAATTTTTTTCAGAGACATTGTTTTATTGATTGAATTTCAGTCCTTTAACAATTTTGAGGCTTGAACATTCATTGCTAAAATTAGCAGCTGACATTTTGGTGCGGAATTGAACGCACTTGTTTCAAACACATGTTGGTCCAGAAAATTCTGAGACCTTTTCTGTACAGAACTGCTGTCACCCAGGATGTTGTTGTTGTTGTTGTTGTAGGGTTTAACGCCATTTTTCAGCACAAGATAGGCCATATATGGCGGCCAGTATAACTGGTGGAGGAAGAACCCTGGAAAACCCAGGAAAGAACCACCGACCCACGAGAAGCTACTGGCAGGCTTTCCCACGTACACACGCTAGCCGAGCCTTGGACTCGAACATACGCAGACAGAGGTGAGATGGCAGTGATCCGGAACGCACCCAGGATGCATCTATACTGATAAATATGAGTTTGATCATGAACAATCTGAAATATAAAGTTATTGAATCCTTTGAAATTTAAAGTTATTGAATCCTTTGAAATGCTCAACCTTGGTCAGGAAAGTAATTTCTGATCTTTTTTGTGGTCAGTTCTAAAATCTGTACCAGCACACACAGCAGTCACAGATCCAGGAATTGATTTTCCTTGTCTTTTCAGTAATGACTGGCATTTAAAAAAATACTCCAAGTCTATCATGGCTTGTATACAGCCTTGAAAAATCCTTCAGCCTGCAGGGGTGTGTTGCAGACTCCTTGACTTTTGACAAAGTTGGTTTTATTGTAGAGAAGTCCTTGAGTTTGATGTAAAGCTAATCAGCAGTGGAATGTAAATATAATTTTTAATTTTTTGTTGCAAGTTTTCACTACTGGATTGCACAAACCAGTTTCAGTTAATTTCTTAATGAACAGTAATACATGTATCATATTAACGATGTTCTTATAGTCAGTACACCTAGAAAATATCGGATATCAATTTCAGGAGAGGAATTTTTCAGCTATTCTTTGAATATAAAACTTAGATGATGCTAGAATCAATAAACAGGTCGCTTAACACCCTTTTGAATTGAAAATAAAAAGCCAGTAATCAGAAGGTTTATGGTGGATCACAGGCTTGCTCTGTCAGTACTGTTATGCACAAAGCAATGTGATATGTATTTCTTTCATATTTTACAAATTCTAGAGAACTGTTAGGTTCTGAAATGAATTTGAGTTATTGATTTTAACAGAGACTGAATGTCACTTCAAGAAACAATTGTAATTATTTCTTTAATGATTTCTTGAATGCATGATATTTTTCATGCTGCTGGGATTGTAAAAACAGGACAAAATATTTTTAACTCTTTACAAATCAAGATGAACATTTGTAGACATTTCATTAGTTCCGGTTTTTATGTGCAGCTGGGTTTATTTAGGGAAACCCGTCTGCTAAAAGTTTTATTAAGTAGAAGGTGGTCTTTTGAGTGCGGGCATATTGTTGAAGAAATATGGTACAAAATTTGTTGGTGCATAAAGGCCTTTGTCATTCTTTAGCTTATGACGCATATTGTTTGTAGGGTTTAACAGCGTTTTTCAGTGCACGATAGGTAAATCAGGGTGACCAGTATAACTGGGCAAGGATGAAGAACTAGGGGAAAATCCCGTAAGAACCATCAACCCACAGGAAGCTACTGACAAACTTTCTCACATACCCACATTGGCTGAGCCAGAGACTCGAACACACACAGACAGGTGAGATTTCACTATCAGTAAATCTAACGCTTTAGACCACACAGCCACCCAAGGACCCTGTATATATATTTGTGTGTGTGTTGGGTTTAATGGCATATAAGCACAATTCTGGATAAATAGGGACATTTAAGTGTAGACAGTAATAATAAGCATTAAAAGATATGTAATGTAGTTTAGGTGCTATAATGAGTTGACACAATCCTGAACCTTTACTGTAAGTTCTAGGTTGCCTTTGTAACCAGTCAGTTGTGTTATTGGTGCGTACTTGGCAATACAGCTGGCCTACAGACAATAATAATTGAAGCTTGAATTCGAGATCTGTGCCAATCAAAAGTGATGTTACAGAAGTAAATTTGTTTTGATTGAAACAAACTGCCAATCAAAAGTGATGTTACAGAAGTAAATTTGTTTTGATTGAAACAAACTGACAAGCACAAGTCAGGTTCATGTTTATGATTTCAAATCCTGGTTTATATGATCAGTTCCCAGCTTATGATGTCAAGGCCATGTATATATCTTTGCTAGCCAAGGATCTGATATGTTAACCCTATCTACACATTGGCAGCTTGATCAGATATTTCACTGCTTTGTCCTAGTGACATCTATAGGATTTCATAGTTGCCTTCCTTAGTATCTAATGCCATCTAACCAATAGCATACAACAGTGGTGCATTGTACATCAGCTGAAAATGATGGAGGCAGTTGACTTAAAAATGATACTTTGTAAGTATGACTACATGCCAGAGGGAAGCCATTAGAGTGTATTTGAAGAAAAGGATGTATTCCTACAAACATTGACTGGCAGCAGAAAATTGCTTATTTTGGAGTCCATTCCAGTTGGGTGCTCCCTTTCCCTTTGTCATGTAGGAACAGTGTTCAAATTTGAACAAGTTGATTTTGATTTGATGCAGTTGTTTGCCACCACCTACATTGAAATTCACAGACCCAAAGCACTGAAATATCCATCTTGGAATCTTGGCTAGTGAGGATGGGTTTATGTGATCAGGTCCCTGTTTATGATTTCAAGTCCAAGTCTATTGATCAGGTCCCAGCTTATGATTTCAAGGCCTGCTTTGTGTGGCCAGGTCCCAGCTTATGATTTCAAGGCCTGCTTTGTGTGGCCAGGTCCCAGTTAATGATTTCAAGGCCAGGTCTGAATGATTAAATTCCAGTTTGTGATTTTAAGGCCTGGTCTATGTGATCAGTTACTAGTTTATGATTTCAAGGCCTGAAACGTATGTATCGTTATTTTCTTTTTATGACATTATTTGACAAATCTAAATGTACAGAGAAAATGAAGAAAATTATTACAACATGTAGATGTTTGTTTTTCCACACCCCCAACATGCTCCCCTACAATACATGCATTTATAAAATGTTGGACTATCTCACTATATTATAAATGTATTTGTCAGTTGTAGATACACGCCGCCCCCCCTTTCCCTCTATCACACACACAACTACATACAAATGTAGATGTGTGTAGAAATTAAGGCTGCAAGCTGCACATATCTGGATCTGCCATAAAATAATTGCGCTTGTAGAATGGGTCTGTGCGTTTAAATGTTAGGAGTGGTCAATGTAACAAAAAGCAGAGACCCTGATCTGCCATCACATTATGTGATTGCTGACCAAGGTCCATGTTGTTTATAGTTGGACTTGTATCCAAGTATATACGGTACACAAATGCTCTCTCGCTGACTCACATGTATGTACCTTTATTGGTGTGCTCTCTCGCTGACTCACATGTATGTACCTTTATTGGTGTGCTCTCTCACTGACTCACATGTATGTACCTTTATTGGTGTGCCTGTAGGCATCATGTTGGATATTGGCATCAGTATTGAAGAACTGTGTTGGAAAGTAACTTGTCCATTATTTATAACTTTCAGCAGGTGTTAAGGAATGTGCAGGATAAAATATTTATGAAATTCTTTGCAGCAAATTCAATATTTCTGGAGTTGATGTATAAGGGAGAGATGGTCATTCACACATTGATTAACAAATTTTGTATATATTACTTAATAATGTATATAATGGCATGTGCACCACCCAGGATAACGAAGCACACCACACTTTAACCCATGCTTTATAACTTTATAAATTGATTTTTTAGTGGGATATTAATCTTTATTCAGTTCATTCCACCATTTGTTTTGGTCTCATAAGTTACGAAAATACCACAGGGTAATTGAAATCTTTTCTGATACATCATTCTTTTATATATATATATATATATATATATATATATATATATATATATATATATATATATAATACTATCATACAGGTTTAAGAATTTTTATTTCGTACTCTACAAAGATTTGAACCCAGGTCCGCTGGTAAATGGCACCTATCGCCTTGCCTGCACACACGAGCCCATATTCCCTCACGACTAAGCACGTATCAGCAAAAATAATGTTACTCATTCTGTCTGGTGTATATTTGTAATTCTCTATAATTAATTCTATATACTGTACCTTGATTTCTTTCATAGGAATCCAGCATGACTGTAGATACATGAGAATTAATTACTAGG